>JAENHJ010000123.1:3074401-4274401 GCA_025330945.1 Mucuna pruriens
CACCCTTGCAAGACTCGATGCCTGCCATTCAATTTTCCCAGTTCCATGCCAAAGTGGAGAACTGAAGTACGGTTAGGTTGGGTGGGCTGAGCTGAGCTGAACTGGGCTGGGCTGGTTAATACCCGCTTCCCCAAACCGGACAGGATGAGGTGTATTTCATAAGGGGCTGGGCTCTCAGAAAAGAAAAGGAAAGAAAAGTGATGAAGAAAGGAATAGGAGTAGGAGTAGGAGTAGTAGTAGTAGTATAATATACTATAGGAAGGGGATTAGGGAAGAGGCATTGATATTCATTCTGGGCCTATAGGGATGACAGTGGAGAGGGTGGCAGTGTTATGGTCAGAATGAATTCAGAAATCAGAATGAATGTTAAACATCTCTGTGGTTTCATCACTGCTGTTCTTGTACTACATTACACATACATGACACCACCACCAACCTATCCAAAACTCATTCAATCAGCAAAACTGGCTCTTCCTCCTGCCTCTTTCAACTTTCACCCTCCCCCCCTTTTTTTTTTATATTTATATTTTTACTTGCTAGTTAGAAGTTAGAACCGTTGGTTACATCTCTAGGCAGTGTCTGTCTGGATGGATGGATGCCCCCCTTTGGTAGGACTAATCCTTTACATGCCACCACACCTTTCGAAAGGGACAGGGACACCCTTACAGCTTTTATGGTTTTTCTCTCTATCTTTATTGCTTCGCTTAAAAGAAACAACACCATATCATCCACGGCTAAATTTACTTCTCCCAACTCACTCTCCTTTTTTTCTTTTTTTCTTTTTTTCTTTTTTTTTTCTGGGTTGTGTTGTGAGCGTTACTGTACCCGGCATCTCTAGGGGCCTCCTTTTTCTTTCTTTTTGGAACAACATTGTTTGTCTGCGTTTTTCCATGGTTGTCCTTTTCCCCAAAGAAAAAGAAAGCCAAATTACTTCCATGCCCTAACTAACATCATTTTTTTCTTATTTATATTTTTTAGGAATAAATTAATACTTGTTAGATATTTGAAAACAATAAAAAATAATTCAGCGAACATCAATTATTTTATCTAAAGCATGTATCTGTATCTTTCATGTTAAATAATTTCAGTCAAATAAGCAACAACATAATACTTTTTCTGAATATTTAACCTAACAATTATATATAAAAAACTTAAATTTAAAATTATTTATTAAGTTAAAACAATTTCATATAAATTAAATTATATATTCTCATGATTATATTAATAATTCCTTTTTAGGATTATTACATTAATATTTTAACTTTAGTGTTAAGGTGGAATTTGTTTCATTTTATATATTTATTTATTTATTATTTTCAAAAATGATATTTTTAGGAATATTTTTATCTTCAGTGTCATTATTTAATAAATTTGTAAATATATTTTGTTAGAATTTAATATTTTTAAAATTTTAAATGATACGAGAAAATAATAATGTGGGAAAAAGAAGCCGCTGCTGTATAGTAAAATAACTTTCCAATATTTTATTGAAATGCCATGAACCCTTTTATATTATATTATATATATAAGAAATGCAATATACCCATATCTTATCTTATTATAAGAATACGAATAAAAAAAACATGAAAATATACCTTTTATTAAAAAATAATAATAATGTCAGATACCAATGCCTCCAAAAATGTGAAATAGCATTTGTACCCCTAAATTTATGCAATAAATAAACACGTCATATTTTTAAGTTTAATTTTTTAAATGAAATTTTTAGGTACATTTCTCAGTAAAAAAAATTAAATTTTAATTCACTGCATTGTGAAAGACTCTCCTTCCTTCTATTAAACCCCACCTTCGTTGATTAAATGACTTTATAAATGTTCATAAATTCTTATTATACAACTTTATATATTAAAGCTTTCAAAATAAATGAGAGAGATTAATGTATAAAAAATTTAACAAAAAAAATAGATAAAATAATTTCAGAAAATATATTTAATTTTACAAACTCATTTAATCATACATTTAAATGATTTTAAAATAATTATTTTTAAAACTAATCATAATCTACAATTAGATGATAATGTAAATATATTTTATATATTTTTAACTATTTTAACCTATTCAGTAAAACATAATAAATATTCCATTGATATATATATATATATATATATTCTCTAAAATTGCCCTAGCATAAAACAAGAAGATTCATGGTTCATGTGCATAGAATTTTAGAACCATTTTAAAAGGAAAAACAATTTGATTGTAGCTTTACTTATCGTTCGTCCTTGTGAAGCGTGTAGTCCATTTCTAATTTCAAGACTATGGCCTGGAGATACGAACACAGATTCTCAGGGATTGTAAAAACATAAAATAAAAATAAAATTTGATCTCAATTTTGAGTTAAATGGATGTGGAAAAATACATTTAAAGATGGTATTTAAACAGTATTAAATAAAAGCACGTGTAGGATTATTAAATTATCTATAGATTATTAATATTAAAAAAAATCTTAATACAACAATAAATAAACACCTGTGATTATCATGACGTTAAACTTCTACTTTACATAATTTAAAAAAAATTAATCAACATATTCATATCTTTATAATAACTTTTTCAAGAGTTTAAACAAATTAATAATTAAAAAATAATTTTAAGATGGTGTGAAAATAAATTTTTATTTTAGAGATTTGTATGTAAAAAAGAAACTATTTGACGTTTAATTACAATTATAAAAAGTATTTTTGTTTTGAAAAGTGATTTTATGTTTGGCTATTACAACATAAAACACTTTTTTTCTTAAAAAATACTGTAAAATTTATTTTAAAAAATCAGTTCAGTCTTAATAGAACAAAGAAGGGTGGAAGGAATATTTGTAATTATTAAAATTAAATGATTATTATGAAAATTTATTCTAATTAAGTTATAAAAAATTGAAATTATATTTTTTTTTTATAATTTTATCTTTAACGATTCAAAATAAATTTGTCAAGAAGACTTAAGTAAGAGATGAGTGTATAGAATAAGAAATTAAGTCATCCCTTATATTTACCGAGAGTCTCATTAGCTTTGTATTTAACTTTGAATAGTTATCAAGAACCAATAGATTTCTTTCTTGTATGTAGGAGTTTAACAATTCATGTATTATTTGCTTCCATGGCAACAAGTATATTTTAGTCATGACATGTCTTCATTTTAAATGTTTCACTACCTAATAGACTAAGCCTGCTCAAAAAATCCAATTATGTAAAACCAATCTGTTATTTCCTAATTTTGTCCAGTTTGCATCAACAAAAACAAAAAAGAAAAAGTAGGAAAAGCCGGCAGAAAGAACAGAAAAGACGAAAAAGCAACAACAAAAACAAAAAAGAAAAAGTAGGAAAAGCTGGCAGAAAGAACAGAAAAGACGAAAAAGCAGCAGTAGGACAACCACGCCCTTTTTCTGTCTCAGGTAGAAGTGTAGAAGGAGAAAAGCATTGACTTTCTCGATTCTCGTCCCAAAGTTGTTTCCATGTCTCTGCTTTTGCACCATGACAGAGCTAAGGGTGGCTTCTTGCAAAAGGCATCACCTGTGAGTAGCCGTTAGCTACCAAGTGTTTCTTATATTTATCAAGGGTCTCATTAGCTTTGTATTTAACTTTGAATAGTTATCTAGAACTAATAGATTTCTTTCTTGTATGTAGGAGTTCAAAAATTCATGTATTATTTCTTCCAAGGCAACAAGTATATTTTAGCCATGACATGCCTTCATTCTAAATGTTTCACTATCTAATAAACTAAGCTTGCTCAAAAAATCCAATTATGTAAAACCAATCCATAACAACACTAATCCAAATTGCTTTAAATCCATTTTAATGGATTAGTTTTCATATCCAAATTCATTTTTTGAATATTGAATATGTAATCTTTTAAAATATTCTTAAATATGTAGGTTGTATTTGAAAATTATAACTTATTTATTCTTTTTTTACAAATATATACATACATACATACATACATACATACATACATACATACATACATACATACATACATACATACATACATACATACATACATACATACATACATACATACATACATACATACATACATATATATATATATATATATATATATATATATATATATATATATATATATATATATATATATATATATATATATATATATATATATATATAGGTATTAATTTTTCATCAATAATAATAACAATAATAGGTTATATGACAAGAATTATTATTTTTAGTTAAAAACTAAAGTTGATTTTAAGCCAATTTTTTATTTAAAAATGATTTTAAATTTCTAAAAAAAATAGTTTAAAAATTGATTTATAGTTTAAAATATATTTAAAAACCAAACTGGTTTTTAATCATAAATCAATTTTAAACTAGTTTCAAAAAATCCAAAAATTATCCAATTAAATGGATATGAATTTTAAATTCAATCCATTTAATTGGATATATAAAAATTCAATTCATGCCTGCCCCTACGTAATGATAGAATTAAGGTTCAAGGATGGTTGATAATTAAATATAATTTCTTTGTAATGTTTGAATAATTTATTACAGATAAGGTGATTTGGGATTGGGTGTGCAACATTATAAATGCAATCTCAAAGATATGTAGTAGTTTTAGTTAATCTAGTTGATCTTCTGAAAGGTTAATGGATGATTAGTTAAGTGATTTCAAGTGACGTGGGTTTTGGTTGTAAGCTTATATATGGAATATCTAGTGATGTTGGTCTTAGAAGGTTATTGTGGGTATAAGTGTTATGATAATAGTGTCATTTGATTGTATAATGGATGGTAGTATAGAAGTGGAGTTGAATAAGAAAGTACATTCATGAAAACAAACATCTCTTAAGATGATGAATTTCTTGACAATGAGGTCATTTACTTTGTACCTATTATATCCAAATTTATACTTAAGGAACATGCACTTAAGTGTTTTAGGGATGAATTTATCCCTTTGCGCAAGTATTATGGATGCATAGTAGTGAAATTATGTGTCATATTGTACGGGACGAACTTGTATAATAGGGGGTGAGTGTCCTATGGTCAACTATGTTGTATTGGAAACACATTGTCCTAGGAACTCATGTGGTAGATTAACTTGATATATCAATAATTTTACAATATTTAGTGATAAATCGAATTTTAGTATATTAATGTAGGAGATTTTAGGGTAAAATTTTGTTTTTAATTATTATCATGCAAAATTCACTTTTATTTTTTAAGTTCGATACATCACAAGTTCATAAGGAAAAGGAAATAAAAATGAATAAAAAACTTGAGTTTTTTGGAATCAAAAGAGGAAGCCCATAAGAGAAAAGTATTAAGCACGACTATGCTCCTATCTAGCACCTATGCTTAGCCAGGATGGTGCAGTATGATCGTACTTCTATCTAGCACACCTGTGCTCATCTAGGACAATGCAATACAACCATGTTCCAATTTAGCATCGTTGTGCTGAGGTCCAACATGGTTGTGCTCCCACTCAACATGCCCATGCAAGTCTCCTAGGATGGTCCAATTCTTCAATTATAAAAGGGAGCATACAAGGAGCAAAAATTGACACGGAGAAATTCCAGAGCTTCATTCTTATACATTCTTTCTCTCTCTTTATAAGCTTTTAGAGCTTTCTTAATCACTTAGGATTGTTTAGCAAGACTAAGGGTGTAGTACAAAGCAGAGGAACATAACTCCCAATCCCTACATATTCTTCTCCTTTATCTCTTATGTATTTATTATTTATTATGTTTTCTTCTTAAACATGAGTAGCTAGACTCCCCTTTAAGAGTTATGGTGTAGTTTGTATTTAGAATTCCTTAATTTGAAATCCAATGTAAATCTTTTCGACTTTATTCTATCTGTTAAATTATTTTATCAATTTAATATATTTGCTCGAAATTATCAAAATGTACAAAATCCTAATCGATTAGTTGACAACGATCGTACCATAATTAATTAGTAGAACCATAAAATAATTGGTTTTAGGAAGAACTATATCACCAAACCTTTTTTCCAAATTTTTGATTTGATTAATTACTTAATCTATTTCTATGTGTCTCATGCTTGTTTTTAATTGTATATTCATACGACCAACTAGGGTTGTAGTTTAAAGTAAAGAATACTAGAGGTCTGGACCAAGGACTTCTAGTAGAATTAAGTAGTAAATTAACAATAGGGAATTAAGTTTAAAAATTTTGCACAAAACCATAACCTTTCAGTTCTCAAAATTTAAATTTCAATTCTTGTTTTTTTTCATTTTTACTCTCTTCTTAAATCATTTTTTTTTCCTTTAAAACTTCAAATTGGTTTGTCTAAACTACATAGATTTCTAAAACCTTGTAATTGCATAATTAGTCTCATTGGATACGGTATCTAAACTCAAGTCCTTAATATTGTTACGATAGAGTATATTTTCCCTGAAGCGCGTTCTAAAAACGCATCAATAAGATAATTGATGATTGGTACCTGTAAGTTGCAATATATATATATATATGTATGTATGAGAAGGGATCCACTTACTCAGAGTACATCTTCACCCTTCATTTTCTTGTAATATAACAAATAAAATGTCTTTGATACTACTTGATAGAGTGTGTTTTCCCTTAAGCGCATTCTAAAAACTCATCAATAAGATAATTGATGATTGGTACCTGTAAGTTGCAATATATATATATATATATATATATATATATATATATATATATATATATATAAAGAAGGGATCCACTTACTCCTAAAGTACATCTTTTTCCTTCATTTTCTTGTAATCTAACAAATAATGTATCACCCATCAAAGCTGTTAGATTGTAAGAAAATGAAGGGTAAGGATAAAGAGTAACATTTGAAATAGGTGAATCCCTCCTCTCTCTATATATATAAATGAAGTGAAAGTGTGTTCATTGTTTTTCTGAATTGTGTCTAAACAAATTTAAAGACACAAGTTGATTAGTTGTGAACCTTCTTACTTATGCTTCATCGGATGAAGTCAAGTGAATCTTGTGAAATCATTTACTAGGATGAGAAAATAATGATTATCATCATGTGTGATGATGAAGATAAAAAATCATAACTAATCACACATTTATACCGAGCTTGGCAGAATTTATTTAATATTAGGAATATTGTTAGAAATTATAATCCTTGTAAATATTTATGAAAATATTTGAAATTTCGTAAAAGTTAAAGAAAACGACCACCACCTAACAATGCATCAAATGCTCGATGATGGTATGCCCAATGCCCCTAAAGTGTTGACCAAGTGTTGATTTACTAGTAATCATTACAATTGTTTTAGTTACAAGGACGTCTAGAGGTGGAAGGCTTGCTCAATGAAAATAGAAAATTAAGCATCACTTAATGATGATAGTTTTAGCATTAAGTGACAACTCGAATCTTGCAACGATAAATGTGTTTTTAAAACATTTTTAGGAGGCTTTTGTCATTTTCCCAAATTTCTTAGTATGTGAGAAAGTTGAATTCTAAGTTATTGGAAGCTTTTCAATGCAATTATGCTCAATGATGGTATGCCCAATGCCCCTAAAGTGTTGTCCACCTAGCGAAGTGTTGATAATTGCTAGTAATCATTATAATTGTTTTAGTTACAAGGACGTTTAGCGATGGAAGGCTCGCCTAATGAGAATGGAAAATTAAGCATCACTCAATGATGATAATTTTAGCATTAAGTGGCAACTCGAATCTTGTAATTATATATGTGTTTTTAAACCATTTTTAGCAGGCTTTTGCCATTTTGCCAAATTTCTTAGTGTGTGAGAGAGTTGAATTCTAAGTTATTGGAAGCTTTTCAATGCTATTATGTTTTATGAATGAATGTGAAATTTCAATGGAATGCAGATTCTCCTCTTACTTCATCATGGGTCATGTTTTTATTTTGTGCTTTGTGACTCAATTTTTTTCTTTTTGTCTGATGCTTTTGGTATGATGAAAATCAACTAATTGAACTTAGTTTGAGGTTAACTTGTAAAAGAGAGCTAAGGTTGAATTGAAAATTAAGACACAATTATATAGGATCTAAGAATGAAGAATGAAGGAGTGGAGTTGTGTGTCATTTTAAGAATTATGAGCTTAATGCATGAGTGCTTAATGAGAAGCCTAAAATATTAAGATTCTTAATTAGTAATTATATGACTAGTTGTCAAGTAAGACTAATTACTTGAGTGCATTCTACAATTAAAATGCATGCATGAGATTAAGATTTTGGTAGAGTGAATCTTCACAAGTTAAATTTTTTTCACCCTTACATGTTCTTTCTTTTAAATAAAAATTGAGATAATAAAACTTATGAGCTCTCAATTATTAATAATTCAAATTCTCAAAAATTCAGAGAAAAAAAGAAAGGAAAAGTTAGAGAGCAATTTCAGAAAAATAAAGTTAAAGTAAAATAATTTTTTATTTAAAGATATAAATTAAAATTACATATTAAGGTAAACAATTTTTTGAAAAATGATGTAAAATTACCTTTTTTTTTCATAAGACTAAGTCAATTCTAGACAAGTCCACAAATAACATATAAAATATCTCATTATCGAACAAACATAAATTTAAAATAATAAAGAACTTTTAATCTTTTGAAATATATATCCAATAATACACCCTATTAAGTTAGCAATCAAGATCAATAACTGAGAGAAAGAATTAATTAGTATGTGTTTGACACACTTTTCAATTTTTATTTTAAAAATTATTTTCTAAAATAATTTTGTGCTACTCATTTATTTATTTCACACTCAAAACATCAAATTTAAAGATTAAATTATAACTTTCATTATTTATCTTATGATAAAAATTTATTTTAGTAATTTATCTTTTAAAATATTTATTTTGATTGTTTAATTTAAATTTATCAAAGTTAATGTTTGTCGCAACCGTCTCGCGACCTCACAGCGGAGGATAGGAGTCGCCACTAGCGTTTTCTGTGGGAAACGCCAGGAAAACCATGGAAGTGGAAGGTGTTTGGACAAGGCTTGGATCTGGCCTAGAGAACTGGTGCTCGGGAGTCTGTTACGTGAGGGAGGCTTGACATCCCCCACGTCCATCACACGATGGTTACCCTACTTATATACATGACAACAGTGACACTCATTCATATGACGCATTTATGGAAACCAATGTGAAGATGAGACCTTCCTTAAAGTGTGAATTGATGTTGGTGTGTATGGGATATAGACTTGATGAAGGAATCATTCCCTCATGCCTACATATCTCTTTCATGAGAAATCAAAGTCCACATAGTTCTATAAGGGTTGAGATTTTACTCAAGCCATTGAGCCAAAAGGGATTCGGCTCGTATAAGAGGTTGAGTGGGCCTAACTATGGGACCGAATAGATCTCGTATCAAGTGTGCGACTGGGTAGACTTCGACTTTAGTGCGAGACTGGATGAGTCCCGGCTTTAGTGTGAGACTGGATGAGTCTCAACTTAGGTGTACTTCCTAGAAGTTTCGATCTAGGTGGGGTATTGAGAGAGTTTTGAGCTTTTTATCGTGTGACTTTTTATTTTCGGGTGTCTAGATGCATGGTCGCTTTAAGGTCGAGTTAACATATTTGGACAAATGTAAGCTTAGTGTATGGCGCCATGACTAGTTAACAGTTTTGGAATCACTTACCTTGTATCCAGCAGAGTTTTGAAGTATCCGCTCTTTTGTGAAGAACTTAGGGACTACGAACAAGGTCATCCAAGAGCAGACTTTGTCGTTCTTTGCTTAGCAGAGGAGCCATCTGGTCGAGCATGCTTCCCCATACTTTCACCCTTTGCTTCATGACGTTGCACTCCACGTAGAGGCTCTGCTTCTACTTCTTTATATCCCTTTAATGCTTCCTTATCTTTTTCCTTTTTCAGAGGTACATTCATCTTGCCCCTTGCCAGGTTCTGTTTTGTCCCCCTATTCCCAGCTTTCTCGCGAGTTGACTTTCTTCCCCTGGCTGACTACCTTTACAGTTGTAGGTCAAGTATGGTCTCCTATTTATCCAGGTCAGCTCCGGGACAAAAAGCGGGTCCCACAATGTTATCCTTAAAATTAATTATTTTTTATTTTAGAAGACAATTTTGAATTATTTTTTGATTGATTTAAGACATGAAACTTGTCTCATTAGATTTGTCTACATGAAAACTATAGAAATAAACTTATGTTCGAACAAAAAAGAGCGATAAGCAAGGTAAAAATCGTGTGAAAAGTGAGTCTCATAAACAACTAAAAAATTGAAAATTTTCATTATTCTTTTCCAAATGCGTATGGAACTTACTTTTCACACAATTTTTACCATGTTTATGACACTTTGTAGCTCTAACCTTAATTGAGTTACGTAGTTTTCGTATAATTAAATAAAATGAAATAAGTTTCACGTTTTAAATCAGTCAAAAAATAGTTTAAAAACATATTATAAAATTGAAAAGACTTATCTTTCATAAGAATAATATTAACTTAAATTTAAGAGTTAAATGATCAAAATAAATTTTTTTAAAAGATAAATGATAAAGATAAATTTTTATCATAAAATAAAATATTAAAATTATAATTTAGCCAATTTTAAAAATGAGTTTTAAAACAAATGTTTTTAAAAGAATGAGAGCTTTATTTTTTTATTTTTTTATTTTAGAAAACTAAAAATTCTTTTAAAAAGAATAATTAAACATGCCCCCTGGACTTTCGTACATTCATTATATAAAAATCAATACAAAAGGTGCATTGTGAAGGCTGCATTATACATCAGTAATTTAGTATCTAACTTGTCCCAATCAAGTAATGTGATACTTATGTTGTAATACATCCATGGGAAGTCAACAGCTAAAAAACAAGGCTGTGGAATGATTATGAAGAAATCCTTCTTTATGAGGAGATGTTTTATACCATTAAGCCGGCCCGTACATATTATAGATTAATTTTGGTGATAAAAATACTTTTATTTTTTCAATCTTCTCTTTTTCGTAAACAACGCAAATAATAAATGCATTGCTAGACTCAAATGATTAATGGGTCTGATGGCCTCCAACAACTTGCTATCTCTTTTTAACATATCTTTATGGAGGACAATACATCCCACAACTTTGTCTAATTTAAGTGGGTTTCGGATGATTGATGGAGGAGATAGAGATTTCCTTCGTAAATAACTCACTGCTGAAGAAATTATAAGATCCCTAATAGAGATGTCTTTTACTGTTTCATGCTCTATTTTTTATATTCATGGAAAACTCTTGGGCCTCTATCGTTATTATATTTGCGCGTGGAAACTATAACCAAATCAAATTACTTATCTCTATTTCTTATCTTGTTCCCATCGTTTCCTTTCAAATGAAATATTTACAGAGGAAGAATAAGTTATTATAAGAATAACTTATAACTTATATTTAATTATTAAATGAATAATAAAAGAGTAAAAGAATTATTCTTTAAATAATTTAATATATATATATATATATATATATATATACACGTGTGTGGAGAAAGAATGTATTATATGAGAATAATTTTTTTATTTGAGAATAATAATGATCACTACTACAAGAATTTTTTGATTTTCCTACTAATTTTAGCTACCATTTAAATTAGTAGTTAAATCCTAAATAATTAACTATTAATTAACTAGAATATTATTTTTTTCAAGCTAAATTGAAGTTATATTCATTTATACTTCTTATTATTACAAATTAGTTAAGAAATAACTATAAATTTTAAAAATTTTACTACAAATTAACTAAGATTATTTTCTTAGCTAATTTGCTACTTATTTCATGCTATCATTCAATATTATAGTAATTTTGTAGCTAATTATTTTTATTAGAAATTAGCTACAAAATAACTATTGATTTTAAAATTAGCCACAAAATTATTTTGTAGTAAAATTTAAATTTTCTAGTAGTATCAACCCTTAAAATAAAATAAAAGATGAATTTAAAAGACTAACAATTATAATATCATTGCTATTAACATCATTATCATACTAGTTATTATTTATACAACTATTATTATTATTACTATTAATCATTATTATCATCATTATCGTTGTTCTCACTATTATATAATGTTAATAATGAATGAAAATAATAATACTGACAACCACAACAACAAGAATGATAATAACAGTAATAATAATGATAAAATTTCTGATAGTAATAATGATAATAACATAAATAAATATTATAATTATTTTAATCTAATGATTGATATTCACAATTCTTCATTTTCATCCATTACATCTTTTTTATATTACGTATTATATTTTTTTAATTAAGGAGACAAACATAGGAATAAATAATTTAAATTCAATTATAACATAGTGAAAATAAGTTTTATGTGAGTACACATTTCTGATATAACTTTACACAAATTAACCGTTTGACCACTTAACATAACATAGTGATCATAACAGTAGTTTCAATTTGTTACTACTACTAATTATTTATTCGTACATAAATTTGTATATAAACTTTTTTTTTTTTAGATTACAAATATTTGTTTGGGAGATAAAAAAAACAGATAGGACCACTTCAGTAAAAATGTATGTAAACTGATTGATTAGATGTAATTTAAACCTTATCTTCGATCAGATTCAGATAATACAAACCATTTATTCTTTTCGGTTTGGTAAGAGATCAAGAAACCTTGTTATGTTTCTGTTACATAACGATATTTCTTGGTCTAAACATAATATTATTAATATTAGAAGCATTTCAACATTATTATTATTATTTTTTATTATTATTATTATTATTTTTATTTATTTATTTATTTATTATTATTATTATTATTATTATTATTATTATTATTATTATTTTAGATATAAATAGTTTCCGTCACCCGAATGAGAATATTTTTGTTTCACACCTGAGGAAAGAAATCCATTACGCAAAAGAAAAAGCTTTTTGGTTTTTTATTTTGATGTTTTGCATGCAGTACCATTTTGGAATTATATAAAATTTATTTGGATGACGCAACAACTTGGATATAATAATATAATGTAATGTACCATTGACAAACAAGAAGAATCCAAAAGCTTTTAATAGGTAAAGCGTAGTTTAATGGATATAAAATTGTTTTAATTTAATTCATAATGTTTTTTAATTTGATTTTAAATATAAAATTACATTAAATATTTGTAAGAAATTTTTTTTATCTATAATAATTCTATTCGACACGAATAAAAATTGCTTTAAGCAGAGAATATATGTGACAAATATTAAAAAATAAATAAAACTTTTGGTTTTTAAGTTCTATGTTTTAATTGCATCGCGTATCAAATTTCTTTGGATCACAAAACAACTTGCTGATAATATAATATAATGTATGTACGATATTTGGCGTCGTTCCTTTGTGCGATTTGAACTGATTAATTCATTTCGATAGAAAAAAGAATAAACAAATCTATGTCTGTGTATAAATAAGTATATGTAGAAGAATATTCTAGTTTCCTATACAAATAGAAAAATAAACAATTAAGGTGCGTTTCCCTCGTTAAAAAACAAAATTAAGGTCACGGTAGTAAATTTACATAACGTTGGGATTGATTATGAACCAAAGTATATTATATCCTATTTTGTTGAAAAGAATTCTCAAACTTATAATACTAGCGAAATAAGCAAAATAATTATACACCTAATGATTATTGACAACGTCATGAATGAATGATAATATTTATTATTTTTTCCTTCTTCATCCTCGTAATCTTGGTAAGAAAAAATATAAGATAAATAACACATTTTATATAAATTTAGAATACTAATTAGTACTTGCTTGTGGGGGATAAAACTAAATCTTCCTTTTACTTAATTACATACTTTAAATTTTAGGTTTTCAATGTATGTTTTATTTGTGACGATAAAAAAAGCATAGTCACACTATTTATTAACCTTAGATACCTCCTATTATGACTATTGGAGTTAGGCTTATACTATCCACATAGATCAATGTTAAGTGTTCAAACTTCATTACTAATTAATCACATTATTAGTAGTAAACTTAAGTATCATTTAATGGATCAAAATATTAGCTTGTTTTTGGAAAAACAAAATGTCACATTTGATTGCATCTCATAAAAACTAATTGAAAAAATTTTAACATTCTCTCACTTTTGTAGTTTGTAAGTTGAAAAACATTTTTTAAAACGACTCTCGAGCTAATAACATATTGTGGCGGCAAAACATGTGATCCCAAGATACAACCCTTAAGTAAGACTTCATCCAACAAAAGCTATCTAATATTGAATTATGATGGCAACTACATTCGTTATTGATGTAACACCTTCCATAGTTATAAATATCATCGACTCCATCAACTAGTCATTAATGTGAAATATAGCAACAAAATGACGTACTAATATGGTCAAACAATCATACCATTGTTTTCTCCATCACTCCTTAATTTCTCTCATTTTTCTCATATGCCTACAAGTTAGAGAAATTACATGGTTTCCAATAAAATCATCATGCCTTAACTCCAAAATGGCACCGACTATGGGCACAATAGTCCTTATGATACCAAGTTTCAATATCATGTCTTAAGCTCCAATACAGTATCGACCATCGACAAAGTGGTTTCAATGATGCTGAACTTTAATATCATGCCTTAGTTTCAATATGATGTCATTCGCTTTATAAAATCAAATGTAAAATATCATCATTTATTATTTCCTAAAATTTAAATTAAGACTTCGACCATATAAAATAGTAAACAACATAAAACTAAAGCTCCCACTAACTAAGCACACCACAATAACTCACAATGCCTATGTTCTCGACTTGTCTTTTGAAAATAATGTGCTTGAGTCTCTTGGTCAAGGGATCAACTACCATGGAATTTGTGCCAATGTGTTCCACCATTATAAAACCATCTTTTACAAGATCTTTAAAAATCATGTATTTTTATATCCAAGTGCTTAAATCCACTAGAAGTTTTATTAATTTTTGCATAAAATACTACAACACTGTTATCACAAATTGTAGGAATCAAGGAGCCACTAATATTGTATAAATGATCTCTATGAGATCCAATCTTCTAGTTGCACATTTCTTTTGGTCTTAGTAAACTTTCTTCCAATGCAATCCACACAAGTAACCAAATCATCAAAATTCAAGGAAGGTAAAATATTTATCTTTGTCAATATCTCAATCCTTTCCTTAGAAGTATGACATAAGTGCTTATGCCATAACATAAAAGATTTTTCCTTAATTTTGGATCTTTTAATAGCGGAATTCTCAATAACACAAATGAATATTATCAGAAGCCAAAGACAATTTGTATAAATCATCCATTAAAGATCCGTAACCAATAATTTGAGAGTTCAACATCAAATTTATTTTCCTTTCACCAAAAGTAAAACTCAAACCAAGTTTGTCTAAACATGAAACAAAAATCAAATTTCTCCTAAAAGAAGATACATAAAAGGTATTCTTCAAAATCAGTTCAAATCTAGAACCTAAAACTAGGTTGACATCTCCCACTGATTCAACAACTTCTTTGAGGTCATTACCTAACTTGAGTTCGCTTTTCCTTATATTTGGTCTTTTTAATATTTTGAACCCTTTAAAAGATCAAAAGGATAAGTTGTTGAGCAACTATGACCTTATTAAGAGTCAACAGGGACACATAATACCACAAGACATAGCTCAAGTATTAACAAATTATCAATAATAAAGTCAATATAATAGTGTATTCACCTTTGGGCATGATGCACTAACTAAAGTTATAACTCTAGCCAAAACCTTAAATGAGTTAATCCACGAGTACATACTGGATTTAGAAAAGTTGTCCTCTATGGACAAACAAATACCCTAGCCTAGTATATTTTCCAATCACTTCATCACAGAAAATTTATTGCTAAGACAAAACATTAATGCATTATAACATATTACATGACAAGATACAACTTAAAATAAAACAAGCTATTATAGTGAGGCCAGCATAAGAACACATTCCTCTTTGGGCATAATGCACAAACTAAGGTCACAAATTGGTTCAAAACCTCACGTGCATTCATTCATGAGTATACAATGAGTTTAGAAAATTTTCTTCTTTGGGTAGGTAATTACATGCAAAGATAAAAAAATGTTCCTTAAAATACAAAAAATAAAATAAAATAATTCATAAATCAATACAAGTGGTTCCACTTTGGCGATAATGACTTATAACAACCCATGAAATTCTTGTATAGGAATCAATTTTCTGTTGTCCAAAATTATGACTTAGTCAAAAGGCAAGTGCATCATTAAAAGAACATTTTTACTGGTTATATGTCAATTATCATAATACTCTCATCATGTTTTGTGCTTAAACAACCCAAACAGCTATGTTAAAAGAATTTTATATTAAATTTCAACTAAATAAAGATTAATACAAAATGTACAACAGCAAAAACAAGATAATAAATATATATAACTGAAACTTTAAAATATACACAAATACACATTTCATGTATTGTGCAACAAAACTCTTTCAACATGAGTTCATTAAGTTGTTATAAATTCTTCCACTTACACTTGTGTGCTTGAGTTTAAGTCATTGTCATAATTTGATCTCCATATGTAACAATGAAACTTAGTAGCTTCACGTATTTAATAAATACACATCAAAACATATATTTAACATAGTAAAATTATAATAACATATAAGCTGTCTATATTACAACTTTATAAATTTGGGCTTTAAGACTCTCTATCTTTTTGAAATCACACTGACAACAACATTTTATTATCAATAATTAAAATAATTACAATTCAATTGAAAAATTTAAAGCAGCATCAAATTTGGAATTCAATTGAAATTAACATGACCAGTTAAAATAACAATTGTATCTGATAACTGGGGGAAAATAATTGAATCAAAAGCAGCAACATTATCAACATATTAGTGTAACCAAACATGTCAGAAGTAATTATAGTGCAGTAGCAGTACATTCAATTAAAAATAAATAAATTAAGCACCAATTTAGGTGCACAATTGATGCTTCAACAATTAAAAAAATGCTGCAACAACACATATTGCAAGCGAAAAGTTTAAAGTATGATTCAACAGGCAATTGAAAACTTTCAAATATAGAATAAGTTCTAGCAATTGAATGTAGCAATTGTAAATGCATCAAATAATCGTGCAAATTGCTTCAATTGCATAATGCAATTGAAAATGGAATAACAATCTCGGGCAAGCAATTTGCTTGCTTATTAATAATTGAAATTAATCAGCATATTAAGAATTGAAATCATAATTATCACGAAGATGTAAATCGTGAACGTCTAACAATATTTAATTAATAATTCAAATTCACAACAGATAGCATAATAACAATTGAACTCCCTATTTGTAAATTGCAATTAATGAACTGCAGATGCAGTTTGAAATAAAAAAAAAAAAAGTGCAGCAAGAAATCATAACAGGAATTATCTGAAAATAATGCATATCAAAATCAATTGATATCACACACAAGCACAAATTGGTAGTATCCAAAAATAATAATTATTATATTTATATATAATAATCGAAGGTAACAATTTAAATTTTAAAATTAAAAATTAGAAAAGTTAAACAGCACAACCAATACACTATTATTATACCAATTAATATTAATATATAATAATGAAAATTTCAAATATAACAATTGAAAATCAAATTTCTTAGGGCAGCCAAATCGAAAGATGGTGGAGTAAGATTATTAATTGAAATTACATTATTGTTGTGTAATTGAAATCATGCAATTGTTGTGCAATAACTTGTCACATTAAATTATTAAATTGACATAATAATTAAGAATTATAATGTGACAATAACCTTGTCACATATTAAATTGTAAATAGAATTACAATTGAAGATTAAAATTAATTGGCCATCAACTTAAAATTATTAAAGTAATTCCACAACATAGTCAAACTCATGAATTGAACAATTTTTAAATTGTTGAATTGAAATTGATACATCAATTGACAATAGGAATAAAAAATAAAAATAAGCTAAGAACCCTGGTGGAAATTAAAACTTAGGTAGCATATAATTAAAATTTGCCGATGTTGTCTTTAAATTTCAAATTAAACATTAATACTTTATAAATATGGAATTTTGATTTTGATTTTGAAAATAATCATTCAAACATTTTTTAAAATGAAAATTATTCAAAATTGAATTGAAAAAATAAATAAATAAAAGGATACTACAATATTTAACAATTAGGTTCTAAATCATATAAAATTGGTTCAGATACCAAATATAAGAAAAAATGTAAGAAAAAATATACCGTGAACAATATATACTTTATATGAATTTAGATCAACATTAACTTAGAACTTCTTTATTGAAGGCATAATCAAATGTACTGAAAGATTTGTGTGTTTATTTTTTTGCGATTCTAGAAAACCAAAAAGCTAAGTTTTCATTTGCCTAATCACATGCTCTAGATTCTAGGTTTTCAATTAGACAAACTGTAGTGAACAATTGTATGTTTTCATCATAACGATAAAGAGGACTTATCCACACTATTTTCATCATAACGATAAAGAGGACTTATCCACACTATTTATGCACCTCCTATTATGTACCTTAAAGTTAAACCTATAATGTCTCTCACATAGATTAATATTAAGTGTTCATAACCCATTACTAATTAATTACATTATTAGTGAGCCTAAATATCATCTAATAGATTATAATATTAGTTAATTTTAGAAAAATAAAATATCACATTTTATTGTGAAAACTTAATCATCTATTTTTTTTAGTCTTAATTATATATTTGCAATTATATTATTTAAACCTCATATGTTATCTTTAAGATCATATAGAGATATATTTATATTTTATTTTAAAAATATTATCTCAAAATTAAAGAAAAACAGTTATCCCCATTTTTATTGTATAAAATACATTTTTCATATATTTAATAAAAAAAACTGCGCTTCGCTTACGAAATTTAGAGTTAAGTTCCACTGCAGCAAGAAAAAAAAATTGGGATGGAAAAAATTTCTATAAAAAAAAAAATATTTATGATGGATTTTGGTTTAGAATATCGTTGCAAACATTATTTTAAAAATTATTGTGAACGGACTTTAATTTTTAGACAAGTGTCCTTAAAGTTTTGGTACTGGTTTCATGATGTTTTTTTTTATCTCTATAATTAGAAAATGCTCAAAATATTGAATCTATTTCAAAATGTTAGGACACCATATTCATTTTATTTTCAAGCTGAATTTCTTTTATTAAATTCTCTTCATAAAAGTGTTAATATATGTTTAAGCTTTCAATCGATATTAAGATTCAGTTAGATAACTAGAGTTTGAGTTGTGACCTAAGTAAAGAAAAAATAAAAATATATTAAAATCCAAAATTTAAACCTTTTCAATATTATTCATCTTTCTTATATAAAAAAAAAACCCCAAAATTAATGTATTTATGTTTTTTTTATTTAATAAATCTAAAAAAAATTATCACAAAAAAAACATTCAAACGGATTATATTTTTAAATATCTCATCAAATTAAAGCATTATAAATTTAACTATGCCAGAAAGCTATCAATATTAATTTACTTTGGCTCTTATACAGTGTTAATATCCATTTTTGTCCAAAGTTTAAAAAGGAAAAAGACAAAGGAGATGAAAAAAGGAGAGGAGACGAATTGTCTCCCAAAAGAGGAAAAGGACAAGAATGACAAAAAAGCAGACTAGGAAAGCGTGAACGTGACATGCCCATGTGCCTCCATCTGCCTCAGACAGACACTATCGTGTGCTAGGCTTTGCTTTTTGAGGCAAGTCATCTCAAACATGTCATCTTGTGGATTATTAGAGGCGCAGGAAGTGCTTTCCGCTACGAGGGTCAGGGAAAAGGAAGAGAGGTTGCCACCGCATTGAATGCAAAGCCATTGCATTAATTAGAAGGAGCCACATGTCATTTATGAAGCATTGTGGAAAGCCACTGTATTAATGGTGGAAGATCTCCTTAAAAGATCATGGAGACAGAAGTTGGCCTATAAAAGGCCTTGAACTTGAAGGAAAGGGGTCAAAAAAATTTTGGAGAAAGGGAACTAGTAGAAAGAGTTTTCTAGAGAGAAAAAAACATTAAGAAAAAGAAGAAGAGAGCAAGATTAGCCTTCTCCTTGAATACAACGACGATACACCTGGATACCAGGTGAAATCCATAGACAAGCCTTCCATGCCCAAAACTTAAGTTCATACCTCCATCCACAGGCCAATTCCGGATTGGCTGTGCCGTCAAACTCATGTCCCAATATCCAGGTCCTCTTTGATCGATTGTGAGTTGGCGCTCCCTGGTCGGCTCCTGAAGTCGACCCTCTGCTGACACTTAGTCGACACCCCATATGGACGATATGATATCGGCCTTTCCCATATAATCTTTTGAGCCTTAGGCAGAACTACGTAAACTTTGACTTCTCCATTATATTGGTAGATACGTAGGAGCAAGAGATGACTTTTGTCAAGTTCATAAAACCCAAAAACATCATTCGTCATTCCCTTTGTAAATACTCACTCTTCCTTGCATTTGAAAGGTGAAAACTTTGGTATAGAAGTCATTTCTATTTCTTGCATCTATTTAGGATAATTGTCTTAAGACAGACGTGATAAGATACTAATATTTTCCTTACACGTAACCGACTCCCGAATCCAAGCTTTGGTTCTCAAGACTAGCCTTATCTGACCATAGGTTTTTGGTATTTTTTTAAAATATCAATGACGACTCTAGTTTCCATGTCCTCTTCTTTAAAAAGAACATAAACTTCAAACGTTTATTCATCAACGACCCGTCGTGCCTAAATTGCGTCACACATTTACTTATATTTGAGTATTTTTATACGTGATCATCACCTCCACCACATCTGTTGTGAATTGTAAACTTCTAGCATATTGTTGATGTTGGTGAAACTCTTACGTGACTAGCGGCTTGCATTCATACCCAACATATCCCAAAGTTACCATTTTAACTACGTTAAGATTTTAAATCTTCAAATCTTTGTTTTAATTACATATTTTAATTTTTTTTGTTAAAATTTTCATATTTGTCACAAATCTTAACTGAATATATATATTTTTTTTCCAATTTTTTTAAATCTTTTCAATTAAATCTGAACTATATATATATATATATAGATAGATAGTTAAGTTGAAAATATTAAAAAAAAATCAAATATCACGTTGTCTCAAGATAAAATATAAAAAATAAAAATATATAAATGAGAATAATTTTTTATTTTATTTTATAAATAAATTTTGTAAGATTAAGTTAAATTCAATTTCATATTTACGATGTTATTAAAATTTACTTATTTTATATCTATTTTGGAGTGACTTATCTTATTATTCATTTGCATAAAATCTTATTATCCATTTGCATAAAATCTAATAAGAGTGAAAGAGTATATTGAAAATACTCCACAAGTCTTTTACTTAGAAATAGAACTTAAGAAAATATACAAGTGACAGGATAACTATTTTACGCTGTAAGGGTTAAGTCAATGTTTTACATTTGTACGATGGCCATCAAATCAACACACGCGAGAAGCCTATAATTTCCTTTCCAAGACGAAATTCAAACCAGCGAATGCAATCATAGTGACCCAAAAACTGATTATTTACTTGGTTTCTTTTTTATCTACAGCTTTACCAAAGATAATGAATTCCGTTGTTTCTCTTTCAGTTTTTTTGTCAATGGTAGGGCACTGTTTGCAGTTGGCCAAACGACAACAATCACGCGTTAAACTTAAAACATGATTTTGATGTAGCATTCAATGCAATCCTTTTTGCCCCCATGGTACGCTCCTTTTTGCATAATTGCGTTTGGCCGTGTACTAGCTACAAAAATCAATTCATCGCGTCACCAAAAACACACGTTAGTTAATGTTGAAAAGGAGCATATATATATATATATATATATATATTATATATTCTCTCTAATTTAAAGCTCGACCATTAGCTTGTTTACTTTAAATTTCATCTCATGAAGAGTAGGCAGAAGAATTTATGTCTGGAGGGATTACACAATTTGACAAACTCGGTCTGAAATTGAAGAACACCGTTAAATAAAGTGAGAGCGAGATGAACATCAAATTGTGGTGATGCTATAAGGTATCACATCAGGTTGATGTGCGTGGTATGGAAGTTACTGAACCAAATGGGTCCCATTTTTATTCAAATTAGGATGCAATTTTAGGTCATAGTGGGGTTTGGGTTGGATGGGTGTGTGTGGTGGTGGTGATTCCTAAGGCGTTGCATGCTTGCAAACACAACTTTTCTTGGACATGGTACAAGGACTTTGTCATAAAGGGCATCCGGGCCTTAGCAAAATTAACCAAAAGGTTTTTCATGTGCTGGTGGACTCCATATTCCACATGTAAAGTGTTTTATGTTCTTTTTTTTTTTTTATAAATACCGACTTGAATGTCGAAATATCACAAGTTTCCGGTACTCCGTTTGAGGAACGAAATTACCCTTAACATACACTTCTAATTAGTTGATGGGTATGTTTTTATGATGTTATTTATTTATTTATGGTATCCCTGCATCATTAGTTGCCTGTTATATCTCAACTTTGAATATATTCATTCAGTTTTCATCAGATTTTATCAATACGTAACGAGGAGAAGTATTCTACGCCAAAAAAATGTTTACTTATATTTCATTAAAAAAATGTAACTTTTTTATTTTGGATTGATTATTATAAAGTGGTATAATAAGTCAAAACCCTCCGGCTAGCTTTCGGTTAAAAGGAAATGGAAAATATGATGATATCAACCATGCTTTGCTCAAAATTTGCCTTTCCCTCACACTAGGAAAAAGAACATAAATATGTGGCTGTGTTTATTCCATTTTCGCTTTGTCTTTGACGTTGAAACGCCTAATAACAACAATACATGCATAGCTCTTTCTCTCGTTCTTAAAGTCACTGTCTGCTAAGTATATACACAGTGACAAATTAAAGGAACAACCCACAGATCATTTTCTTGACAAACACAATTACACATTATTTCATTCCCTTTGATTTTGGAAAGATTTTGCTTTTCAAAAATATATTTGTTGAGATGCCAAAAATCAACGACTTGATGGTGTGCATTTACGTGACCACAAATTAATTTTAGAAAGTGCGCGCTTATAAGTTATAACTGAATTGATTCCTCGTGGGACTTTAACATCACAAGACCCCAACAAGTCTCAGTTTCTTATCTTGCGCGCGACTTCACCTCGTCTCAGTCTGTTTGTTTGACAAAATTCCAAAAGTATTTTATATGAATAACCAACAAGTCATAGCTGATGTTAACTTTGGATGTTTAAATAGATATTTTTCCCGATAATTTTTCTTTAGTATTTATATTCATAATCTCTAACAATTGATTCTTCTGAAAAATATGAAAATATAATAAAATGCTTTGAAATTGTAGATATTTATAGATCTAAAGAAAATATGCATTTCCATATATACCTAATATAAGAGAACTGCTTTTTGTTACTAAAGGTAATTTAAAGAAAACAACGTATGCTTGACGGAAAGCAAGGATTGATGAATATAAAAAATTAACTAATAACAGAAATTCGTCTTTTTTACTTACAGAATGCTTTTCAGATTTTTTTTTAATTCTGCTTGAAGAAATTATTCTTTTCCTGAAATATCTAATAACCTAACAATAAGTTTTGAGAAAAGAACAAACATACCTTATTTTCACTTTATATTTTAGTAGGTCTCTGAAGTCCACAGAAAATAGCCTTCATATTATTAACTTGGGCTTGTAGCCATTTGACATTTTGGACTGACAAGGTTAGGATTATGGGCTTTCATTCAAGCACTATAATTCAAGTTGGACAAAAAAAAAAAAACAGCACTATAATCCAAGAAGTCGATTCAAGAGTATTAGGCTCCAATAAAAAGAAAAATGATATTCACATTTTTTTAATAAATATATTTTATTTCTTTTAAAAAAAATTATTTAAATGTTCTTTTAATTTATTGGAGGAATTTCCAATTAATTCTACTGAAAAATATTTTTTTAGAATTAAAAATAATATAAATTGAATTATACCTTAAAAATATAATATTTACTATATTAAAAAAAATAAAATACCTTAAAAATCAATCACCATCATATGTCAAAGAATGAGGACCATAATTTAATACTTGTTAAACAAAGTATAAAATATAATTAGAAAATATACATAAAAAAATATCTTATTACAGAAATTGCATATTATCACCTATAAAAAATATATTTTAACATGCTAATTAATATTTCATATTAAATATATGAAACGAAATCATGATAAAATTATATTAATTTTTATATAAAAAATAAAAAGTAAATAGATATTAGGATTTAAAGAATAATGAAGATTAATTATGTAAAAATAAGATTTAAATAATTATGAAGACAAATGTGTAACAATAGAATTTATAAAATGATGATGAAGTATAAAAATATAATTTAAAGAATAATAAATATAGAATATAAAAATAGAGTTTGAAGAAGGATGAAAGTGAAAATATAATTTATATTATTTTAATATAAAGAATATTTTAATAATAAAAAATATAATAGAGGAGTAAATATCATAACCCTCCCCGAATAGTATCTTTCAATTTTCTCAAAAAATAATTCTAACCATTATTTTTCTACACTTAATTCTAACCAACATTTTAACCAGCAAATGAATGCGATATATATATATATATAATTATTTAATTATATAAATTAAAATATTCTATTACATTCTTTTGGTAAAAATAAAATTTAATTTTATTTAAATTTAAAGATAACATTATGATCATAATATTATTTTAAAGACAATATAACTTGGTGGACCTTAAAAATAAAATAGAATTTTATTTGAATTAAAAGGTAATAGTTTACTCATAATAATAATTAATATAATTCAAAATAAAATAATTTAATTTTAAAATTAAAAATAATAATATATTCATAATAACAATAATTTAAATTTGAAAATTTTATAAAAATTTTAGAAAACTATGTTGACTCTCCTAAGTTGTCTTACAAATTGTGTAAAGATAATTATATAATTAGAGAAAACAAAAAATATAAAAAAATTAATTAAAAGAGTAAAAATATCATATAAAATAAAAAATTATATTTAATTAGTATTTTAATATGTGCATGCCATAAAATAAATTACCCACGTAGAACTTGAAGGAATAAAGTAATAAAATAGAGTACAGATCTTTGTTTGTAATTTGAGAAAAGCTTTAAGCTTGAACATTTGGCTAAACAAGATTGTGATTACAAGTTTCAATGCATCTTGAGTCTTTACGTACAAGAAAGATGAAGTCTCAGAAATGCACTTACTCACATTGAGTTTAAGTTTGAAAATGAAAATATACATTTCTCATGGAAAATAGGGGTGAAGCACATTGCTATTGGAAATTTTCACATCGCCTACCTCAATTTTTGGGGTGTAGTTTATATATTTGTTGGATAACTTCTCGTCAATTGGTTTTAAGCTGAAATTTGACAATATGAGAACCTATAGTTCATCTTAGTTAATCACCTAATCTAGTAGATATTTTGGTCATTGCCTATTCTGACATGTATTTGTAGAAAGAGGATGTTGAAAAGTTCTACATCGCTTTGGGATGCAGCTTATATATTTGTTGGATAACTTCACTTAGAGTAAATTAAAATATGACAATTACTTACTTGCATTTGTGGTAAATGTTAAAACTTCAATAAAGAGTCAAAGTAAAATGTGACACTCAATACTTTTGCAAAAGTAAAGAGAAGAAAGTATACAAGGATGCCAAGGTTTTTGTCCATGCCAGACAAAGAATTGTTTCTAAAGCTTACGTACAACGTCTTTTCGCTTACCTTATCACACTACTTTCGAAGGTTGAAGCTTAAGCAACATTTAGAATCTCTTGACCATTTTTTTGGTTTAGACCTTGAGGATGAGGAATTTTGAAACCTTTCTTATGTTGGACGTTCCATTCTTTTGTCTAGTACCCATAGTGATGCAGAACAATTTGAAGCCAACACCATCTTCCCACTTAAAAAAATTTATATTTATGACTATCCTACTCTTTTCTCTTTTAACGTGTTTTTGCTTTACTCCGTATTTCGGTTTGTTTCTCCTTTGTTGATTTCTCAATATGCCACCAACCCAGAGTACTCTGTTGAAGATTCAGAAGATGTTCTAGTTAGATATACAGGTGGGTCGTCTGATCTAATACAACAACTTCAATATGTTGTTGCAACTCTAATTGCCTCCCTTCATAAGAACACTAAAGACGTATACATGTAGAGATAAAGCTCTTGTCTCTAACAAACTAAAGAAAAATGGGTTTGTTGTAAAGCTCAAATTCAGACTGACTTTGATGCATAATATCCTTCTACTTTTAATGTTGACAAAGGGGGAGAGAAAATAGACGAAGAGATAAGATAGTGAAGAGATAAGATAGTGAAAAGATGAAGTAAGCTTCAGGGGGGTTATTTCTTTTTGAGTAATCAGTTTATGTTCTTTTGAATATGTTGTCTTTGTTTTATGATCTTTTGTTCTAAACTAAATTCATCACCTTGACCTGATATGGTGATATATATGCTTTGAAATGATTTACTTTGTTTGTTTTCGGATGCTTTGAAATTTAGACTAAGGTATATCGTTTTAAAGTTAAAGATATGCTATGGTATATAATTGTGCTTATAGTTTGTGTTTGGTATATATTGTCTTAAGTGAGCATGTCTTTTGGTTAAAATTTATAGTTTTTGTCATCATCAAAAGGGAAAGAATGTTAAATCATAGGATGATTTTCCATCATATGTTTCGACCATTAACAAAACAACAAATAAGTTTTTCTAGATCAAAAGACAATAGGTACCATCTATCATGATAAATGTTGTTAGAAAACTTATAACGTCTATCATCTAATGGGTAAAATATTTTTCATAATACATAAAGATGGACTAGATAGACATATGCACTGTTGACTTTCACAAGAACTCTTTAAAAGTAAGGCTAAAGCCCTTTCTAAATATACCTAATCAACCTCAAGAGACATACTCCTTCAAAAAGAAGTAGTAATGTACCAAAAAGTGGTTTTAGCACCTATTGTAAGACATATGTCCGAAAAGAGAAAGATAACTAGAAAATTTTATTTTATTAAAATAACAAGTTGATGAAATGCATTTATTGAACCATTAAATGCCTTAATTGACACTTTCTCTCTCAAGAAGAAGAAAGAAAAACGAAGGTCCTTTATCTTTTTCAATGGTCATTTTATGAAGACCTCTTCTATAAAGATCTCTAAAGATTATAACAAGATAAAAAGTGTCATGCGGTGAAAATAAAAGATGATTCTCTATGATTAAAATTCTTTGTAGTAAAAATGTCTTAAATCTTATAAATCTTTAAAAAAAAAAAAGACTATACACTTCATTGAATAATCCATTTATTAGATAATATAGATATAGTTGGTAGGCTTTATCTTAATCATTTTCTTTGAGATTGAAGCCTAGAAAGGCTTTGTGTTTAAAAAAATTTTAGTTTGCTTGAAGAAGCAAAATAAAAATTGCTAGTTGTTAAGTCTAAAGACTTATTGTAAAAAATACTGGTAACATTTAAATTAGTGAAAAACTTGGTGATATACCAAGGACTAAACGTGGTCTCTAATTGGAGACGAATTGAGATAAAACTTGTGTGTTTTCTCTTTTCTTTTTAACATGTTCTATAAAGTCTTCTCAAAACACTCTTTATAAGATCTTTGTAAAAAATTTTCTCCTTAAACATATCGTTTATAACAATAAAGACATTACAACATCCTTTGTGAAAAAAATTGTTAAAAAGTTATTTAACTCTCTTCTTATATTTACCCGTGTTTTACAAAAAGAAATTCTAGTCTTCATTGTTCATCTTCTTCTACTCCATTTGTTTCAACACCTACACATGATTAGAAACCTATCTTAGGTATCTTTATTACTTGAATAAAAAATCATACTCATTATGTTTATTATGTTAGGACTCATGTACATGATTGCAGGTCTGTCCAAGGATCCAATCCAAAATAAACTCTCATTAATCACTTGACATATTTCCACTAGCATTCATAATATATGTCTTTAGTTGATGCAATATATTTACTTTAATAACACAAAGATTCAAAATTAAAAAAAAAAAAATTAGCAACTGAATTTTTTATTTATTTTTGGAATCACAATAATTTTAGTGACATTTTTATTTAAATGACATATAAATTATTTCGTTAATTTTAATTTTTCTTGTAATTTTATATTGTTTATATCATTTGACATTATTTAGAACACTATATTAGGTTTTTTTAGTTATTATTAATTACTTAGTTAGGGAAGAATGATAAGTACATGGAGACGGAGTTTGCCAATATTATCTTGATAACATTTTCTATTTGTTTAATGCAAATTATGGGTACGATTTATTTTATTTCTATGTTGACTATATTTATGGTTTAGGTACATAAGGACGAAGAGAATGAATTAATAAATAATAGTGATAGATAAATAGTTCATTGATGTGAGTTTATATAATTGGAAAGTGTTTTACATTTCATAGAAAACGTACAATTTAATTTGTGCATTCATCATGGATGGCCGACTGACTGAAACAAATGGATCAAAACTCGATGATCCCACCAAAAAAGTGCAGAGTGCGCATAATATTTACGTGCTTAGTGATAAACCTCACTCTCTTTGTGTGGTTGGTTGACCAAAAATATATTAATCGATAGGAATTCAAAGTTTTTGTTCTATTTCTGGGAGGAGTTAGTGCTTAGAGATTCATGTCCATTGCCATTGGTCCTTCGTTAACAGTTCCTTATATTACTTGGATAATTGTTGTTGGGATGCCTTCATTTGAAGGGCCACTTGATGGTGGGCCTATGCTTGGGAAAAATTTAGTGAGATAGAATACCCAATCATATATTTTATGTTAAGGAAATGTTATTTATGCATCAATTTTTAATATTCCACTGTGCTTTTATCCTTTGCTTAATTTAACAAAGAATATCAAAATATAGAGTTTGTGTGTATTTGTTTTTATTATCCAGAAACAAAGTAATATAAAAGTAGTGTTACAGAATTAATTCTAAACCTAATTTGTATAATGATTTTGGATAAAACATTATATTAATCTATGTTACAACAAACAGTGAGTATTTTTTTTAATATGTTTTTTTTTCATACTCAAAGTTAACTCTTAACATCTTGTTACCAACAAAGATTAGCTATCGATCGTGGTTACATTGCCATGTATTTATTGATTTTCATTTTCTTCGGTAAGTATCGTGTACCTGATTAATAAGCTATATAAATAGGTGTTCATTTATTTGAACTTCTACTACTACAAGATGACTAGAATAATCTAACAAATAACTTTGTAGTATTACTTATCTGTGTACAGATATATCTGACCAAAAGAAATGGTTCATCTCTATATGCAAATATACCTTGGTTAGAAAGACGAGTAACTTCTCATTTTTTAGTAGACTTTTCATGAATACAAGAGTAGTGCCTTATTGAATATATATATTTAATCGCTTGAAAAATGGAGAGAATATAATTTATCCTCAATTTTTAAGTATACTAATTTTTTTACGTAACTTTACCCGCCGTCTCAACTTGGTTAAAGTTAGAATAGATGTCACAGATTTAATTAATTTATTAGAAATGTTAAATATTATGAAACTAAATACGAATAGATCGGGTTTTGTTTAAGATGTAAGGTCAAATAAATTTGAGTTGAATGATTAACATGCTATAAACCTATTTTATACTATTATCAAATTACAAATTAGTATTATATGATTTTTAAGATAATTATTATAAAAATTAATAAATTTATTATATATAGTAATATGTTATTAAATAATAATATAAAATTATTTTGTACTCTCTTTTTATATTATTATAATAATTTATTATTAGGCGTGATTTTTATTGTCTATTTTTCTTGTTATAATATTATTTTTCTAATATTTTAGATTTTAGACTATAAAATTATTAGTGTAGTAATATCTTTTTTATTTTTTTCTTAAGATTATAGTATTAGTTTACTATTATTATTATTATTTTATTAATATTCATTATTAGTGTTATTTTTATTTACTTTACATTGTTTAAGATTGTAATATATATATTAATCAACATTTATATATTTATTTTAAAATATTTATGATATTTAAGTATTTATTATAGTATTATTTTACTATTATTAAGAGATAATTATTTTTCTATTCTAAATAATTTGAAGTTTAAGAGTATTTAATCTTAATTAATTTATTATAATATGTGATTTTATTATTATTTTTACTATATTTTTATAATTATATTTCTAAAATATTATGATAATAATATTATTATAAAATTAATTGTCTATATTTTAAATATTTATTATATTATTTTATTATTAATAATATACAATTCTCTCAGTATATAAATTAGAATAAACTATTTTGAATCATAGTATTTACAGACATTATTATTCAATGAAAATATTTTTAGTCATTTTTCTTCGACGAAGTACATTTAGAAATTTTTTTAACATTTTAATTTTCTTTGATCTATTATTGATAACATCTTTAATTTTTAAAAATAATATTATATTATAATATATAGTGTTTATTATTAATATAAAATATAAACTACAAATTTAATTATAATATAATTTATATATTTAGAAGTATTTATTTATTACAAATTTTAATTATATAAAATAAATATTTATTCTGTACCAATTCACATATTAAAATATTAGTTATATATAATATTAAAAATAATTATTTTAAATATTTATTATAGGATTAGTTTAATATTATATAAAATATTATACATATACAAGATGCACTTTTACCCAATAGCTTGATGAAACGTATGCTATAGTGTAAAGTGCACATTTTTAATATATCTATAAAAATAAGAAAGAAAAGGAGTATAAATTGTCCATACTGGCCAAAATTAAGAATGTAAGTAAAGGGCCCTCAAGCATAACTAACACAAAACCTTAGGAATTAAAATGTCTGCACGCGCCAACAAGTTGATTATATATTAAGATATATTAATAATATTAAAAAATATGTTACTATAAAAAATGTAAATTGAGTCTCTGAGCAACAAGAAAAGAACAAAGGAAAGTAACATTGTTGCGTACAGCTGAACAGCAAGAGGATCAAATATTAGATGTAAGATGTTCTGTGCTGACGTGTCATTCCAAATAACAAGTCAGCCATGCACTCACGAAAGCTCTTTTGTGGCGGAGAGGAGAGTCTATAAAGCGCATTTTGACTTTAAGCGTGGGGTGCATGTTCATTTTCTTAAATAAAGAACGGTTAAATTAATAAGTAAAATATGGACTTTGTTCGTGTTTTTAATTAAGTTGTTATCATTAAAAATATTTATAATTTAAAAATTCTATAATTAAATAGTTTGTTCATGCCTTATGGATGTGATTACAACTTTGTTTATATTATGACATGCCAATTAATTTTTTTTTAATTATACTGACATATATCATATACTTTTTTATTTTTATTTTTTTATTTTGTTATAATTTTTAAATTTTAATTTTAACTATTAGTAAAGACACATTGAAAAAATATTTTATGTGTAGCTCTTTTTTTAAATGGGTAAAAAGTTCATATGCACAATGTATTGCATACAGTGTATATGATTTTGGATTGAAAAATTATATATTTTTTTTAATTGAATATAATAAATACTTGAATTAATTGATGTTTGAAAAAATCATATTTCTCGTTGATTATAAAGTAACGACAAAAATTATATGAAAATTTATATTTTTTTATTATAAAATATTATAATACGAATATAAAGTTTCAAGAAAATATTTTTCTTTCCTTTTTCTAATTTTATAAAAACAAGATAATAAAATAAAATTTAAAGTGAAATTTCTCTTCTGTCTTTAATTCCCTAAACTTTATCAGAAGTTAAAAATAAGGATTTAAAAACCTTTTAAAAAAATTAATTATCATATTAAGATACTATGTCAACCTAATAAAAAAATTTATTATGTTACAATATCCAGTTAGCATAAATTAATAGAGATATAATGATGTTAATTTGTAAGAATATAATTATTAAAATTTTAAATTATAAAAATTTTTCTAAAATATTTTTAACTATAAAAATCTAATTAAAAAACTATAAGAATCTACGTATTAATTTAACCATAAAGAAAGTACTAAAAAGAAATATGTTTTTAATTTTTATCTATAATTAAGCGGGTAACAGATTATTTCAAAGAAATGATTATTTATTTTTTAAAATGTCCTTTCAAAAATTAACAAAAACAATGGTTATTTTTTTTTTTTTTGTAAAATAAGTTAGAAACATACATTAAATTTTGTGTATAGAAGTATTATGAGTAAGTGAGAGATGTAATTAAAAGAAAATAAAAATGTAGTTATTGATATAAAATTAATTATTAGAATTATGATAATATATAAATATAATATTATTTAAATACATAAATTTTTTTAATTTTCTTATTGATGGATATAATTATTTAATTTTAAAAGTAAATCTACAAAAGTTAAATCTAATTACTAATATATTACACCACTAGGAATACATTATTTATATGCGAAAATTTGCAACTGATTTTTTTTATAGTATATATGAACTTATTTTATGAATTTTAAATCTGCAATAAATTTTTCTGCTAAATGATGGTCAACACATTTACTGTGGTTTTATCCGTGAATTTTATCATGCCATACTGCTTCCAGGTAAGACAAAAAAAATTTTGGTCTCTTTTTAATTATTATAAGACTCTTTGTAAATTTCCTAGTATTCTACTTAACTTTTATAGATGAAAATTTTCTCTTGTATTAATTATTTTTAATTATTTAAAATAAATATTATAAATTAATAAAATAATTTTATTGTCTCTCTTGTGATAATTGAAAAAGATAATTATCATGCATTAGTTAATTAATTAAGTAGAGAGTGAGATGATATGTCTTAGTGAGTAATTTTAGAAAAATAATATATTTTGTTAATAGATTTAATATTATTAATTAAATTAGTCAACTTTTTAGTTGGTGTGAATTAAGTAAAAAAAATTAATTTAAAGATAGTAATAGTTGTTAGCATGGACAGAGCCAGAATTTGGAGGTAAAGTAGTTAATTTTTTTAAAAATTTAGTATTATGTAAATTTTTTTTAATATATAACTAGTATTTTTTTATGAGTAAAAGAAGTATATAGTTGTCTTGAGTATAATATAGAACATAATCTAGGCTGAAAAAAATTGTTTTTCATTTTGTTTCAATATCTTGTTGCTTATAAAATTAGCACGGGTCTCTAGACAGTCATTTTTTTTTTCATTTGACCAACCACCAAGTCACTTTAAATAATTTGTAAATAAAATATAAATAAAAACATGATAAAGCCATAAAATGGAAATGGGATAAGTAAAAAAAAAAAAAAAACAAACATTGGCACCCGCACCACCTATGGAGTTCAAAACATGAAAAAGAGTCCAAGACTTGTTGTGTGTTTCTACGAAACAGTGGAGCTCCTATGCCTCTTCTCCATGAACCATAAAAGTTTTTATTTTTTTTTAGGTATCCATGTATTCTTTATTTTGGAAGTAATCTTGCTGGAACTTGTACTAATTCATCTTCTCTTCAAGAATTATTATTCATAGAATTCTAATTAAAAAAATTTCGCTTTAAGAATATTCTAACTAAAAAATTTTGACTTTAAGAATATTTTTAGCTACATTCTTATCATGAGAATTAACTTGGTGATCAATAGATCAAATCCCTTAAATGAAGAAGCATAAAAGATGAGTTATAAGGTGACACAATGTTCAAAGTTGAAAGAGTTAAAGTTGGAATATGTTTGAGATCTCATAACGACTACTTAAATGACTTGATAAATAAAGTATATAAACGGAAATGATCCTCATCTTACAAGTCGAATGTGTAAAGTTAAGTTTAAATCTACATTCTTAATATGATATCAAAGTCAATAATAATGATTGTTGTTGAGCTTATCAAGTCCCCTACTATTAAGATATTATTAGACCACCTGCAAATATTCAGTCATGCAAATTTCACGTTCAAGATGTCTAGTCTTCGACATCAAAGAGTGTGTTGGAATCTCACATCGTCTTATGAGATGGCCTGAATAATATAAATATGGGATAATCATTACCATACAAACCAATTTTTTTGAGTTAAGTTAAACTCAAACGCACATTCTTAAAATGGTATTAGAATCTATTTTAACAATCATTGTTGTGTTTGATATCCATTGATATCAATATTTTGAAATATAATGCTATAATAATAAAATAAATATTGTAAGTAATATAATTATTAAAATAAACAATGTAATATAAAATATCTAAATAATAATAATAAAAAAAAATTTATTATTTATCATTATTAATATCTTATGTAATAAAAGGTAAAAATAAAAAAAAAATGTATCTCATGTAAAACACAGATAAAAATAATGAAATTCTACCTTATGAGTGTAAGAAGAGAAAAAAATAATAAAATTTTACTTTACGTAGAAAAGGATAAAAAATAAATTTAAAAAATATTTTAAAGATAAAAGATGACTAAAATCATACTTGAATTAACCCATTTAATTATGATTTTTTAAATAATAAATAAACAATAACATAACATAAATATGACATAAAAAAAAGAGTGATAAAAAATTAAATCAAGACAATAATTTTTAATTGGCAAAATATGTAAAGTCATTCAAAGGAGCATGTGAATCTAATTTAAAGCTTCAAGAACAATTAAGTTTATGGTATAATTCTATTACACATTCACTCAAATAATAAGGGATAACATAATTAGTGGTGGATTTATGTACGAGAATCCCTCCAAATGAGTTAGGGTGACTTAAAGTTCAAACAATGTGATTTATTAATGTGATCTAATGATAAGTATTAAGACAGTGAAATAAGAGTTGGTTTAATTATTTTTAAGCCTAAAGTGAACTTTGGGGTAAGACCTTAAAAAAAAAAAAAAAAGTCATTTTTCTTTTAGTAGAGTTCAAATTTCATCCATTAGTTATCACTACACTAGACCAAACTAATAATAAGATTATATAATACTATTACTAACAAACTTTTTTTAGAGCCCTAAAGCAACAGATTAAGCTGTTTTGTGCCAATGAGTTCATGTATGAGAATCTCTCTTAGTGACTTGACTTTTGTTAGAGGACATTGAATAGCTATAAACATGTTAAGTCACGTATAAGCGATAAATATTCATATACCTAATATCTTAAGTTTTTGAATTAAATATAATGTCAAATTCACCTTTTGTGATTCATTCTTATTAATAAATTTTTCCTAATATTTTAAGGCCCTTATATTTCATAACATAATCTCCATTCAACCTCACGAAGATCCAATTGTATGAATTCAAATTTACAATAGCAAAAACGCAATCCAAATAGCATGCTCAGGTAGCTTTATAATTTGTAGCCAGCAAGGTAAAGCAAAAAAACAACAAAGAAAAGTAGAAAAGAAAGGGGACAATAACTTGTGGCAACGCTATATATCCTATTTTGTTTTTGCCCTTCCTATCCTAAACATGCTTAGGTTTGGTCATTTGTATTATGTGATCAGGACAAGATATTTAATTTAAGGTCGTAAACATTAAAGATGACATGCTTTCCTTTATAAAATCTAAGAATACCTTATATTTTGTCTTTTCCCTTCTAAAATTTCTTTTGGAGTCACCACTTACTTTAAACATTCAACAGAAAGAAAGTGTGATGTATAAAATTTTCAATTGGTGTTCCTCTCACCCAATTGTTTTCAACCAATCATGATTGATAATCTCACACAAAATGGAAAAGGTCAGCGGTTAACATTAAATTTATTAACAAACCACCAATGTCTCTATTTGTTAATGTTACTCATTTCCTTAGTTTGTACTCTTCTAAGTAGCAAATGAAAAGGACTTGCCCTTCTAGTTTGATACGTATGGATCTGTGAAACTTAAAACAAGTTTGCTATCATATTGGTACAACATTGCAAATTTCATATTGAGGAATGATAAATATCCACTAGATAGGGTGGAAAGAAGAAAAAAATAGAAAGAAGAAAAAAATAGAAAGAAGAAAGAAAAAGTAGAGAGATAAAGTAATATATACAATAAATGATATTATAGAAAAAAAAGTAAACAATAAAAAAAAAATGGGGTGAAAGTAACATGAAAGAGAAAATTAGTGTATGTTAAGTAATTTTCTTTTATTATATAAGAAGGATAATTATAAATCGTTAATTATTGGATAAAATTTATGTTAGTCCTGGTAAGTGGAGAATGAAAATCATATCATTTAGTGAATTTTATATGAATTTTACCAAGTATTATATGGTTTGTTGGAAAGTATATTGTTAATATTTTTCTCTATATAATTATTTTATTTGGCTAAAATGCAATATCAAAGCTAAATTGGACCAATAATTCATATAGAAAAAGGGTAATTGCACTTCTCTCTTTTAAGAAATGTTTAAATTACACTATTCATCCCTTTAAAAGGTAAACTTTCCTCCCATAAAATATGAAATATGTTACATTTTTAATGTAAACAAAGGTCTTATTAGTGAGAAAATTAGACTCTCGTTGAATATTTTAATTTTCTACAATTTTCGTTCATTCTTATTACTAATTTTAAAATACTAGACTTGGGAATGCCTCTCAAATTCCTCCTTGTCTCTATTATTCTAAGTTATTCATCCAAGAATTGAATATTGTCATATGGTAGACAAGAAAATGTGTAAATGTTACATATAACCCTCTCCTTGACTTCCATAAAAAGAGTAACAGATGATGATCTCCTCCAAAAAGTTATGGCTATTATATAATTAACTAGAACTAGAGTTGTCAAAATGAGTCATCTAAATTGTCGGACCAAAATGTGAAAAGCAAGTGAGGTCAACTCAAATTTTGTGTGGACTACATATTTATTGAATCAGCTTAACCCATTGGTTTAGCTCAAATTGACTCAATTTTTGTCTAAATTCATATAGATTTAAAAAATAAAAATGAAAATATCAAGACAAATGGGTTTGATATTTTTCTTGCCAACAATTCATGAGCTTGGCTTGGTTGTCGAGCCTAGCTAAATTGACCCAATTCTTTTTTGGCTTCAAATTTGAGTTCCTAGCTTGGTCTAGTCCATTGGATTAGCTTGTCTGAACAAACTAGTTTTTACACCTCTACCTAAAATAGTAGATTTAGTAGGCTACTTTTTGTTAGAAAATGCATTATGCATATATAAGGAGCAAATCACCCCCACAACACGATATGTTAGACATGATAAAATGAGTTAGAAGTGATTATGCTAGTTTGAACATGTATAATAAAATGTATTATGCATGAATTTTTAATTGAGTTTGAATTAAACGTGGATCTTTTTAGCTTATCCAAACATGACCCGGTCAATACTTCAACCTACAAAAACCTACCAAAAAGTCCAAAAATAACAAACTTTTACCGGACTTGAACTTCTCTTTAACATGTACAAATTGAACTTCTTTTATCTAGTATGCTATAACTTCTAACCCGCATCTAATCGGTAGCCGATTTTACCACCCGTAGGATATGTGACAATCAGAGAATAGGTGTGCAGAAAATAAAATGGGTATTCGTTAGATGATGTGTAAGTAAATATACTCCTATTTATTGGGGGCTGGAGGATGGAATTCTACTACAAGTGAGGTAAGCAAGTCCTCGAACATTGACTTTGACATGCCATTTGTCAACATCAAGTTATGCAGAAAGGTTAGATTAGGTACATCACTTTCTCTTGTAAAAACTAGTTAAGAATATTTTTTTCTTCACGTTCAAGGGATCTCTTACTTCTAGGATACAATGAGTGGACGGTGAGAGTCTGCTATTTAAGTCACAATGGCGGCAGAAAATGTGACAAATGGATGTCTATGCATAGAGAGACGGCCATTTTCTTGTTTTCCTTATAGAAGAATGATTACTGTTTAGACCAAAGTTTTAGATTGTCGTGATTACAGTTTCAGTTTGGTCATGTTTCTTAATATTGCAAAAATAATTACAGATAAATGTGACCGATTGGGCACAATATTGTGGCCATGGTTGAAAATGCTGTAGACCATTTTTTAAAACTTTGGCTTAGACATTGATTATAATCTATTAAAAACTAAGCACTCATTAGTGATTGACTTTGCAAATTAATGCGCACGCTCTCTGACGACAGAGAAGCAATTTCCAATCACAATGAATACTTTTTGACTATGTATATATTTCCTACACATGTCAATATAAATTTATAACATAACGATAACCTATGCGTCTATGTGCCTCTATATATATTCCAACTATCACTACTTAGAATCTCCGCACCCCTTTGGCTGGTTTTGATATCCTAAAACCGATTTCCATGGCAAGCTGGAGAATGTTATGCTTTGTCCTTCTCTTCACATCAATTTTGATGTGCCACGATGCCCGGCCTCTTCCTTCTTCGATCTCAAGCAGTAATGAAAACCATGCATTCATTGAGATCAGTGCCAAAATAGTGTTGAAGGAAATCATAAGAAGGAAGCTGTTGTTGGGAACACAATATAAGCCCAATCGACTCAGTCCTGGTGGTCCGGATCCTCACCATCACTAATCTTCCACTCTCACATGAAAAATATGAAAATGCAGAAACAGGAAAAAGAAGACTGAAATTTGTAGAGTCTGTCACCTATTCCTTTAGGATTAGGATAAAAATATTCAACCCAAATGTCCCTATTTTTTTCTTTTGTATTATTATGTACCATTTTTATGGAAGTTGTGGGGTGATTAGATGAACCACAACAAGGGCAATGCCGAGTGATCCTAGATTCTCGGTAGATACATTTTCAACTTTCAAGTTATCATGTGCAAGTGGAAGGTCAGTGATGGTAAGGATATGGCCATATGGGTCATAGTGCATTGGTCTCCAATAGTGTACTTCGTGTAATAAATAATAACTATTTATGGGGTCTCTTTAGTTAGACCTTAGTAATAGATTACTTTCTTGTCATCAAGGAGGTTTTCCTTTTTTTAGAAAAAAGGACTGTTATGTATTAAATATAATCTATGTACTGTTTGTTTATGTGGAGTTGAGTAGTTGGACTTGGAAAAGAATGAAATATTTCGAATAAAAAGACTTTAAACATTTTTCTCATATTCCTCTCTGTTCCTCCCCCTTGATTTCCTCTCTTTCCTTTCTGCATTTTCCATTTTATGTACGATTTCCAACTCCACCATAGCTGCATTTCCGAATGGAACTTGTGTATTTGTTTCAGTGAATGAATCTAATTTCTCGAAATTGTTATATCAAGTTAATTATATATGGTTTTTATTCTCTAACATTTTAATGAGTAATTAGATGTTTAGCTTCCTTTGCTACAAATTATGAAATTATTGAAGTCCTATAATTGCCTTGGACATGGCATGTGGGAAGCATATATCTTTTGTTAGGTTAAACACCGATGAGAGTATCCCAACTAGTGCTGCTCCACTTTTAGCAATTTTCATAAAAAGGCAGAGTTCAGTGTTTCAAAGTTTCTGTTAGTTAACCAGTTATGGTAATGAGGCTTCTGCACATGTACAAGCCCTGAATTATAACTCCCTCTTCATGTGCGCTTGTTCTCTACATCTATAAATATTAATTTTATAATAGAAATTACAAAGATGCCAACATGAGTTGAATCTATTTAAAAGATTTGAATACAATTATACATTTCTCATGTAATTATTGAGAAAATGTAATAATTTATAGATATCTCATGGAATTATTATAAGTGACAATTTTTTTAAAAATATTTAATAAAACTGTATATTTTATATTTAAATTCAAAATTCCTAGTTAAACTAAAATAATCATATATCAAATTATTTACTTTGTCAGTAGTTGTTCTCTTGCATTCTACTTGAATATAATTCATAATGATGAAGTATCCTATTTTCACTTTTACCATTTTGTAAAAATAAATTACGAAGGCAATTCTTTGACATTGATCCCCTTAACCGAACTCCACTAATACATTTGTTTTTAGAAAAGAACATTAACAATGAATTCTTTTTAAGTGCGATTACTATATAAATTTGGATTTAGTGAGTGCCTCGTAGGGTCTGATGAGAAGCTGATGATCCTATATGGACAAAAGGTTGGGAGATAAAGAAAGGGTCGAAGGGATTGACATTGTTTAATAATCAATAAATTATGTTTACACTTTCACATTAATGGTGTTTGGATATATTCAAGTTTATGGCCAAACAGTCAATAGTCATCATGAATTCTTCCGAAAGTCAACGTATTTGTTACTCGTTCTTTTCAGTTGGAGGTTAGATAGCTGCGTCATGACATTAAGGAATGCAACTTATTGCTTTAAATCTTATCCTCTACAGAATTGAACTTTGAAGTGCATCGCCTTTTCACAATAACAATTAGAGATGGATGAATCGAACCAAGGATAAGATCAAAGAAATGATAATCACACATGCTTAATCTAATGGTAGGATGACAATGCGAGTTAATAATTTATAGAGTTCAGATAACTTGGTAATTCGAAGAATGAGTGGCATATTTGTGGGTCGGTTATCAGAAAACTTTCTGTTATCACATGAATGACACTTTTTTTTTTTCTTTTCTGTCTGATTAAAAACAAAATTCCTCGTATGCATAGTGCTCCAAACTAACGTTGGTCGTGTACTCAACTACCATACAGAATATAGATAATCTTTAATATATACTATGTATGCTATGTACATGAAACTTCAACTAATATGTTAAAAGAAAAATTAAAGGAAGTATTTTCTATTCCATGACGGCGGCTTAAGTAATGATAACAACGGCATATCCTTATGGCAGTTATATATTGAAAATGTAAGAATAGGACTCATTTGTCGTTATAAGAAATGTTAAGAATCTTTTCACCGTCATCTTTTTTCAAAGTCGCTGATAGCCATCATAATTTTCAAGATACTTGTTGGTTGTGGCCGCCGCCATTTTCTCAGTGAGGAGGTGCTAGCAAATGTAAAGGTAAAAAACTCGTGTTTGAGTGGGGGCCAGTAACGTACCTCTTAGTATACTTTTAGCAGTGTTATGGCCCAGCTTTTTTTATTTTTTTTTCTTAAAAAAAAAAAGAAGTTAGATCAATTTCTTTTTTAATAATTTCTTTAAAATATTAACAATTTATTTTTATGAACAAATTTTAAGAAAAATAATCTTTTGAAAAAAAAATTGGAAAAGTTTTTCTTTGACTTGTCTGTTAGGGTTTTTTATTTTTTATTTTTATATGTCATATGCTTATTTAGATGGTCACCGTATATAAGTTTGGGCAAGGTTTTATTAATTAAACTAATTTTTTATATTTTAGAAATGTAAATATCTTTATTTTTAATACTTTTATTATCATCAAAATGATTTTATGTAAACTAAATTACTTTTATACAATTTTTCTTATTTTATAAACATAATTTTTATTAGACTGATAACTAGTTTTAAAAAAAATTAACTTCAAAAATATTTTCATATTTTACTGTGAAATATTGTTTGACTCTTCGTCCAACTTGTCTTTATACTGAGTTTTATTATTTTGACATTTTTTATTATTCACAAATTATTGTTAAAATAAATTTTTATCAACCAAGGTACTTTTATTAAATTATTTTTTATTATTAAATAATTTTATGTAAATTGAATTAATTTTATATAATTTTTTATTTTATAAGTATACCTTTTTATTAAAAAAATAAATTAATTTGGATAACCCTATAGTTTATTCAAGTTTTTAATTAAGTCCTTACGATTAAAAATACTTTTAAAAATTCTTATAATTTAAGAACCTTGTAATTAAATTTTCCTTTCATTAACACTATTTAAATTCCATTATTTTATGTTGACTAGATATTATTATGAGATAACAATTAATGTTATTTTTATTATGTATATGATAGTTATTATTTTATTTTTATTTTTTTTTAAGATTTTTTAAAACTTTAATTTTAACTATTGATCCAGACATATAGAATAAACACTTTCCTCATACGTACTCTTTCCACATTAGTAAAAAAGTTCAGGTACATTGTATTATATATCATGATTATGATCTTAGATTGAAAAAATTATATTTTTATTCTTTATTGTATATAGTGCATACTTGAATTAGTTAATATTTAAAAAATTCATATTTCTCGTTGTTTATAAAGTAAGAATTATAAAAATTTATATTTTTCTCCATTATAAAATACTATAACAAGAATATAAAGTTTCAAAAAAATTTCTCTCTCTTTTTTTAACTAACCCCAAACGAAAATTTTCTTCTTTTTTTAATTATATGGCTCTATTTTTGTCTTGCTTTTTCTCTGTGCAAAAAGTGTGAGGTTCTCCCAGAAGATGAATTAGGGATTCAGAAACCTTAAAAAATAAAAATAAAAGAGTAATTATCATGCTAAAATTCCACATTAGCCTAATAAAGAAAAAGTAAATTGTCATGTTACAATATCTAGTTATCATAAACTAACAGAGTTATAACGATGCTAGTTTAAAAGAATTTAATTACAAAAAATTTAAATTATAAGGAATTTTTTAAAAGTATTTTTAACTATAAGGACCTAATTAAAAACTCAAAAAAATTATAGGGATCTAAAAATTAATTTAACATAAAAATAATTATTTTAAATAAAATTAAAGCTTTAATTTTTTTATCAAACAACTTTTAATTAAAAAAGAGCTTTTAAGCTAAATAAAATAAAAATTGACAATTAGTTTCTACTTATTTTTTTAAGCACTTATTTTTAACTTTAATTTAAAAGTAGTTTCCAAGAAGAAAAAAAGTTGAGAAAAACATATCTAATATCCTTTTTATTAGAAGTGGGACTGAATAATTTTAATTTGGATTATAATGGATAGAATAAAAGTAACTTATTAATTTATTATATACATTAAAATTTTATTATAATATTTAATTCATGATATATTTGAAAATATTCAATCAAATCTATTCATTAACAATTTTGTATGGATGGATATTCAATCCATCTATAAAATTATTTTAAAAATTTTTTTAAAACATGAATATTTCAAAAATATTTTTTCTTAAATGTCTAGCAAAATATTTTTAACTCAGATAAAAAATCTTTGGTTAGGAATTGATAAAAAAAAATTGATCAAGATTTTACCAAAAATCATTAGCCAACACTAGGTCAAAATATCTTCAAATGGACTTCAACTAAAAAAATCTTTATTCAAGACTCAATCAAGATTTAGCCAAAAAATTCTCTGGCCAAGACTTGATAAAAAAAAATTAGCTAGGACTCTACCAAAAAATCTTCCTTCAAGACTCAATTAAAATAATTTCAGTTGAGTTTCGGTCAAAACCTCAAACATAACATCTTTGGTCAGGAGGATTCGAACGAAAAAACTTCGATTTGAACTCAATCAAAAATTCTTTTATCACGCTTTGGTTGAAAAATTTTTGCCTAAAACTAGGCCAAAAATTTTTCAATGAAGCTTTGGTAAAAAAAATTTTGGGGTTGGAACTTGACAAAAAATCTTTGATTTATCTCCATCCAATATTTTTTATCTAATAATTTTTTTATTTAAGATAATCCAATAAATTTTGAAAAGTATTGGATGAATTTAATAGTGGATGAATTAGATGGATAAAGGATAAATGGATTATTTTGTCATCCATACTTTTTATTATAATTTAAAATTTATTATAAATTATAAAATTATGAATGGAACTAATTAAGATTATATTTGACAAAAGTAGTTGAAAATCTAGTTAAAAGTTAAGAAATTAGCTAGATGCTAAAATATTACTGGTAGCTAAAAGCTATTAAGCTAACTTATTGTATTATAAGTATTTGGTAAAATTATATGTTAAAATAATTGATAAATATAAAATAATAAAAATAGACATGTGTATAAGGTATTTTATATAAATTTTAATTTTAATTTTATTTTGAGTATTTATAATTTAAATTTTTAATTATAATTTATTATTTATAGATAATTTTTTAAGTATATTTTTTAGATTGAGTTATTATACTTTTATATTGTGTATTTTACAATTAAACTTATTATATATCTGAAAATATTTTTAATTAAGTTTAAAATAAAGTAGAAATATAATATACTTAAGGATACATCATATTTTCATTATGTTAATTAGTGTAATGATTAAAATATATTAAAATATAATGTTAAAAATAATATAATAAATAATATTATAAAATGTAATGGTTAAAATAAGAAGTATAATATAAAAATATTCAAAAAAAACTTATCATCTATCAATATCAATACCTTAAAGTATAATGCTAAAATAACAAAATAAATATTGTAAATAATTCAATGTTTAAAATAAATAGTGTAATATAAAATATCTAAAAAATAATAAATATAATAAAATAAATTTATTATCCATCACTATCAATATTTTGTGTAATAAAAGATAAAAAATAAGAAAATTCTATCTTATGTAAAAAAAGATAAAATAATAAAATTCTACCTTACATAGAAAAAGATAAAAGATAAATTTAATAAATATTTTAAGAATAAAATAGAAATAAAATGCAAGAAGCTCACATTTTAAAAAATGTTACTTAAAGTGACATCAAAAAAATATACAAGCTAAAAAAAATTGTTTATCGGATACTAATGATAATGTCAAACAAGTTTTTTATTAGTAAAAAAAACTAGAAGTTAATTGTCCACCATAATCTAAATAAGAAGACTCACTAATTTTGTAAATTTTTAATAAATTCTAACTAATAAAAAACAATGTTTTCAAAAAATATGTTATGTTACTAACCTTCTTCGCCTTGATTATTAAAAAAAATACAAATATAAGTTATTTTTATTCTTTTCTAGAATTAATCATCAACGTGTCAATTATTAATAATTAACCAATCAACTTCTCTTTTTTATTAACTCAATAAACATCGAATAAATTGTGGGTTATTTAAACACCAAAGACTTCAATAGTGGAAAACATTATTATTATGAGAAATAAACAATCACATAACTTAATTAAGGGAAAAAAAAACTCTTTTGCTATTAAAAATAGGATAGTTAAGTTTTTTTTTAAATGTTGAATCGAACATGATATCAATGTTTTATAACATTTACAAACTCTACACAACTAATTAAGTTAGACTAATTAAGCCAAAACTTAATTTAGGAAAAAATATCTTTGCTATTAAAAATAGGATCTTTAAGTTTCTCTCTTATTTTTATCCATTGAAACCAAAAACAGTACCAAACCAAAATAGAAAAAAATAACACTCACGCACCTTGCTTAATCAATTAAGTTAAACCCAACTGCTTATTAAGTTTCTTTCTTTTTTATATAAAAGGTCTCTTAGTTATCACATCCAAATAAAAATAATTTACTATACAAAGTTTATTCTCTTAAATATGATAACATTTATTACATGTGACACTTTTTCCTTTTTTCTCTCTTCGTTCATGATACTGAAGTATCTCTCATGATTGTATCCCTTCTTTTATTGAGAGGTTCTCATTCTTCTTCTCTTTTATTTTCTCTTCTTCTACTTCAATGGAATCATTCAACTTGAAAATATCTCTTGAATTAAGAGTAATGTTATTAAATATAATAATCACTTAAATCATTTAACTTTATGAGTATTTTCATAATAAAATTTAAATCTATGATATTATTAATTAAAATTAACTAATTTAACTATTTTGATTGGTGTTGATGAATTAGGTATTTATTTCTTATATACAGGACAAAAGATAGTATTATTTTGAAATATTTTGATGGTACAAAAATTAACTAATTTTACTATATATAAAATTTTTAATTAAGTGATGGTATAAAAATTCTTTACTCTTAGATTTTGAAAATACAAATATTATGTTTCTAACCAATCCTGAAAAAAAAATGCATCAAAAATTTATCTCTACTTACACAAAATTCACAATATTAATATGTATATTATTTATTTTATACAGCATGTTATGGGTAATTTTTGCAAGTACATATTGACACTATTATCCGTTGTCATTCCTACCTAAACATGACATTGATTATGAAACAATGACAAAATGAACATAGTGCATATTCTTTTTTCTCTTGTTGACCACTTTAGGTGGAATTACACTTATGAGACTTAGAGAAAGTATATATGGAAATTCTCCTAAATGAAAATTAAGGAAAGAGTTATATGGGTTAAAATAGTCACATCATACTTGGTTTGAAAGATTCACTAAATCAATAATGCCCTTAGGTTATACGCAAAGTGTGACATCTTAAGTGTTGAAAATGACAAAGAATGATCACCAATGCAAAATAGATAAGGCATGGACAATGAGCAACTCCTTGTAGGCTTCTAGTGGAAAGGACACATGAGTGAATCAAATAATACTAAAATAAGAAGAATTCAAAAAATTGTGCAAGTGTGGGACTGTATAGCTGAGGATAGGTTAAAAGAATTTATTAGTACTACCTATACAAACAAGATCCATCTTCTTTTTAGTAGCTCATCACTTAAGAACTTCAAGGTTAATCATGTTTGACTTGTAACAATTTTAGGATAGGTTACTTCTTGGAAAGTTCCTAGGAAATGCGAGTGAGGAAAAGTATATTAAAACTTGTGTTGGTTTATGAGGACAATTGTCAATCCTAAAAGCGACCTAACATTACATAAGGTAAACTAATTATTTTACTTGTGTATGTTCTTGATATTATTATAATAAAAGATTATTCAATTGGGAGGTAACTACTTAAGGAGAAGTTAGTTACATAATTCAAGATAAAGAACCTTGAGAAACTCGAGTATATTGGGGGGATTAACCTAGCTCACTAAAAAATAAGGCATTTTCATATCTCAAATGAAATATGTTATTGATTTTCTTTAAAAGATAAGGAAACTTGGAATAAACCTATAAATATTCTCATTGAGCAAATCCACAAAATGAGTAATGAAGTGGAAAGTTCTAAGGTTGATAAGGCTCAGTATATCATATACTAATAGATAAGTTGATTCATTTGTCACATGTCAAACCAGATCTAGCATATCTACTTAATGTTGTAAGTTGATTCATGCATACTTGGAGAATGAGACACCTGCAAATTGTGGATTAAATTATCTAGTATATCGTAAAGTCACACTAGAGAGAGAAAAGGTAGAAGTTTAATGATAGAGGCTTATAATGATACAAATCATGTGAATCCAATGTTTATTAAAAGATCCATTCCTATTATTAAATATTTTTTAGTGTAAATCTTGTTATATGGAGAAGTAAGAAACAAAATTTAGTTGCTTAATTAAGTGCTAAGGTAGAATTTAGAGGTATGACACAAGGAATATGTGAGCAGTTATGGATAAAATTATGGTAGATGATTTAAATATTAAGTATAAAAGTGCTAATAAGTTGTTTTGTGACAACAAAAATGCTATCAATATAGCTTAAAATCTAGTCTGTATAAGATAAAAACACATTAGGATAAACCAACATTTCATCAAGAAAAAATTTGGTAATGAATTGATAATGATTGTCTTTAATTCTTTATAGGCATTAACTAGAAGATATTTTAACTAAAAACTTATCTAAATAGCGACTTCAATAGATTACTTGCAATACATGAGTGTTGTATATAATATAAAAATGACTCATTTTATAGAAAATATGAAAATAGCTTTAATTTAGTACAAGATATTTTCCCTTTCATGTAAATATTCTTGTAGTATCTATAGTTATTAAAATATATTGCATTGCTATATTTTTTAATTCATTAGAATTAGTCAATTTAAATATGTAAATAGTTTAGGATAGAATATTTCTCTTCCATGTACATATTCTAATAATATATGTAATTATTGAAATATATTGTAATGCCATATTTCTTAATTTTCATTTATTATCACTAGTACAAAAAATAATATTCTATAATATTAATTTTTACATTGGTTCATTAATAATAATGTAAAAAAAGAGATGTATTTTATAAATAAATTAAACTTTTTTACATTAATTATCATTGGAATTGATGTAAAAATGTGCTTACAATGGCGTCACCAAAGCTATCATTTTTTTGGTAAGGAAAATGCCTATATTTCTCTCTCTTTGTTTCATTTTTCTCTCTCTCACTATTTCATTTCTCACTCTCTCTCTAATTGTTATGTCTCTTTCTCTCTCCCCATAAATCAATCTCTTTCTAAGTGATTATAGATGCTAGCTAGCTACAAGATGACGTTGTGTCAGAAGTCGATGATTGTAGTTCAACTTGACATGTCATGTTATATGTTGAGTTACGTTTTACGGGTTAAGTTTGTGTATTGGTTTTCTAGTCAAGAATGAAAAGAAGCTACCATAATTTATGAACAAGAAATGATGGTTTAGAAAAGTTATTGAGGTAAAAAGTAGCACTTTTTATATAAGTTATATTTATAATCAATATAGAAAGTGCTCTAATATCAAGTTAATATCTGATATAAAAAATTGTCATATTTTATAATTTTTGGTATCTATAACGAGTATATATATAGTAAAAATTTCTTTTTAATCAAGGTAAAAATTTTCTCTAAAATTGTGTATTATAACATTAACTTACATATTAACATTAAAGTTTATATCTTTTTTAATCATTAAAAATATTTACACAATTTTTTCTCATATTTACCCCCTTTGATCTCATATATAAGAAAAAAAAAAGTTACACTAATTAAAAGAGTTAGTTAAGTATCATATAATTATATCAATCTCATTTAATAATACACATTTTTTAAAATTAACTTTAGTTGAAATTTGAAATCAAGAATAAGATAGGGTCATTAAAAATAAAATATCTAATAAATTAAGGATATTTTGATATAGCTTCATTAAATTAGGTGAAATTAATTAAATTTTGTTTATATTCAATAGCAATACTTATGCCATTTTTATTTATATTTAAAATCGGAAGAAATATTAAATAAAATATATATAATCATAAAAATTTGATTAAACAACTCGTGTAAAGTAAGTCAAAAGATCCAATGAAAGGAATTTAAAAAGAATTAATATTCTAAGTATGACTTTGTTGAAAGCTGACTTGGGATCTTGAAAAGTGTCAATTTTCAAGCTTTTTAATTTTATCATTGGGCCGCGTCCCATTTTCCGCTTCGAAAACCAAAGGGACGTATGAGAAGAACCAAACAAAGGAATTTCCTTTATGGATTATGTCTTAAAACAAATCCTGTAGCATGAGCCTAAAGACATATGTGTTCCAGCAAGGCAAAGACGACACTTATGCCTAATAAGCAGCTTGTTGGATGAAGCCATTTCTGACGTGGTCATGTGATTTTCTTTTATTTTTTTTCCTTTTGGAAATAGTTGTGCCCATGTGATTGTGGAGCATCAACATTTTCATGCCATAATGCAAAGGATTTCAGGGAATTTTGTCTTTAGCGCATTCTTTACTCCATCTGAATTTAATCAATAATATAAGTTTTAAGAGAACAATATGAGATGAATGTCGGCTTGTACATTTATGATTTAGAGAAACAAATTGAACTTGATAGAGATGCTGAAGGAACCTAACCAAGAGAAACAAGACAAGTGTACTATCGAGTCTAGGATATTATTGTTGTCGTACACTGCTTCCAATAGAATCATGAAATTAAATTCCTCTCACTGAATCACGTATATTATACAGTGAAATTGGATGAGTATAAATAGGTTCTATCTTCTGAGCTTCTTCACTCACACTGCTATATTATTATTATTATATATACAAATAGGCATTTGAGAGCTACTTGTGTAAGACCATGGCTACTTCAACCATGCCAAGAGTGTTTATTCTCTTCCTAATTATTATTCCGTTAGTTGTTGTGAGTTCAGAGGCAAGACCTTTTTTCCCTAAGTTCTCAACCATGATGGATGAAAAGATTAACAGTGAACTTCTTTTACGTCACATAGTTAGCAATGTAAGAAATAGAGAGTACCATCACCACAAGAGGTCAATGCTTGAAGGAAGATTGGAGAGATTATCACCTGCTGGGCCAGATCCTCAACACCACTAGTGTTACCACTCAAGTAGCTATCTTTATATTACTCTTTATCTCTAGTTTACTTCAGAATAAGAATATTGTTGATTAATTGCTTGGGTTGTTTTTATTGTATGAAAAAAATCCCTAGAAGCATGCACAGTTTTATTAAAAGAATGAAATTTCCAATGATGTTTTTCCTACCGAGTAAATGTTATTTTAGACCTTAACCTAATAAATGTAACTTGTAACTTGAGTTTGATTTTGCCTAATACATTCTTGAAAAAGGATAAAAAAAACTGAAGTGTGACTAAACTCTTGAATGGAGATTAGTCTCACTAGTGACCTAAATCACCTTGTAAAGATATCACAAGATCCCACCAAGAAGCTTAAAACTCTAATCATAGTGGTTACAAAATACATAGACCTTAAAATGTGCTATCTGTTTATATTCTATTTATAAATATAATTTAATTGGTTATTAATGGGAAAACAAAGCGATAAAAATAGACCTTAAAATATATTATTAAATAACCAATTTATTGTCTTTCGATTAAAAAAAATTAATTTGATATATTATATATCTTTAAGGGATTAGTTCAAATATATTTTTAAGAGACTAAATAGTATACATCAACCGTGTTAATTAAAAATGCTAGTTGTCACCACAGGTAAATACATACTCTTAGGCCAGTAGTATTCTACTATAACTAATTGTGATATATATATATAATTATTTTTTATATCTATTTTTCTGTCACGTTATTTATTATATTTCAAAATTTTATTTCTTATATATTATTACTGTATGTCCTCGCCTTTGTTCTGCATAAAAATATATATTAAAGTATAAGATACATAAGAAAAAAAAAAAGGTGAGGTTCAGTTACCAAAATGAACAAGAACAAAGAAATGGCATCGAAGGTCTTGTTGAATTACGAATTTATTTAAAACGTTATAGGGTGGATCTACATTGTGGAGAGAGGATATGGTCTCCAAAAGCAAAAAAAATCCCAAGCTTGTAATGTATGTGATTCTTTGGATAAGGCCACTGTAAAGGTTAAATCAAACATTTTTAAAATGAACAAATCAAATCAATTTTTTTTATAATCATACTGCCAAGTTCTTAAATATAAAAAAAATGTAGAGATGTTCTAACTTTCGTTAAGAATTCATCACAAAAATAAAATAAAATCGTTAAGACTATATTTGAATTGTTAAAAATAATATGTCATTATTTAATTTAAGAACTTGATGATGAGTATAAGAGAAACAATTTAAGTGTATCGTTTTAAAATTTTACAGTGCATTTCCATCAAAAGAAAAGTTCCTAGTTATACATTCTATTCATTATCTTCAGTTTACAAGACATGAGTACAAATAATTGAATTAATGAAGCAAATCAAATGAGGAAAAAAACGAAAATCAAGACGTGGAAGAAAATAAAGGAAATATATATATATATATATATATATTTATTTTCATGCAATTAGCAAACACTTGAGCATGAGTTTCATCCGGGAAAAGGAGCAATGAGTACTGGAGAATTATTTATTCGGATATGTGATTAACTATAAATATGGTTAATTTGATTTTATAGGTGTTTAAATATAAATGAATATTATCAATCGATCTATAGTTAATTACAACTTTACATTATAAGTAGTTAATAATATCATAAAGTTATCCATAGTCACGAATGATTAATTACATACATAAATATAATTAATCTCACAAGTAGTAAACATAATTATTGAAATATATAATAAGGCTTAACTTGTCTCATAAGTGATTTATAGTTCCATGAGATAATTGATTGTTGTATGCATAAATATAGTTAATTTTGACTAACAAGTAGTTAAAAATAAATAAATGTAATTATATACAATTATCATTATCTAATTAATAGTGTCATAAGGTTATTAAAATATTTATAATGATAGATAATTTTGTCTTACATGTTATTAATAATAAATATAAACATGTTTTTAGTCGTCCTAAAATGAGTGTTTTTTTTATTTTGATCTCTATAATTTTTTTATTTGATTTTCATCTCTCTAAAATTTAAAATTATTGATCTATACTGTTATGTGATACTCGTTAACTATTATATGCTTAATAAAAGGTCAAGTGACTTGCATAGGTCGCATTCACTAGTATATTTGGTACTATGTTAACGTGTAATATTTTTTAAAAAAAAATTAGATATCTAAAATAAATGTTATTTATTTGTTTTAAAATAAACACTAAAGACTAAAAAATAATAATTTCAAATTTTAGAGGAAGAAAATCAAAGAAAAATATTCTTCAAGCACTATAATCAAAATTCATTCATTTTATAGGAACCAAAATTAGTTATTTCAAATTTTAAAAAGATGAAAATTAAAAAAAAATTATAGAAAACAAAAACAAAATTCGTTCATTTTACATTACTAAAAATATATTTAAATCTTAATAATACCATAAATTTTTCAAAATATTTAATACGTAATAGTATTTAACCCCTTGAGATAAAACAAAATTAATCATATTTATATACATAATTAATCACACATATCGAATAAATGCTAATTGTATAATTTTCAGGTATACATTATCTGACCAACATCGACTACTTGTTACTTTTATGTATGGAAGCATTAGAATTAGTGCTAACGAAAAATAAGCATGCACTAAGAGCGAGCCCAACAGTGGTTGCTCCTGAAAAGCAACCAATAAAGCAACTTAAATTTGACTTTAGATGGAGAGCAACTTATTGTATAATACCATATAGTACTGGTTGCTAATAAGAGTTTCTGGTGCTCTTCACTTTAAGTGGGTCACAAACTTTTCAACAGCAATTGTTTTGTTGTTTGTTTCTTTTGTTTTATCGTACAACAATGGGTCAGGCATTCCAATGTCATTCGAAAACGGTAAAATAAATAGGGTTGAAAAGCAACATTAAAATGGGCCTGCAATGGTACAATGATACAAAATAAAGAGAAAATAACGATAATTTCAGCAATAAAATAGAGAAAAAATGATAATGGAAAAAATGGGGGCCAAATAGGTAAAACTTGTTGCAACCTACTAATACTTCATAACTCATAGCATTTTGATTCATATTATTCAACTTCAAGCAACCCTCGTCTTCTATTTATTTGTTATTTCAAATTCTCAATTTTGTATTTCTTTTTTAAAAAAAATAATCCAAATCAGTATACTAAAATATCAATTTCTCTCGACTCGAATATGATTACCTCTGGTTGAAGAAATCTATTGTCCAGACAAAGAAAAAATACCAATTTCTTTCCTTAAATTGAATGCGAAATTCTCAACCTTCAAATTATCAAAATCCCTCAAATTCCTGAAGTGTTGGACAAGCATTGATAATTGACACCTCATATCAACATATACTGACTTTATTTTGGAATAAGGCTCAACCCAATGAGGGTCTAATAATGCTTCTTGACCTTATTCTTAGTCAACATTCTTAATTCCAACAATACGCCAAGTTTTAAGACAAGGCAAATTTTATATTCTACTTTTTTCTTGCTTTTTTTTTCTTTTGTTTGCTGTAGAGAAGTGTGACAGATCTCATTTCCAAGACCTTAGTGTAATACAAAGGAATACAAGAAATTTGGGTCCAAAAAATGAAAGAAGTGAGAATATTTAAATATAGCTGAACCACACAATATGTGAGTAAAAGGAAATCTACTTCCTAACATAAAACGAGTTCAATGAATGCTTAACAATTAATTGAACTTCAACACAAAGTAAAAGCATCAAAGTTTCTGATTTGCAAGTAAAAGGGGGTAAAGAAATTAGCTAACAAGTTCAGCTGTTGTTACAGTACTCTATCAATAAGATATTACATCATAGCTGACAAAAGGATATAATCAAGAAACAGCAATAAAAACAAAATTTTCTCTATAACCTGATAAGTTAGTTACTCTCCTATGATTTCAAATTTAAGTCCAGCAGTACAAGGGAATGAAAAAAAAAAAAAAAAAAGTCCATCCCGTCACCTTTGCGTCTTCCTTATCCAGTTCAGAATATAAGAACAATCTTCCCCGTTCACAAAATGCCTTCATAAGAAACAACAGCTTAATCTCTTTACAGCAAGGAATATAATCAATATTATGACTTAATAAATATGTACCTACATTCTGTAGCACAAAAAAATAAAAAGTACCTATTTTTGGTGCGGTAAGACTTAAGTTGTGTAGTTTCTCGGCAATTAGAAATATCTCTCGACATTCTTAGGTGTTCAGGAACAATAAGACTTCCATTCCAATCATTGTATGCACCATCGATGAAGTTGAGAATGGTTTCCTGGCATGAGTAATTCATTTCAAAATCAGCATAGATGAGATAAAAAACAAAAGAATGAATTGAGCAACTCAGCAACAGAACAACAAACATTTTCCTTAAAAAATTTTAAAAGCAAAAACTAAAAGAAAACCACTTCTTAGGTTTAATAAAAGGACTTTAATAAACAGCTTCTTGAAACCCCTTTAATAAAAGGTACTGGCAATAAAATCCACATTGCTAGTGTGACAGTATGACCCAATTTTTTTTTAAACATTCTTACAAGTAAAAGGCAGGTAGAGTTGTTAGAATATACACTATATAGGAAAGCAAGGAAAATTGGCGAGAGACCACGAGCTTGTTGGCTTTAGAGTAGTGTTGATATAATTAAGAAATAACAAGAGATGGTTATGTGTACAAGGTTCGATTATACCAGAGGTTTAGAAGCATCAAGCCAGTGGTATATATGTTCATTGCGAAACCATGTCAACTGCCTTTTTGCAAAATTCCTGCATAAAAAGATTCAATAGTAAGAGCATTGCTAAATAACCCAATTACACTTGTGTTCGATACCAACAAAACATGGCAAGCATGAAGCGTCTAAGACCAAAAAATATAAAAGTCCACGAAAACAAAATACCAAACAGCAGAGATAACATTGTCATGCATTGGTGGGAAAGCACTTCAGGTACTACAGATTTTTTCCTAAAAAAATAAGGTTTGATTACTCATTTTTTCCTTAAAAAGTTCTCTTTGTATACTAGAATTCTCATTTAATCCAATTTTTAAACTACAAAGAAACAAAAAAGTTGTAACTCAAAACAAACCATGCTGGACAACAGTCACCAGGGGAAATAAGAAAAAGGAAACATCTGCTTTATAGGATAACTTTTTTTACCAGTAGAAACATTAAGTGAACAGAGATTTACAACAAAAAATTTAAAGAAAAAAATTTTCAATTTTGATATACACAAGATTTTAAGTGAATAACTAAGGAAAATTAAGAATGTTCTGCTAACTTTATTTTATGGAAAACAAAATACATTACCGTGATGCTTTTTGAAACTCAGACAAGAATTGGTAAAATTCTCCAACAGAACTCTGACCCCCTTGCTGTCTGCATCTCAGTAAGTACTCCATTGCCTGAAATTAGTGAATCACATATACAAAATATAAGTAAAATCATTCCAACTATTTATATAGAAAATACAGCGATCAATTTAATGCACACAAGTTCTATAGGCCTCAACTATTTTACATTGCTAATGCCTAATATATAATTAAAATACAGACCCAAATTTCAAAACTATAATTACAATATGCAGATCTTTTCAACCAGACCTATTCCATCATTTGAAATTTGCAGATAGTAACAGTGAAATGTAAATATAGAAAATTAAAAGGTATACTTGTCTGTAACCAATTGCTTTTGTTGCAGAATTGGAGTTTGGATGAAGACCCGTATCAAGAAGCCATTGAGCCTCAGACAAAATCCCATCCCTTCCTGCAGTCAAAAGAGAACCAAGAGATTTATTGCAATAAAATATTCATGTAGTATTAACAGAGAGCACGGCATGTATTGTTATAACAGCAAACACAAATGGGTAAATGCAGTACCCATGCATACACATAGGGAAGAATGTTCTATAAAAGGGATTCATATAAAAATTGAGTGTTTCCTGTTCAGGATATACCTAATAGCATATCTTCACATCGATAATCAATTGATTTATAGAGGTCAAGTCTTTGGCTAGAAAGGAAAAAACACATAAACTCGTACTCTAACTCTGATGAGTTGGCTTCTTCCATTGCATCACCATAAGTGTTCATATCAGACGACTCAGAACCATCAGCAACACTATATTCAGCCTGTTCCCTGAAAGAATCATATGGTATCCGAAAAGCAGAAGGAGGTGATCCACTAGACTGCCATTCCAAAAAAAAATATAAACAAATGGTGAATTTATAAACATATTTCAGACAATTTAGTAATCATGAAAATCATGCATTTCACATATACATTCACAGAAAAATACAGGTATATACAGTTAAAATAATCAGTTGGTTACAATTAAGCGCATTTAAAAGAGATAGCATCATGACTACACTGCCAAAAAAAAAAAACTAGATATTTTCATATAGTTGGTATTCGTATTTGCACCAATGTGCAACAAATGAAAGAGAGAAAGGCAAGTCACGAAAGGATATTAAAATGTCAATATTGAGAGAATTTTCTTCAATCTTTCAGTAAGGTTAGTAGCCAGGACAGAATTTAGAGTTGCATATGGTAACTTGAAAAATTGCAAGCGTACCTTAATAATCTCTAGGCTACGCCGTAATCTGTACCAATCATTCACTGTTAGAAGTTGGGCCTTTGGATCCCCAGCTTTAACCACCAACTGCACAGCTGAATCCCAGTCTTCCTTCCTCTGTAGTTCAGCTAACTCTTTATATGCTTCAGATATAATCTGTGGAGAGGCTTTAGGTACATCTGGCTTTCCATATATGAACCTTATATTTCAAAATTCAAACAGAACTCATAGGTATAGTATCCTGCATAAGCTGATCAACAATTACTTAAAGAAATTAAAGTCAAAAATGGTGTGAAATAAAACACTGATAATTTATTAATACAGTGGATGCCCATACAGCTTCCTCCATTTGATAGAAGTTTATTATATTCTACAAAGGCAAACTAGTAGGACTAGGACCTTTAGTTGCTTATCCTAGTATAAACTGAACCTTAACAATGATTAGTAAATTATCACAACATACTACAAGTATATTCATAATTATGCAACGGTGAAAAAACTCAGAAAACTAGTCTACATCACTTTTTCCTGATATTTGATTATTTTCCCATTATCTTAATGACCAACCATGCTACTTCCACCCCTTTATTTTCTCTTTTGTTAAGGATATAAATAGCTGTGAGATTACTAATGAAATGAATGACTTCATTAGCAGGTTGTGGAAACAAGAAAAGTGGATTTCATTTCCTATTTATGTTTTGCTGTTATTATAGATACATGATACAACCACTATGGTACAAGGAGTTCTGTAATTCCATTTGAAAGAATTAGTTAACAAAGTCAAAATAAATAACTGTAAAAGGCATACCATCTTAAATACAATCCAGTGCCTCCAACAACTATGGGAACATGGCCGTTGTCAAGAATGCATCTTGTAGCTTGCCTTCCATCCTCAAAAAACTGCCCAACAGAATAATCTGATAAATAATAATTAGTCTTAATTGGGGAAAATAAAAGTTCTTCAAAGTTCCAACAACTGAAGAATCAATACAGAACTATGAAGCACAAACACTTCTCCTATTTGAAATGTCACAATGTCGAACACATTTTCATAAACACCTCCTTCCCATGTTCCGGACACACCTCATTAGGTATCCAATTAAAATATTATTTTTTGTCAGCTCAAGTGTTTAGGTTGAAACCTCTATACAACTTGGATACTTGAGCCAAGACCTCTAAATGGATGGAGACACAATAGTATTATTAAAATATATATTTTTAACTTTTAGAAAAGTCAGCTTAAAATATAATATAAATTATTAAAAAATAATCTCTCTCATTTTTTTTTGAGACTCCCTATATCATAGAAAATTTGTAAAACTTAGCATGTTGGTTTGTGTAATTAAATACACCTTTGAAGATATAATTTCATCTTATTCTGGGATTTTTTTTGTAAAGAAACCGAGTGCTTACATTGTAAAAATAAATAAATGTCTCTTAATATTCTCTTGTGAGGCTCATCATCATAGACAAAGGGTGAATATACAAGAATATATAAATATTTTTTATCAATTTAGATCCTTTGTTATGTACGTATATTACTCATATTTCATTTCATTTGTTACAAGGTATCTCAGTATCTTATACTTTGGACATTAGCCATGTCAGAGTGTTTATCCGTGTTAAAGTCCATGCTTCATATATACGAAGATAATTGTGTATTATGAATATATTTATTCAAAACAAATATAACTCAGTCCAACATAAAACTCACCTTCAGAAGGATGCAGTATGTCAACCAGATGATGTGGTACCGCCTAACAAGTAAAGGAAACAAAAAAAAGTAAATAAACTAAAATCAAAGGTTCCACACATGATTGATCAAGCAAAATAGGAAATCTGAAAACATAATGTAAGCCAATGCATTATGTCACAATCACACACCTTTCTATCATTTGGGGAAGGCTTTGCAGATCCAACATCAAGACCCCGATATACCTGTGGTACAATACAAGCCACTTGAATAAAGAAAGATTTTAATTTTGATACACTATTGGTACAATGATCTTTACAAAATCAACCAATTAAAAACCACATTAAAAATATAACTCCTAAAGTAGTTATTACATAAATCAACAATTTTCTATTACATGACAATTTATAACAGGACGACAATGTTAAAAACTTCACACTGTATGTATTTCAATTAAATTCATAAAGAAAACAACCAAACTCGTTCAATTACAAGATATATATAATTTCTAACTCAAAGAGAAGTATCGTTTTCACATTCATAGTATTTTTATGAAAAATCAACCATGTACCATACGCATCTGATTTCTCACTTTGCAAAATACTTTCCAGCAACCATTTAAAACAAGTGTATAATTATTTGCACCGTGATTCGATCACAAACAAATTATCTAGAGTAATTATTTAAACTTAACCCACATTTGATTTATGATTGGATGAGTGTATAACTTTTTGTTTAAAAAAAACAATAATAATTTTCCTCGTGAAATAATAATAATAATAATAATTTATCAGCAGGTAAACAAACATAATTACCGACAATTTGTCGTGAGTGCGAACCTTGAAAGCTAAAACCCTACGAGTATCACTAGCACCTCATACGCAATGCATAAACAAGAGAAGAAGGTGAGGAAAATGTGTGTTTGTTTGTTTTAATGTGCAACTTACCTGGACGGAGTCGGCACTGACGATTTCACCGTTGAGGCGCTTTGCGAGTTCCAATGCGAGGCGACTCTTGCCGGAGCCGGTGGGTCCAGAAATCACAATCACCTTCTCTTTCTTCTTGGTTTCGGATGCAGTAACGAGAAAACGCCGCCGGAAACTGAACAGCCGCGGAGATTGTCGGATCAGGGGTCTCTCCGGGAAACGGAGGCACGTGCGGAGACTGCACACTCCGTTGTTAATCATTCTCGGAACTTCAGTGCGAGTGAGGCGGAACTTCTCGATAAGCGTTCCAAGTTCAAACGAGCCAAATCCTAAATATAAATAAATATAAATGTTGGAATATTTAGATTGGATAACGTGGAGAATCGAAGATATTACCTTTCTTTTTTTGTTTTTAAGCAATTTTAGAGTTGCAAATTCGCCAAGGTAATAATTTGTCTGATTTTATTGTGAAAAGGAATTGTAAACCAATCATCAACTATTATACATAATAAATTTATTATTTTTAATAACTATATAATAATTTTCTTCTTTTACGCTTACTTGGATGTGGAAAACAAAAAGTACTAAACATAAAAAAGAAAATCAATTTTTTTAATTTAATCTTTTATGACTCAATTGATGTTTGCTTTTAACATGGTTGTAAGCACGTTTGAAATATGAATTTTTCGCATTAACTAAGAAGTAATTAGTTGAAACTTCCACGTTAATAACTAAGATTAACTTAATTTTATTTTTTTAACAAATTTCCAAACACGTATTTTAACATTAAAAATTTAACATTAGAAAATCAATTCTCCCACTTTCAACCGAAAAACACACATTTCACTTAAATATATGATTAAGATTAATTTAAACATATATTTTCAATTATATTTAAAGGTTCATTACCTATTTTAGTTAATTTATACAACTTATTTTATAATTTAGTATTTAGATAAGTTATGTTTTCTTATTTATATCTATAAAAGTAACTAGTAGTTTAAGCTCTTTTAAGTATAGGATAGAAGTTCAATTTTTAACCATTTGAATGGAATAAAATATGTAGAGAGAAGTTGTTCTTCTATTAGTACTCAACTTTCTTGGAAATTAGTCTCATGACTTTCAATTGGGAAAATATCTTGTTTTAGAAGGAAAATAATCATATTATAGTTAAGAAATAATAAATAAGAATCAAGATTAGTTGTATAAGTTAACTTTTGAACAAAGATGTATGTTGTTTAAAATTATCCTTAAAAATATATGAAATGTATAATAATTCTATCAAACTTTTCAATAATTCTATTAAAAGTAATTCTATCCAACATTAAAATAAACAAGTTCTTAAAAATAACTATAAAAAAAATATGATTAAGAGAAAAGACTCCATTAAAAATAGTCAATCAAGTTTTTGACGAATATTAATTATCGATAAAATCGATAAATTCTTTGTATCAATAATAATTGAAAAAAAAAGTTCTTAATGAATATGACTTAATAAAGACTCATTTGTATCACTATTATATTGAATTTTAGGTTTATTTTAAATCTTAAAAATGATAAAATACACCTTGTCCTCAATAAAAAGAATCTAAATTTAATGAAAATTTTGTAAACGAAATTATCATAACACTAAAAGAACAAATATGATAACAACCTAATTTATACCGGTATATAATTACTAATAAAAAAACTAATTACTTTAACGACTTAATGAATATGACTAAATAATCGGAAAAAAAAAAAAGCTCTTAATGAATATATAATAAAGTCACATAAATGTTGGGTTTAATGTCTTGATTTTCAAGATGAATTATAAGTTTACATTTTAGCTAACTTAAATCTTAAAAAATAATAAAATAAACTGTCTTCAATAATATATATATATATATTTAACTCAAATTTTGTGAAAGAAATTATCATAACTCTCAAACAAAAAATACGGATACCCTAACAACCTAAAAAAAATTGAACCTAACATCCAATAAAGAAAGTCCCTTTAAGCAAACAAATCAAAATCTATGACTTTAGAAGCAACCTCAAAATCTAAACCTAATTTATACCAATGTACAATTACTAATCAAGAACTAATTAGTTTAGGATAAAAAATCTAGTAACTTAACTACTTAATTAGGTTTGTTTGGCTTAACTTTAATAAACATAGATTAATTAATTTTGATCTCAATTAATCATGATTAATGTTAAAATCACCTAGTTATGACATAATACTTGAAGGAAAAGATAACACATAAGAATCGAGGTTGAATTGTATGTAATTTTTGAAAAATTTTTGCAAAACTTTAAGATTTAAAAGCATAGTTTAATATACTCATCCAAAGGGAATGCAAAAATAAAAGAGTGCAAAGTAAGAGAAAAACGCATAAAAAATTATACTGGTTCATTCTTTCAACAAAGCTACATTAAGTCCCTTCAACACGAATAAATTTTACTAAGTCTACCTGAGTTACAAACAAGTATTTTCTACCTTTACAGATATTCCAACCCTTATAATCTATTTGATTACAAGAAACTCAAGTATTTTTTTATACTTAGCCTCTTAATACTATAACACTAACTCAATAGAATTTTCACAAAAGAGTAACTCACACATTGAGCGTTTATAATACAAAGTACAAACTTTTCTTTGTTTCGCAAAAAAAGTTTTACAAGACAGTTGTTCAAAGCGTAAGAGAGTGTATTTTTCTTTTTTGATATAATGTGTTGTAGTTCAGCTTCTCCTTCTTTCAAACTTGATAGATCCCTTTATATAGCACGTGAAAATTTGAACGTTGCTTTTTTGCATGAGAAATGGTTGGATCTGCATTAAATATTACTTGATTGCTTCTTACAATATTTTTGCAGGGACTCGTCTTTTTTTGAAGACAGAAAAAGGTTGCGTCAGGAAAAAGTTATTTTTCTCTTAATTCTACGTGTTGTCTACTGTTGATGAGTGGTGAAGCTTTTATTGGTTCCTTCTGAATAAAGTCATAACATGGACTTCATTTTATCAGGTTTGACTTGTATTATAAAATCTTTATGGTTGTTCTTCATCAATTTGAAAGTTTAACACGCTATTAAACAATATATTAAGTAGAAATTTGAATGTTGAATATAAATAATCAACTCTTTATACAAATGAAAGAGTTTACATGACAATATAAGCAAAATAAACAACACTTTATGCTTTTACGAGAGATTTTTTCTTATTGGAACAGTGCATTCATTCTACTTTCTAGATGATCTCTTCTTAAGACAGCAGGAACGTCTTAGGATGCTAAATTTTTCTATGGACCTTTGGCTGCATCTTTGGACATTGAGTCCCTCTATGAATGCTAAAAACATCATTTAGACGATGAACTTCTCTATGAATGCAGAATATATCCTTTTGATGATGAATTTTGCCATGGATACTAGGAATGTCATTTGGATTGCAAGTGACTCTATGGATGCTGAGGATGTTTGAGTATGTCCTTTAGATGTTTGAGTATGTCCTTTAGATGTTTGAGTATGTCCTTTAGATGGTGAGTTTCGCTATGGATACCAATAATGTCTAAGTATATCCTTTAGATAGTGAGTGCATCTATAGAGAACGAGTTTCTTATGGACGCAATAGGTGAACTTATTTTAAAATCAATTTCACTTAAATGGATATCTTCCATCCTTTAAGTCCAATAACATGTTTTTCTTAAATATAAAAAATAGTGATTAATCATAATATATTATTCATTTCCATGATGTTTGTTATTATTAAAATACTTTAATCATTTTGAATGCATAGACTTGTATTTCAATAATACAATAATAAATTACTACATTCTAAATTGTGACATTAGAATTTTAATTACTTTGACTATCCTAAAACCTTCATAAATAAGGACAAAATAATAGTTAGAATAAGAATATTTTATCACCAATTCAATATAACTAAAAAATATATTCACCTTTGTAAATATTAAATAATGATTATAATTATACTAATATTAAATAATGATAATGATTCTCCAACTTGTATGATTATTAGATAAAATTTTCTCTTGTATTTATTTTAATATAAACGTAATAATTGAATTAGTTGCATAAGAATCAAATTGAAACAATATAATTTTATTTAAACCTAAATAATTCTACCCAACCTTTTTAAGGTATGTTGTATTCATCTAAGTGGTAATAAATAAGAAAAGGATAAAAATAACTTGGTAAACATTTAAGCTTTTCTAAACTTATACAAATAGGACAACACCTGCACCTTTGTGGTCCCTTCAAGATTTCACCTTGCTGTATTAAACCATTTTTTTTCACCTAATCACTTGCCCTAATTTGAATATGTAAAGGTAGAAGGAGGAAATATCTATCAAGGCTTCTGAAACAAAAATATAATTATATATTACGAGGAATCCCTAACCTCATATTGTTTGTTTTCGACTGTTCTATTATTAATTCCGTCAAAATTCTACTAATTTTGTCACTAAAATCCTAAATTAAATTACTAACCTTAATCAACCATTCTAGTTCATTCCTAACATTCCACTGACTACTGCTAACATCTACTAACCCTTTATATTCATGCTACCAACCATTTTAATTTATGTTATAATTTGTTTACTTTTCTGGACAAGGCATCTACAACCACATCTCTACACCATAAAAAATCACTCTTTGCATAACTCCCAAAATAGAGCAGGTTGTTAGAAATTAAAATAATAATAATTCTGATGTGAAATAATATAGTGATTAAATTTTAAAAATTGAATAAAAAAACTAATTTATGTTTATTTACATAAAACTATTTTTAAAAAGAAATAATTTATTTTATGAAAAACTATTGAAATAAATTTCTGATTTTGATAAAAATTTTCGGTTTTTGATTATTTTAAAAAACTGAAACAAACGTATGAAAAACATTTAAAGTAATTATTTTTAAGAAGTTAATATTTGACGGGAAAAAGCTAAACGACCCTTGATCCGAGGTAAAATAGAAATTCTCTTTCAACCTCCCACTTGGCAAGAAATTAACTTGAACGTGAGAGCATCTAACGGTGTCGGAAGAACATCCATTCGCAACCTTCAGCCTTTTCATAAAATGAGCATCTAGCCGTGTCAGCTTGATTGAACAACCTCCATACAGACCAATCTCCATTGCATCGTAAACCGCAGCCACCGCTTCATAAAATCAACTTAGCTTTGTTTTTGTAGAATAATTATAATTTTATTATATAAAAATAAAGAGGATTAAAAATGTAAGACCTACTTTAATAATTATATATATATAATATATTATATCTTTTAATTATATATTTAATAATTTATTATTATTATTATATAAATATTATATATATAATTTTTATCTATAATAAAAAAATAAATTAATAATTCTATTTAACATTACATTTTTTTTACCAAACTATTTAAATTTTACTTTATATCTCCACTTTTTCCACTCTTTCTTTCTGCTTTTTACTGTCCTACCAAACACAGCATTAGGAAGCATTGTCAAAGGTTGCACCGGCATGGACCCAGGACCATCGCCACAGATCCTACAATTGTCACCATTCTTGCTGCCGTTCTACAGTTTCGTTCACCCCCACCCAAACATCAAGGAACAAATATTTTTCCATCATAAAAATTAAAAGTCAATATAGGAAAAGTGAGGAATCGGAGGCTACTACGAAGTATTTCTCCAGTGAGATAGTTATATTGACGGTTAGTGCTTCTAATATGATTGGCAGATTTAAGTATAAGAGAGACAAACTTCTTTTTAATAACCTACGACCCTAAACATGCATTATTACCAACAGTTATATAATAGGTCTGCAAGGCAAGACCCCAATCATATAACAAATTAGACCGTCAACCCCACAAATAAAACATCATATCTAGCCTTCAAAAATTGTTAACTTCAGATACACAACATTCAGGTTCATTAGGAAATAGGAGTAACAAGAAAGTAAGACTAATAAATTCTAATTCCTTGGGTAACATGGCATAAACTCTATGTTGTCTTGGGCACAATTCTTCATTATCTACATTGGCTAGAAAAATCTGCAGTGATCTCAGGCATTATATGGGTTCGCACCAGGTGCTCCTCCCATGTCCCTGTTTGGCACGTCTCTATTGGGAGCATTATTTGACCATCCTGCATTTGGTGGATACCCTCCCATGTTCTGGTTTGGTGGCACCCCTCCCATGTTCTGGTTTGGTGGCACCCCTCCCATGTTCCCAGTGTAGTTATTCTGAGGCACACCACCTCCAGGGCCATAGCCACCACCCATGTTAGGAGGGCCTCCACCCATGTTAGGAGGAGGGTAACCGCCCGCCGCATTAGGAGGAGCATATCCACCTGCATTTGGAGGGGCATATCCACCTGCATGTGGAGGTGCATATCCACCCTGGTTGCCGGGAGGGGGTCCACCCATGTTGCCAGGAGGTGCATATCCACCTGCATTGTTTGGAGGAAACCCGCCTGCATTGTTTGGAGGAAACCCACCAGCATTGCTTGGAGGAGCACCAGGCATTGGAGGCCTACTCTGCATATCTCTGTTCACCACATTTTCCCTCCTCCTATCAAAGTTTCTTGATCTGTCAGCATTACGAGGCCTGTCATTGCGCCTGTTCCTCTCATTTGCCCGGGCATTGTTTCTAACCCACTCTTCATGATACTTGGGGTCATAAGGTACCGCTTGCCCATTAATAAAGGGCTCACCTGGTCAGCAAAACAGAAAAGTTCACAAAGCAAGATATTATAACCCATCTGCAGCAAGAAACACATGCTATGTGGCAAGAGTGTACATTCTAACCCCATTATGAAACAGAACCTAGCAATCATAACATGCTGTGTTATACTTATGCCACCCAACAACATTCAAGGAGTCTTGAGCATTCCCTTTATATGTAATTAAAGGCACACACAGTCAAGAACAATCATACCTCAAATATCAAGTGAATGCAAAAAACCAGGTAACAGAACAAGAGATTTACCTCCATAATCCTTCTCCTTAACATTCAAATAAGAATCAGGAAGCACCCACCGAACTCCAGGCAATTCTGCAATTCCAAAAAACCAGATACTGAAAATTCCTCACTAGCATACATAAAACATAAACAGAAGCCTCTAGGTTCAAAACCACGTATACCTTTAATTTTATAAGAAAGCTCTTCAGACACAAGAGCACCAAACGCAAAGTAGTGCCTAGTCGAAACTGAATATATCTTCATCCTCGCTTCCTCTTCACTACAAAAAAATACCGAACACACTAAATAATTAGAGCCCAAAGCACAACCATGAAGGGGATGCATCTTCAGTAGCTTCCACACAGCTCATTTAGGACTACATTATCATATAACACTTAAGGTCTTGTTTGGATAAACTTTTCCATAAACACTTAAGAAGAAAAAACAAAACAAGCGTCCCCCATAAGTTAAAAATAGTTGATGCATATTAAACCCATAACTTCTCCAAAAAGCTGATTTTAACTTATGCATAATTTTAGCTCCTCCAAAAAGTTGATTTTAACCGGTACTTAGCTCATGGAAGAAGAAGCTAATTTTATTTCCTCTAAGTGCTTACAAAAAATTTATCCAAATGTCATGTTAAGAATCAAAATTGACAGCGTTCGTTAATTTAAAAATAAGAGCTTAATTAAGCCATTTACCGCACCCACCACATTCTTAACAAAGACGTGGCCTCTATATTTTCCTATTCTATTAGGTCAAACGATAGTAATACAAAATATAATAATAAATTAAAGTGCGGAAATCACATAAAACATGGATAAAAGAGGGTGAAGATTAAGAATTATTACCTTCCAATAACCTTAGCCAAAGTTTTGATGTAGCTATCGATGATTTCGTCACGAGTGGGGTCGCCTTCGGGCTTCTCCATGACGACAAGCCAGTGTTCGAAGTCGCAGCCATCGAGAAGGATGGTTTCCTTGGGGGGGCGGTTGGACCAGTTGGGATTCGGGTCGTTGAGGGACGACGTGGTGGCGCGTGTGGAGAGGGCGCGGAGGGAGGGTGTGGCCGGGAGGAGGAGCTGGCGGAGGGAGGGGGAGGCGACGACGGAGATGCGGCGGAGGAAGGAGAGGGCGGAGAGGGAAGGAGGCGCGGAGTGGGAGAGGGAGAGGGAGCGGGAGAGGAAGGGAGTTAGGGTTTTGGGAAAGAGACGAGATAGGATCTGAGTCGCCATCGAGGAAGAAGGAGAAGTGAATGAAGAAATGGAAATGGAACTGAAAGGGGTTTAGGGTTTTCTTTCTGTCTTATAGAATGATGCTTCTAGAATGCTTGTCACAACAAAAGGTATCAAATATCTATTTCCCTCCCTCTAATAGAATATCTTATCTTTCTATATTTTTTTTTACCACATTTATTTTTCATTTTAGTCACTATAAAAATTTTATGATTTAATTCTTACATGATTTTTTTATGTATTATTTTTCTTTTTTATCAATTAATTTATTACATCTAATCCATAACTATATTTTTTTTATCAAAACAATCGATATTAATTTTTGTCCGAGACGTAAAATTTAGGGAAGTAAAACTTTTTTTTCATTCACGTGCTAATGCTAATTCTTGATAATTTACTTTAAAACTCAAATATTTATCTTCTATGTTAAATCTTATTGGCAAAAAATTTAGATTATTTTTGGGTTTAGAGGTTATGTTATGCTAATCTTTCCGATACCGTTCTAATTTTATTGGATTCTCGAAGAAATTCGTAACCAGTTTATTTTCTAAATTAAAAAACTGCTCCACTTAATTAGACGGATAATGCTGTTTATGTACCCAAAAAATAACTATTAATGCTAAATTTTTTTTTACAGAAGTTTGGTAATTATTTGATTCCCCGTTGTCTTGAAAAAAAAAAAAGATCTATTGCATGTGCAATAAAAATGAGATGAATTTATATGTATTGTAAATGTAAGAAAACTTACCTTATCAATCAATCAAATACTATTTAATCATATAATTTTTAAAATAATTATTATAAATACTAATAAATTTATCATTAATATCTATTTATAATAAAATAATAATTAAAAAATAACACGATCTAATAAAATTAGATATTACAAGATTAATCGTAAGATTTATAATAATTCCTGCCCTTAGATTTTTAAGCTAGAGATCGTCAAGCCGTGATGAGGACATGCAAACCTTAGTAGGTGTTTTACGTAGCTGTCATTTGTTCAGTTCCAAAAGAAACACGTAATGGTTGAGTATTAACTATTAAGTATTAACAACTATATATCTTGAATACTATTTATCTATTCTATAATATAAGCGATTTTCTTATTAATTCTTTTTTTAAAATATTATTAATATTTAATACTAAAATTTTAAAAAGGATAAAAAAATTACATGAACACATAATTTTTTTTTCTAAATCATAGAAAATAAATATTGTTTAAACCGAAGATAACTACTATAGATGATAAAGAAATTTTTTCTAATAATAGAAAATTTAAAATCGAAAATAAATATTTTAAAGTAAGTTTTGATGAAAAAAAATTAAAAAAAAGGAGCATTTCATTTTAAATAAATATTTTTAATTCAAATTTTTAATAGTATAAAAATTAAAATAATATATTATTAAGAGATATTTTCTCGCTTCTTTTATTTTATAAATTACATATAAATATAAAATTCTTCCACTTTCTGGTTTCCTTCCCAAAAATCCCTCCAACTCAAGTCATATCCTAAAGTAACCCTATAAAAGGTCGGATTTTGTATTCTTAGGAAAATAAAAGTTTTTTTTTTATAATAACTATCTATTTCTATTTTTTATTCAATTTTTATTTTTATTTTTAAATTTTTAATTAAATATTTTTTATAAAATTATTAAAAGTCAATCAAACTTACTAGAATAATATTTTTAAATATAATATACTAAATAATTTTTTTATCAACAAAAATTTAGATGAACTGAGTCATCAAGACTCACCATCAAAATTAAGATATGCTCTTCAGGTTCAATAAACATTTATGAAATATATAAAAATATTTATATAAATATTTATTCATGAATTTTTTTTATGTTTTAAGATTGAATGATCTTAAAATATACTTTATTCACTCCCCAACCATTTTTAATTTTTAGGGTTTGAACAAACAAGTTTACTAAAAAAAAATACATTTATCTCCAATCCAAAAAAGAGATACATTTATTTGAATCACTATGTTCATCAAAACTAAAAATTGAGTCATTAATTAAACAACTTTCATCCGTAGTTTACCAATTCATGAACCAGTACTCCCTTAAAAAAAGTTCGGTTATTATATTATAAGTACAAAGTATACGTAAGAACGAATTTAAGGAGCATGAAGCCCCTCCCCCTTCCTCAAGGTTCTTTATTATAATTATATTACAAATATATATATATATATATATATATATATTTATAGGAGAATAGAATAAAATAAAAATTTACATGAGATAAAATTAATTTATATATAAATTAAAAATAAATTTTTAAAAAATTAATATAAATTTTTTTACAAATTAATTTTAATTTATAATTTTAATTTTTTTATTATTTTCTTCTTTTATAAATGTTTTGGGAGAAATTTATAGTCACAAGTCCTTTGGTGAATTTGGTCTAATTGTTGTTATATGTTTGAGAGCAAAGAATCCTTCAAAACTAAAAACAAAAAATTAGTAAAAGTTATAATATGTAGAGATTTTAACAACAATTTTTTGAAACAATCTAAGACATGTGTTTCTTTTCTTTATCATTTTAAATAAAATAAAAATAAATTTTAGTTTTACATATAAAATTAATAAATATTTTTATAAAAATTATTATTTATTAAATAATTATTTATTAAAAATTAAATATTTTAATAATTATAAAAACAAAAACAAAAAATTGGCCCCGTTGATAACTTCGTAGGATCGTCCCCAAGTATACACCAATTTTAAAGATAACTTATCTCTCTCAGAAATTTTGACTAAATCGATTAAATTAAGAAATAAGCAATAAGCAATTTTACCTATAATTGAATAAAAGTTAGACAGAAAATGCTAAATCACCGTTGAAAAGGATTGCAGTTAACTTGTAAAACTGAATTTGATAATTTTGATCTTCCACCAACCAAACTCTGAGCTGCCTCAGCATGTGGGGAAGATGGTGGGGCAACCAAACACTAACTCTGCACAGTCAATATTCAGTTCACCAGAAAAAAAACTTTCTACGTATACTTCTCTTCTTTCTTTGGTTTTCTTGAAGCACTTTAACTCGCCAAACTCTTTCCAAATCCCACATACCTATAGAAATACAAGAGTGCACCAAGTCAAGTCCCTTAAAGTGTCAAAATTACAAAATCTATGTTGGCTTCTTTAGCTTAATAATTTGGTGTGTTAGCTCATCTCCCTACCTTGTTCTCTATCTCCTCTTCTTCACATAACAGCCAATACATGCCTTTCTTCTCTCACTTTGCATGCACACACACACAATGGGGTCACCATTCAAGCCCATCTCATGCACCAGAAAAACTCCACACATAATAGAAACCAAGAACTTATCATACAAGTTGTGCAGCCAACTTGATGAGTGTAGAAGTCTTTGTTTTGGTTCCAATCCAGGGAGAGGTGGTAAGGTCATTTTGAAGGATGTGAACTGTGAGGCAAGGCCAGGGGAGCTGACTGCTATTGCTGGTCCTAGTGGAGCTGGAAAAACCACACTGCTTGATATTCTTGCTGGGAGAATTCCCTCCTGTAAAGTGTCTGGCCAAGTGCTTGTCAATCATAAGCCTATGGATGTGAACCGGTTTAGAAGAACATCCGGTTATGTCACACAAGAAGATGCTTTGTTCCCATCGCTGACAGTTAGAGAGACACTCATGTATAGTGCCATGCTGAGGCTTCCTGGGGGGAGAAAAGTTGCTGCCATCAGAGTTGCAGAGTTGATGAAGGAGCTGGGATTGGATCACATTGCAGATTCAAGAATTGGAGGTGGATCGGATCATGGCATATCCGGCGGGGAGAGGCGTAGAGTTTCCATTGGTGTGGACTTGGTTCATGACCCTGCAGTTATCTTGATTGATGAACCAACTTCAGGGTTGGATTCTGCATCAGCTCTTAATGTAGTCTCATTGCTTAGACTTGTGGCAATTAACCAAGGTAAGACAATTATTTTAACTATCCACCAACCTGGTTTCCGAATCTTAGAGCTATTTGATGGCCTCATTTTGCTGTCTGATGGATTTGTGATGCATAATGGATCATTGAATCTTCTTGAGGCTAGGCTCAAGTTAGCCGGGCACCACGTTCCCGACCATGTAAATGTTCTTGAGTTTGCTCTCGATGTCATGGAAAGCTTGGTTATACATACTTCAGAATCTGGGGACAACCAGTTTCTGCTCAAAGACAAAGAGAACCAAGATTACAGAATGAGGATGCAGTACTCTAAGGTTGTCAAGGAAAAGGCACTTATGTACTCAAATTCTCCAATAGAGGAGATTTCAATCCTAGGACAAAGATTTTGCTGCAACATATTCAGAACCAAGCAACTCTTTGTCACCAGGGTCATACAGGCCTTAGTAGCTGGTTTTGTACTGGGGAGCATATTTTTTAATGTTGGCACTCAACAAAGTCATGTATCATTGCAAACAAGAAGTGGCTTCTTTGCTTTCAGTCTTACCTTTTTGTTATCATCAACAACAGAAGGCCTGCCTATTTTCTTGGAGGAGAGAAGAACTTTTATGAGAGAGACCTCAAGAGGAGCTTATAGGGTTTCTTCCTATGTTCTAGCAAATACCCTTGTGTTCCTTCCTTTCCTTCTGTTGGTTGGTCTTCTGTACTCTACTCCAGTTTATTGGCTGGTAGGATTAAGGAAAAGCATCGATGGTTTCCTTTACTTCTCCTTAGTGGTTTGGTTGGTCCTACTCATGTCGAATTCTCTTGTGGCTTGTTTCAGCGCTCTAGTGCCAAATTTCATCCTGGGAACCTCAGTGATTGCAGGTCTAATGGGGTCTTTCTTTCTATTTTCAGGGTATTTCATATCAGAGGAAAAAATACCCAGTTACTGGATTTTTATGCACCATTTGAGCCTATTCAAGTATCCATTTGAGTGTCTTATGATAAATGAGTATGGGGGAGAGCAAGGGAAAACGAGATGCTTAGAAATTAGCAACGGACAATGCATACTATATGGAGTTGAATTCTTAACACAACAGGGTCTGAAGGATTCACAAAAATGGACCAATTTGGCAGTAATGTTGAGCTTCATAGTGGGCTATAGAGTGCTTAGCTTTTTTATTCTTTGGTTCAGATGTTACAGGACCAGAAAATAGATCATATTTACAACAGTATTAGGTACTCGTTACGAGCCTTCCACGGATTTTCATTTATTTTTTCCATCAATGACAATGCATAGTTCATACTTACACAGACAAAAACTATCACTATTTGTACCAATAAAAAAAGAGGCTATCAATATTGTTCTTTGAATTTCGAATTATATGATTTAAGTTGTGTATTTTAAATTATAATATAAAAATAGATATTTCAACTTAAAAAAAAAAAAAAACCACCTTATTACCAAGCATTATAACTACAACATAATTCCAGAGGAACTATCCTTCCATTTATGAAATTTAGATTCCACGGCAAATGAGAAGTAGCTACCAATGAGATATCAAAGTTATTAGCAACCACTTATCTTTGTGTTCTTTACAACTCAAGGTTCGGATATACTCAATTATTCATACACAAATGTCTAATGCATCGGTACGAAAAGCTTCGCATTCAAAAATCCTACGGGCGTGTGAACACTACTGTCTTCGCAAGTTCTAGTGCTAACTTGCGTCCAAACAGCTTCTCCACAATAGCTAATGCAAACTCGATGGAGGTTCCTGGGCCTCTGCTGGTAATAAGGTTGCCATCAACTATCACCCTGTTTTCTACTTCACTCTGATCCGATAACTTGCTGCACATTGCAGGAAAGGCAGTGGCCTTCTTACCCTGTATTCAAGAAAATATAAAACCATGTCTTAAAGTAACACCATGGTGCAAAATAAAGTCATAAAGTTTGCCATGCATGCTTTTCTAAATCCTGCTGATTGCAGACCATGTGGCCAAGTTGATTACAGAAAACCTGAGCTTTTAGATCAAGTTACGTGAAACTAAGAGATTTGAATGTAATTATTGTCCTTTTACTGAAACTTTGCTTTATAAGGATTACAGATTGACCAAGAAAACAAATACCTTCAGCAAGCCATGGGGCTCCAAGACTAAAGCCGGGGATGCACAAATTGCTCCATAATATTTGTTTGATTCTCTTTGCTTTTTCAGCAAATTCACCAAGGTTTCTGAGTTTGCAAAAGCTTGGGCACCACCAAGTCCGCCCTGTAGAAAATTGAAATACATACACAAACTAAATACTATGTAGTATGTACTAATTCATTACTATGAAGAAAATAAGAAGCCACCTTACAGGCAACACAATAAGGTCATATGAAAGTTTGGCTGCTTCATCAAGGAGCATGTCTGCCTCTAGTTTAACATTGCGTGATGCCACAATCTCTAGTTTATCCTCAACAGAAGCAACCACAACCTTTGCCTTTGCTCTTCGCAGAATATCAATGATAATCACAGCTTCCATTTCCTCTGAACCATTAGCAATTGGTACAAGAATCTGAAAAAAAGACATGTCAAAGTTACAAATCCAGTGACAAAATTTATCATTGTAGGGTGTAGACATATTCCTACCAAAGAAATTCAAATAATGATAGTTGTGCTTTCTTTCCGAGATAGTCTTGTCAATACACAGAAATTTTACTGCAAAAATATCAAAACCTCACCTTCGGTGGATTGTCAAATGTCCACTGCACTGGGTTAAGCTCCTTAAAAGTATGTTCATCGTCATGATTGGAACGCATGACCTGAACGTTGAATTACACAAGAATCTGATGAGGAAAAGTAAAGTAATTTACATCATAGCAAGGATCTGATATCATAAAAGCATAAAATATTAGCACTTGTATTGTATGTCCAAAATTCAGCAGTCCACCCATACATTACCAATAAGCTTATCTTAAGTATGAATTAAATCAAATTTGCTTTTTCTTTATTTGGCTCCATCCCAAGGGGAGGAAGGGGGCCATGACAAGCAAGGGTCTTAAACACAGGTGAACTCTCCTACAACATCTTAATTGTTAGCAATGTTTTAAAAATTGGGCTGGTCATTGAACCGGTGAAGGTTCTGGTTTAAGATTTAATGATTTAATTGTTGTTGATAACTAATTTTTTTTTAAGTTTTATTTTAATATATTAAATAATATTAAACAAAAAATAACATAATATTTTATAACAATATTTTTATTAGCTAAATGACACATTACACCAAAATTAACAGAATCATTATGTTTCTGATGGGCTTTACAGATTGCAAGCGACCTGCTTTTCACATATGTGTGTTTCAAAAACAGATTGCCTCACTCCATTCAGCTTGGATGAAACCACAAGTTTTGTGCACAAGTTACTTCCATGGTATAATTGAAGATTGCATAAATATGAGATCCATTTTAACACATTGCCCACTACTTTTCATGAAGGGACGGTGTAACAAAATAGCTTATGCTCTATCCAAATTAGCTTATACATATAGAGAGAAGTATAGGATTCAGGATTACCCCTACCAATTAGTTCCTCTTATTGACTTTGATCTACAAAATTTGAGCTTTTCTATTGAATAATATATATCCAATATCATTACTACAAAAAATGAAGAATAACCAGAATTGGGAAGTCTGTAAGTGTGTTTGTAAAGTTGGTTGAGTGCGTGTTTTTATTTCTTACTGAGCTAGAGCCCACACTATAAAATAAAAGGGATTGGTACAAGTGGATCTTGGAACTGTGTGTGACTGACAATTGCATGGATCCTTAAACTTTTTATGAACCAGATAAAACCACCAAACCACCGGTTTGTGCAGTTTAATACCAATTTTGTCAGTTCAAGGCCGGTTTTCTTACTTGTATGGACCAGATGGCAAGCTGGTTCCTGGTTAGACTGTTGAAACGATTGAACCAGCCGATCCAGTCCAGTTTTAGCAACCATGATGGTTAAACTTCAACTATGTAGCACAAACATGTCTTGCATGAAACTAGAATTTTTTTCAGCAATGTCAGTCACTCAATTCCCCCTCCCCATTTCTGTGGATATACATATCTTCATGTTGACGTTGGTAGAGCAGAGCGAAGCACATCTAGCTTCATTTAAGTATAAAAACTCAATGTCTCAATCTCACAGGTGTCCATCTTTTGCAATTAACCACAAATAACTCGGAAAAGTTATATTATTAGGCCATACATAGATAAACTTTTTCATAAGCATTTATAGAAGAAGAAAAATAAAAAGATAATATAAATTAAGCTTCTCCCTTAAGCTAAAACCAACTTATGTACTTAACTTTTAAAAAGCTCTACCATTTAACTTCGTCAAAAGCTGAAGTGCATAAGTTTATTTAGCTTTTGAGAGAAGCTCAATTCATTTCACCTTATTTTATTCTTCTCTTAGGGTCTGTTTGGATAAATTTTTCAATAAGCGCTTATAAAAAGGAAAAATAGGAAAGAAAAATAAAATAGGTTTCTCTATAAGCTAAAATTAGTTTATACATAAGTTAAAAACCAATTTTTGGAAAAGGTAATATGAGACAGTTTCTACAAATTAGTTTATGCATAAGCTAATTTTAGCTCTTGGAGAAATTTATTCCAGTTTTTCTTCCTATTTTCTCCTTATGTAAATGTTTATGAAAAAGTTTCTCAAAACAAACCTTTAATGCTTCCGAAGAAGTTTATCCAAATAGGACCTTAATCATAAACCACAACAGCTTCTGTTTTTGAGTATTTTTTCTCTTCCTTGTTTCAGGCTTTAGGCAACAAATTCATCTTTGAGATTCTCTGCCTAGTTTCACACATACCCGTTTCTATTTCCAGATATCACAGAACATGTCAGTGAAGGTTTGTCATAAAGAAGTCTATTGAAATAATCCAGCAACCACTCACAAAAATCAAATTACCAACCATATTAATTCCCAGATACTGATTAAGCATATTATTAGTTATAAGCGGGCACCACGGTTATAGACATAAAAAGGATATCAGACTATCAGGTGATAGTGAGAGAGAAGAGATGAATTAATCTTGACCATTTAATTTTACATCATCCACATGTAATTGTATGGTTAAGACTAATCCCTCCCACTAATCACCTGATATGCAACACGTTGGTGTATGCTACATATCTCTGCTTTTCAAAAGCAAGTAGAATTATCATGAATGAAGTCCTCACCAGTGGACCAGCAACTTCCTCCGCTTTCTCTTTTCCAATTAACTGCTCAATCAGTGCAACGGCAAACTCCATGGTAGTTCCCGGGGCACGACTAGTCACAACTCTGCCATCCACCTGCACCCTAGACTCAACAGTAGTGGCTGCGTAAGAGGCCAATTTCTCCATCAATGCAGGATAACAAGTCGCCTGTCCAACAAGCACACACACACAGTCACCAAAACCATCACCACCAGCAACACAACATCACAAAGTGGATCGGAAGCAAACTTTACCTTCAACCCATTCAGCAAACCCCAAGGCCCAAGCACTACCGCTGGAGCAGCACACACCGCAGCATAAAGCCGTCCATCCTCAACATGCTTCTTCACCAACCCTTCCAGAACTTTACAGTCTCTCAGATTCTCAACACCCTGTAACCCTCCCTACACACACAAACAAATAATAAGTAAACCATATATTAGTCCCTAAGATGTTTAAATGTCAGTGTTTAGTAATAGCGATGTCTAGTTAGTGTAAAAAATTTAACATTATCACCTAAAACTCTTTAATAATGTCAGTGCCTATATTATTAAATTAGTACATATATTATTATATTACCGTTTATTTATTCTTCTAAATCCAATACTAGTAATTAAGAAAAATTAACGACCGAATCAATTCACGGTGTTACAATAATGATTACAATTACAATTCCAACTAATAACGAATAAGTATATCAAAAACATCTTTAATTTGATGATTAACGGTAAACACAATTTGAGAGAGGTACAGGGAGAGCGACGAGGTCAAAGGCGGTGTCGGCGACGTCGGAGACGGAAGCATCAGCGAGGATCTTGACGCCGTGGAGAGCCTGGACGGAGAGGTTGGCAGAGGCGGAGGCGACGGTGACGTCGGCGCCGGATCGTCGGAGGACGTCGACGGTGATGACAGCCTCCATAGGCTCGGTGCCGTCGGCGATGGGAACCAAGACATTTTTAGCATTGGCCATGAGTGTGGTTGGAGAGAGAGAGAGTGAGGGAGTGAAGAAAAATCGATTACTGTTGAGTTTGGGTTTGGGAGCTAAGTTTGCGAAAGGAAATGAGTGAGGGAAGTGACTCAATGCCATTTGTGCCTTTTTTAGCTCTTCTTCTAGAGATGTCTGTGTTAATGTGTCCATGTGTTCGTCTACGTGTCTCCTTCATGTGCATCGCTCTCCACCATCGGATGCTATTTTTTATTTTCTGTTTTTAAAATATTCTTTTTCTATATTTTTCGTCATATTTTATTTTAATTTATGTACTTTAAATTAATTAAACCATTCTTTTAAAAATACATTATTTTATTTTTTTAATATGTAATTTTAGTTCTAATAAAATTAGTAGAGATTTAAGAGATAAAAATAATAATTTTTAAAAATAAGTAAATTACTAATTTAGTCTCTAAAATTATAATGATATGTAAAATTGATTTTTAAAATTAATTAAATAATAAAATAGTCTCTCAAATTGTATACTACTAATCAATTTAATTTCTTAAATTATAATAGACCGTCAAATTAGTTCTAAAAAAAAAATTGTATCAATTTATTTTTTAAAATTATAATTATCAATTAAATTGGTTCATAAAATTAAAAATGATTAAATACACCTTTTGTATTAAACCAAACAAATTGATCCTTAAAATTTATTTTTCTTACATGAAATTATAAGTTGAAGGAGTCAAAATGTACAAAATAAAATATAAATAAAATTTGTAAAATTTTAATAGTTATAAGATAAAAGTTACTATTAATTATTTTTAATTTTAGGGTTTAATTTGATTAACTATTATATTTTTAAAGATTAATTTGATAAAATATTACATTTTAAAGGATAATTTTGATGTTTTATTCATTTCATATACCAATTTGACTATTCATTACAATTTTAAATACTAAATTGAATAATAATATACAATTTGATATATTATTTTACTATTTTATTAATTTCAAGAACCAATTTGTCAGAGCATTACAATTTCAGAAACTAAATTTGTGATTCACTCTTTAAAAAATTAAGGAATTAATTTTATCAATTTGAAAATAAGGACATTAAAACTAAATTTTATCAATGAGAACTATATATTTGGGACAATAGATAGTTTTTTTATTAATACAATATTAAACAATTATATTATGTATAATTGTTTTATTTTTATTTCTAATTGAATTAATGGAGATCAGGAAGTAGTTTGTAATATTTTTGTCACAAAGAAGTAAAGACTCGTACCAAAACCGTAATAAAAAAAACTTTGTTATTGACATAACTATTATAAGGTTCTTCTAGTATCATCATTTGTACCAACACTATCATTTGTCTAGGTTAACACAAATAGAGTAACAACTACAACTAACAAATAAGCTACATGTAGAGGAATGATTAGTGATCATAGTTTCACATATTTTCACACATTTGCTGAGATGTTTAGCTTATATTAACTCTTATTCTATTACTTTTACTTAATTATGGGGCAATAAAAAAGGGTTAACACTTGCTTATACTAGAAGATTTACTAATATTTATGTTGAATCAAAATTCAAGCAGTCTTGAATTTGATTATAGGTGGACACACTTCGAAATATCCTTACTATAGTGCTTTTCTCCCATATCTATAGTTAGACAATAAAGAGACAAATGTCGTAACCAAATATGCATTCTTAAACATATAGTAGATTATGTTTTTTATTTTATACTTTATTTTTTATCAATTGGTGTAATTTTGTTTAGAGGTTACTAATACTGGGAGTTACTCATTTTTTTTTTCAAAAAAAGAAGAAGAAAAAAGAAAAATAAAAATAACATATTTTAAAAATAGAAGAATTGATTTTATGGACATAAAAATATAGAAATTAAAACCAAATTTAATTGATAAGAACCAAAAATATGTTTTATCTTTTTTTTACTTTTTATTTTAAATTTAAAAATCTATATTTTTCTTTCGGTAATATCAAATTATCCTCCCAAAAATTTAATATTTTAATCCTTTGCTTGTTTAAGAGAAAAAATGAAAAAAAAAATGACTTTTTTTTCTAAAATTTAATTTCTTCTTTTTATTTTATTTTATTTTAAATCAAATATAAAATACATAAAATATTTTTTATTCTTCTTCTTTATTTTTTCTCTCATCTAAGACCATGAGTAGAAATTCCTCATATTTGTAACATCAAGATTAAATTATATTTTATTCTATTTAATTTAAATTATCATAATTTTGGTCTCTTAATGTTTTTAATAGACAAGTCTCTACTTTTTAAATTAATCAAATTTGTTCTTATTATCTGTTTTATTCTAAAATCCTCCCATTATCTAAATATCTAAGGCTTTATAATAAATTTAATATGAAATAATTTTAAAATTTGAGAAGTAAAAAAATTATTTGAAATTTAATAAAAATTTTAAATATTTTTATAAGGTGTGAGATTAAAATTTGAAGTAAACTTTTGATATTTTTAGTTTTGATTGGATTTTGAATTTTTTAGATAATTCAGTCAAGGAAGATCATTTAATTGATTGAAAATAAGTATTTGAAAATTATTAAAAAGATTGATTAATAAATTAAATTATGTAATTTAAAAATAGGAATGTGTAATTTACTTAAAATTAAAATCACATATAATTTAATATAAACTAGGCATGGAAACCGACAAGTTGGGAACAAATTTGACTCTCTTTGTCTCCACCCTCACAAAAGGCAAAGTAGGTTCAAGGTCTAGTTTATAAAAGTAAGAATACATTTTTTAAAACCTAATTACATCTTTGATAGTTTTTATTGAGTTCGAAGAAATATGCAATTTTAAAATGGTTTAAATATGTTTTTAGTTATTGTAAAATGATTAACTTTTGATTTTAATTTCTATACAAAAATTTCTTGAGTTTTTATCCTAAAAACTAAAAAAAATATGAAATAATTGATTTTGGTTCACATTATTATGAAATGATGGTTAACTACTTATGTATTTAATAAAAAGTCAAATAATCATCCTATGAGACATTCCCTAGTGTGTATTACCATGTCAGATGTGATACCTCTAAATTTTTGTAAATTCCTAAAATAAATATTAGGGTTAATTAAATTTTTTGTTTCTTAACTATTTCATGTTTTGATTTTTAGTCCCTAGCCCATGCCATAAAGTGTCATAGTTAAGCGATGATGTGGCAATTACATATTAATATTTATATTATTTTAAGATATTTTCTGACATCAATTTAATGGTTGAGTATTTATCTTTTTAAAATGTCCAAATGAAGCAATTTATAACAATTTGAAATAGCTAAAAAATTGTTTAAACTTATGTGTTAGTAAAACATTTTTTTTTCAGTTTCCAATAGCGGCAAATTATTTATCAATTGTTAAATTCTCTTGTTAAACACTTTATGAGGGTTTGGAACTAATAAAAAATTGTTTAGACTTCAACAAATAATAACTAAAAGACTAAAACTAGTTAAAAATATATCAAAAAACTAAAAACCAAAATCTTAAATAAATAAGGAAAAAAAATTAGTTAACTTATAAATATATAACTCTCACGCCATTATTTAACATCGATACTTCACGATAGAAATTAAAAATATCAATAGATAATAACTAAGAGATTAAAATTGGTAAAAAAAATATATTGAAAGACTAAAAATTAAAATCTAAAATAATTAATGGAAGAATAACTTAATTCTAAATATTATTTATATATTTTAAGATGAATGTTAAGACAAAAAATTAGTTACTTCAAAAATTATTTACATATTGTGAACAATTACTTTATTAGAAGTCTCTTTTCTATCACATTTTTTTAAAGTAAATAAATATCATTACGACAGTAAGACTTTAACTTAGCAGCTTTGTATACTACTCTCGTTCTATCTGAGAATAGTTATTCCCTTGAAATCAATCTACTTTCGCTTTTACTTTCAAACCCTCAAAACTAAGTCGACATAATGATTTATAATTTATTAATACATTTTTTTAAAAAAGCTCCCCTTTAATTTTTCTATATAATTCTAATTTATTTATTTATTTTTTATAAAACTTTACCGTTGCTAACATAATGACCTTTTTCTCTCACATTTCTAACAAGCATTATCTTTTTTCATTAATTTTGTATAAGGTTTTTTAGTATTTTTTATTTTTGAACATTTTGAGTTGTATTTTTAGTATGTTTTTCTTATGACTTTTTTTTTAATTACTTATTGGCTTAGGTTGTTGTTTTTTAACTTTTCTTTTTTATTTAGCACCATGGGCTCTAACTGTTTTTACTCTATATTGTTGGCAAAACGTTTTCATTTGTTTTTTATTGGTTAATTTTTATTTGCAAAATTTATCTTGTATTACCAAACTAACACAAACTTGTATTCCAGTATCTATTATTATATTATGTATTTCACCATAGGTTAATTTTTCATAAGATATTGAATTTTCTTATACATTTTTCAAATTTACTTTAACTTTTTTCATATAATAATTTTGGCAGTCCAACTATAAATCTTTCCTTCCACTCTCTAAAGGTTACTTTAAAAAAAAATTGTACAATCTATAATCTGAGATAACATGGTGGGAGAAAATAAATTAGCTAGCTCACTTGCAACTCTTAGCCACTTCTAAAGGTTGTTTTTCATTTGTCGTATATTATTTTCTCTTCTTATAACTTTTCTTAAGGTCATCTACTTGCATTTAATTGGCGATAATGCAAAGTTTGAATATCTTTACATTTCAAAATTATCTCATATTTCTTGAATTTACTTAAAATAACTAGTAAGTTATACAAAATATTTTCAACTTCTATACTAATCAAATTTTTGGTTTCATGTATTTAAGTAGTGACGAATTTGATTTTTCTTCTAATAAAATTTTAAGAAGATAAATATTGAATTAAGTCGAAGTAACAAGATTGAGGTCAATATAACAAAAATAATAATATATATATATATATATATATATATATATATATATTTATTTATTTATTATGTTGATGTAAGTGGTATTAAATTTAAATTTTTTAAATAAGATATCAAATTCGATTCTTGAAAAAATTATGGTTGAAATCATTAGCTAAATTTTCTAATAAAGATTAGTTACATTCAAAGTTGATAAAATACTTCACATCTATAATAGGATTATAAAAAAAAAATATTAATGTACACATGTGAAAAATACACTTTCACCAATATCCACCATATCACTTTACTGATTTAATTCAATTAAATAATATGTTTCAGACATTTCACTTCAATCTACTTCAACATGTTTACTTCATTCATCTTAAACATCAAGAGCTTTACTCTGATAAATAGTTATATTAAGCTTAATTGGATGGAATTATTTAAAAATAAAATTACTAAATATTGAGGATCTCAAATAAAAATTACGAGTTTATGACACATTATCTATTGATATTTTCTACAAAATCATTTGTACTTGAAGTGATATTTGAAATACAGCATAACGTAGGGATTTGTACTTGAAGTGATATTTGAAATATAGCATAACGTAGGGATCTTGAAATGTAATATTCAATTTGCATTATCTTGGTAGCAAACGAATAAAATTTTGAAAATAATACATGTTAAGAATGATTCAAATATGAGAAATATAATATCTCGGAAAAAAGTAAGAACTAAACAGTGGCGACAACAAAAAAATGTAATAGGAAAAAATGTAATTGAGAGTTTTTAAACTGCACCGTGAATTAAATTGATTTGGGTATGAGGTTCGTAAAATGTTTTAAAAAATTCTCATATTTAATTTTAAAAATTATTTCATATCATTTAAACAAAATTAATTCTGATAAACTGATCGTTAAAATACCATTCTTTCAAATAAAAAAATTATTTTTTAATATTAATTTTTTTAAAATCAATTTTCTTATAGTAAGTTTTACTGAAGCGTAAATTAAAATATCTCTTAATTGAGTGAGGAACACCCTCTTGAGAAAGTGTGTTTAAGCCTAATTCAATGTTACAAAATTAACTTATAAAGTGAGAATTGTCCTTATTTATATACATTATTTAGATCAACACATTAAACGATGTAGAATCTCCAACATACTCTCCTCACGCCAAGGACTAAACACCTTGAACGTGAAATTTGCAGGACTTGACATTTTCGAGTAGTTGGATAACAATATAACAATGGACAGTTTGGTAAATTCAAACAATCAATAAGATAAATTTTGTTACCATATTAAGAGAATGAATTTTAATTTAACTAAATATTACAAAATCAGCTTATAAGGAGATGCTTATACTCACTTATATATAGTCATCACACTACACAGTGAGAGATCTCCAACCCACCCATGAAAGATAATTACAAAGGGAATGAAATAAGATATTTGGATTAAAAATTAAGTTTTATTTTTGTTGTCATGTTACTTATCAACTTTGTTGATGACTAATCCTTGTCAAAAAACCTGCCTTGCCACCTTTAATGTGGTATTTCTCTTCTAACCACATTTTTTCTATTTACAAGGTTCAAACTTAAGATCTTACTTAAAGGATTCAAACCTAGTTTCACTCAAATTAATATAATGTTTGTAAAAATTTGTTAAGTTAATACTACTTTTGGTCTTGTATATAAAAAACAAATACCTAATTTATTAAGACCAATAAAAATAGTTAAATTAGTTAGTTTTAATTAATAATATCATAAATTTAAATTTTATTTAAAAAATACTCATTGAAGTATACACTTTAGTGGGGATAGGGGAATGACTCATTAATGAATTTCATAATAAATTAAAGCTATAAAAAAAAACGAGCAATTGGTACACTGAAAAAGTGAGTTTTGTTTCTTATAATCAGGACTACAAAATTACTCTTATTTGTTTCTTATATATAGGACAAGATGTAGTAGATTATAAAATTTACAAATAACTAAAAATGATAATTATTTTCATTCAAAAATCATTGTCAACTTATTTTCAAAACATATTTATTATAAGATTATTTAGTTACATAATATTATAAGATTATTTAGTTACATGATTATATAAAAATGATTTAAGTTAAAGATATCTAAAAATAATATATTGATCTTTAATCAGTATACATATGTCAATGTATTCAAATGTATATAAAAGAGGTTATTAATATTTTTTTTCTTATGTTAAAAACATATTACTAATTTACTATTAGGGGACCAACAATTAAACAAGGTTATGTTAGAAGAAAAAGAAATAGGTCATTGGATGATAAAGTCCAAAATGATTCAATAGTTAGTTAGCTACTGTATTTATCCTAATAGTTGAGAAAAAAAAAGGATGAGATTCTAGTGTGATAGAAGAGTTTAAAGTCTCTCAAATTTCTCTAGAATTTCAATTGTAATACATTTATATTACACCCATTTTTAGTTTGATTTACGATTTTGTTCTTCAATAAATCAAGATTCATTCTTTTTCATTAATTATCATGAATCAGTGTAACAACTAACACGAGAACTATCATATCTAGGGTATGACACAATATTCAATCAAGAAAGGATTGTGGAGGATTGCAAGAAAATGAGCTTAATCAACAAAGATCTCAAAACCTATCTAGAGGAACTGTGACAATAGATATAAGAATCACAAAGGCATATGGATGCAACACAAAAAAATTGCAAGACCATGAAAACATTGATGACATTAGTACAAAGGTCATGTGATAAAGATTCTAAAATGAGTGTGAGATCTAAACAATCAATGGATAAAAAAAATGAGGAAGAAATGACTTTCAATAGGAAATAGGTTACAAAGAGGTACAAGATTTTGTTTTTGGTATTTGATGCAATAAATTACAAATAATGGATGACAAAATGTAAATAATATTTTGTTTTAAAGACAATTCCAGATAATTATCGAGTAAAATTATTGTTGATGGCCATGAAAGGGGAACATTTGCATGATAGAGGCACTATGCCACAAATTTATGCATAATAAACTTGGATTGGAAGCATTTTTTTTTGACATTGTGTGTGTAAGTTTGATGGTAAGAATTGTGATGATCCATTATCAAAGAGATGTCAAGATAAAGTAAATGAACCCATTATGGGAGTAATTAAAGGTGTTCAATGAACTACTAGTAAGAACACACATAAATATTTAATAGGCACTGACTATTTTCTTAAGAAGATTGAGAAGTTCTCAAGAAAAATTAGTCCAATTACATAAACCTCAATCTATTAAATAAGATACAAAAATAATAAGATTGTTGTTTGTTAGTTATTAGGCAAAAGCTCGATACTCAATTACATAAGCAATCAAGAAGGACAAAAAGAATAAGAAATAATATTAATAGTACTACATAATCAAATGAGAGTATTAACTTTTCTAATAAAAAGGATAGTGAAAAAATCATAGGAAATAGAAAATAGAATTTCTATAAAATTACAATAGGAATAAATAATTAAATATTATAATTATTACCCAAAGTTGAATATAAAAAAAAATGGGGGAGTTTGCTTTGTTTGTGATGAAAAATACCTATCTGACCATGTTTGTAAAGATAATAAGTAATGCAAGGTGGTAATTTTGGAGGAACATAATACACACCAAAGTCGAGGGTGGATGATTATAAGAGATTGTAGGAGCAAGATGAATAAAAAACAATGCAACTAGACTTTCGTTCCATGACAGCGCTAACATAAAAAAAACATAAATGAAATTGTGATGGTAAAAAAGGGGTAATCTCAATTAATAGCAAGTCATTTGACAATTTTATTTCGTAAAAGTTAGTATCCACTCTAGGTCTGACAATACAAAAGACACCTAGTATTGGGTGAAAGTAGGTGATGGGTATAATATAAGCTTTCAAGGGGTCTATAGAAAGTTGAAGGTGTATTTACAAGAATTAGAGATCCAATAAGATTTTTATCTGTTCACATTGGATGGATTGGATTGTGAACATTGTCCTTTGTTTAGAATGGTTGATTGATTTGGGCAAAACAAGAGCCAATTTTAAGGGTTTGGCATTGAAAATTAAGAATTCGCCAAAATTCAAATACCCTGATGAAGGCCCTAAAGAAGGGAGGGAATGGTTTTTCGGTGGCCTGCAAAGCCTACTACCCTCAAGGAGACATGATTATGCAACAACTTTTTATAAAAAGAACATTTATCCCAAATTTGAGGCCACACATGTATATCATATAAAAAAAATTGAAATTAAAAAAATTAGTTGGTGAGTTGTTGAAGTTCCGTGTACCATGGCCCTGACTCCATAATATTAATAAGAAAAAATGCGTTGATTACTGTACTTTCAATAAAGTTATGATACCAAATAAATTTTTTTATTTTGGGGTTGTTAATAAACTTCTAGATTAGTTGGTTTCACAATCATCTTAAAACTCGATCTAAAATTGGATAGGAAAAAGATATGGGACATTAAAAAGACCATTTTTTTTCCAAACTTGACCATCTCTTCAATTTCTTCTAACTAAATATTTATTTTCTATCCATTTAAATGTGTACGTTTAAAATACACTTTTTATATTTTTCTTCCTTTTCTATTATATTTTTATTTTTCAATGAAGCCTTAGACAGGAAATTAAGGGTCTATTATTTATTAAAATTCTGTGTGTATATTTAATTTGACTATATATTTTTTGTTTTTATATCTTTTATAAAAAATATCATATTTTATTTTATTTTTAACGTTTAAATATTTATATATTTTTGGTGCGACAATATTTATATAAAAATGATAATACCATTTTCTTATACAAACAATTACAAATATCATTTGTCCCTCCAATATATATATATATATATATAAACATAATTTACAATAATAGTCGGTTGAACCTGGCAATTATGATTTGTGAAATTGCCAAATTTGGAAAAGTACTTCTGTAGTTGTTTAGTCCCCCCATAAAAAGCATCATTACATTACGAAAACAATAACTGCGATGGCAGAGTGAAGTGTAAAAAACTAAAAATACATTAAAATATATTGTCTATATATTATATATTTTCTTTTTCTTCAACAATTCAAGTAAAATCATTAACCATACTTTTTTTTGAACCGCTGCGCACAGTGCCCATCTTCTTTTCTTTAATTTTCACAATAAATTAAGCATAAATACCAAACTCAGATAAAGTGTACGGTTAGTTTAATTATTATTAATTTATTTTTTTATAATTTTTATATCACCGTTGCTTTAGGCAAAGGTTTCATTGTTGCAACTTTGACATTTAAAAAAAAAGTGGTTACTTGCATTGTTTGTAAATAGGAGGTTAACTAATGGTCAAAACTCAAAACTGAAGGAAAAGTGGTTACTTCCGAAGTCTCAAACAACATGCAAGTAAATCTAAGCGACGAGAAGTGACACACGTGCATGTTTCTTTCTGATTGAGCCACGAAATATAATTGGTAAAAGATAAAAAAATAAAAACATGACTTGAATTAGTCATATCATATCTAGTATTATTTGCCGCAAAAAAATCAACACAAAAATCTTCTAGGCCCTCCGAAGCCGAATTAGTGAGCGTAACTCTGTGTCCCTTCCTTAAGACAAGTACCTTGAACACATATTGCATAAAACAAAATATACTACCATAAACAAGGAAAATGCCAAGGAGAATGAGAAATGAACAGAGACCATACTGCTTCTAATATATTTTTTAATTTTAATATTATTATAAATATATATCTAACATTTCTGTATTTTATTTTTTATTTTCATATATTCAAATTTTCTATCTTTTAATATCAATTTTTTTTCTATCTCCAATTTTTCACTTATAATTTATTTGAGCCCATCATTTAACGATTCTAAAATGTGTAATTTATTTGATTAGATATGTTAGATTTTATGATTTTAATATTATATTTTTATATATAGTTATTAATTGTTATTTTTAAGTAAATTGTTGCTACTAATCCAGGATTCTAGATTCATTATAATCTGATTATTATGTCTATGATATGTATTTAGTTTTTTTTAATTTAGAAAAATTAAAATTTGTATGGTATGACATTTTTAATATAACTATATTTTTATTCAATTACAAATAATTATTATTATGAATTTTTAAAATATTTTTCATAAAAGTCAATTTTATTGTACATTGTGATTAGACTTCAATAAAATTCATCGCTTATTTTTTTAAAAAATAATAATACTCAACATGCCATTGACTTTTTTTTTAACATATTATATATAGAATTATTTATACATATCTTTATAATATTATTCTTTATCTATTTTTTAATTGTATTATCATTTACATAAAGCGCTATTTTTTTCTTTCTTTCTTCATGGGATAATTTGTTGTATTTTCTAGGCATAACATTTTTGGTTTGCTATATTTGTATGCCATTTCCATAGAGAGCAACTCAATCTGAATGAGAGGGTTGGTGCTTCATTCAAAATGGGTTTAAAAAAAGAGGCACAAATGGACAAGGCCAAGTGGTAATGAAAGAGGGTACAACTGTACATGTAAGTAGTCCATGACACAACACTCACATGGTAGACGCTCCTAGAGAGAGAGAGAGGGAGACATATTTTAGAGAGAGAGAGAGTTCTAGAGAGAGAAAGAGTGTTTGTTCCTTTGTGTTTGCCATCTGTTGCAGTGTGGTAGCATTGTTGGGTTTCCCAAAGCTCTTTTTATTTCTGGTGGGGTTGGGGTGAGGAATGAAGCGAAGGAAGTTTGCAATTCGTGCTTTCTGCTCAGAAATGTTGAATTGTTTCTGCGATTTTCAGGAACCCTAATTTTGAGCTGAGATTGCGCCGCGCTGGTGGGTGGCTCTGGGATTTTTTTTTTTTTCCTGATATGAGTTTCTGGGTCGTGTCTTTTTGTTGAAAAATTTATTTTTTGGCGGTTTCTGAGGATGGGTTGTGAATTCCTTTCTTGAGATTCTGAGATGGGTAGAGTAGGTTGTGATCTGTGTAAAAAGTGAGCGTTTTTTGGCTTTGGATTTTCGGTTTTCTCAACCGGTTCAACCTGGTGTTTCTTCTGTGTCCCAATGCTGCTTTTCTATTCATGCATGTAGATTTTATGCTTCACTTTGGTTCCGGTATTCAGGGTTTCCCAGTCTCTTTCAAGTGATTTGCTCAACTAATGTGTTTGTTGCCCTTTTATTTAAGGAAACATTAGGTATTTAATGAAAATGAGAACATTTATTATATTGGAAACATAAACATCTTTTGCTACTTGTCTTTTTGTAAATAATTAAAAGCGTATAAGGTGTATTAAATGGTACTTCATTTATGTTTTGGTGTCTTACCAAATGTTCTTAAAATTTTAGCTTTTGAAGTTTGACGACAAGTTCTGGTTTCCCAAACCATTTTATTTTGAAAAAGTAGTTGTTTTCGTGCAAACCATAAACTTCGTAGGATTGCATGTGCATTTTGATTCAAGCCAACCTTTTTTTGTATTTGGTTATGTGCTCTGTGTTGCTTATTAGGAAATATTCACAAATTTGCTAATATTTTATGCTAATAATGGCAGAAAACATTATTTAGTCGTTGTTGTCTTTAAAGACCATTCTCCATCACTTCTATGTGGAACTTAATTTTTTTAGCATGGGAAACGTGATGAATATTTTGAAGAAGAGTGCAGTGAGGCATTTCTAGTTAATAATTTGGAAGAAGAGTACTCACTATAGCACTAATACTAGATCTACAAACTGCACTTGTTGAAAAGCATTCTTGCATGAAAAGTATATTATTTCTGAATTCTGATTCCCTATCCCTTGGTTAAATGCTATATGCTGTTTTTGTCCAAGGAGAATATTCTATATAAGAAACTGTTACATGAAGGATAATATATGTCTGATCCCTATGCTCTGGATCGATAATGAAAAACACATGAATTGTGGGAAAACAATAAATGATAACATTGCTTTGCTTGGTCTTCTTGGGCAATGATTGCTGTGCATCCAGAATAATAGTGATAGTTTCGTATGTAGAAGATAAACCGGAAGTTATCTTATTCCAAAACTAAAAATTTCTTTATTTAGGTGTTTAAGTGCTTTAATAATTTTGGTGGCTTCTTGTTTGTGCATAAATATTGTTTACCCACACATTTTTTGCTTTACATTTTTTATTAAATAGATAATAAGATATTCAGATTTTAGTGAAGAAGGAGAAAGAATCTTTTAATGCATCCTTGTGATGGATGCTCATAGTCATAGATAAAATTGGGTGCGAAATTGTTTATGTGATTGTTGTCTGATAAGATATCTTCACCTCATTTGCATGTCATTTTGTACTTAATTCCACTGGGGGGAAAACTACACCAAAAAAGAAAATGATACATGATTCGTGATTGTTGTTGTTGTTTGGTATCTTTCTTCTTGCAACTTTTTTTCTTTTGATAACTAATTAAGAAGTTAAAGCTAGTTTTGGATCTTATAATTTTGAATGGCATTTTAATAACATTCCTTACTTTCTTATGCAGATTCTAAAGCCTTTACCATTAAATTTTATTTGTACCGATTGGGATTTGCAGTGATCAAGTTTGTCAACCTGTAACTTATACCGCAGAATTGCCTTACTTCTTCATAAACTGGTTTACAATATGGCAAAACTATCTTTCTGCAATGGTGTCGACATGTAGACCAGCAATAGAAATTGTATAATGAAACCACACTTGTCAGCAGAGATGTTGATCAGCAACGAAATAGAGGATTTATGCAATGATAACTTCGAAGGATCTAACGAAGAAAGACAGATTTTTTCAGAGGTCTTTTCTGGTAATGACATTTTTCAGTCTAGTCAGAATTGTCTTGTTCCTGGAGCTATCAGCTTTGAACATGAATCCACTAAAAACACATTTAAATCATTCTGCTCTAGTAATGAAAACTCAGTTGTATTGCATCCCTCGTCTTCAAAACTTACACACCCTGAGGAGGACTTTAATGTAATTCAGCATTCCAAAGAGGCTGCTCTGGGGTGTGTGCCAGAGAGTTTCATTTGTGAAGACCAGAATGACGAAGATGTGAATGTCAAACGTATGAAATTTTCTCTGCATGAACTTGCTTGTAGTAGATCTGATTCAGAAAAAAATTTGAGTTCATCACGACCTTCGAAAGTAGTAGTTTCTAACCTGTCTTGTGCACCTACAGACTGTGATAGTGAACCAATTGCATTTCGTTTAGTTGAATCATCTAAACATGGTGTGATATCTAGTTGTTATCTATTGAACCATAACATGTTAAATAAACAAGCTGCTAAGGATGATGTAGATGCTACAAATTTTAACTCAACAACAGCAGATGGGAATGTTGCAAAAGAGGTGTCTGTAAGTAAAGCTTCTCCTGTTTCCCAGGAGAGCTTTGCAAACAGGCTTGTAGTTACTAGTCCATCAACCACTGTGGTGAAGAAGTCTGGGTCTCCTTTAAATCCTGAGGAAATGCCGGAATCTTCTAACATGAATATCTCAAATTCATCCTCAAAGCTAGAGGAAGAGGACCCTCGTACTATACTGCAGTTTCATATTGTGCAATTGCTTAGGATGGCAGGATGGTCTATTGAGAAGCGTCATCGACCTAGTAGGCGTTACATGGAGTCAGTTTATAGGACACCAGAGGGAAAACCTATCCGGGAGTTTACAAAAGCTTGGAGATTATGTGGTCAGTTATTGTCTGTTGAAAAATGCAATTTAATGTACAGAGATTATAAGGAATGGACTGATATTAGTCAATTCTGGTCTGATTTATCCAGTGCACTGATAAATGTTGAAAAAACAAAGACCCAGTCAGAAGACCCTGTTGCCATATTGGCTTATCGATGGTGGCTTTTGGATCCTTTTGTAGTAGTTATATTTGTTGATAGAAAGATTGGTGCACTGAAAAAGGGAGAAGTAGTGAAAGCAACTTGGAGTTTAGTTTCTAGTAAGTATAAGGTGGCATGTGCTCCCATTAATTCAAGCTCTGGAAATTCGAAGCAGGTATCTGCTGGGTCTAATGTAGATGCTGTTTATCAAGCCAAAATTAGAAATTTCAAAAGTGTTGATAAACAGAGTTCAGAAAATTATCTGGAAGCTAATAAAATTAATGATGGAGATGTGCCAATGGACTTGTCAGAGGAAAATAATGCATACGGTGTGAGTCATGGCCTGGTTCATTCTCATGTCTCAGATTCAAGGGCTATGCAACAGTCTGAATGTAGTGAGGAAGAGGGTGGCAAAATCTCAGTAGATTCTGTATTTGGGAAAGATAACACATATTCTGCTTCTAATGTTATTCTTAAAAGGAAATTGCGTAGGAAGTGCAAAAGGGTATCTGAAATCAAAATGAGTATGTTCTACCATAGTGGCATGCTGGGCTCAACTGTTAATGACCAGGTGCAGTCACTAAATGGTGAAGCATGCGGGTTGGAAGAGGTCCAGGATTATCTAGTTGACAATGCAGGAAAGAAAAGAAACTGCAGAAGGTTATCATCTGTCAGTGCAATCCAGAAAAATATTAGGAAAACAAACTGCTCCATAACTGGAACAGATAAGTCTAACAGGTGCCAGATTAAAGATGATGATTTATTGGTGTCTGCAATATTCAGGAATAAGGTCTTCAGCCCAAAGGCAATCCGGGGTAAGGGTAATTCTAGTGCTAAATCCTGCAAATCAAGGGGCCAGAGAAAGCTTAAAAGCCAAAAGGGCCGTTGCAGGTTGCAACCAAGGAACCCCTCTAATGGAGGGAAGCACAATAAGGACTGTAATAGGATTTATTTGGGTGCAAGGACAATATTATCCTGGTTGATTGATAATGGGGTCATATCTTTAAATGATGTGATTCAATACCGAAATCCTAAGGATAATGTTGTCATTAAGGATGGTAGGATCACCAAAGATGGTATTATTTGTACATGTTGTGATAGGCTGCTTACATTATCAGAGTTCAAGCTTCATGCTGGGTTTACACTGAATCGCCCCTGCCTGAATATTTTCATGGAGTCTGGTGAGTCCTTTACACTGTGCCTCCTTCAAGCTTGGTCAGCTGAATACAAAGCTAGGAAAAGCCAGAATCAAGCTGTGCATGCCGATGATAATGATAAAAATGATGATTCGTGCGGATTGTGTGGTGAAGGGGGTGAGCTGATATGTTGTGATAACTGTCCATCTACTTTTCACCTAGCTTGTCTGTCCACTCAGGTATGTCTGCTCGTAGGTTTATGCTTGTTTCTTTCTCTTCTTTTAATGAGTTTTTTTTCCTTCTTTTCCTCATCATTTCAAATAAATGTTTTTATTCTTTTATTTTTTTTTGGAATTCAAACATGCTATTAGTATTAAATCATTTAAGTGACTGTTATAACATGCTCCTTTGCCATTCCTATATATGTACTGTATATGCATGCCTTTCCAGTAGCATAACACATGTAGTTCTGCCCCTCCTGCTTCACACCCTGCTGGTAGTATAATTTTTCTGGTCTGTAGTAAGGAATGTTTATTCTGACTTAACTGATTACTATAAAATTTAGCATATGGTAATTAGGACTTCTTATAGTGGGTGAGTGGGTTTACTTCTGTGAACATGAATAAATGATCAAGGGTGTGGTGGACTTCAATTTATTTGCTTTTTATGGTACAGTAGCAAATGAATTACCGAACTTTGTGCTTAGTTAACTGTGGTTTGATAGATAGGTTCAGTGAGTATATTGTTTCGCTTTATAGACAACTAGCTTGCATTGCACAAGTAAATTGTAGAAATTGTAATTTTTAAATATGTAGAAAGCCATTTAGTAATATTTTATTGAAGTATAAATCAATAAGCAAATTAGATATGAGATAAAATTGTTAAAAAGGCATGCTTTTGGTTGTGATATGAGATAAGATTGTTTTTAAAATTATTAGATTCATGTAAAAGATGACACTTAAGCGAAAATATTTACATTACAAAGCAATGCCAACTAAATTGCTGATATGGCAGCATAGTAGATTGAAAATATATTATAAATAGATTGAAAATAAATGTGTAAATACTATAAAAAAAAAGAAACACAATGAAAAATAAGCTATGTTGATAATGTTATACTTGCTAGCTCCTTAATAGTTTATGGTACGGGTGAGTTGCTTTGTGTTAGTGTGTTACCAGCATTTGCACACGTTTATTTATATTGCTCCTATATGCCTGCTTCTTTTCATGCGATGCATTTGACAATAAATAAGCTCCTTTTGCATATAGTTTGTATTTTTGTAGATGTGACTATTGTTGTGGATGTGATTATTATTAAGGTTTTCTTACCCTACCCTGGAAGAATGATGCAATCTTTTTGCTTTCTAACAACAGGAGATCCCAGATGGCAACTGGTACTGCACAAACTGCACTTGTAGGATATGTGGAAATTTGGTTATTGATAAAGACACTTCAGATGCGCATGATTCATTACAATGTTCACAGTGTGAACATAAATGTAAGTCCTGTATGTTCATGTTGCATTATGACATAACCAATATTATGGTTTAAATCCCTTTGTAGGGCATGTAGAGTGTAGATAGACAACAAGTTGAGTCATACCATATAAATACAATTTATTTATGTTTGATCTTGTTTGAATAATTGCCATGTTACAATTTGTTGGTTTGATTATTTTCATTACTACAACTTTTATTTGTTGTTGTTATTGTTATATTTTGGAGGGTAGTTTGTGAACATGAGTCTCCATAAATACCACAATAGTGGGAGCCTCATAATCTCAGCTACCCTTATTATTAATTTATTATAATAAGTAATTACTTAATTATGAATTTGTGTACTTTTTCCCCTTTGTAACGCTTAAATGATTCCATCTGACTATTATGATCTTGTAATAAATAGATCATGAGAAATGCCTGAAAGATAAAGATAAACAAGATGGAGCAGTTGCAGACCCTTGGTTTTGTGGTCAGAATTGTCAGGAGGTACTATACTACAATTTCTCAAATTTCCAGACTACCATTTGAGATGGATTTCTTGAATTTAGCAATTGATGGCTAATTATCTGTTATATTGCGTGATAATGTAGTGGCTTGTAATGTGAGTTGGTCATTTCACTGTCTATAATTTGAAGATGTTGTTCAAACTTTTTGAAAGTTTAGTTTATATTTCAAACTGTTTGCCAATTTTTGGCACATTAAATGATGATTTTCTGATTAATTTTTTTATAAGGTGGTAAATATAGTTCTAAAAGATTGCGTTATTCAGGCAAATAAGTTTAAGATTAAAAAAATTTAAATGTAGTCTTTGATATAAATCGTGAGTATGATTTGTTAAACAAAAATGTGGTAATCAAATTTGGTAGTTATGATTTACTTAAAATTCTTCTGTCCAAATATAATTTTAGTGGTTATAATAATTGAGAGCAATATAACAGCAAAGTTTTCATGACTGTTTTTTTTTCTTTTCTTTTCTAAAAGCAGAACTAATTTGGCAGCTTTTCAAAGTCATATTTTTCCTTTCTAGGTCTACTGTGGATACATATCCTCTCTCTCTCTCACCTACTCACCTCATTAGATAAGTGAAAAATTCTCACTAACATGTAAAAGGTGAAACATTGAATCAACTATCCCAAAAGATTAAGTTGTAGGTGAAGGATATCTAACATGCCCCCTCACTGAAGAGCCCTTTGGGCTTGATGCATGGGACAATTCATACTCATGATTTATATCAAAAACTACATTTTAAATTGGGGTTAGTTAATCATACTCTGGTTTGTGCAGGTGTACTCTGGACTCCAATCGCAGGTGGGGTTAGTTAATCAAGTTGCTGATGGCATCTCTTCGACACTTCTTAGATGCATCCATGACGACCAAAAAGTTCATTCTGCACAGTGGTTTGCCCTAAAGGCATTTTGCAATACAAAATTAGCTGTTGCTCTTACTATCATGGAGGAGTGTTTTGTGTCAATGTTTGATCCAAGAACAGGCATCCACATGATACCTCAAGTTTTATACAACTGGGGGTTAGTGTCTCTTCCCTATGATAAATTTCCCTCCTCTTTTTGTGTGCTTCATTATTTATATGTGTAATAATCTCCTGTCCCTCATACTCTTTTTTAAGGCCTTGATCTATGTTTTTGTTTTTGTTTTTTCCTCCTCTTATTTTATTTTGATTAGGGAGCTTTATTTCCATGTGATTTTCAGGTCTGAGTTTGCACGTCTGAATTTTCAAGGGTTTTACACTGTGGTGTTGGAGAAACAGGATGTGTTAATATCTGTAGCATCTATCAGGTAAAACTTAAAATATAGATATTTTCCTCATGGAATTTATGGTCGAATTTGATGTTTTTAAAATCCTTCTTCTGACCTTTATGTGAAATGGTTGTATTTTAGCTACTTTTCTAATATGTAAAGACAATTCTTTAAATGCTTTACACCAAGCTCAAGCTTAGCCCTTCCAGTTGATTTATTAGGTTATAGTTACATTTATTTTGATTTATACAAGATGGTATATCTGGTTTTTTGTATTTGTTCTCAAGTCTTTTTTACTCCTTTACAGGGTGCATGGAAGTACAGTAGCAGAGATGCCTCTAATTGCAACTTGCAGTCGCTATCGTCGCCAGGGAATGTGTCGGCTCCTTGTGAATGCTATTGAACAGGTATAATTTGGCTGTAGTTTCATGTATTTGTCCAAAAAATTGTAGTAAAAACAAAATAGATCAGAAAATATAGTTTCAGTTCCACTCTTATTGGATTATTACTCCCTTGTCCATCAAAACAATTGTCCTTCGAAAACTTATATAGATTTGCACTTGGTGACTTTCTTCCTATAATATAGTTATGAGTTTGAAACGTTCCCCCACTTGCTTCTTTTTGCCATTTTACTTGTCTAAATTTATTTGTCATTAGCAGATGCTAATATCTGTCAAGGTAGAAAAGCTTGTGGTATCAGCCATTCCAGATTTGGTTGAGACATGGACTAAGGGCTTTGGATTCATACCTGTTGATGACATTGAAAAGCAAAGATTGAAAAAAATTAACTTGATGGTTTTTCCTGGGACAGTGTTACTTGTGAAACCCTTACACGGGAAGGAGAAAATTGAAGGTATTTTTGTTTGGTGTATTTTGTTAGTGCACAATTATTGTTAAATACTTGCTAAATTTCTTTTTTTTTGTCAGCTGAAACAGGACTGTGTGATCAATCAACTCATGCAACAGATGAATCAATCAAAGTAGGTATCTGTTCTGAAGGAATGGCCATTACTGAATCATTGTCACAAGATGCTGGAAACATAACTACCAACAAAGTTGAAGCCAAGTCAGAACATGAACCTGTGGATGGCAAAAATCAATCAGACTATAAGGTTGTCAGTGAAACCAGCACAGATGATATTACACAAGCTGTTGACACTGCATTAGAAGCCAAAGAATCAACAGACATAAGTAGGTCTTCTAATGAAGAGAAGATCACCCCAGTGTCAGGTGTTGCCTCAGAGAAAATGGCAAGTGATTTGAGAACAAGCAACAAAGTGGGAATGGCAAGTGATTCAGGACAGCAATCTCGTGAGAATGGTTGTGCTAACAAAGATGGTGCTGAACCAGGTATAGGAATTGTTGAGGACAAGAATATCAAAGTAGGTGAGGGTCAGGAAAATGCTTTGCAGGGTCATTTTTCAAATTTGTCCTGCAAAACATTTATAGGCAACAATTTTGACACGGATTCCAATATTGAATGCTCAGTGATGTATGATGAAACAGCTTTTTTTGGAACATTTGCAAAGTCTGCAAGCTGAATCGGAAGTTGAAAGAAAGTAGATGTTTAGAGAGATGGTGTGATGCTTATAACAAACTTTTAGGGTATCTTAGGGAAACTAACTGCTCAATATGGAAACATAAAATGGGTTCAAGACAACCGGTTAAGTAAGTTAAAATTGTGACACAATATGTAAGTAGGGACTAGTTTGTAGGCAAACAACAATGTTTATGGCCTTACTTTAGTTGGTGGTAAGGAAGATAAGATGTCAAAGGAGGTTGTGCTACTCCAAAATAGACATGGTTGGGATGTTCAAATCACTTTGTTTATGCACCTACAATGACCATCATAATCAATCTTTTAGGTTCATTAAGAAAAAAAATGAACTATGTACATTTCACAAAATGGTCATTTCCTTCTTTACTTACTAAGTAAAATTCTTTCTTATGCAGCTTGATGCAAAAAGGATATTAATCTTGAATAGAATGATACTAATTGTGATTGACGAAGAGGATGAATTACCAAGAAAAAAGAACTGACAAAAAAGGAACAAAAACAAAATGAAATTGAAATGATTGGTGGTTGATGACTTATTTAAAACTTGTTTAGTAACTACATTGAACAAAGATGTAGTAACCACTGGTATTTATAAATAATGTTTATTAACATTGAATAAAGTTTTAACTCATGTTACAAAGGTCTCAGTCACAAGTGACTTTTAGTAACTACTAATAACTATTCTTGTCAACTTATAATAGATATCGATGTTTATTTTCTGATTTTGATTCTCCATTGTTGATGATGATTTTTTTTCTTCAAATTTTCCTTTCAATTGCAATCTTGTTAAAGTGGAATATATTTTGACATTTAGTTGAAATAATTTTGATATCAATAATATCATAAACTATATGTAATTTTCATTATTAAAAGAATTATACTTTATCTTTTGTACAATGGCAACATTTAACTTGTTTTTTATTTTATTACTTCAAAAAAAATTATATCATGTCTCTCTAAAAAATTACAATAGAAAATTTTATGCATGTAAAGGTAATTTTCAAAAATAAAAAATGTTAACATATAATAAGCACAACAAAAGTAATAAAATCTAGTGTGTATATATATATATATATTTTTTTTTTTCTTTTAAAAATTCATACCTTTCTTTTTAACTAAAGAAATTTTAGATTTATCAAAAGTGTAAGTAAATTATGCTTTTAGAAAAATGAAACAAATTCAAACTTTAAAGATAAACATCGTTGAGAGGACTTCTTAATCACAGCAGTACTGAGATGTTAGTATATTAGTAATGCATTTAATTGAGAAACTAAAATAAGATATTCGAAGTTTCACTAAATAACTGAGAGTTTAATAGATATATATGGTAAAAGTTTTTTACTATGTTAACAATGAAAGTAATTTTTTTTGAGAAAAAAAGAAATTACGTACTAAAATTCATAAGAAAAAACTGTAGATGAAATTCAAAATCAAGAATAAAGTAAAAAAAATTCAAAAAAGACTTCTTCCTAAGACTATACTTTGCTAATGCATCTACTACCTGATTTGCTTATCTAAATATACGATAAATTCGAATATGGTTGTTATTAAAAGGGATATGACACACTTGTTTGATAAGAGGACACAAGGATATGAAGTATGAGACCCTTTGTAAATTGAATTAACCGCCTCCACATAAGAATTGGACTCCATAGTGATGTTTCTATAGCCTATTTTCCAAGCAAGATTAAAACCATAGAATATAGCCCATAGTTCAGTATTAGTAATAAAATATTGACCTAATTTTCCAGAAACAGCTGTAATATAATTTTTCATACGATATCTTATAACACTTCCACAACCAATCTAAGTTGTTTACCTTCAAAACACATTTATTGTATGACTTTTAATATATTAATATAAAAGTAAAAAAAAATTAAATTACTATTTGTGCATGTATTATTTATTCATAATTTGATCATTAAGCTGATATAAACAGTTTACCGTGTTAACTTTAATAAGTATATGGAAGTTTTAATTCCATTCTAACTTGAGACAACAAATTATAAGCGAGCAACAAAAACAGATACAAACTTCCTACTGATCCCACTATTTGCAAGATTATTGTACAATTTTTTTTATACTGAATATTATACTATCTTGATCACTAAGTGTCTGTTCAAGCCAAAGACATTATTTGGTCAAAGACAAAATTTCTTTATTACCAGCTTTGAATAGTGTCATAAACAATTTCTACCATTCATTTTACTTGCATTCATTGAATTCTGTTTCCCTTGCTTTTAGACCTTAAATAAGGTGATTATAATTTTTTTTATATAAACTTATTCTAGCACAATCTTAATTGTTAATTTTTATTTTATGAATATATTTCTCTACTTTAATTTAAATTAATTCACTTCCTTTTAGAAAGATAAATCTGATAATTTTATATTAAGACTTTAATAAAAATATATTAACAATGTAAATATATTTTTATCCATCTTGACATTTCTATATAGAGTAAATTTATTGATTTTTATAAAAAATTTCTTAAAAGGCATCTTAAAAATAATTTTTAATTAATTGATAGTGTAAAAAAATTTATATTCACAATGCATGATAATTAAGTTTATTTATATAATAATAAAATAAAGAATAATCACATGTCCTATGATATAAAATTTAGAGGAAAAAAAGAAAATTATTAAACTATTTATTTAGTTTTTATAGTTGTCTTTATTTTAATTTTTATTCTTATATAATAAAATTGTATGTTTTAGTTCCTGCACAATTTTTTAGCAATTTATTATTTAAAAAAAATTTGTAATAATTTTATACCATTACATATTATTCTTTAATACTAGCCATGAGTATCAAAACTTATCTTCAATGCATGGAAGGAAACTAAAACTTAAAGTTTTTTTTTATATATAGACTAAAACTTAAAATAGAAACAATTATAGCGATCAAATAAGTAATTTTTTTGTTATGTTATATTATACACACAAAATATTTATTAATTTTATTGATTAATTTCTCTCAACAACCTGATTCACTATTAAATAAAGGGTCTTTTTTTTCAACATATGATAAACTAGATTTTTATATATTAATTAAAGGATTTTGAGTGTAAATTTTATTATTTTAATATTTATCATGTAAAATTCACTATTATCCTTCAAGTTTAATAAAAAACATGCCTACAAGCAAAAATGAAGGAAATTCAACAAAACTAGGATTGTTTTCCATGAAAAGAGGAAGTGCATGTTCATTCAGTATGTCCATGTTAACCCCAAACAAGAGAAGCACGATCATGCATCACTGAGCCCACTCGTGCACTGGCACAAACAAGGACATCACGACTGTGTTCCCATCTAGCACGCTCATGCAAGCTCACCACGAGGACTCAATTTGTCAACTATAAAAGGGAGAAGTCAAAGAGCAGAAAGATCATCCAGAAATTTCAAAGCTTTAGTCTCTCATGTGACCAACTAAGAACCAACTAAAATAAAAAAAAAATATTGGATATTTGGACCAAGGGTGCCAATAGAATTAAAAGGTAAAATCAACAACAGATGGAAATAAGTCAAATAATTTGCATGCAGTTAGGATTGAGAAGGAGAAACACAGAAAAGTTGTAGCCCTAAATTTAAACTCAAATTCTAATCTTGTCACTTTCTTCATTTGTTTTTATTTCAAACTCTTAAAAATTAATTTCCCTAAACTATATAAGAATTTCTAAAAATTGGTAAACACTTATACTAATTCATGTGGATATGATACTCAAGTTCTTGTTATTGTTGCAATAAGATACGCTTGCCCTAAGCGCATTCTTAAAATGCATCAACATCAAAATCTTAATCAAAGAAAATTAAGCATAAAAATATTAGTCGCAACATAAAGGAATGATTTTCTAATGAAATGAAAGAAAAACAAATATGAAAGAGAAAAAAGAGAGAAAAGAGAGAAAAAGAGAAACAATTATAACTATCAAGGTGAAAACAAAGATATGGTGTAACAGTAAAACATGTCTCTTACAATGAACAAATATTTTTTTATTGGTTGAATTATATGGTTTTAAAAATAATATTAAGATTCTTTTTGAATTTGTCTTTGATTGCTCTTCCTTCTTTCATCTTTCTTCATCCTTTCAATTCCACCAACAATTACCGTGAATCTCCACCCAATACTCCCGAACTATAGTCATTGGTAAATTCTAATCTCTCTTACCATTCAAACTCAAGCTCGCACCAAATCTCTCACCTTTGTGTACCATTAGCAAGAAATTTTATACAAATTAAAGAACAAATTCTCACTTGCACTTCTCATACGTATCAAACATGGTCTCATTCTCAAACCCAAAAACATGTTTAACCAACAAATAAAAATCAACAAAAAACATAATAGAAAAAAGATAAAGGATAATCACTACTAAAGAAACCACCATAGATGACAAATTAAAGAAGGCAAAAATTGCTTAACACCTAACCTTAACACCCCTCCACCCACTCCAACACTACCTGTTTCTAACCTCTATGTTTGTTCTTGTTGTGTTAAAAACCACTTAGGTGAAGCACTCAAATTAAAGAAGGTAAAAATTGCTTCCATTGCCCATATAGAGAACAAGATGATGAAGGATAAGAAGATGGTTGCAATTTTTGAGGAGTTGAAATAAATGTGAGAAACATATGATATATTGGAGAGAATTAACATTAGAAGTGGAGTAATATGACTAAATTATAAATTTAATAATTTATTTGATGGTAAGAATTTGTTTTGGTCTTTTTTCTTTTAAAAAATTATTTTATTCATTTAACTTATAAATTTATGACAAGATTGTTTTTTCGAAAAAATAATATTTTTTATTTTAGGACACAATTTTAAATTATTTTTGATTGATTTAATAAGTAAAATTTGTTCCATTATATTTATCTTTATGAAAATTATGAGACTCAATTAAAATTCAAATAAAAAAGAGTCATAGACATAGTAAAAATCAGGTAAGAATTTCATAAACTACTATATATTTTGCACACAATTTTTATCTTGTTTATGATTTTTTTTATTTAAACATTAATTGATTTATATAATTTTCATGTAAATAAATTTAATAGAATAAATTCCACGTCTTAAATCAATAAAAAATAACTCAAAATTATATTGCAAAATAAAAAATAGTAATTTTTCTTAACAATATTGACTCAATTTTAAAAATTAAAAAGACTAAAATAATTTTTTTAAAAATAAAGGATAAAACATAAGATAAAAATCAAAATTATAATTTATCCTAAAAATATTTTAATAATTAATATAAAAGGCAATACATATATGTGCCTATGGGTGAAAGACATGAGAAGCCTGGGTTGGGTGTAACTGTCAATAACAGATACTTGTTTGCTAAGCATAAACCAGACCATCTCTTTCTTTCTTTCTTTCTGAACCAACTCTCAAATTCAGCTGGACTGTACCCATTACCCACCACACCACACTTCCTTTTATCTCTCTTCCTTTCTCTTGTTACCCAGCCAATATGAGATGAGATGACCCAAACCTCCATTCCCAAGCACCCGGAGCTTCTTCCAGTTCCGGGCCTCCCTTCTTGAAACCATGCCTTCTTCTTTCCCCAAGTCCTTCTACCCTCGCTCTCCGCCTCGCAGAACCTCCCTCTTCCTCTTCTTATGTCTCTTCTTCTCCCTCTTCGCTTTCTTCGCTTTCCTCAGACCGTTTCGGGACCCTCCCTGTCCGGACCGCACCCCCAGATCGGTTCGAGTGCTCTGGGATCACCGTCACTCCACCCACGACAACCCTGCGCTGGAGAACAGACACAAAGTCATGGCCTTTGTCGGTATTCAAACTGGGTTCGGATCCGTGGGTAGGCGCCAATCTTTGAGGAACACTTGGTTTCCTTCCGATCCACATGGACTCCAAGGGTATTTGTTTCTTTATTGGTCTTTGCTATCTATTTGTAGATGTTGAGAAAACTGAATGATTTGCATAATCTTGTTGTACAATTGCTATCACTGATCTGCTTTTGGACAATGAGATTGCTTGGATTGTTTTGGAGTTGGTTAGTAGAGGGTTATTAGATTGTTAGCTTATATAAAGACATGTAATTCCTTTGTACTCACCTTTTCATTATAATATCCTATTTTTTGGTTCACTACATTTTTTTTTTCAATTTCTTATTCCCTGTTAGGCCTGAACTGAAGCTCTGATAAACATACACCCCATTCGCATCCATTTTGGGGTGTAGTAGGTGGAGGATAGAAAGAATAAAAGAAAGGAAGGGAATGAAAATGATAGATGTGATAAATTATGCGACAAGAAAAGTAAAGAGAGATAGGAAGAAAATAAAGTAGAAAGTTAGTGTATTTTTTCGATTGCTTGGAATGTCATCTCGTCACTGTCATTCATGTCTTCATAAATTGTGTGGTACATGAAGGTTTTGAGTCATGAATGATGCTTTTTATTTAAAACTGCAAACAGATGTGGCTGATGTGAAATTAGTCTAATTTTTTTGGAAATTATTTAAATTCTATGGAAAGTATTTTCACTTAGATTATATTAATAGAATAATGAATTCTAAAATTTTCATTCAAATAGACTAATAATTAATACCAATCCGGCATAATTTTCACTGTCATAAGAGTAAGTTTATGCTTCTGCTTTATTCCTATTTTGACATTTCTAATTTCTGGAGTTTTTGCTCCTATCAATTGCGATCGTGATGTAATTGTATAGGCACCGGTTAGCTGTATGCATGAACTGCTCCAAGTGTTATGTTTAATTCATTGGTGGGTTGGGTATTTTGAGGGAATTTGTGTCTAAAAGTGATGTGGTTTAATGGGATTATTTGTATTCATTATGATATTCCCAATTTGTTTTGTTGCTTACAGCTTGGAAGAAGCCACTGGCTTGGCTTTTAGGTTTGTGATTGGTAGAACAAATGATAGATCCAAGATGTCCGCACTTCAGAAGGAAGTGGCACAATATGATGATTTCATTCAACTGGATATTGAAGAGGAGTACAGTAAGCTCCCATACAAAACGTGTGTGCTAAGAATTACTAAACTGCTATATTTTATGCCTGTAGTTTGTTGCTGAGCTATTTGGTCATTTTTTACAGGTTGGCTTTCTTCAAAGCTGCTTATGCACTTTTTGAAGCTGATTTTTATGTCAAAGCTGATGATGACATATATTTAAGGCCAGGTGCCATATCTTTCAGGGCCTAACTTAGTTAAATATGGTGATGAACTTTATTTATGAGATTAGTGATTACCCCAATAGTTAAGATTTATGCAATCATATTCATTTTTTATGTCAGACCGTCTTTCATTACTGCTGGCAAAAGAGAGATCGCACCCTCAGACTTACATAGGTTGCATGAAAAAGGGCCCTGTTTTCACTGATCCCAAACTCAAATGGTTAGTTCAGTTTAGATTAAGTATATTTTATCTCCATGTTTAAAATTTATGATATCCTGTCTTGGCTCAATTTCCTCTCTCTTTTTTGTTTGGGGATAAAATATTCAATTATTAAAATGCTTCTATCATGGCATGGGATAAATATTAGAACTTGCCATTTGCCATCTTGGCTTGATCAGAGTTCTATCTAGAAAAGAAATTAGATTACTAATACTATTCATGCAATTTACAAATCTATAGTTACTAGCTTGAGAGATCAAATGTCTGTCAATAAATTTTGCAAGCAAAACTGAATTTTAATTATATGAATCATCCTGAAATATTCCTTTTGTTTTTGTTTTTTTAACTAAACTACTTTGAAAGATCAAATGCTTACTAGTTCTATATGTAGTTTTCTTTCTTTTTCATTGTGGGAACAGACTTTTCTTAGAAGCAGATAGGAGAGTGTTGGGCTCAAGAGTTTGGATACTGAAACACGATCCAATTTCTACTAATTATGCTGGTACAGTCCAGAATTATAGTTTTGCATACAATGAACGCATCAACACACAGGGTGTCTCCTAACAAGGAGTTTTCCTCCTTCAAACACTGCAGAAACAACCCACTAGGCCACTACTTAATGAGCATATTTGCTCTACACTCCTATATCTATTTTTACAAAAATAACTGCCACCACAAGAAGATACCTGCCTTACAACAAATAGAAACCACTCAAATAACTGTCACACCAAATACTATAACTGTCCTATAACATTCGGAAATAACTAATCAGACCTTACTAGACAGGGTTGACCTTTTATTCCTCCTAAAGTCACCTTTAATGGCTGCCACACTAAAATGAGTCTATCAGAGAGTGAGACTATAGTTTTCAAATTTGCAGTAGTGTGTACATTCTAAACTTGAGGATCAGTGATTTTGACTATGATTTAATTAAAATAAATATATTACTTAAGCTAAGATCTTATCTAAATAGGATGTTATTAAATTATGTGAACTTTGGATGGTGGACATCGGTACATTGATTTTTAAGGTTCTAATAAATATAAATATAAAAAGATGTCATTTTTTTATGGCAGTGTCACGTATACTGAGATGGACAATTATCTCCATTTCACTAAGGACTAGATTAAGTAATTTTAGGACTTTGATGTCTGGATTGCCAATATTAGATTTTTAGGGCATGTTTTGATGAAGGAGAAAAGAGGAAAATGGTAGAGAAGGGAATGCTTTAAGTAAGCCTTTCATGTGTCTGGAAGTTTATAAAATGAAGGGAATAAAATGAATAATTATCCTCTGTTATTTATTTCTAGGAACATTTTGAAGTTCCTCAAGTTTTTGAGGATTTAAACATCTAATCAAAGGGAAGGAGAATCATTATTCAACCTCTCATTCTTTTCTCATCTCTTTTCTTTTGGTTTCTTCCCTTTCCTTACCTTCCAGCCATACAAATATACCCTTAGGGATCAAATTCAGAAGTTTTCAACTTTTTTGGGGACCTGAATTGTTTTTTCTCCATTTTTTTGGGTTGAAAATGTTATGTAATGTGATATCTAGCCTCACCACTTCTTTGTCTTCTAGAGTAACTCCACTGATAAATCTTGCAGGTATGAGCCACTATCTAATTTGCTTGGAAAGGAATATTTTCTTCATGCTTATGGTCCTATATACGCTCTTTCTGCTGATGTTGTATCAAGCTTGGTAGCACTTAAGAATAACAGGCAAGTTTTCCTTTTCTCTTCACCTTTATTGCTTGGTCACTTAACCTTCAATAATAGTAGGTTCACAAATAACTCACATGCATATATTAGGAATATAGTTGTTTTTATGATATTCACTTTAGTAACACTTGATGTCCTCGTTAATCTTTAGGTGTTGGAATTTTTGTTTGTTTTGAATTTTGAGGTCGATGTAATAATTGACTTCTTTGCCTACTGCATATCTTCTTCTACTCTATTTCTTGGATTATCTTAGAATAATTTAGAATATCTTAGATTGTCTCTTAGGATTAGTTTCCATATGCTCTAATATGTCATGATTTATTTCCTTATTTAGTTGGGATAATGATCTGGTATTATTATAAATAAGGGTTAGTGCTTTATATTTGTATCACATCATATCAAATCAATCTATGTATTCAGGCTTTTTATCCTCCTTTTCCTCCCTCTGTACCTAAAACACTATAATTTCAACCGTTTCTATGGTTGTTCTCTGATGAAAAATAAAAGCTGAGATATTGTCCTTAAGTATTGTGTTTATTCACGTTGAGTTGTCACTGATCAAAATGGTTTTGAGAATTTTCTCTTATTATTATGGCAGATGTGTCTGTTCCGTTTGCCCTTAGGTTCATAGTTTACACTTGTAGAAGAGAGCAGAGATTCTCATGTCACGGACACATTTTCACCCAGTTCTTTCCTAAGATCAGTAACTCTTTATCATCGTCGTTGGATTTTCTTATGTAGTGGTCGTCAAGTTGTGAATTTTTTTCTTATAATATCTTGAAATGAATCATTGAATTTCTTGGAGGTATGAGCTGAGCAGATTTCTTGCTGTGTTTTTCTTCATTCAACTCATACAATATTAATATTATACTTTAGATCTTAAAGATTTGTTCTAGAGTTTTAAAATTTGTTTCATTCTTTTCTCTTGCCACCTCTTCCCAATTCCTATTATTTTTTAATTTAATGTTTGCATCTTTTTTTTTTTTAAATCACAGTTTCCGGATGTTCAGCAATGAGGATGTTACAATTGGAGCTTGGATGCTTGCAATGAATGTCAACCATGAGAATAATCATGAACTTTGTGCTCCAGAGTGTACGTCCACATCAATTGCTGTGTGGGATATTCCCAAGTGTTCAGGTTGGTAATTCTTCTTGTTTCAGAAGTTTGTATGATGTCATTCCCTTGGATATTCTGAAAATTGCTTGAAATTCATGCAGTTTGGCTCCCAAAATAATAATAATTCTTGTGTAATTTGGGCTACCTGATGGATAACATGAATAATTTTTGTTTGAAGCTTCTCAATGTTATCTTTTGTATATTTCTGTCCCATTAAGGTACAAATAATAATTTTTAAAATGGTGAGACTGAGAACCGAGTATTATTTCGAGGGATCGAAGGTCAATTAATAACTCACAAGAAGCAATTCTAATAAGAACTACAAGGAAAGGTTTTGATTTGAATTGTTTTTGAAAAGTAGTGAATTAAAATTTAGAAAGAAAAAAAAAATAAAGATTTATTTTTAGATTTTCTTTTTAAGAAACAAGAAGCCAATTTCATCAAATGAGAATAAATTAGGTTGATTCAAATGAGAAATTAAGAAACAAGAGAATGAGTTGATTCAAATGAGAAAAGCATTGAGATTATGTTTCGTTCCTATCGGGTTGGTAGTTAGTACATAAAATTTAAGATTGATCTAGGACGTAGAATTGAATATGATCTAATCCATAAAATAGGAATATTTTTTTGGAGTGAGGTTCTTTCATTAGAGATATTGTGTGTGATTAGATCTTTAGTGAGCATCTAATGATTTTTGGTCAAATATATATAACAAATTTAATTAGAATACATTAATATAATTTAATTATAATTATTATGAAATATTATTATGTATGATAAGATTATTGATTCTTGTAATAATTCTTTAAAAAATGTATTTAAAGTGATTTCTAATTAATTAACAATGTAAAAAAATTTATACTGACCATGTATCAAAATTAAACTCTATAATATAACATGTGGTGCAATTTAAAGCAAAATACTTTTTCTAATGATTCCGAGATTGTTTACTCACAGGTCTCTGTAATCCAGAAAAGAGAATGGTGGAACTCCATGAAAAGGAAAGTTGTACTCAGAGTCCAACTGAGGAATCTAATGAATAGTATTCGTCCGTATATTTATGAAGCGAAGAAAAGCTATGAAGGTGAATTGCCAGCTCTTGTTATTACTGCTGTCAGCAGCTACCATTACAATCCTTTTCTATCTATTGATCTTTCTCTTTCTGATTCATCTTCATGTCTGAAGACATTTTAATGTATTTTTCTTTTCTTTTCTTTTCTTTTTTTCTTTTTTCCAGTCAATTTTATCCTTATATTTTATTCCCCTTTTCTCCATACCCCTTCTTTCTCTTAGGGAGGAAGGCTTTGTAGTTTATATAGAGCATAAGAAAATAGATAGACTTTCTGGATGATGATATCATTTAACTTCACTAATTTCCCAATTTTAATGTCATTCTTTTTTAAGATTATATGCAGTAGTAAATCGTGTCATTATTTTGAAGAAATAGAGCACTAGCCTTTGGTACGAACTAGTGTGAGCTGTGTGTGTTTGGAAGTAAACTTATTACTGGAAGATCTTGACCATTTGTGAGGGGGAGGATATTGTAGTCCTATTATTTCTTAGTTTTTGACAATCATTTTCAGCTGCAGATTGAGGTCTATAACTTAGTTTGTTTATTTCATTTTAATTCTTTGTTGTGAGTGCTCAATTCTATTCTAGATGTAATAATGCAATTGAAAATTCCATTTATTGCTTACAAACATATTGCCTTTGCAACTGACTGAGTCTGCAGACTGCTAGTGTTATCGTGCTTATTATTATTATTATTATTATTATTATTATTAATAAATATTTCTATCTTGATGTAATCCCAAGACTATGTAATTACTTGTACAAGAGACATGTCCAAAATACACGTACAGTAACAAAATCACATTAGATGTATCCATCCAGGCAGAAGCAACAATTTATAGCTTCTAGTGAACGCGCGTAAAATTGGTATCAACGCAGAAACAAACACGCTGGTAATTTGTAACCAATTTACCATTCAGAAATTTATACTTGGCATCAAAGTATCAATACTGGTGGGAAAATTCGGATATAGATGACACCATAAATTGATTTCTGAAAAGGATCTCTCATAAAAGAGGGGAAAGGAAAACATTATACCATCTATGACCCATCTTCAGTGTGGTTCTCACCTGGTATATTCATACATAATTTTCTGACTAAAATACATGTAAATAGCAAATCCTTGATTGGAATATAATGAACCATTCCAAGTGGTGATTGTAAACCATGTTGTTTATAAAGGCATGTCTTTTCCATTTAGAAAGCCAAACTTCTTATTTTCCCTATTAACTCAATTCGTCAAATGTGAATGATATATCAATGGAAACAGGATGAAGTAAATCTATAGATAAGCATCTAGATTGAGATACACTTTTGAGCAATTAATTAATCGTGCAAGGGTAACCGTGAAATGTTGTTTTCCCCACTAGTTGCTGCTTGTGACTTTCCTATTATGCTCTTGGTGAAGCTAACTTCCCCTAAATCACTTAAACTTTTGTCCTGGACCCGAAAGCTTCAAACTCATGCAGCTTGAAAGCAATATGCTGCTTGTTGTAACGAACCTTCCATTGTTCAAACCAATCCAAGGATGAACCAAGTTTAATAATGGTTTGTGGGTTCCAATTGCAAAACATTAATTAAAAAGCTCCTTGCTAATGGAAGTGGTTGCACAGCAAGTTTAACAAACGATTCTGCAGTTGAAATGATACTGAGAATGTAAACTAGTTCTATTGCCAATGAGATTGAAAAGGAAAGAAAGGCTTCCTTGTGTAATGATTTGAGTTTGAAACAACACCCCTTCGTTGTCACAATCATGTAATTGAAGACTAATGATTTGTTAATGCAGTGTTACCACTTACCATGGCCAAAGACACAAACGTTCTTACTTTTTAGAACCCTCGACTTCCCAGTAAGGTTTTGTACATCGTGACAACTTCAGCTCCTCATACATAGACAAATGGAGATGAAGAAATTGAAAATGTTATAAGTGAATGTCATCTTTTCATAGACCAACAAAAGACCTTTTCCATAAATAATATCTCCCGAGACTCTAACGTAACAGCAAATTTCTAGTTTCCGCATGGCTTCACATAATGTAGCCAATGTATCTGAATAATTAGTTTAGAATATTAAGTTAGGTTTTCATTGTCATCTAAGTGGACATGCCGGAGTGGTTATCGGGCATGACTAGAAATCATGTGGGCTCTGCCCGCGCAGGTTCGAATCCTGCTGTTCACGAATTTGTTTTTCAGTTATAAAACCTGTAAATTAGTGTTTACGTCTTATATTATGTATCCAAAAAAGTAATATAATTATTATTATTATAAATATTTTTTTGTTTAAGTCTTATATTATTATGTATTCCAAAAAAACATAAAAGTAATTAATTATAAATTTGAAAATAAAATAATATAACAATAATTATGATTTATTATTTATTATAAATATTTTTTGTTTAAGTCTTATATTATGTATCCCCAAAAAAACAAAAAAAATAGTTAATTATAAATTTGAAAATAAAATAATATAACAATAATTATGATTTATTATTTATTATTTATTATAAATATTTTGTTGTTTAAGTCTTATATTATGTATCCCAAAAAAACAAAAAAGTAATTAATTATAAATTTGAAAATAAAATAATAAAAAAATAATTATGATTTATTATTTATTATAAATATTTTTTTGTTTAAGCCTTATATTATGTATCCCCACTATATTATTTTTTTCTTAAAATAGTTTTTTATTATACTTTTAGTAATTAATAAAATAATATTTTAATAAATTACTTTACATATCAATGATGGGTATATAAAAAATATATTACATAATGAAATCAAAACTTTCAATTATATTAAATTTTTTAAAATTTTATTCATAATAAATAGTTACTATAAATATAAATAAAAAATTAATAAAATTTATAATTAGACAAGAATAATGATGAAATAATTTATTCAAGTGTATATTTATTTGCAATATATAATTACTTGAGCATAATTGATTTAATGAGTTAAATTTAAAAATATGCTTAATAATTCAACTAATATAATAATAAAATAATTTTTATATTAATAATGTTCTTTCTATATAACTTCTTTAGAGCACCTTTTTTCAGTCTTGTTTTAATCTCAATGAAACATAGTTCTAAAGTGGAATCCTATTGGTATCATTCAGTATACAAATTATAAGGATTTTAGCATGATTTGAAGTTCAATTACTTTGAATTTTGTCATTAAAATAGTATAGTTCAAGACTCTTATCTCACATAGATGAGGTAAATATAAGTTACTTATAAATTTGAGGCTTTCTCTGTCTTATATTGGGGCTAGATGCCCTCACCCTAAGTTTATTTAGTGTCACATAATCTCTCTTTCTCTCAAGCAAATGATGCGGTTTAACTTGTTATATTACCCTGATTAGTAGTCTATTTGTATTTTCATTCATGAAATCTTGATGTATGTTTAAGATAAAATTCACATAAAAAATCATAAAATAACATAAAAACTAAGTTGAATAGTTTCAGCTAAACTCACGCCCATCCTACCAAAATAAAAATCGAACACTGTAAACATTTGCATAGATCTTTAAAGTAGATTCTATTTCATTATTTTGTATTCCAAGTTACATCAGAGGTCACTTTCCCATTTTAATTTTTTTTATCTATTCAAGAGAAACAAAATTAGATCATAAAATTTTGCACACGTTTTCAATAACCAACCATTTTTTTATTAAACAAATTTGTATCAATCATTATGTTTTAGAAAACTAGCCTAATTGATATTCTCCATCAATCAACCAAGGAAAAACCCCGGAATAATTTCTGTACACAAGTTGGTTCCATTAGCAGCGATGGTAGGAACTTCTTGTTTCTTGGCTTGTCAATGTTTCTAGCCCCTCCATGTTCGTAAAGGCAAAAAAACAAACAAGAAGTGGCAAATAACAGATAAATTACTTTTTTTTTTCTGAAAGTATTAAGCACGTGACATGATCAGTTTCTTAAATTAAAGAAATTTTAAATAATTTTTTTCAGTTATTTCATGTAAATTTCTAAATTTAATCAGTTATTATATTTTAGTTGTATGTTGTATATAATAGTTAACCAACGTGATTGGTCAATTACATTAAAAAAAATAATTTCAGATACTAAAATTACAATACCTAACACTATCAAGGACCAAATAGACGATTTGTCCTGCAAATAGCACTGAATGAATATTATTAATAAAAAGTGGGTGTCACATTTCATTGAAGTAAAGCTTGTTCTTCCTATTATTTTAGTATTAATAGCATCTTATTTGGGTATCATTAAATTTCTGCCAATGAATGGTGGGAGAAACAGAGTTTGAGAGTACTTCCCAAGAATCGTAATAATAAGTAGTGGGAAAATGGGCCTCCAATGATGGACCCATTATTGGCCCATCAAAAGTCAATCATGCTGGGCCATTGTCCTAATTCTGGAAAGCTTTTCAACAAATCAGGATACAGAGGGACCCACATGGCCCATCAAACATCAACCTTTCTGTTCCAATAAGTAAAAACAAATAGTGAACTTGCTTCCTGCTGATGTGGAGCTGACATATTTCCTACATGCTAGCCCTAAACCTATGGCCTATGGGCAGCCAAATCCAAGACTTATTTTTATCAGAGGAGTAATGTTGTTCACACAATTCTTTATATCAAATTTAAAAGCTGTATTTATCTGATTTGACGTCAAAAATTAATAATTCAGGCGTGCCTCACTCAGAATGAATCATTTTTTCTTTGTACGATTTGTTTTTGACAATTATGCATAAATTACTGACATGATTGTATAGTTGCACTGGAATCTGTTTTTTTTTTAAATATCAAATTATTTAAAGAGTAAGCAGTAAATGTTTCGGTAATATAAAAAATAGTTACCTAATTATAATTGGTGATGTAGGATAAATTTATTAAATTTTATAATAATTATTTTAAAAATATATTTGATTTAATTAAAAATAAAGAATATAATTCTTTCTTATTTTTTGGTTGTATACAAATAAAAATATTTTTTTCATATGCACAAAATTATCCATTTCTTGTGTTTTCCATCTATCATGTGATTACCAAACGAAAGAATGGATGTAAATATCGACCTTTTATGTTTCTCTTCATTTTTTTTTATGAATCAAACAAAACAATAATAAAAGTTAATTTTAATTAATTGATGGTGTAAAATTTTGTTGACGGATATTATACAGAAATAAAACTCTTATTTGAATTTGCATGAGTATGGTATATACAATTTGTGAGAAAAGCAGAATTCTGTGAGTTAATTTACTTATCTTTGACATGACTCAAACAACAAAGTGAGATTAAGATTGAGTTAATAACTTAGCTTTCTAGATTTGGAAAAGACCTTTACCGAAATAAATAAAGAAAGAAAAGAAACAAAAAGAAAGTAAAAGTAGTGTTGTACTGTTATCATGTCCAAAAATAAAATTTCAAACTAAACAATTACATTAATAGCACATGATCCCCTTCTAAAAAAGAATTTGTGGACACTTTGTTCTGTAATTTTTTATTACCTTAAAAATTTTAAAATTTGAGGGGGAGAGAAAAATGACAGAACATAGTTATGTTAATCATTACAGTGTCATGTGATTATTGTGTTAATATGAGTGGCCTCATGATATGGACTGTGATTCAGACAGCACTACAAGCAACAACCTGAGTTTTGAAGAAATGGGATTTGTCAGATAAGGAACAATCATTATGACATATATTAGGTTTCAAAATAAGCTAGGGCTCAAAATCAATAATTTTATACCATTATGTTCGTAAATATGCTATTATATATTTTTTTTAATTTTCATCGTATATATAAATATATAATATATGGCTTGTCAACAACTAAATGCTTTCAGGTTTATTTTCTAAGTTGATATTAATTGGCTTATAGTTAAAGGTATTTTATATTTTAATTTTACAAATTTAGTGTTTTATTTGTATATATTAATGAAAGTGGTTCAATTATGTTTTTCGAAGTAAGAAATAAATTAAAATGTTGTTTGTTTGAAGATAGTAACAAAAATAACAAATGACCCATACGTCTGTCAGACTATTACATAGTTATGTAATTGAAATTAATTTATTTTTATATTTCACAAAATGCTTTTCTAATTTATATGTGTGCATTTATGTATGATAAATACATGATGTAGAAAATGATGAAGGGAAGTACCAAGTACAAACTGAGTGACTTGGCATGTTGCAGTTGTCGGTAACCAATGAGAAGCAGTTACTATTGAATTTAGATGAAAATGATTTTGCCGTACCGTATTGTATTATACTCCCCCACGCCCAATCCTTTTAAATATTTTTCGTATATAAATACATTATAGCTGAATTTCTTGGCTAGAAATAAGAGAAAGAAAGTAAAATTCAAGTATTTTACTACGATAAAATTATAATTTTACCCTCTGGATTTAATTTAATTTTTTAAACTTTTTAAATTTTATTTATCGTTTTAAGTTATTTTTTTATATCAACCTTTTTTAATTTTATTATTTCTTTTATTTTTTACTAAATTGGAAAGTGTTTTGATATTTAGTGTAGATATGAGTTTATGATAAAAATGGTTAACAATGATAGAGATAAAGGTATTATTTTAGTCAATAATGATGATGCTTTATGGTGATTTTGAGTGTCTAAAATAGAGAATAAAGTAGAGATGAGATGGTCTAGATAGGGGTAGTAGTTTGTGAAGAACAATGGACATTTCTGATAGTGGTTTGAAAGTTTTGAATGCTGTTGTTTAATGATGAAGTATGAAAGGAAGAAAAAAATCCTAATTCTAATTCAAAACGTTGTCATTTGAGAAACTCTCAAAATTGGGACCCGAAACAAGTTAGAAGGAAATATAACTCAGAAGTTAAAAATGAATTAAAAAGAAATAATTAGAAAAAAAATGTTGACAGAATATCACTTGAATGACTAAATTGAATAAAAAATTAAAGGATTAAAGTGAAATTTAAATTAAATTTAAAGAATGAAAATTATTATAATTTAATCATAAAGAAATTCTAAGAAAATGTAATCAAGTTATTCAAATGTCTTTTAAGCATTAAAAAAAAGTCTTATGGAATACATAAGTACTAAAGCATATTAGTAACTTTCATTAAAAAGAAAGCATATTAGTAACTCTAATACATAAAAGAAATTTAGAAAATCGAGTAGTCATTCCTTACTTTTTTTTTAATATTTTAAAATAAAATAGAGTTAACAATTTCAATTTATTGTTAAAAAAAACAATTTCACCTTATTCAAATATTCTACCTTTATGACTTTTAGTTGAATGTGACTTGGTTATAAAAAAATTTAGAAAACCAAATAATCATTCCTTATTTTTTTTAATATTTTAAAATAAAATAGAGTTAACAATTTCAATTTATTGAGTTAAAAAAACAATTTCACCTTATTTAAATATTCTATCTTTATGACTTTTGAGTGTTACTTGGTTGTAAATATTTACATCCATTAACACATGATAAAAAAACTGCTCACATCCATTATACTTTTTAAATTCTATGAAAATAAAAAAATTCTATAGATAAAATTTACTTGAATGATTCCTAATATAATTAAACCATCTTTTAAGTCCACGAGTTGTTTGTATAGGAACAAATACAACATTAAAATTTTATAAACACGAGACCTATGATAATTTAAAATTTGGGGATCAACTAGGGCTTTTTATATAAAGCAACCGAACAAACAGGTAGAAAATGACATTTGTCGATTATAAACCAAAAGTAATATTAAAAATATTGCTAAGCTGTTTACATTCAAACTAAAGTAGTATTAACAACAATGAACAACATAAATAGTCTTCTTAGGAACCTTGTCAAAAGTTGTTGCAAAAATCATACATGACATTAATAGGAGTCAATTAAATCACCATACGGGAAAGAATCTTCAAACCACTTTAAATAATGTATATGAAATTTCTCCTTTCAAAGTGCTAGGTGGAAAATTCAAGTCACAAAAAGTGTTTTCCATTAATTAATTAATTAATTAATTTCTTCTTTCGGTCTTTGCTGCATTTACCCGTACTATGATAATTTCTCTTCATTCCTAACGGGCGTCACGTGCCATTGCAATTTCTCAATTCCCTCATCAAACTCTATTCAAAACCAAAGAAGGGAAGGGATTGGTGACAATGAACAAAGACAGAGAGAGACAGAAGTGGGCTATCCCAATTCCATATAACAAGGATCAATCATAGCTGTGTCCTGACACACTTTCCTCATTTATATGTCACTTTCCACTCTATGTTATTTATATTTTACTTTATTTTTTCATAAATTATTAATATGATGTGATATGATTTATAGATAATTTTGTCTTTTAGATATATGAGATTATAGTATATAAAAAATTATATATTAAGATATATAAACATTTTAAATAAAAAAAATTATTAGATAGTGTAAAATCATCATTCATTTATAGTGTTAATTAATCTCTATATAACACATATTCAAGTTTTTTAATTTACTAAAAAAAATTAATAACCTGAATTACATGATAGGTAAAAACTAATGATGACAGTATAATCATGAACTACCAAGTAACTTTATAGCTCAATGGATTAATTTCAAACTTTCAACAAGGAGATTCTAAATCGGAAATTAATATAGAAAATAGCATCTGTAATCTCTATGAACACAGTAACAGAAACTTAGATCCAAAGCATGTAAAATATCCAGTTGAGGATAAAAACAATGACTGAACACACAACAGGACAGGACAACACAGAGAGCTTCCCTGAAGAAAACTAATTAGCCCCATTATTTGGATCAAGAATCCTATGTAGAATGGCCCTAATTTCAGCAGACAGTAAAGTTCATCCAGCTCTTCCCAATTATAATTGCCATGTGGCCTATACTTGTTTTCACACAAACAGAGCCCCCCCAAGAACATGTGCAACTCCTCAACATCTTATTACAAAAAGGCTATCTACTCCTTTCACTTTCATACCTATGCCTAGAGATGAATTTTGTGTTTTTAAGGAATTAACATATCTACAACTAATCAAATTTCTTTTTTAGCGCATTCCCTAATTAGGAAATGCCATAGACTTTCACATGAATGCAGTATTAGTTGTACAATATATTGTTTAGGATCATGATCAATGATTTGATTATTCATCTATGGATCAAGAAGGACATGGGACCTAAAGAAAAGCGTGCCATTTAGTTGCCTTTTTTTTTACAAAGAACAGGACATGAAAGCCTAAAGATAGGTATGTCTATACCTATTGATGAACTATAGCAATCGATGAATGTTCCTGACACCCATGATTATAGTGTCCCAAAAATTTTCTTCAATTATATAAATCGTACTAATATAATTGGAGGTTACTTCAGACAACATTCTAAGTTCCAGTACCATTTCTTGCAAGCTACTCACATGGCATTTTATCCTCTTGGAAATTACCAACTTCAAATACTAAATGACTTAAAGGTTTTAATGTCTTTGATTTCTGATCTTCTCGACGAGCAATTTTAGTAGCTTTGTTTATTTGGTTTCACATCTCAGACATATTTTTTCACGTATTTACTTAGAAGCCAATAGATAAAACTTGTATGTCGTAAACATAATTTTTTAGTTTTCAACGAGTTTTCAAACGTACTTAGTTGTATTTTTTTCCTTTTCTAGGTTTGTAGTTGATGGTGAAGTACTAAATTGGGGGAAGGAGTTAAGTTAGTGTGTTGAAGATTGCAATTGTGTAGGGCATGTCATGATTGCAAGGAAGATTAAGATAGGAGAATCAAACATGTGTGTTGAGGGATAAGGATGGAGGAGGATAAGAAATGGTGTTCCTTTAGAGAGATACAAAAGCTAAAAAGAAAGGATTTTACACTGGCAAAGTCCACATAAAGGTTTATGATTTCCCTTCCACTACCACATGGCCTATCACATGTCATTGTAGCTCCATGACAAAATCTTCTTATCCACTACAATTGTCGACACTTGATCACGTAAGGAGTTATTTCCTATAAACTGATATGATATCTTTCATGGAACAACACCACTATAGTTTTGTGCAACATTTAGTAATGACAATAATTCCAGAGTAGGGTGACCCTTAGTTTGTGACCACAAAGCAAAGTTACAATCTCTGAGTTTTGGGGCTAAGGGAGAGAAACAGTACTCTCTCATCTTGCATTGTTACAAGTGAGAACAAAAGCAAAAAACTAAAATAATATCAGCATTTAGCACTCTGACTCATGCACAATTGGGGACAAGAATTGAACAGCAAAGCCAGGACGAAAATGCACCACCACTTCCTTTTCCCAAAGCCCAAAATTTCCTCTCTCTCTCTCTCTCTCATGTGATATATATGCTGGATCTGACACCCATGATTGTTGGGTCTGTAATATAATCCTCAAAGACTCAAGTCACCGTATCTTACAAACAGAGTTTCAGACTCCTAGACATTCTAAATTTGCAAACTCTCCAATTCATTTCTATCACGTGCAGGGTAACGGTGGAGGGATAATCAAATTCTTATATTATATTTTATATATATATATATATCTTCTTATTTGTGGTGGGCAAAGGTAGAATTAGCAAAAGCTAAATTGGTTTTGAGTCACCTCTATGATTAATGCATCTCATCAAAGTTTTAAATTTCGATTTCTCAATTAATTTTACCACAATTTTTGCAGGTGAAAATTTACATAAAAATGTGATCAATGTGACTTCAATTATTGCAATAGTGAAAACACAAAAATCCTCGATTTAGTTGTCAAAATCACCTAACCTTTGTAAAACCTTGCATCTCACCATAATTTTAATTAGACACCGCGCACATAAAGCTGTATTGATTAAATTATTTATATTTGTTAAGGATAACTATCTCAATTTTTTTCTTCTTTTATATATTTTTTTATTATTGTAATATATCTGAAAAAACTGAAATATCATTTTAATAATATATATAAATAGAGAACAACTTATATATAAGTTCTTCTCACTTTATCAATTAATTTTGTAATATGAAAATTGAGTAATACTTATATACTATATTTTGACTATTATAATTGTTAAAATAAATTTTAATATCAGTTTGGATTTTTATTTCTAATAACCATCCATCTCCCATTTTTTTCAATTAATATACTTCAATTTCAGCGCTTAACAAAAAACACTTTTTTATTTTTATAGATTTTATTTATTTGTTTTGCAATTTACTCCAGTTTTTTACTCTGGAAAATCTAAATGAATGAGACAAAGCAAGAGTTAGCTTCTCAGTTTGCCAAGGTTTTGATTTAAACAAAGATGTTCCATGTTTATTTTGTGTCCTGTGTTTACGAGATGGTTGTGGCGATCAATGAAAAAGTGCAGCAGAGAGAAAAGAGGACCCTTTTGCCTCCGTAACATGGTTTTTTTAAGAGTAAATGCACAAGAACTTAAAATATGAAAACTTATGGAACATATAATTTTGTTTTAGTTGTTAGTGAAATAACGGATAAAATAATTTCATCTATTGATTTGAGTTTATAGAATATGTATTTTACTTTTTTTTGCGTGTGTTTAAATAACAATGCGATTTTTAGGTTGCGAATAATAAAAATAACAATGTAATATGAATTTGTTCTTTTGATTTAAATCGGTCGTGGATATAAAATTTATGAAGTTATATCTATCTATATCTATATCTCTATATATATTATTTTGAATCATAGGTATTTCTTGGTCGATAGTAAGAGATCGAGTAATCTATTTAAAGTGTAGAAATCACATAAATGAACCTTACTTTTTTAATAATGTTTTTTTTACATATAACAAATCGAATTCTATTTAATATACTTAAGTAGTCCAATTATTTGTCAAACGAATCAAACTTTATCAATTATAGAATTTTACATCTAAATCTTATTAAATGTAAGTCAGTATTTAAAGAAGGGTAGAGTGAAAGAAGAATAGCTATTATGCATTACAAATTACGGCAACAAAAATTGAAAAACTCCTGTGTGACAACTTAAATTGTGATGTAGCGTGAGATGGGCCGAAATAGTTTATATCACTTGGGGTTAAAACTAACTCGGTCACTAGGAGTCGTCATCGGCGTTTTTGGTTTAGGAAATGCCAGGAAATCTAATGGAAAAGGCTGGTCTAGGAATCGAAGTTATGAGTTTGGGAGTTGGTTACGCGCATGGACTACAGGGTGTCTCCAACACATCTATCACCTGATAATTACTCTCGGCTAGTCACAAAGGAAAGGAAAGGATACTCCCTGCTTAGGTGTTATTGTGCTTGTGGAATGACCGGGGGTGAAAGGCATAATGCTTTTGGTTTTTTTGAATTTTTAAGACTTGATAGAAGTGTGTCTCTTGTGTCTACGTACCTCGGCTTTAAAGGAATTAAAGTCCACGTAGTTCTAGTGAATTGTAGGTTCAGGGGAGGGCGGCGCCAACTTGTATCAGTTTGACCCTACTAAGGTTGAGATGGACTCGGCATTCGGAAAAGGTGACTAATTAGGAGGATTCGTCATGTGGGACCGAGATGGAGTCGGTCTTAATGCGAAAAGCGTTGGTGTGGCAAGGTTGTGTCATCCTGGCAAGTGTGCCAAGGTGGTTTCGGCTGGGAAGGGGCATGGTAGGTTCAAGGTTCACAACAAGAATGTTTAATCTCGGTCATCGGGCCGAGATGGACTCGACCTTGGGAGTAGGGGGTGAGAAATTTGGTCTCAGTTTAACTCAAGCAAAAAGGATTTCTAGACTTAGGAGAGTCTCTAGAAATGCTTAGTACTAACATGGTACTTAAAGAAGGTGAGCTCCTTCGTCCTTTCGTCAAATACTTTCGCTTCTCCTTTGATCCGGCCCTGGGATTCCCACCTGGTGTCTTTCGTGCGATCATCAGTTTTCTCCTCTTTATCTCTCTGTTCTCTCTTGCACAGTTTTCTCATTAGCATCTTCTTTTTTTCTTCAATTTTCTCGACCTAGAGCTCTTCATCCCAAGGCCTTATATAGGCCCTGGGGCAGACCGGATGTAATTCCCCATGATCCCATGATTCCCTCACAGTCATGGGGGTTACTCGGTTGTGGGACCGACTCCAATATCCATGATCCCGTTCTCAACGCGAGTCATGGTGGGATCCACTAAGGTGTGTGGAAGACTTGATCTCAGTCGGTCACGGTGACTGAAGTAAACTCAGTCTCAACCCAATTTGGAGTCACAAGGTTTCGGCCTAGTTTGAAATTGCTGGATCGAGATGGGGTCAACTCAGGGCTTTACAAGACCAAGATGAGGATCCGGCCCCGGACAGTTTTGGGGTGCTACACCTTGGTTAATCCATTACCTAATTTTCTTTAAATATTTTCTATGGTTTTGTTGATTATTATATCTTAGATACCCAATTGTTTGATTTTCTTTGGCATGTCGAACATACCATTTAATAGCATATAGATAGTTTGTACTATTTTAAATGACAAAAGAATAGTTGATGTCTTGGACCGAATTTCTTTTACGTTGATTTGCATATCCTTAAAATGGTGTTATTTTCCGGTAAGACAGAGAGACCTCGGACAGGTAGATACTTGTAAAAAGTATTTTAATGTTTAAATCAACAACTATTTTACTAGAATCACATTATTAAATAAATATTTATTTATTATAGTAATGATGGCTCTATTTTTTAAATTTTGAGATAAGTTAGTTTTCCTAATACCTAAGATTATTTAGAAGCAGTATTATCCTATTTTAGTATAATTATAAGGTAACTTTACTTTGAACTAAAATATGATTCATGTTTGTAAGAATATTAAAGAATCTTGTTTTTAGATATTAACTTTGGCCAATACTTGCATTTTGGACTCATATAGTGTTTTAGGTTGAAGTGACTTGCTACACGGAGTAGACCTCCAATCGATTTAGTGTAAAATAATAATTCTCTTTATATAAAAATTAGAATAATTATATTGAATATGTTTTAAAGAATTATTTTTTATTAAAAGTGGTTTTAGAAAAAAAATTCAACCAGATTATTTTTATGAAAATAAAATAAAATAACCTCTTTTTCTCTCCATTTATCTTTTTCATCTTTATTTTCAAATTAAATTTAAATATTTTTTAAAAAATTATATATAGTTAGAAATAATATTGTTTTACATTATAAATTATTGACCATAAATCTAGAAGATAATTTAGATGTTTAAATATTTATTTATTATAAATTTTAATTATATAAAATAAACATCTATTTTGCTGATTTCATTTCATAAGTTAAAATACTAGTTATAATATATAATTTAAAACGAAATGTATGAATGTGTAATAATATTTTAAGTAAAGTGAAGTTAAAGAAATATATTCATAATTAGTATTTTAATTTATGTATTACACAAAATATTTATTTTATATAACTAAAATTTATAATTGTACTCATCGTATATAGAACATCTCGCATGGTTCGATCTCTTTGACGTTGACCAACCATGGTTCAGCCCACCTGTCGCGATATGCGACAAAAACTGTCATGACTCTGGGACATATGTCCTGGGAATCACACTGTGTGGGTTGTTAGTACATATAGGTCCAACATGAGCCTAACTTTTATAAATAAGAGGTGTTCGTGCTTTGAACACTGACTTGGACATTGGAATGTCTTTGTAAATATCCCTTCTAAACGACACCTCAGCCTAGCCTAGCCTACGAAAGAAAGAGAAAAGATGAGCTCACACCTGACAACATGGACGAGAATAGGACTTTCCTCCCCCAACTTGATAAATCCTTGTCGAGGTTTCCACGTGGGAATTCTTGGCAAGAACAATAATAAATAAATATTTTGAATATATGAATTATATTATAATTAAAATTTATAATAAATAAATATTTTAAACATGTAAATTATATTTTAGATTTATGATAAATAATTTATATTGTAATGAAATATTATTTTTAACTATTGACAATTTTTGTTAAAAATATTAAAATTCAATTTAAAAATAAATATATTAAAAATAATATATCGAAGGAGATAAAAAATTAAAAAATTAAAATCATTATGTTAGAGAAAAAAATTAAAAACACTCTCATTAAAAATGACAAAAAAAAATTTCATTTAAGATAATTATTCTAATTTATATATAAAAAATACTTCCTCCATATTTAATTACAAGCAAAGTTAATTAACTTGTATTAAAAAATGCATTTACCATAAGTTGATTCTATTCATTTGATTTAGAAAATAATTTTTTTTTTCTAAATTGTGGTTCATTAGAACTTGATATTATTAATAAAAAATATTATTAAAAATAGAGTCATAATTAAATAAAAAATATTTTAAATATAGAATAATTAAATATAATAAAATTATGATTTACTTATATTTAAGTGCACCATTTATTAATTTTTTATATATATTTAAGTTCAGAGAAAGCAAAACATAAATAGATTATCTAATATGATATAAGTAATCTATTTAACCTAATAACATTTGACAAATTTAAGTCTTGTCTTCTTGGTGACTTAGAACTATATATACATGATAAAATTTTCATAAATAAATATTTTCATGTTAATCTTTTATAAAATGAAAATTATATATATATATATATATATATATATATATATATATATATATATATATATATATATATATATATATATATATATATATTAGCAAATATCAAAATTTAAAGAAAAATTATGTAATATATAGGAAAGAGAAATTAATACAAAATAATTTGGTACATAATACAAAATAATTTACACAATTCTGTTTTTTTACAAAAGACTACTCATTTTTAATGTTATCATATGTGTGAAAACGAATAATTGTATATCCTCCAACAAAATATCCCTACTCACTGAATAAGAAAAATAGTAAATGTTTAAGATGTTTAACATATATTTTTTTTTATTTAATTATATATATATTTTTGTATTAAGAAGATTTGTAAGAATATTTATAGAAAAATAAAATACTATTAATTAAGATATTAATTAGTTTGCCGAAATGCAAAAAACTAAAATTTGAATTTTGGTGAAGAGATGTCATATTTGGAACACAATTATTTAAAAATGAAAAAATAATTTATTAATTGCTAATAATTATATTACCTTATTAACGTATAATCATTAAAGTTAAAATGAAATATAGTAGCTAAAAAAACTTTTAATGATAATTTAAACACAATAATGAATTCAGTGATTGTCGGTTCTTGGGATGTCACGTGCTAATTTAGTATAGGTGATTGAACTTAATTAATTAATGTGTATGACAAATTTCCCACTTTCATTGAAATCGTGCCGTTTGGCAGAATGCTTTAGCTTGAAACATAAGAGTGAATCTTGGGTAAACCATGAAAGTAAACAAGTGTTTTATTATTTTTTTAATTATATTAAACACCCTCTGATTTTTGTCATAATGATAAACCTTCAACGTTACTCTGCTGTGAGTTGACTAACGTTGCATAGAAGACACCTTTGCCAACCTGCCATAAATCACCCCTTTTTAATCAACAATTGAACTTTAAAACTCCTCTTTCAAAATTTCCTTCAGATTTATTAACTTTCAGTCAAAGTTTAAGAACCACTTTATTACTTTGTTTAGATTCCACAAGAAAAGAAAATTATCAAGTTTCTTTCTTTTTATTTGATAAGAGAAAATAAAATTTTAAGTGTTTTATTTTTATATTTTTCTGAATTTTAATGACTGTCTAAATAAATGGATAAATTTGTTATTTCATCCATTTTCTTTCTCTTTTTCTCGTTTTTTCTATAGGAGATATTTTTTTATAAGTCTAACATATTTTTTATTTATTTTAAAAAATAATTTTCCTTCTAACTTCTCTTCAGTTTTTATTTATCTTCTCTTCAACTAAACACAATTTTAAGACAAATTACAAGGAAGACGCTTTCTTTAATAAGCTCCTTACATATTTGCTATTTTTATTTTAAGATATCAATTATTTAAGAATTTTATATAAAGGTTAAACAAGTTATTAAGTATTTTTTTTAATTTTAATTAATGGACACGTACGTAGATTCGTTTTTCTTTATATTTTTATTTTTGTGTAAAGATAGAGGTATTTTTATCTATTCACGGTCTGTACGTAACGTACACTATACTATGAACTGGAAAGCACAAAGTGTGTCGGCCTCGTTTAACTCGGCATCTCATTAATCAAAACAAAACAATGACAATTTATTACTCTTGTCTGTCTCTGTAACAAAGTTTAACTTTTCAGTAAATGCCATCAGTTAAAACAGTGACTTGTGGTTGCAAAAAGGCAGGCAGGGATTGATTTCAAAGACTTCAAAGTTCGTTATATTCATTTTAAAAGATAATAACAGTTTTTATTTTTATTTTTAAAGAATAAAAAACTAATTCATTTAGTCTTTTTTTATGCTATTTCATTCCTTTTTAAGTATTTTAAAAAAAAATTATTTTTTAGTTATCTATCATTTTTGAAGTTTATAATAATATTAATTATTTTAACAAATTCATCCTTATTTTCACCTAATTTTTAATTATTTAACACATTTATCATGAAAGTGAAAATAAAAAGTAACTAATGTATATTTATTATGGAGTAGAAATAAAAAAGTACAATAAAAAATTTCATAACTATTTTATCATAAATGAACAAATTTATTGTATTTTTTAATTTGTGTGTAAATATTTTAAGACACTTACAACAAGTTTGGTTTGACGTCAAAGGATTGTTAAGTGCATCAGCCTAAAGCAACTCCTTGTTGATTTTGCATTTCATTATCATTTTAATGTGATTTTACATATTTAGTTGCGTTTCATGTCAAACCAAACATGCACTTTAAGTGGAACAAAGGTAGTATTGATTTTTTTTTTATAGAAATTAAATTCATCCTTATTTATATATTTTTAAAGGTAAAAACAAATATTTTTATTTTTGAAAAAATAATGTAATTGGTTTTAAATCTTTTAAAAATCAAAATAATGTTTCAGTCATTAACCAGATAACCCAAGATTAATGATTTTATAACTCTTGCAAAATATCAACAAGTATTTTTAGGATGTTATTAATAATTCAGAAATGAAAATATTAAGTTAAATAAAAATAGATAAAATTTAAATACTTTTCCATTTTTACCATTAAATGTTTAAACTAAATAATGATATCTTAATATTATATTAAAATTTTGTGACATACTATTAAAATGTTATTTAAAGTTAAAAACAACATCTAAATGTTATTATTTGCTTTGAAAGCATAAGAATATAAAGAATATAATTAAGTTTTTTAAAATAAAAATACTATTTTTAATGTAGAATATATTTTTATTTCTTAATTTATTAACAAATATCTTTAAAACAACCATTAGAATGAGTTTATACATTTTTATTAGCAACTCAAAAGGCTAGCAGGTTGACAAGATTCACGCAAGGCTATAAGTCTTATTTAATGAATCTCAAGAAAGAAAGAAAAAAAGTTGTTGATGACTATTGAAGCATAGCCATTATTTTCAGCAGAATAGGCGAGTTGAATTCATAGTATATTGTCATTTTGTACAATAGAATATGCCTTTGTTCATTGTTGTGTTCGACCTTTCAGGTGACGAATATACGAGTTATTAATCTCTAAAATACAACCATAATAAAAGCAAGTGGTTATAGGGAGATCTACCATTCTCCAACTGACCAGATCATAACATAACGGTTTTGTTTCTTTCAGACATTATTGTCAAACACTCTTCGCCATCATAAAGCCTCCTACCTAACCTAACCCATCTGCCAAAGTAAGATAGAGTGAAAAAAACATTACAACCGCACCAATCTTAGGATTTATAGATTTTATAGCATGCATTACTGCTTTTTCTGCTTATTTAAATTTTAGATTATGGAAGTGGTGTGAGCTTTAATATCATAAAGTTTCCCAATTCTTATAATGCTGCCAATTGTCATAAATTGTGTCTAAGAGTGGCCAATCAATTACCGCCATATACTGCATATACACAATTTTGACTCCACCGACCCAGTATACATACCACCAAAAGTTAGATGTAGTCAACTCAATAATGGTAGTGTCTTTGTACCCTTGTGTCTACTATGAATTATATCAGAGGGAGAAGAAACTAAGTGTTTGTTAACCACAACATTGCCTAATTGAAGTAAATAAAAATCAATTATGCACTTATAGTCACTAAGTATCTCTCCAACTATAAGGGGTCTAAGCTTTTATTTTAGGCTTTCAAAAAAAAATTATTTAAATTAACTGATTATTGTTTTAAAGTGTATTTTTCTCTTGGTGAAAGGAATTTAAATCATGCTAAAGAAAAAAATTATTTTTTTTTTTTTTTTTTTTGCAAAATTCCTAATTTTTCTGTTATTTTTACTAATTTTTAAAAATCTTATCTCAATTTTCTTTAGGTCTTAGAAATTTTCCTGATAGTATAAAAGATTTTTATATTATTATTCAATTATAAAACAGTTATGTATATGGTTAATTTTTATATTAACTACTTTAAAAATAAAAAGAAAACATTTTTTTAATAATTGAAAGTGTAAACACAGTACATAGAAATTAAAGTAAAAACAAATGCTTTTCTAGCTTTGCTTAATCAACCAATAAATGATAATAGTTATTTATTTTGGGTAAAAGCTAGAGAGTGCTATTACATTATAATTTGATACATTATCCCAAGTAGATGCTTTCTTAGTGTCTAGTACATTGAACTTTCCCTAGAATATCGCATACCATTTTGTTGTGTATTGCTTAGGAAGGATTGGTTCTTTTCTTAATTTGCACCTTTTCATTCTTCTTTGATCCTTTTGGTAAAGGACACTTGTCGATAAATACCCTCATTTAATTAACAACACTACAGTAAGATTAGCGGAACATAGATGAGTGAAGTGTCATAAAAGGAAACTGAACGTATTTTATTTTTTCAAAATATCATATATTTACATTAAGTAAAGGAAGTTGAAGTTTCAACCATTTTTGGTAGAAAATAATTGAAGTGGAGCACCCATTGCGCAAGCACATCGTTGAATTAATTGCTTGAACTACTCATTTGTCCTTCCCATATAGAGAAAAGAATTAGAGATGCAAAGGCTATATTATAAAAACAATTCTATATATAATGCAATAAGATGCTTTACTAGGCTTTTCTTTATTGAGGGGAAAAAGGTGAAGAGGTTGTTCCGTAATTAAAGCATGATGCAGCATAATTAATGTCTACTAATGAAATTTTATAAAATTCAACCGAAGACTTTTGTATGGCACAATTAAATCTTACAAGCTAAGTCAACTTCCATTAGTCTTGAACCGTGGATTTTATTTTACTTTGTTATTATAAATTAACAGAAAGGTTAAATAAATATGATTACATTTGATTTTAGTCTTCTATTTTTTTTAATTTCGGCTTAAATAAATTTTAATTTTTAAATGGTTGCTATTATCGTTAAGTACTAACGTGACATAAATTCTATATATTCTTTTTATAGAAGTGATTAGAGATAAAAAAAAAAATTTCATGTCTATAAAAAAAACTGTAATGCAATTATTATCCTGTGTGATTGGATATTGCTCTATGACTTATCTCTATCGTGTATATGTATATATATATAAAGAAGTAGAGAATGTTATTGTCAACTTCCAAAAATAAACAAAACAAAATAGACAATGTGATTGTCTACTTTCAAAAATTAAAAAAAAAATGTTATTATTTACTTTCATGTAAGAAAAACGAAAAAATAGACAATAAAATTATCAAATTTTCTTAAATTAAATATTTTTTAATAAAATAAATGACATTCTCATTATTGGTTTTCACATTTCCTTTGTGGGTTTATACTATTTTTTGTAAACATTCTTTAGTTAGATAAAATTTATAGCATGCGGGTAAAGAGCCAGTTGGAGACGTTGACAAGTAAGTTGATAAACATAAAATGAAGGGTAGGAAGTGAGCAAGTTGTCACTATATTGTGTTGGTGACTGGGATATCTTAAGAACGTAGATAAAATGGAAGGAAACAATCTGAATTAATTAGTAAAAAGCCCCGACATCACGTAAAGAGCCACACCACAGGATACCACAAGAATGTGATCATGACCAAGTTGACATCATACTGTAAGTAGAAGAATCCAGTGTGCAAAAACGAACATCTCTTTCAGCAACAGCAACTGAAAATCATGTGAGGAGCATTTAAACGAACATATTGTGCTATGCCTGTTACGGGACAGATCAAGCATAACACGAGTCAAGTAGCATCATGCCTTAGTGTGTGCATCGTATAAGATAATTTAAAATACAACATAAATAGTTTCTTATAACAAATTGAATACCAAATCATGGAGCACATCCCTCTGATCACAATGAATCAATGTTCACTTATGCGAGGTGTTGAGAATTTAGAATACAAAATGATACACTTGGTGATTGCACCCACATGGATCCCCCGAGCGAACCTTGTGAATATAATTTTTTATTTTAGAAATTACATGTTTTTTTTTTTATTTGTATCAAGAATATTTCTCAAGGATAGTTACATAAGTAAGTTTTGTCTCTCAATCCTATTTTCTGGACATATAGTTAGAAATTGAATCTTATTATATATTTGATTTTGTTGGTAACTATTTGTATTCTTTACTGAAAGTATAGGGATGACAATCTGGGTTAGATCACTAAATCGTAAAAAATAACATTTTGGATTAGGTGGCTCAACCCTTTAACTTGTCTCACATCTGGTAAATTTTTATTTTTTTATTATAAATTTTTTTATTTATGTTATATTGATGCATAATTTTTAGTGAATTAATATAGTCTACATAAATTTATTTATTTAAGTTTTTATTATTTTTTAAAGTACACATTCAATAATTTTTATTATTGTTAATTTATTTTATAAAATTAATTTTTATAATAAAAAAATTATATTCAAATTTAGATTTAGTTATTACTGTTTTAGGTTTTAGGAACCTGTTAGCATTTTTCTAAAAACTTACATATTATGGTACAATTGACTGATAATTACATTTTAATGATTTAATTAAGAATTTGTTTGAGTAAAATTTTCATAAATAGTTATAAAAGTTAAAATAAAAAAAACTTATCTATGAGTTAAAACTAACTTATATATAAGTTAAAAAATAAATTTTTAGATAAACTAATATGAAATAATTTATACAAATATGTTTATACATAAACTAAAATTTATTTAATTTTTTTCTTGTTTTTTATAAGTGTTCATTCGAAAATTTTATTATAATAGACTCTAAATTACTTTAATTAAAAATGAATTAAATAATTTTATTATAAATAATTAATCCAATTAAAAATTGTACTAATAACCTTTAAGTGTATAAAAAATTATATAAATTATTGACCATGAGACTGTTTAATTATATTTTTATTTAGAGTAGGTTATACAACCCTATTTTTTTAAGGATGTACTATGTAGTTAAGAACTCAATTTTATAAGTGTGTAAAAACTTATATATTAAAAAAATCAATAATTTAAATAATATTTGATATCTTAACACCAAATAAAAAAAAAGTGTAGATAAAATGAACATCATGGTGATGTAGTTTTGGAGGGTTGCTGATGATGGAGAAGAAGAAAGGATGAATTTGTAGGGAGAGATTGTTGTTATTTGCTTGCTGGCTGCCAATGCTAGGGTTGATTTTGATGCTGGAGGGGGGCCCACAGCCACTTCCTGTTGTTTGTTTGGGGATGAGGGAGTGAGTGAGTACACTTCTCATTCTGGACTCTGGTGCTGCCATTGGCATTTGGCATTTGGCATTTGGCATTTGGCATTTGGCACCAGGTTATTAATTAATTGGTGGAACACTTTTTTTTAACATCAAACACCTACACATAGCTTCCATTTTCGCTGAACCAATGGATTAGTGCATTGATTAGTTTTAGTCGCTATTCCAGTGTAGTAGTAGGTTCCAAACCTATTATCAGGCTCTTAAAATGTAATAAAAAAAAAGTGCTTTTGGGATTTACGAGGAATTAGAAGCAGTGAATCCTCATCATGAATATGAAGAGTTAAGGTGAAATAGTGGCATTAATGAGTTTTGATTGCGGGGCACTAGAAATGAAATTTATTGCGCCAATTTGGCAATTTTATCCCTAAGAAAAGTAAAAAAATAGTAGGGGGGAACTTATCTACTTTGTGAGGGTAATTAAGAAGGAGGACAACTGGCAAGTGAAATGGAAAACTGACAGGGAATGAGAAACTTGGCTTTGGCAGCAAGGATGTGAAATCACACACTCATTCTCACTCCTCCCCAAACACACTGCCTCACATTTATTTCCCTCAACAAAATCAATAACCCAATCCAAAAAATACACTACATTATTTTAAATATATAATATTAAGTGTTTAATATACATATACTGTTACTTGTTAAAGTTTTTATGCATTTAATCAGTACAAAATTATTCTGAGGATTCGTTTTTACCTATTAAAAAAGATAAAATTAATTTGTTTATTTACGATCATAAAATTACTTTTTTAAAAATAAGAAATATGATTCCGAAGCTATTCAATATATATTTTTTATTTTAATCAGATTTTCAATTTTTTTCCAACAAATGTATTCAAAATCTTTAAAAGTGATTATTTTCTAAAAAATGTTTTTTTATGAAAAACTGTAAAAAGACAAATCTTTAATATATTTTTAAGATAATTATACTAAAAATTAATGAATTTGCATACAATAATAAATATACATATATTAATAATATAATTATTATTTTCTCCATATTAAATTTATTAAAATTTTAAAATATTTACCTTAAAAGTATATACCATTTAAAATCATATTTATTAAAAAATGAATTGAAAAGAGAGAAAATAAAACCCAAAAGCTGTCTCGTGAAGCAGCAGGTGAAGGAGGAAAAGAAAATAAAAGCTCACTCTTTTTCTTCTCCATCCTTCTTCTTCCTTCCTCCTCTCTCTCTAAGCAACACTAATTCACTCTCTTTCTCTCTCTCAAAAAAAAAAAGCTTTATTTTCCCTCTCTCTCTCTCTCTCTCTACGAATTCCACCAACAACAACACTCACTTACTCTCTCTCTCTCTCATATTCATTCCTTGCTTCCTCCTTTTATATCACGAGATCCCCATCCCTTTTTTTTCTTTCTTTCGTTCCCTTCCTCTCTCTCTTCATGTCTTCTTCTACAGACCTCCCCAATTCTCGCTCCTCCACCGGCCACACCCATTGCTAACAGAGAGTGAGAGAGAGAGAGGGAGAGGGTTGTGGGTTGTGCCCAAGTTCGAATTTTGAAGCGACCCTTTTGTTCACAATGTCGCATTCGTCGGGGAAGCCGGTTTCCGAGGTGGTGGGCATCGACGCCTACGCCGATCGGTTCCGCGACGCGCTGAACTGCGACAACACCAACAAGCCCGACTTCCGGGAGCTCGATCTGGGCTCGCCAGTCTCCCCATTGCGGACCCGCCAGCCCGCCGCCAGCACAAGTTCCAGCTCGTCCGGATCCTTCTCGGGCCGGGCCGGGTCCAGCCCGGCTGCCCGAAAGCCCGAATCCGCGCAGACCAATAACACTAACAACAACTCCGGCGAGCTCTCTGGTTCCAGCGAGAACAGCCCCACCGCGCGGGGGTTTAAGCCGGGTCACGCGAGATCCGACTCCGGATCCGTGCCGGCGCCGCTTATATACTCCGGCCAGACCGTGACTTCGCCGGCGATGAACGTTCTCCCCACCGGGAACATCTGCCCCTCCGGGAAGATCTTGAAGACGGGGATGGCGGCGAATCGGAGTAGCAGAAGCGATGTTTTGGGGTCCGGCATGGGGAACTACGGCCATGGGAGCATAATGCGCGGCGGCGGGAATGAGACGGCGAAGAGAGGGGGGCACCCGCAGGGTGTGGATCCGGAAGAGTTGAAGAGAGCGGGGAATGAGTGTTACAAAAGGGGTCATTTTGCTGATGCGTTGAGTCTTTATGATCGTGCGATTGCGATGTCTCCGGCGAGCGTCGCTTACCGGAGCAACCGTGCGGCGGCGCTGACCGGATTGGGGCGGTTGGGTGAGGCTGTGAGGGAATGTGAGGAGGCTGTTAGGTTGGATCCTAGTTATGGAAGGGCTCATCAGCGTTTGGCTTCTCTTTTCCTCAGGTGCAGATCATTGATCAAGTTCTTTTGTTGTTTGATTTTTTTTTTTACCTTTATTGTTTTGATTTTATTTTTGTTGAAGCTGTTTCTTGCTAGGATTTGATGGCATTGGTTGATTGGATAAAATTTTCTCAGAAGTTAAGATTAACTTTATGCACCCCTCAGAAGCCGGATGAGATGACTTTTATGAAAATTAAGTGCATAATTTGATTTTAACTAATGGGAGAATCTCAAATTATTTTATAAAAGTACTTAAGGAGAAATTTATTGAAAGAGGATTTTGATTGTGTTAAAGTAGAGTATGTATGGGATTGTGTTGATGTGAATGGGAAGTGGTCATGTGGCAGGTTAGGACAGGTTGAGAATGCTAGGAAGCACCTTTGTTACCCTGGGATGCAGCCAGATCCGTCTGAGATGCAGAGGTTGCAAGTGGTGGAAAAGCATATCAGCAAATGTGGGGATGTACGGAGGGTAGGAGATTGGAAGAGTGTTCTGAGGGAAGTTGAGGCTGCTGTTGCTGCTGGAGCGGATTCTTCTCCACAGGTATTGTTTTGTTAATGTTGTTATTGAGGATTTAGTTTGCAGTAACGGTTCTGTTGTGATCTTTGATATTGTGGGAATCATGGACAACCGTGATCTTTTATATTGTGAGAATCGCGGACAAATCTGTCCAATGCAGCCGCAATTACCGTTATTTAAAACATTGGTTGTTATCTTTGTTTTGTCGTTTCTGAGTTGGATATGTTTTGGAGGTGTGGATGAAATGGCTGAACTGGTTGGAAATTGAATTTACAGCTCTTTATGTGTAGAGCAGAAGCCTTTTTGAAGCTCCACCAGATTGATGATGCAGAATCGATTTTGTTGCATATTCCCAAATCAGAGCCACGCACTAGTTCCTCTTCTCAGGCGAGATTTTTTGGGATGCTTTCTGATGCTTATTCCTATTTTGTCAGAGCTCAGATTGAGATGGCATTGGGAAGGTGAGTTCAGACACTATTACTCTTCATCGGAAATCCTAAGATGGCAAAGGTTTCTGTTGGAGAGTGAAAATGGATGATGGCTGTATTGCAGGTTCGAGAATGCGGTTACAGCTGCTGAGAAAGCCAGTCATATTGATCCCCGGAATGTTGAAGTTGCTGTTTTGCTCAACAATGTGAGGATGGTGGCAAGGGCTCGAGTGCGTGGCAATGATCTTTTTAAATCTGAAAGGTTCACCGAAGCTTGCTCGGCATATGGGGAAGGTTTGAGACTGGACCCTTCAAATTCTGTTCTATATTGCAATAGAGCAGCTTGTTGGTTTAAGCTTGGGCAATGGGAAAGATCAATTGAAGACTCCAACCAAGCTTTACATATCCAACCTAATTACACCAAAGCCCTTCTTCGAAGGGCTGCCTCAAACAGCAAGGTGAGTTGATTTCTTATTCTTTATGATAATGTTTAGTGTCATGACAGTTTGTGATGCCGTTGTTCCTTGTTAAATGCAGCTAGAAAGGTGGGAAGAAGCAGTCAAAGATTATGAGGTCTTGCGGAAGGAACTTCCAAATGACAATGAAGTTGCTGAATCTCTTTTCCATGCACAAGTTGCGCTAAAGAATTCACGTGGGGAAGAAGTATATAATTTAAAATTCGGTGGTGAAGTGGAAGAAGTATCAGGTCTTGAGCAGTTTCGAGCTGCAATATCTTTACCAGGTAATTAAAATGATTAAAGAGAAGTCTTTTGCAACTCATTATAGTGCTGTTTTTACAAGTTTCTTGATGACATCTATAAATTTGGCAGGTGTATCTGTTGTCCATTTTGAAGTTGCATCTAACTTGCAATGCAAGCAAATATCGCCATTTGTCAATACACTATGTGGTCGATATCCATCTATTAACTTCCTCAAGGTAGATCACTTCACACATTAAATTAAGTGTTTTTTTTTTTTTTTTTTACTTTACCACCTGTTATTTTATTAATGAGTTTCCTAATGCATGCAATTGTCTTTTGTGTCTTGGATCAAAGGTGGACATTCAAGAAAGCCCAACAGTTGCAACTGCAGAGAATGTTAGGATTGTGCCAACCTTCAAGATATACAAAAATGGAAGCCGGGTGAAGGAAATCGTATGCCCTAGTCGTGACATGTTGGAACACTCTGTGAGGCATTACAGCTTTTAGAAACTCATGACTTGTAATGCTTCTCTGTTGTCTTCTGCACTTCCATCTTGTTGTTTCCCCAAACCTCGAGTTAAACTCTCTAGTCTCTACAGCTCTTCCAGTCTTTTGATCCCACCATTAAGTGATCACCTCATACCTGTGACATAGTCAAAACCAGATAATAATCTCTTTAGCAGCCAATGCCATTGGAGCCTAGAGATAGTCTAGTTCCTTTTGGAGTTTTTATTTATTCATTCATTCCTCATTGCTCTTTGGTTCCATGTTCCTCCCAATTCCCTTAGTCGAATTTTCGTTTTCTTCTCTACTCCTTTTCTGTTCACTAGGTCAGCTGTTCTTGTACCCCCAGTTTCTTCAAGGTTAAAAGCAAAAAAAAAAAAAAATGTTTTTGATGTCTGTACAATTGATTTAATTATGAGTTTAAATTACCTTTTAAGATAGACAAATATAGACAGATATAGAATGAAGGGAGGGGAGGGTGTTGTGCTAGTTAGAGGGGGATCTGTACATGTATATATGTGATGATATATATATACAAGACACTGGAAGCCTTTGAGGGGGGAGATAGGATGAGTGGTGGGTACCTACTGAGTTATCAAAAGGAGGATGAAAATGTTATTATTATTGTTTTTTTTTTCTTTTAATTTCCTTATCCTATCTTAGCCATTTAATCAATAAAAAGTTGCCATTTTTTGTTGAGTTTCCTCTTTACTTTGTATATTGTGTTTAAGACATATAACTAAAAGTGTTGAGAAGGAATTGTCATTTTTATGCGTTGGGCAGAGGCTGAGTGGGTTTTGAGATTGGAAAATAGTCGGTTATGGCATTTAAGTTGATGGGGTTTTCTTGGTTATGTTTGACATCTAAAGGCAAGGGACATGTGTTTTAAATGAAGGTTGGTTGTTATGTAATAGAGGGGTGTGGTCTCGGGTGGTTGATACGATTCATAACTCCTCCATCCATCTTTGCAATCGGATTGGGCGGTGGACCACTAAATCATATTTAAAAATGGCAAGAAAATCTTGATTATCTTTATTTAGCCTAAGATAATGGTTTTAAAGCGCAATAATATAAACTAATGTATGAGAGTGCGCCCTTCGTGGTTAAGGTCACATGTGGGCATTTAAGAAGTTGCTCTTGCTTTTGAAATGGGGGCACTCTCACCTACTACGCCTAAAAAGGTCGTGTTTGCTGCTCTGTATGTTAACTGTGTTATGGCATCAGTCCTAATTTGTGGGCCTTGCTTGGTTGTTTGCCATTCTTTGTGGACCTCTACAAGGACATGCCCACCAGTTAAGTTTTAGATCTTGTTCTCACCAATGTTGGATCTAGAACTTGACAATTGCCAAATATATAAAATAAGAATGAATGCTTGGTGATAATAATAATAAAAAATAATAGTGGATGTGAGGAGAGAGCACAAGTGTGTCGGTGAGTGTTAAAACAACCGTCAAAGACGTGGGGCACACGTGCGCTGTAAAGGGAAAATAATAAAAGGCAGAAAGCGAAGAGAAAAGGACTAGCCAGCCTTGTGGAGAGAACAGTACCAAAATGTACGGTGTACGACAACAAAATGAAAGAGCGCAGCACCGAAGCAGAAACAGTTTGGATGCCATGACGCAGAAAAAAGGGGCGTTGGGGGATGGGGGGTTATCCCTGTCGTTTACAATAGTTAGGAGCAATGAATAAGATGGTCGTTTTCCTAATGATGGCACGGCATGCATTATTGCATGGATAGACTGATGATGTTACTTTGTCGTAGCCGATTGGACTTATGCATCCAAAACTTACACACTCCATGCACAAAATAAATAATTGAGGATAACGTTAGCTTAATATTTTAATCCTATTGGCTGAACCAGTGAGAGCAACAGCAACAGGAACAATACTTGAGCTCACCTCAGCCCCTAAAAATCTATTTCACGCTTCTCTATGCTCATGCATACAGCTAGCGCAAGTTAGGCCACAGTTCCTAGTGACACCACACTACAAGTACCAAACGTCAAACTTGTTAAATACTAATCCAAAACACACTATTCAAATCAATTTTCAACCAGACCACTCCATCAATACATGTAACTGAAGAAACGGTGGCCATCCACAAATTTTTTTATACGTATTTATAAAAAAATTAGAAAAAAATTAATTAATAAGATAAAATTAACTTTTATATAAATTAAAAATATATTTTTTGAAGAGAATAAAATAATAAAACTTTTACAAATTAACTTATAATAAATTTTAAATTTATGAAAAAATAAAATTTTATTTTTTCTTTTTATTTTTTTTTTCAGTAAGTGTTTATAGAAAAGTTTATCATTTTTAGAAAAAAAAAATTGAATTTGTATAATAATTAAACATAAAAATAGATCCAATGAATTATTCTTTTTTTTCCAAGAGACATACATCATATAACAATATGTACAACAAATTGTTCCAAGATTATTTTCTACATCTTTCTTCACTGCATCTTACACTACACTTCACAAATTCTTATAACATTGCATAACATCATTGTGTCTATTTCTCTCCAGAATATTATTTATACATCACACATTTCTTTTTCCTCTATTTTTTATATAATTTATTATTTGAATTATCGTATAAATAAAAAATTTTCATCATTAATTAAATCACAACTTCTCTATCCTCTTTTTTTCTCTCATCCTCTGTTCGTTTCTGTTTGTTTTATAAATAGCCTTTTTTTTTTCAAACAATCTCGTGTTAAGAGAAATAATGACCCTAAGCAAGGTACTACCTCTCTCCCTTTATACAAGATCCCTTGAACTAATTTTTTCAAATTCGTGTATAAAGTGAAATAATGACCCTAAATAAGATAATACCTCTCTCCTTCTATATAACTCCTTTAACTAATTCAAAGTAATTAATTTAATAAGCAATATTAAATTTATTAATAATTTATGCAATATTTTAAATTATCAGCACAAACAAAAAAAATGAAGTATATATATCCTATTAATTTCATCTGACTAAACATCTTCCTCCATCCTCATCACGAGAAATAAAACTAAATTCATATGGAAAGTTATCTTTCTCAATCCTCACAAAGGAGTTTATCTTATTAATTTATAAGACTTACTTATGGACTGTAAAAAATTTATATAGTAATTAAGAAAATTTTAATAAAAGAATAATTAATACAAGACATAATTTGGAGAGAATCTTGTAAAAACAACCAAACAAATTTCACAAAAGGTTTAAAGGGACAAATGTCTGTTTTTACTGTCTATGCGTTATGTTTTTGGGAATACACAACCAAACATAGGGAACATGTATGGATTCATGGAAAAAGGAGACAAACCAACCGATGCTTATTTGGAAATGTTTTACTATGAAATTTGAGGATCCCAAATTACTTAGGAGTGGGGAGAGATGAAGCATGTTTAAATTTGTCACATAAAAGATCACATGATTTTCATACAAGTTCCAAGATAAGGCTTCCAGGAGAAAGAAAGCAATTAACAGGTAACCGGAAGCTATGAGGAATATTAACTCCAAAATAGTTCAGAAAATTCCTCCAATTTTCTATTTCAAGTTGACAGTTATATAGCATACACTTCCACTATAGTTATTTGAAGCCAAAAGTTCCCACCAAGCATCAGGCGCCACTAGCATATAGCCGGGTCCATTCCTTAGCTGCAAATTTCATAAACATGTTTGTTGAAGTCATGACCAAACAAATAACAACAAATTTTTATGTAATCGTACGAGCAGAAAAGGCATACCTGTTTCGACAGCCTCGGCCTCGTTAGTTTTCCAATGCTTGGCAATGTTCTCAGAAAGGGGATCATCTGGGTTCGGTGCACTTAGAAGAGCTTGAATACTACAAGAGGCCCCACAAAATTCATATTATCAGTAAACAGTATTCTTTGATATTAATGCTTTAAAAAAAATTGCCAATCAACTAGCATCTTAAACCATCTTTTTCACAATAAGTTTACCAAACAAAATGAAAAAAAGACAAAAAATCTTCCAGCATAAAAATTAAAATTATTAAGTTCTATTTTCGGACTTGCAAATCTGCATACATGCATATCTCTATTTCTCTGTATGTGTATCAGCACATCTTAGACAGCCACAGAAGGGTCGAGACTGTAAAGCTGATTGATATTTTACTACATTTCTTCAGGAATCCAATAGAGTAGAAGATGAAGATTAAATATACCTCAAAAGTACAGTGCGAATCTGAAGGGCAGGACTCCACTTATCTTTCAGAATGTCAAGACATATCCTGCCAAGCTGCAATAAACTTCGTGTAAGATAAATCATTACTGAAGAAGAAATGACAGTGTAAGGAAATCGAAGTGCACCTTATCGATGTTTGGATGATATATTTTTGTCAGAAACCTAACCTGATAGAAACAATGCATGGTTGAATTAGGAATAGTTGGAGATTTTTTTATATATAAAAAATGCACTCATTACATCCTCCCATAAGGTATTATCATTATTAAAATTAACTATAGCAAAATAAGAGGAACCTGCACAATTACAATTATGACATGGATGAATATAAACTACAAGACCCCCTTGGCCAACATAAATCCCAATCAGATGAAAGTAAGACCTATAAGTATGTCGATTCCCTAAACCCTGCCCTGGAATTTGTAATGGCTTCAAAAGGATGGTAATTAGTACCCTAGTTCTATATGGTAATGAAATGCTAAGACTTAATCTCAGATCACACAAGAAAGTTGAACATTATGCCACCCAAACTCATGGAGAAAATGTTTCAATTACATAAATAAATAAAAAGGACATTATGGGCCTATTTGGGTAAACTTCTCCATATACACTTATCAAAGGAGAAAATAGGAAGAAAAAATATAATAAACTTCTCTATAACCTAAAATTTGCTTATGCATAGTTAATTCGTAGAAGCTCTCTATAATATTAGCTTCTTCAAAAACTGATTTTTAACTTATGCATAAGTTAGTTTTAATTTATGGAGAAGTTTATTTCATTTTTCTTTCCTATTTTCCCTTCCTATAAGTGTTCATGGAGAAGTTTACCCAAACAGGTTATTTAAGACTATTTACAACTTCTCATTGTTTCAGTTTTGACAAGGGTAGACATGAAGACTTTGTACCAAGAGGCTGTTCAATTAATTACAATTTTTCAGGATATCCTACCCCATGACAGATAGTAGACAGGCAGTCATAATCATTAGATGCCAAAATGCAAAAGGAGTCTTAAAACAGTTAGCAGATAAAAATATTATATATTGCCATTTCTTTTAGGAGGACAACAACTCAACAGAATCTAAAACAATTAACACCAAAAGAATACTGCAATGTATATCCGTATATAGAAAAAAATTAACAACAATTAAATTACGTACTTTTGGAGCAGCCATTGGATATTCTTCTGGCAAAAATAATTCTAACTTAAAAACTCCCCCTAGAAATACAAACAAGAAACTTGATATTAGCAAAGATGTGAGAAGACACTTTATTCTGGGTTGGGGGAATAAAAAATCAGTATCATCAAGCTAGCAACAGGATATCATCACGCTGCCACCTACAAGTAAGGAGGGCCTGCACTACAAACAGGAGTGTCAAATCTCACCCAGCTGACACAAGAAACACTCCTACATTATGTTCCAACTGCAGGGTGCACTATTGTACTTTATAGTCAAGTGCAGAATATTAACTGCTAATGCAAAAACGAAAGGAGTTGTTCTAGCATATCAATGATAGTTATACAGGCATTTGTATTCTATAATAATATAAGCAGTTAATCTTCATTGATGATTTTCAACTTTGCACTTTACTCTGTAAAAGTGCATCCTTCAGAGGTCCCAATTTTATTTTTAATAAATATTAACTTCTTAAAAATGGACAAACAATTAAGAGAACACAATCTTATATAATAACTCAAGCTATGTATTTTAACTAACTGATATTCATGATGGCATCTTTATAGTGGGAAGAGGACCACCACAGCTTTCAACAAGGGGCCCAAAAAAGGAAACTAAAATAAAATAGATGAACTAAAAAATAACTCATAATAAATCATGAAGATTAAGATACAGTACATTACACAGCTCAAAATGCGTTCATAAGTCATAACATAACTCATAATAAGTTCATAATTACTTAAAACAGAGAACAATCCAAGCGCCCCTCAGCCAAGCACCAACATGCAGAGAAAAGAGAAAAACCCAAGAGCACCCAGGCACCCCCCAACTGTCCAACCCAAGCAAAATAACAGTACCCACAGCCAAGAACCCAACATGCAACCCTCAGCCAATCAAGAAGTGTCACACAGCAAAACAGAGAGTGATGCCCAGTAAAAGGCAGTGCTAACGATGACAGGGTGGAGAGGTTGAGTCCAATCGCACTTCGTCGCTTGCAGCAGAGGGGAGTTATCAAGTTGTAATTATCATATCAGTTTATCTGTTTCTGTATTTAAATCGCAGTTTTCTTTCTGCATTTCTGTGTTCCTTTCCATTAAGTTGTTTTGTGATTGCAAAAGGGGAATCCTAGTGGCTAGCACAATGGGTCTGTGTGTTTTAAAAACCAGGTCAGTGAAAACATGACACAGAAAGGCAGAAATCACACTTCATTTTGGCATTTCTAAAACTGGGTCAGTAAAAAAATGACCTGAAAAAACAAGCATAAGGACTCATAAAAACTCAGTGATCCACATGATTCAAGAGTAAAATAATCCACCAGCGATCTGCACCCCTTGCAATCCCAGATCAGAGTTTGCACACGGACCTGTGTGAAACTCACAAGATCACATGAATATGCAAGGTAACTCGCAATTTTGACAACACTGCATATCACACTTCCAATGATTAGAATGTGGGATCATCCATTCATTCAACCCAATCTTTTAACTTATTTTCTCTTTTCTTTCAACTCAATTATTCTAGTGTTCAACCTCCAAAAGCAACCACTTGCTGCAGAAAAGCACTTCAGCAGAAGAGGATACAAAGAAATAAGCTCATCAAATATTGCATTAAAACTGACTAGCTGAATTGATAACATGAGAATCTTGGAAGCATGGATATACATGAGAATTTTGAAAGCAGTTTCTTGATGATCGAGGATCACAACCCATAGAAATTGATTATATATATGGTGTAAACTGGACGATATAATGTCAATAGTCAAAAAATTTCTCAGGTCAGTGATAAACATAATGGAAAACAGTGCACCAAGATAATGCACTTAAAAGAAAATTGTCCAAGATTCAGGTGTAGAATGGGGCTTGAATTCATCATAATAAAACAAGAAAACTTCAAGAAGCAGAAATTCTATAGTTAATTGTGATTATAACAATCCGACTTAATATTTCAATTTCAACCTCGTCATTTAGATTGAGGCAACAATACTAATAATAATCCAATTTTTATATACCAGGCCATATGTAGCATAAGACGTCTAGCATATAACAACAGATAACAAACGTAATAAGATGGAACTTTCATGGTAAAAAATCGATAGTTATCCATTGTAGTGCATAATTGTTCATAGAAAACATCAATATACTATTTTAAAAGCACCCAAATCAACCGGAAATGAAAACCTCATTCCTCGCCAAGACAACAAATCATTATGCAATTCAAGGTGCAAAACCAAAGCCATTGAGTTTGTCACTACCTTCATAAGGTGACTGAGTTGGACCAAGGATCATCACATTGAAATACCGCATATTGTCTTCCGAAGGGGACGCACTAATTCCAGGCGCTGCATCATCAGATCATAATACAAGACACAAAAACAATTAACTCAGTAGAACAAAAACAACAATGATGAAAACCTAGCATAAATCACCAAGGTAAGATTCAAGATATCTTCCAAAACACTAGTATTTAACAAAAACTAAGAGACACAACAAACACTACCCATTTAACTTAGGGTGAGCTTCTAAAGCACTAAACAATTGCTGGAAATTTCAACTCACCAGGCTCACTGAGCAAACGCTGCGTTTCCTGTTGAGATCAAAGAACGAGGAGTCACCAAAAAATCCACAATTATCAAATTCAAAAACAGAACGACAAAATTGCAGAACTACAATTCGATGCGAACCAAAAATCAAAAACAAAAAGGAGTCGAACCCCCGATTCAGCACCAAAGACTTTCATTTCATTTTTGTTTTGGGGTCATAATCACTGAAATTAAAGAATGTAAAGTGAAAAAGAAACCATTTTGGAATCAACCCTGATTGGAAATAGCAGATATCTGTTCAACCAGGCTCTTGGGTCACGCGATACTAAAAAGTAAAAAATGAAGAAAACAAGGTAACATGAACAGATTTGGAGTTGCGTAGGTTTTGGCATCGATCAGAGAAATTGAAATGGGGATCTTAAGGAGAGAATGGATACGAACGAACCTTGATGATTCTTCGAGGGAGGTTACTGTTGGCCATAATCGGGGTCGATTGCAAAGCACGCAATAGGGTTTTGAGTCAAAGAGAGAGAAACAGAGAACTTCCTCTCACTCACACAAACGAGAATAAAGCTCAACGAATTTCTATTACCACTCCTCCTCTATTTATATAACTTTTGCTTCGCTCAAAAAATATAAATCTTAGATATTTATTTTTTTAATAATTAAAAATATATTTCATTAATTTATTCATTCAGTCATATAATATTATTTTGATGATAAATATGTTAAATTTTACATAAAGTAAATATATATATAAGCATGTAATTTTACATTAATATTATTTCAATTTTAGAAAATGTATTATATATAAAAAATTATTTGATTACATATTAAATAATTTTAAATTTAATAAAATTTTGGTCTACTTAATGAAAGTTCTTTAATGATTGAAATAATGAAATATAATATTTATAAAAAATGCTAAATGGAGTAAATTAAACAAACCTTACTCCTCTTGGTCTTCTAATAAATAAATCACTTTTCTATATACACACACAATATTTTATACTATATTGAAGTTGTAAGTTAAAGAACTAATGATAGAAAAAATTATTAAAAATTATTTATTCCATAATCAAAATTAGTTTTTCTTTAACTTTTTTAACCTAAACCACACTCGTGCATAAAAATGTTTTAGAAGTAAATTCACATTAGTTGTTTTGAGTGAACACTTGATATAAGTCATTAGGGTTGGCTTAGTAGAGTAATTAGGTAGTTTACTTGAGATATTAAGTTATAAACCTCATTATCTTCGTATTGTATACCAAAATATAGAATACTTGATCTAAACTTTATTATTTGAGCAAAAAAAAATCAGCAGCACAAATATTTCAAATTAAAAATAAACAAACATGTGACTATTTAGTAAATGATTAATTAAAACCATTAAATATCAGAATGGTCCACAAAATTGACCATATGGTGTATAAATAATAAATATAAATATTATATACATTCAATACATTTTTTAATTCAACAAATTTAACTAAAGGTCTAATTTGTATTAGCTTACAGGTTATGTAATATTTTCAAGTGTAAAACTTATTTGTTAAGACTAAGACAATAATGTAGGGTTGCATTAAATTTACTTGTGTTCAAAGAGAATTTAGATAAAATAAGTTCTTTAAAAGGTTAAGTTATATAGATTAATTTTAATTTATACTAAAAGTTTAAACTTTTTAATTTATTTTATATTTTATAAATATTTATTAAACATTTATCTAAACACATCTACCAATGACTTTATAATCAATTTACATTAACCAATATGGATTAAATAATTTGTTAAAGATCCAGAACTAACTTTCAGGTTTTTTTCATAAATACGAAATTGATTTTCCTATACCACTGGAATTTTGTTTAGTAGACAATTCTTTTCGAGAAAATGTTCTAATATTCAGGAGCCAATGATAAAAAAAATTAGCATAAAGAACTATATCATAATTATTCAAGATAAAAAAGTTAACAATAGAAGGCTGAATAATAATATTTTATATATGAATATTATACAAGAATTTTTATTTGTCTATTTTTTTAATAAATAAAAATTTAAAAACTGGTTGAACCTAATTTTCTATAATCGGTATTAGACTGATCAAGCAGTTTTTAATCGCTATTTGCTTCACTAGTTTTGTAAAATGTCTACACTTGTTTGTCAGTTTGGGTCAATTTTGTGGACAGGTGCCTTTACTTTTTTTTGTATAAATAAGGATTAAACAAGACATGTTAGCCTTTAAAGAAAAAGAAACATTAAGAAAATAAACCATTCCTAAATGGGGATATGGATCAAATGTGTTGTCAATTAGGTAACTTTTATAAAATGGGTGTCTTTTTCTTGTTCCTTTTTGGTATTCGAATTACAAAAAATATTAACCGTGTAAATGAGTATGGTTATTGTTTTGTTGGTGGTTTAATAACAACGTTTAATTATATAGTACGAAATGAAAAGGGAACTTAAAATCTGCGTTGGATTAACGCTGAACAAACTGAACTAATAACACAGTCGCATCTTCATCCCCTTTTCTTCTTTTTGCTTTTTTTTCCTCTATTTTTTGTTGGCTTCTATTTATAATGATAAAAGCGAAGCAGAAATAGAACAGAACTGAAATGAACATTAATTTGTGAATATGGAGCTAATTAAGAAAAAGGGAAAGGCATAAGGTGGAAAAAAAATGGAGCTAACAAAGAAATGGGCTATTAAGAAAATACTGTTTTTTGAAACCTCAGCCAAATGCCAAATGATGGAAATTGATTCATAATTACTTTCCAAAATGTCAACTTTTGCATATTATGAAATCACCGTGTTCTTTTGAATAACTCTTATCCAATTTTAGTGGGGAAACTAATATTTCCTTGCTTAAAAAAATAAAACAATAAAAAAATAAAATAATAATAATAAGAAGAATAAAAATAATAATAATACAAAATAATAATAATAATAATAATAATAATAATAATAATAATAATAATAATAATAATAATAATAATAATAATAATAATAATAATAATAATAATAATAATAATAATAAAATAACAACAACCACCAATATCGTGAATTTTGTGCAATTAAACATAAAATTTTGAGCAATTTTTGTTACAAACATAATATTTGTATTACCATCAATTAATTAAAAATAGATATATAATAAATTTATTCTTTTATAATAATTATCTTAAAATTAATTTAATTTTTTTTTATTTGTTAACGAAATAAAAGTTACTCTATGTTTTAAATATTATAATTTCTCCTTTAAATATTTTTTAGGTTTCTTCTCAACATCAATCCATCTACATGTCATCGCTCCAAAGTTATTTATTTTAATATTAAATATTCCTCTATATTTTTTAAATATTTGTTCAATTCTCCCACTACTTTGTATAAATAATTTCGCCCTTTTTCAATTTTCAATTAGCTTTAAAACATGAAATTTAAATAAAAGCTCACTATTTAAACAATTAAAGTTAAACCAGTAATGCAGTGGGTAATTAAAGCTAGTATGTGCCAAACTCTAAATATTATCATTTCATTAACATATCTCTATATAGTAGATTTAGAGAATGGTTAAAATTGATACAGTACAATTGATCCACCTTTTTATTTTTTGTTCTGTGTTCCACTCAGTCATCAAGTTTGTCCAACTGCAACTCTTGAATGACTAAATTGCATTGTGGATTAATTGTCTGTGTCATGAACCCAAGGGGATTGACAAATCGTGCCAAGGAGGAGACACCCATGTTCTTGGTAAGGACAATTCTGTCAGATTTATTTGGCATTGTCTCTTTGCATTGACCTTCGGTGGGTGGGTCAACAACCACCATACAAATCTCCTTCTCGTGATCACCATGGGCAGGGATACTATACATGCCATTTGCATCACTTTTGTCCTCCTTCACAAATGTCAAGTTGCCACTCTCTTCATTTATGCATTCCAAAGATACCTTCACACCTAAGACATAAATAAATACATTCATTATTGATTTTTTTTAACTACACGTTTCAAACACATGAAATTTATACAGACATGCATGCACCCATATACACTTTTTTAATAAAAAAATAGATATATGAAATATATAATAAATAATGTAATGGAGAGAGATAGATATAAAAAATATTATAGGAATAATATTACTTTAGATCTAGAATTAAACTCAAATGCATCTCTATAGTCAAAAGCCATAAAATTAATCTCTCAAAAAATAGAGTACTAGTTAAGGGACAATTAACCTACCTATGTCGCATAGTTAAGAATAAAGCTTTTGTCGTATGCTTAAAAGTTATGAATAGTATATCTTTATACATTATAATAAAGATTATTGGATTGTTACAGAAGTAGGGCTTATAAAAATTAATGAGGTGATATGGACATTAAACTTACACATGACTGGTAATATCGTATTACATGTTATGTTTATATGTACGAATATAAATATATAAAATGTTGGGTAGAAAATGTGTATGATGAATATTACCTTCCAAGGGAAAGCTGAGTCTGGACTCAAATGCAAAGTGGCAAGGATCACAATAAATTTTGCCTTCAACAAAAAATTTATCATCAGGTATTTTACGAGCCAAGGCAGAGGAGAAGCACAATGTAGAAACAAAGAGGGCAACGAGAGCAAATGACTTCTCCATGGTAATTTAATTGTATTGGTTAATAATTTTATTCCCTTGCGATGAGAGAATGTGGGTGCTACCAAATCCTTTTATAGGTGCATACACAAGACTTTGTTCCGTTATTTGTGTGGTGGTCATGGCTACGTGGTCCACTGTATTTGGAGGACAAAAATGTAGTTCACATTTGGTTTTCCCTCACCCGTTTTGTTTTCATTTACTAAACTAATTGAGAGAAAACTAAGGAGTCCTACTCCTAAATTAAGTAAACTACCGTGTTCAAATTTGTTTTGTTATTTGGAAAATAAAAATTGTAATACTAGTATATTCTTAGTCAAATTTATTTTGAAATTATGTTCATAAGAAATTAATTATATAAACTAGAAAATTCTTCTATAAATGAAACTCGGCTATATATTTCAATAAACACGTTGACAAAGGCTTTTTACCCCTCTTTGGCTTTGCATATAAAATCACTTGGGTGACATTTACTAGACAAAGAATTTTTAGTTTTTTTAAATATGAAATTGAGTAAGTTAGTTTTTCATGTTTGATATAATATTTTTTAATTTTTTTTTCTAGGAAACATTATTTCCTAATATTAGATTTTATTTGTAGGTTTTCTATAAAATATTACCATGAGAACATAAAAATCTAACTTTTTAATTTTTTCTTTTCTGAGTTGGGAGAAATTTTTTTAATAATGCATAAATACATTATATCTTCATTAACTCGTTTCATATGATTATAAATTTAGCAATAATTTCTTATTAAATATAATACATAATTATATTTAAAAATAATATTTTAATATGATTTTAAAAATAAAACTATTTTATAAAACATATTATTTTAATCTTTTTAATATATTAAATATTATATTTCTAAATATTTTTATTTTTATTTTTTAAGTCTTTAAAAATTGTCAAGGTATTAGTTAACAAATTGTTTAAAAATATTATTATTGTAACATTTAAGAAATGTTTTAGTAGAAAATTGTAAAAAATATTTATAGTAGAGAAAACACAAATTTTATTATGTTAAAGTTAAATAAAAAATATTAAAAGTTACACCATCATATTTATAATTTTAAAATTTGTAAAAATATTTTTACAATAAAATTTATCCAAACATATAATTTTAAAATTTATAATAATATTTTTACAATAAAATTTTACATAAATCTATTTAATAAAACTATTTATCTAAAAATATATTTAAAAAAATTACTTATGTACTCAAGAAAGTACTATTCACCCCAAATATAAAAAAACTTTATTACTATACATATATAAAAATTTTCAATAATATTTATGAATAAACAAATGAATTCACGAATCATGATTTTTTATAATTTTCAAGAATAATATTTTTTGAGTATCAAACACCTCCTTAGTTCAATGTAATTAAGTTAACCAACAAAGCTCGGGAAATTGCCTTTTGATGTTGTATTATTCAAATTTAAATTAAAAAAGGTGTGATTATAAAAGTTATAATTTTTAAAGGTTTTTTTGTCTCCTGAAATTATTTTAGAAGATATATTTCAGTAAATTTGTTTCGAATGACCCTCGGGTGATCATATAGGCCTAATCTTGTGGCCATAACTCTCCGAAATCTAAATGCCACCGAAATATTAAAACCAATTAATGTGATTCATAATTGAGTAATTATTGTAACTAAATGTTAACAATATGATATTAAAATTTAAATGACTAATATACTCTCAATTTGGATAAGAAATATAGATACACATGCGCTAAGGTGTATATTTTTAATTTTTAATTTTTTAATTTAAAATATACTGTAATCTTATTTTACTAACATCTAAATTTCCTAGTTTTTGCTTCCGAAAGTAAAAGAGTTCTTTTTTTCCCTACTTATTTAATTTTTAATAAATTTCAATTAAGAGTAAAAAGTGCGTTAAAAAATACATTAAATAGTCTATTTCTAGTACTTCTATTTTATAATTTATTTTTATATCATAAATTTTAAATAAGATAATTTTAAGGAGATTATTTTTTTTCATTAAGTCACCCAACTTTTCCTGTATTGAGTATTTTATTTTTCATTGATATTGTGTTTTTTTTAATATTACTACCTAAATTTAATCAATTTTAATTTTAATTAAATTTAAATAAAAAAGCTTAAGACACCATATTAAATTACATGAATATTATGCTATTAATTTAAATAATTTATTTTTATAATTTTTAGTTCTAAAATTATTGTCTCTTTAGTTTAATTTTTTAAAAATAGAATTTCAATTACTTTAAAATCTTTCTTAAAACACATGACTTAATTTCACCATTATTTAATAACAATAACATTTCTTATTTTTTACTTGAGTTATAAAACCTATAGAATCCACGTAACCATGCAAAACCATGCAATCCCACCTTAACACCCATAATTACCAGTTTTTAATTACAAAAAATGGTCCAGATAGACTAGCATATACAAACTCAGTCAGCGACACAATTTTCATGTTTCTTTTATGTGCTAAACCAGAATATTATTGGTTTAGAAAAAAAAAAATCCGTGCCTATCGACTAGTAACTTAAACCATTTTCACAATAAGGTTTTACCAAACAAAATAAAAAAAATCTCTTCCAGCAAATTTATTAAGATACATAAAAATAAAATGCAAAAAGTTATGTTTTCAGACTTGCAAATTAATCTGCATACATGCATATTTCTATTTATCTGTATGTGTATCATCACATCTTATAGATAGCCACACAACACAAGAACTGAAAAACTGATTGATATTTCTACATTTCTTCAGGAAATGAATTTGTAGACACGTAAAAGATGAAAAATAAAAATTACCTCAAATTAAATTACAGTGCAAATTGGTCCAACAGTGAGGGAAACTTAAAATAACTTTTGAGAGAATTTTTTATATTTTAAATAAAAGAAATATATATTAGACTTTTTTTTTTTGTCTACGTACGTAATTTTTTTTATAAAATTAATAACAAATTTTTTTTATTATTAAACTTAAAATTTGACCTTTAATAATTTTATTCTTTTAAAAAAATTATCCTGTTATAGATCTGATTCCACTTATCTTTCAGAGTGTCAAGAAATATCCTACCAAGCTGCAATAAACATGGCGTAAATCATTAATGAAGAAAAAATGAAAAATTATTATTATTATTATTATTTACTATATATTATTATTGAAATAAAAAGAGTACAAAAGAGCAGTAAAAAAGACTTACAAATTATGATGCAAGAAGGAAAGAAGCTAAAAATTTAAGAAGAAAGGTTTTAAGAAGGAGGGTTTTCTTCAGAAGATGAGATATGAAGATTTTTCTTTAATGCCCTTCCCTTAGAATACCTCTCTATTTATATTCACATAAAAGGAGTTATAATTATTTGTGTACACCTAAAAAGTTATCCTAAGGTGCTACAATTATTGGTGCGCATCTAGAAAGTTAACCTAAGGTGTTACAATTATTGTTGCGCACCTGAAAGCTATTATAATACATCTGAAAGCTATCTAGCTACAATTTTTTTTTTTTACAATCTTATCATGACAGAGTTATCCTTTTCTGAAATCTTATCTTCATTGTTGAATCTTGTCTTCATGGAATCTTTACTTTATCTTCATTGTCTTTTAATGTTGACAGTTCTCATTGGTCCGGCTAATCGAACATGTCTTCATTCCTCAGATAAGGGTTGGATTGACTCGACCCTTCATCTGACTCTCTTTTTGAACTTCATCCTTGTAATGTTCTTGCTTTATTGTAAAACTCTTCAACAGTTGTAGATGCTGCCAGTTCTGCCATTAATCTTTGTTTTCCATTAAAAATAATGATTCTTCGTTTAACTCTGCTTTTGGAGGCAGTAGTTTCTTGGTCTTATTGCTCTTTAACCATTCCGATTTTTTTGCCTTGCTGATCAATTCAGTATTGAATTTTTCCCACAATTTAACTCTAATCTTTCTGGTTAAAAGCTTCATATCAGTTATTTCATCTTCATATTATGGTATAACCTTATAATCCCATGCAAGTATCCAAGTAATAGATTGCGACACTATAAATGATATCATTTTGTATCCGGGCACAAATGTTGAATTTTCTCTGAAGTAATTATATACTTCCATCACATCTTGAGGGAATAATTCGGGTAATGGACCAACATTATAAAATCATTTAACAAAACATTTTGGAAACTTCAATGGAATTCCCTTATTGAACCAGACAAACCATGAATGTTTTTCTGGAATGATATAAAGAGTATTATACCAAGCGTTAATGTAAGATTTCTGGAAACTTTCTAGAATTTCCTTATTCGAACAGAGGTTGATTCCAGTCTTGAGGAGATAAAACATTTAATATTTTTATCCTAGAAAATAAGATACTACCTTGATCATCTCGGGTATGAGTGATCTTAGCAGAATCTGTATCAACTAATAATAAATTCATAAAATCTTTGGGTTTTTGAAAAGTTATTGGTAAGGTAATGAAAGATTTTTGGGAAAATATGAGTTATCAAGTCTTTGAAGTTTTCTCTAATCATGTATGGTTCTAAGGTTATGATGGGTAGAAGTTTAGGTTTTCCTATATAGGTATCTCTTTGGGATTCAGGTATTGAGGAAATAAGTTGAGATTTTGGTTGATTTATGGGATTGAAATATAAAGGAACAAATCTATTGGGTCTGGATACAAGAGGATTTGTAGGTCTTGGAATAGGATTTGTTAATATTTGTACTTACGAGTATTGAGATTTTATTGGGTTTTGGTAGTTTGAGGCTGATGTAGGACCTGCTGAGGTTGATGAAGAGTTTATTTCTATTTTATTTGATCCCAGTGGGGAACCATATTGACTTTTTCTTTTTTTTTTTTATCTAATCCCAGTGGGGAACCATAATCATCTTTGCTGCTCAATTTGGAGCTTTGTTGTTCATTGGAACCCTGTAAAAATTCTCTTGTTAAAAATCTGGTAAAAAATTATGTTTTTCTTTTATATGATCAATTTTGAAATCAAAACATGATAATAATGCTTGCCATTTGACAAAAATATGTTTTGAAACCAAATTTTGGACATCCTTTATAAGGACACTCGGTGCAACTTTGCAATCAGTGCATATTAAAACTTTTTATTAAAAACATTATCTTGGAATTTTTGAACACATAAAATAATTGAAAGTATTTCTTTTTTGACAGTAGAATATTTTTGTTGAGATGGATGCCAAATACCCGAATGATATTTGACTACTTGTTCTTTTGAAGAATTTGGGAGTTTTTGCTTTAAAATTCCCTCATACCCTATATCTTATTAAGTTTGCATTAAGATCAGGAATTCCTAAGCAAAGTAATTTTTTTTACTAGATTTTTAATTTCTATAATAACTCTAGTCATTTCTTCATTCCATTCAGGAGGGTTCTTCCTTAACCCTTTTTATATAAGGGTGCACATATTATTCTAATTTTGGGTATGAATTCCGCTATATAATTTACACAACCTAAAAATCTTTGTAATTGAGATTTATCTTTTATTTCATTAGGAAATTTTTCTCCAAATTCTATTGATCTTAAAATAGGTATAATAGTTCCTTGATTTATCTCAAATCCTAAAAATCTTATTTTGGTTTGAAATGTTTTAATTTTCTTTTATGAAACTACTAAACTATTTTCTTTTATAAGATTAATAAATTTTTTCTAAATGTTCTATATGTTCATTTATGTTTTTTGAAAATATTAATACATCATCTAAATATACTAATGTAAATTCTACATATTTATTAAATATATCATTCATTATATTTTGGAATTCACTAGGAGCATTTTTTAAACCTTGTGGCATTACATTCCATTCATAATGTCCAAAGGGCTACAAAGGCTGTTTTATACTTATCTTCTTCTTTTACTCCTATCTAATAATATCCTGATTTTAAATCAAATTTTGAGAATATTGTTGCATTTTGAATTCTTTTTATTAAATCATTTTTGTTAGGTAGCAGGTACCTAATTCATTTTAAAATTTTATTGAGAGGTTTATAATTAATAACTAATCTTGGAGTTCCTCTTTATACTTAAGAGGTTTTCATTACATAAAATCCTTTATAACTCCATGGAGATTTTGAGGGTCTTATTAATTTTTTCTCCAAGTATTCTTGTATTTCTTTTTTACAATAATCCAAGTATTCTTTATTCATCTGTATAGGTCTAGCCTTAGTAGGGATTTTGTTTTCATCAAAATCTTCTACATAAGGTAATGAAACTTCATATTTTTTCTATACCAAAAAGCTGTTGAATTTGTTTCACATATTTCTTTTATAATTCTATTTTCAATTTTTTTAATAATTTCTTGAATTTTACTAGATTTTAATTGTTCTTCTATTCTTTTAAATTTTATTTCTTTATTTAATAAATTAATTTGTCTTTTCTTTCTATCTATTTTTATTAGTGATTCTCTTAAAAAATTTAATTCTCTTGTCCTAGGTGGTTTTACAAATTCAAAACATATTTCTTTTCCTAATTTTTCAACTAATATCTAATTGCATTTAGACTAGTTACTATGTTTAGCATATGTTTGTGTGCATGATTTCAAGCTAATCCTAGAGGATCATATCTCATTGTAATTAAATGTATTTTTAAATATCTTAAAAGTACTACTAATCTTGGTTTATGATTTAAGAAATATGAAGAGTTCAGATTTCTTGGTACTTCAATTTGAAGCTTATCTTGGTCTATCACTAGAGCTACTCTTTATATCACTTTTATCCCACCTAATTGATGAATCACTCTCGGATTTCTTTTTAATTGAATCATTCCTTGATCCAAAGTTCCAATTGCATCTCTGACCCCTACCATTGTTGTGATTTCTATTAGCATCAACGTCTGAGCTTCTAACTTCCTCGTCTTCATTTGTTCCAGATCTCCAGTCACTCCCAATAAATTGCAAGTTTCCTTCATATAATTCGTTCTTAAAACTATTGCCATCACCCCATCTAGTTAAAATTTCTTTTGACTTTCAAACATTGTTTTAAACAGAAGGCTTATTTACAGAAGGCTTATTTTCAGAAGCCTTGGTTGTATTCCAATTGCTTTTGCTATTGTTGCTGCTGTTGCTAGTCTTTTGGTCCAGGAGGCTGCGAATGTTTATGTTGAACTACTGTTGAAGATTCTACTGCTGGAAATGTTGTTGCTACTGGAAATGTCGTTACTGTTGGAAATTCTGTTGCCAGAGATGCTGCTGCTGTTGGGAATTCCACTGCTGAAAATTTCACTATTGAAAATTCTATTGTTGGAAATGTCGTTGTTGTTGGAAATTCCATTATTGAAAATTCTGCTGCTAGAAATGCTACTGCTGCTGGAAATTCCACTGCTGAAAATTCTGCTGTTGTTGTGCTACTATCATCGTTTCTGCTGCTAGAAATTCTGTTGTTGTTGTGCTGTTGTCATTTCTGCTATTGTTGCATTGCTATACTGTTGTCATTTTTGCTATTGCTGCATTGCTATTGTCGTGCTGCTGTTTGTGGTGTTGTCAAGCTGCAATTGAATCCTCCTGCTAATGTGAGGATTTGACATTTAATGTTGAAGACACTTCTTTTCATATATAATCAAGTTCATCTCATACTCATCTATGTATTTGGATGATCAAGCTTGAAGAAAATAACAAGAACAAGAAGAACACTCTTTGGACGACATACTTTGATTTCATTGTATATTTGCTTTGTTAAGCAAAGTTCAAATTTTCTATTTGTAATTGCTATATGCCCACTTAGTGAGTTATCTGTGTAAAAAGATTTATAACTTTTGAGATAACCTGAAAATGCTAAGTAGAAAAGAATACTTAGTGTTGCTTATAATTAAGTATATTACAAGTGGTATAAAACTTGAAGAGGGTGACAATACTTGGTTGTAAGCCTGTTAGATTTTAGTGGAAAGTCCTTCGAGTTAAAGATACTGAATGTAACTCTGATGAAAATCATTTAAAAATTGATATATATCTTACGTTTTGTGAAAAACTTTAAAAAAATCACATACACAGTTTAACCTCCTTATTGTATATTTCCTATTTTCTTCAAGGATCACAATAAATCTTGCTTTGAACAACAAGTTTATCTATGGTGATATGTTTTACAAGCCAAGATAGAGGAGAAGCACAAAGTAGAGACAAAAAGGACACCGAGAACAAATGACTACTTCTCCATGGTGATATATTTTTATTGGTTAATGATGCTTATTCCCCTTTTTATAGGCACATGTATATAAGGCTTTGTTCATTTATTTGTTTGGTGACCATGGAGTTTGATATATTTGGAGTGAAAAAGACTCTCTTGCCTTTGGTTTTCTTCCACTCATTTTGTTCACATTTACTAATAGACAACTGAGGAGTCTTCCTCCTAAATTGAGTAAAAAAGTTAGTTTTGTAATTTGAAAAAAAATTCATATACTAATTTTATTGTGGTCAAATTTATTTTAGAAATATGTTCATAAAAAGTTAATCATAGAAATTAGAACAATTTTTTTTATAAATGAACCTCACATATTTATTTCAATAAATACTTCACATTAACAAATTTTTTACTCTTCTTTATCTCCCAGTATACACCTACTTAGATCGATGTAATTAAGCTAACCTACCTCCAAATCGATGTAATTAAGCTAACCTACATCAAAGTGCGATTAATTGCCTTTTGAATTTTGATGTTGTATATTAGAGTTGTTCCATGGTAATGCAACCTTAGCCCTTGCTTTAGGTTCCTAGAAAATGAAAATTTAATGTTAATTTTATTTTTTGTAAGACCTGTTGAAAAAAAAAATATTTTTGTAAGACCCATATTTTTCTATTATTTTCTCCCACTATAAAATTAATTAGACATAATTTTAATTAATTAAGTTATCCCTTCATTGATTATATCAAAAATTATTTCCTCCTATATAACAATTTTCACAATTGTTTCAAAAGTTATTCATTCACATTAAAATTATTTCAAAAGTTCCTCTCAACAAATATAAATTCTCATCAAAATTAATTCGAAAGTCACTCTCTTTAAATGTATTAATTCTAAAAAAAATAAATCCAAAAGTCATTGTTTGTTTGAAACGTCCACTGCTATTTTTTTTTTTTAACGTTTGCTTTTACAATAGTATATTTGGGGTTGTTTTTCTTGTTATCACTGTATGGAGTCTTGGTATATTTTATGTTTATTTTCTAATACTATAACACAGTTTAACTGTTTTCATTCTCAATAATTAAATCGGAATACTTTATGTAATGTATAATTTTTGTTTTTATAATTTTCTATTTAATTTATTACCAAATTAAAAAAAAAGGTTTCAATTTTTGAGAAACGATTAATTGATCGGGGTATATATGATTTGTTTTTTTAGTTTGTTGTGCTCTTTTATATTTTTCTATAGTTGAGTAACCTAAATTGATTCAAGCTCTTTTAATCAATTTATCTTTTATTATGTATGTGAATATATTTTAATAAAGTCTTATTTAAGATTAACAATATCCCAATAAAAATTAAATGGATTGATTTTATTATCGATTGAAAAAAATATTAAACAAAATCGATTACAATAATTTAATAAATAATTTTGCATTATTAAAAGTTTGAAAGATAAAATTTCAATAAAATATAATTATGTAAATAAAATATTATTATTATTTTTTTCTCAAAAAATATTATTATTAAATTTTAAAAATGTCTCATCTCAATATTTTCTTTACCCCTACAAATGTGTTGTACTAGCTCTATGTATATAGTATTCAAATTTAAATTAAGAACATGTGATGATAAAATTTATAATTTCTAAAGTTTTCTTTGCTTGTTGAAATTAGTTTAGAAGATATATTACTATAAATTTGTCTCGAAATGAAACCAGGTCTAATTTTAAAGGACATAACTCTTCAAAGTCAAAATGTCATTAAAATATTACAACCAATTAATGTAATTCATAGCTAAGTAATTAATTTATTGTGATTAAATATTAAAAATATGATATTAAAATATATATGACTAATATACTCTCAAATTGGATAAGAAATATATACATGCATGTTAAAGTGTATTATTTTTAATTTAATTTAAAATATATTGTAATCTTATTTTAATAACATCTAAATTTCCTATTTTTAGCTTCCAGAAGTAAAAGAGTATATTTTTTCTAGTTATTTAATATTTAGTAAATTTCAACTAAAAATATAGAATGTGTTCAAAAGAGTCACTATGTTACTAACATTTCTCTTTTATAATTTATTTCTATATCATAAATTTATATCATCATTTTAAAATAAGATAAATTTAATTAGTTGCTTTTTTATCAAGTCACCTAACCTTTTCCGATTGAGTATTTTATTTTTCATTGATATTTTGTTTTTAAATATTATTACCTAAGTTTAATTAATTTTAATTAGATTTTTAAAATTTTGAATCTTAAGACACCATATTATATTTCATGAATATTATGCTATTAATTTAAATAATTTATTTTTAAAATTTTTAATTCTAAAATTATTATGTCTTTAGTTTATTTTTATTTTAAAAAACAGAATTTCAAAAAATTTAAAAATCTTTCTCAAAATGCATGACTTAGTTTTACCATTATTTAATAACAATGACATCTCTTATTTTTACTTAATTTGTAAAATCCTAGAATCCACTTAACCAACCATGGAATCCCACCTTAACACCATTAGTTATCAGTTTTGAATTATAAAAATGGTCCTCAGTGCAAAGCCATTTCCCCCCTTTCCATTTGGTGATGAGTTATTTGAAGTTTCATCTTGCTCATCTTCTATGTAACCTTCTCCTTCCTCAGTTTCTACATCTCTCAATTTCAATATCATCTCCCCATTCTAACACATCACCTTTTATCTCCTCCACACTTCTTCACCAATCCCACTTCCCATCTTCGGCAAACATCCTATTGGTTGACATTTGTGTTTGCATAATTAAGCCCCTTCTTGGATGATAGACTTTGCATGTGTCATGTTGAATAAGAATAGCTAAACCTTTTTCTTGTAATTCACCAATGCTTAAAAGATTATTCCTTAACTCACTTATGTAATCAATAATTAATTACCTTAGTTATTCCATTGACTTGAAGCTTGGTAGCTCATCTCCCATAACCATCATCCTCGACTTATCTATGAGCTTCACTGATTATCTAAAATTTTCATCAAGATAGGAGAACCACTACTTTTTACCACACATGTGTTGCTGTATTCAGAGTCCAGAAACCACACATTCTCTCTTGCAGAAATTTTCACCTCCTCATTTGACATTAACAATATCTCCTCCTCACCGTCCTCCAATTCTGCATAATTTGCACGTTTCCCCAAATTTTGGCATTCATATTGAAAATGTCCTGCTTAACAAAGGCTTTGTTGAAGGGCTGCCAGTAAGATTTTACTCTTACACTTTTTGAAATATGTAACTTATGTGAACTAATACATAAATAATTAATAATTAGTGACTAAATTATAAATAAGTTTAGTATAGTAATTTTTAAAAAAATATTTTTATTAATGTTAAAAAAAAGCATCTATATTTTTATCATTAGAAAAATAGAAAGAGTAAAATAAAAAGTTAAAAGAAAAGAATTAAAAGAAGATAAATCTTATATTTTTCATCTCTCAAAGTAAATTAAGATATATAAATACATTTAAAAAACTCTCGTCTGAGGAGAAAGGTACGTTCTTTTCTTAGATATATAGTAAACTAAACTATAAATTAAAAAATATTGATTATGAATTTTCGTTACACACATTTCTTTCTTTTTAGTAATATTATGTTTTGATTGCCTTTTTATTGGCTTTTAGAATTGAAACATCATTTGTTGATTTTCTTTTTTGTTATATATTTTTTATACATTTCATTTAGTATAACTTATTCAATTTCATATAATTAAAATATTCTAATAATTATTTTAATTTTTTCTACTCAATTCAATTGTTTATTACATGTGTCTATTAATATTTTTTCTGTTCTCAATTTTTTGCCTTTTTTATTTTACTGTTATGTTTTTTTTATGTATGTTCTTATATTTTTTTTTTCTTTTATTATTATATTATAAGTAATGTAGAGTAAAAAAAAATTAATAATCTAACTTTCATTTTATATCTTCATTTTATATTATTTATTTAACAAGACATAATAGGAACTTATTATTATTGACACTTTTTGTTATAACTTTATATGTATTTTAGATTTATTATCATCGTTGATTGGATGTAATCAAATATAACAAACTTAATTATATTTAATGCACAATTAAATTGTTTAAATTAATTATATTTATTATACAATTTTATTAATGGTAAGTTAATAACATATATTTTAAAAGTAAAAGATAAAACAAAAATTTAAATATATAGATGATAATAATAATAAAAATCACAATAATAACAATAATAAATATTATACTAAGTAACTTGTGTCCAATAATAACTAAAATAAATAATTTTATAAATATATGGTTAAATTAAAATAATTTATAATAGTTTATTTTAACTAATAATTAAGGAAATAAATTAATAATAACTTATGATAAACATATATAAGTGTACTTTATTATTTAATGAAAATAATACCACGCACACAAACACATACAGACAGATATAGACACAGACACACATATAGACAAACACACACAGACATCCACACCCCATGCATACGCTTACACATGTACACACCCAGACCCCACACAGATAAATAAGACACACACAAACACAAGTCAATTTTAATATTATATTTTTATTTTTTATTTTAAAAATTCATAAGGATTGTTTTAATAAAAAATAATAATAATACATTACCTATAAAGTAGAAGACACACATATAAGCATCAATTTTAATATTATATTTTTATTTTTTATTTTAAAGAATTCATAAGGATTGTTTTAATAATAATAATAATAATAATTGGATTTTTTTATAATGGTTATTTATAAGATATTATGGTTGTTTATTTATAAATTCAACATACATTACCTATAAAGTAAAATATTGTCTTCATGCATTTTGACCGAGAAAAAAAAAAAGTCAAGTATCCAAAGAACTTTATACATTTTTAACATTGTCTCTCTAGGATGCACACAATTAATTCATCCAAACAAATTGATTAAAGGTAGAAACAAAGTAAAAATGTTTTTTTTACCTAGTTATAGAGGATACAAGTATGAAAGTAAGGATGACAAAAAACTCATCCTAAATATATACAAATAAAACCTATGATAGATATAAAATGAATAGTTAAAGGATACTCATCTAACAGGGTAGGCACAAATAGTATTCACAGGTATCACACTTTAGAATTATTTAAATATCCTTAATTATATATAAAATAAATTACTCTAATTTATTTATAGTATATATATATATATATATCAAAATTATTTATTTTTTATATAAATATAAGTTAGAAAATTATTTTTAATATAAACATATGTTTCAAAAATATTTACTTCTTGTTTTGTTTTATTTTTTACTTTTGTTTAAATTTTTATATTTTAATAAATATTCACAAATATGTACAAATACGTGGATATATCTAAATACGAGTAGTATGAGGGGATTACTACCTATACTTGTCCCAACCCATTGTCATCTCTAATTGGAAAAAAGAAATGATGGAGTTCTATATCATCGCTTGCATAATCTTCCTAAAAGGAAAATAAATTACGAGTGATGGGGGAAAGAAAAGTCTACCAATGATAGAAAAAGTCTTTTAATATCTCAAAGGTTTGAGTAAGATTGTTGGATGAATGATTTATTACTAAAATGTCTTTTAAAGTTTAAGGGTTTGGATAAGATTGTTGGATGAATGATTTAGTACTAAAAAGTCTTTTAAAATCTCAAGAATTTGTGGTAGGATTATTGGATGAATGATTTATTACTAAAAAATCTTTTAAAATCTATTGATATCTATCCTACAAAACAATCTATAATAATGTGTATTTCTTTTAATATCATAAGACTTTTTCTAAATTGTAAAAAGTCTCAATTGAATACTACTCATTTTTGACAAACTCTTCAAAAATCCTAATAATTTAAATTCAATATCTCAAGATTTATTTATATTATTTAAAAATTTTGATTGAATATTACAATATTTTTTTTAAAAAAAAATCTTTTTAAAATCTTAATCCAATACACCCTTGAAAATTACAATCTTACCTTTAAATGATTTTTGAGATTTTTTCTCAACATCAATCCTTCTACATGTTATCACTTCAATTTTATTTATTTCAATATTAAAACACCTGCTTACTATTACTCAAATATTTGTTAAATTCACCCATCACAAAAGTATAATTAATTTCACCATGTTCAATTTTCAACAAACTTCAAAACATGAACTTAAATAAAAAGTTATTGCATAAACATAAGGTAGAAATGAAATCGGTAACAGAGGCTAGTCTTGTACCAAACTCTAAATATTATTATTTCATTAACATATGTTTGCATAGTCAAACAAAACCGACAACACATTTTAGAGAATGGTTAAAATTGATACTAAGACAATTGATTCACCATTAACTCATAACTTATTTCCTCGAGGTTGTAGTTTAATTTCTCCCTTTCACTCGGTCATTAAATTTGTCCAATTGCAACTCTTGGACGACTAAATTGCATTGTGCATCAATTGTCTGTGTCATGAACCCAAGGGTATTGACAAATCGTGCCAAGGAGGAGACACCCATGTTCTTGGTCAGGACAATCCTATCCAACTTGTTTGGCATTGCCTCTGCATTGACCCTCGGTGGGTGAATCAGCAATCACCTTACAAATCTCCTCCTCGTGGTCACCATGTTGGGATGCTATACATGCCATTTACATCAGTTGTGTCCTTCACAAATGTCAAGCTGCTACTCTCTTCATTTATGCATTCCTAAGATACATTTACACCTACAAACTTACATAAATACATTTATTATTCTTCACTAGCTACACATTTCAAATCATGATATTTTTATGCAGACATATGTTTGTGCATACTCGTGTAAATAAGAGAAATGTTATTTGTATAAGATGTAATAATTGTTGTAAAGGAGAGATAAAGATAGAAAAATATTGTATGAATAATATTTTTTTTAAATCTAGGATTAGATGAAAGGATATTTCACTAAAGAGATATACATTATGGTAAAGGTTAATGGGTTGATATAGAAATTGGGCCTATAAAAATTAATAAAGAGATATGAATATTAAACTTGCACATGTAATATCATATTACAAGTTATGTTTATATGTACAAGCATAAATGCATAAAATGTCGGTTAGAAAATGTGTATGGTGATTTGGTGATTGCTACCTTCTAGGGGAAAACTGAGTCTCGACTCAAATGCAAAATGACAAGATCGCAATAAATCTTGTCTTCAACCAAAAACTAATCTATGGTGATTATTTTTATTGGTTAATGATGTTTATTCCCCTTGTAATGAGTTAACGTGGTTACTACAAAATGCTTTTATAGGCGCAGGCACAACTTTGTTATGTTATTTGTGTGGGTTTGCTATATTTGAATGGGGAAATATTCTCTCGCCTTTGGTTTTTATCTACCCATTTTGTTCACATTTATTTACTAGAGAAAAAAAATTAAGGAATCTTTTTCCTAATAGAGTAAACTACCACTTCTTCTCTTGGAGCAAAATGGAATTTAATGTAACAATAACTCCCCATCATCCACCACTCTTTGCTTCAGTTTGAAGAGATGTAGGGTCACATTAAATCCTAATTCTTCCCTTCCCACATAAACACTAGGGGCTGCAACGAGCTCCAGGATTTTTTTTAAGTTTTTACATCATTAATGAATTTTTTTTACTTAAAAAATTAATTAAGAAATTTGTTTTTATAACTAAATTATTAAAGATATAATCAAAGTAAAAATAAAAAATGTGAGAAATTAGAAAACAAAGGTCGAAATAACTGGACAATAATTGTTTATTTTAAATTTGATCCTGCACCGTATCAATCCTTCTTCCTCGTTGTTCAAATTTGTTTTGTTGTTTAGAAAATAAAATCAGTATTGTCATGGTCAAATTTATTTTGGAATTACGTTCATAAAAAGTTAATCATAGAGATTTGCAAAATCTTTTATAAATGAATCTCATCTACTCATTTCAATAAACACTTTATATTTGACAAAGTTTTTATTCCTCTTTGTCTCCTGGTATACAACCACATAGATCCACGTAATTAAGCTAACCTACACCGAAGCAAGATTAATTGCCTTCTGATGTTGTATTATTTAAATTTAAATTAAAAAGGTGCAATTGTAAAATTTATAACTTTTAGAGTTTTATTTTCTTGCTAAAATAATTTTAGAAGATATAATTCAATAAATTTGTTTTAAAATGACCCCGGATAACACTAATTTTAGAAAATATACAGCTCTCCGAATTCCAAAGGTCACTAAAATATTAAAACCAATCCAGTAAAAAAAAGTATTAAAACCAATTCATGTGATTCATAGAGGACTAATTAATTTATTGTGACTAAATATTAAAGAATATGATATTAAAATATAAATGACCAATATACTCAATTTGGATAAGAAATATAATATATATACACGTTGAAGTGTAGTATTTTTAATTTAAAAAATATTGTAATCTTATTATACTAACCTCTAAAATTCTTTTTTTTTTCAGTATTTTTTTTAGTTATTTAATGTTTAATAGATTTCAACTAAAAGTAGAAAATATGTTTAAAAGAGTAAATTAGATAGTGTTACTAGCATTTTTCATTTATAATTTATTTCTATATCATAAATTTAAATAATTGTTTTTAAATAAGATAATCTTAAGGAGTTTTTTTTTTTTTTCATTAAGTCACCTAACTTGTCCTGTATTGTGTATTTTATTTTTCATTGATATTTTGTTTTTAAATATTACTACTACCTAAATTTGAATAATTTTTAATTCTAAAATTATTGTCTCTTTAGTTTAATTTTATTTTAAAAAATAGAATTTCAATTACTTAAAAATATTTCTTAAAATACATTACTTAATTTCAATATTATTTAATAACAATAACATTTCTTATTTTTTACTTATTTATAAGAACCTATAGAATCCACGTAACCACCTTAACACCATTAACTATCATTTTTTAATTACAAAAATGGTCTTCAATTGCATGTTTTTTTTTTTTTTTTTCTATTCGAACCTCACAAATGTCAGAGCTCTCACTACGCAGCTAAAAGAATATACAAATGTGAACTGAAACTGCGCGTGTGACCCGTTCCGTCTCATCTTAAAGATATTCTTTTATGAAATTTGAGATTAAGAAATTAAATTAAATATATTTTGAGGTTTGGATTATAGTTGGAGTAGTGGAAACTCAATCTAATGTCGCATATTCATTTAAAAATAATATTTAAATAATTATATATTAATAATATAATTTTTTGAGCTAGTAGATAACATTTTCTATATAATTAATGATATATTTATAAACAGTAACTTTAATTGTATATTTTTTTAATTCTATAATTTTAATTACTATTATTTTATCCTGTGTAATGTACATGATAAATTTATAATAAATAAATATTTTTGAATATATAAATTATATTATAATTAAATTATAATAAATAAATATTTTTAAATATACAAATTATATTATGATATAATGTTATTTTTAATTATTAAATTTTTTAAAAATATTAAAATTTAATTTAAAAAATAATAATTTTTTTAAAGACTACAAGTAATAAGAATTTTCTTTTTAAAATACTCTCAACAAAGAATAATTTCTAAAACACTTATTTCAATATAACTATTATATATATATATATATATATATATATATATATATAAATATAATGTTAAATTGATATCTTACTTTAACAAATCAAGTTAATTTAGTTTTGTATAGTATGTTATCGAGTTTTAATCAAATCATATTTAAATTTAAATAAATAATCATATTAAAATTTTGAAGATCAAAACATAAATGAGTCATAATTTTTCTCAAATTCCTCCAAATAATAGTAAATATAAATCTACATTTTTTTTTGTCTGAGCAGACAACTATATATTATTATAATTTTTATAATATACTTTCCTAATACCAAGATTCATCGCACACCAAATTTGACATTTTTTCCATCACTTTTCTCCACCTAGTTGATGATGTCCATTGACATTGTTGTGAATTACAGTCTTGGCCTGCAGAATTTTCTTGCTGTGGAGGAAGTTGACAAGGTCTTGGAGGGGGGCTTTAGTATCAGCGCTCTTTGTTAACTCTCCGGCCATTTCTGCTGGTGTCACATTCACTTCTCTTAGAAGCCCCTCAATGTGTTCAAAGAGTTGGTGTTGTGAAATGCCAAGGTAATTGAGGGTCAATTGCTTGAAAGCAGAAAAGGTGCAGTATGACAGGTGAATATGCATGTCCATCCTCCCAGGCCTTAGCAGAGCAGGATCTAACTTCTCTTTGTGATTGGTTGTGAAAATAATAATGCGTTCCTCTCCACAGCATGACCAAAGACCATCTATTGCATTCAACAATCCTGAAAGTGTCACCTGTTGGAAAGCAAACATTAGACTATATTAAAATTATGTAGTCATTTTCAAAGAGTGATGCTATATCCTTCTACCTTTTCTTTTTTAAGTAAACTCACTATATATTATATTTTTATCGAAAGTTAAAGAATAATATCTTGATATACTTAGTTCTGTTTAAATAGAAATATACATACCTTATTGACTTTATTTTTATCCTCTTCCTTTTCTTCTTCTCGGTTCTGCAGCTTTATGGTGCAGTCAATGTCCTCAATCACAAGTATGGAACGGTTGGACATGCCAAGGATCACATTCTTCAAGTCCTTGTTGTCATGGACAATGGTAAGATCCAAATCATAGATATCATAGTTGAGATAATTGGCCATGGCTGCAATAAGACTAGACTTGCCAGTGCCAGGAGGGCCATACAAGAGGTAACCACGTTTCCAAGCTTTCCCAGTTCTTTTATAGAACTCCTTCCCTTTCACAAACTTATCCAAATCGCTCACCACTTCCCTCTTAAGCTCTTCATCAATTGCAAGAGTGTTGAAAGTCATGGGGTGGCCAAATTTGATACCTTGTCCATTCCAATAACAATCATACTCAATTGTGTGAAGCTTCACTGACATGTTCTCTTGTTTGATAGCCTTGGCTCTCTCCAACACATATGGCAAATATGAATCGAAGATCTTCTCCTTGTGTTTCTTGTGGAAGCTTAGCTCATAGGATCTTACTTCTGACCTTAAATTGGAATTCATATCATTGAAATTTCTAGTGCCATGAGACTCAACAACATCACAAATAAGTTTCCACTTTACTTGAATTTCTTCAAAATCATCAGTCACTTCTTCATTTCTATCTACACTGAATGCTAGCTTTCTATCATCCTCGGATTTGCTTGCTTTAACTCTTAGAGCTGAGAGAGTGGCTTTAGTGCCTAGATAAACTTCTGCAGCCTCAAAAACTTGGTTTCTAGACATCCCTTGAAATTCATCTATGACAATGGTGAGTTGGGAGGAAAATTGACGAGAAAGATAATGGATTTGGGAGGAAAAGAAGTCTAGAACTTCAGGAGGCATGAACTCTTTGGTAATGCTTCGGATTAGCATAGCTGAGGCTGCAAGAGATGCAACTGCAGATATAAGTGCAGTGCTATTTGAAATGAATTTTCTTTTTTGGGAACTATTGGACATGGTTTTGATTAAATGGAAATATAGGAAAATTGTTTCACAACTGAATCTTGGTTGGAGGGTGCCTCAGAATGAGTAGTAAGGAACATGACCTATATTCACCTTTGTTGGGTCGGTGACTACTTACTTTCCAAGACATTTCTATGATGCTTCTTTCGTTTTTCGTGCCGACCAAGTATGATGACTTTTTTGACTTTGAGAAATTTCCCATTTTCTTCCTATAATGCTGTGGCCGCGGGTTTTATCAAAAGAAGACCAAAGCAAGGACTTTGACTAAACTACTATGGAGTGCCATAATTTCATAGTTGTACAATTAATTATATCAAAAATAGAAATATATTATTATTAATATGATTTTGTCCTAGTATTTCACTTTTTGAATTAAGTTTTTCTTGTACCGAACATATGGATCAATTAGACCCATAATTTAAGTTTTATTAAATGAAGTATAATTGCAAGTTATAGAGAGCGAAATTTAAAAACTCTAGATTCAATTTGAATCTTTAAAATGAAGTTTAAGTAAAGTGAAAACTTATTTTTTGAAAGTTTTTTAGAGGCTAAAGCTTGATTGAACTAAAAAAGTTTTTATTTAATTTAAGCTTAAAATTAAATATCTAAATCTTTAAATATACATTTATATATAATTTCTAAAAATCTAAACTTTTATATTTTATTAGACGAGTTTGAATTGACCCAAATGACCCCACTCATTTTACACAGCTAAATGTAATTTTATATTTTTCCTTTGAATGATAAAGGATGCAAAGTATAAGTACATAATATTTATAGATAAAGATCAGCCCTGCATGAAAAGGAGACAGATATTTGACAACACTTTGCACTCTTTCTTGAAGAATAAACACAACCATAGCTACAATTCAGAGGCATATCCGGTTAAAGTTAGTAGTAGTAATCAACTATCACATCCCACTATCAATGGGAGTTAAGTGTTGTTGGAGGGGTTAATTTCATACAAAATTTTCGTAGGAAAGGACACTCACTTTTAGTCAGTGTGTTTTCATTAAGATTCTCTCTAAATAAATAATAAATATGAGAATTATATAATCTTTTCTCTACCTAGTTTATGGTCATTTTTAATATTCTGGTGAGTTATATAATCTTTTCCCGCCGTGCCTTCCAACAACGAATATTATAAAATTAAATTATTAGGTAATAATTGTTTTCGATTATATACTCTGCAAAGGACAAATGCGATGAAGGATCTCCTTGTTGAAAGAGTTTGTGCTGTGAAATTTCAAGCTAATCAAAAGCCAATTGCTCAAAAGCAAAAACGTTGCAATATATGACAGGTGAATATGCATGTCCATTCTGCCAGGACTTAGCAGAGCAGGATCCAACCTTTTTTCGTGATTGATTGTGAAAATAACAATGTGTTCCTCTCCACAACATGGCCAAAGACCATCTATAACGTTCAAAAGTTCCGAAAGTGTCACCTGTTGAAAAATGATAAACAAACATTACACAAAATTAAAATATATGATTATTTACAAGGTGCTGCTGGCAACTAATTAAGTTGTTTATTTTGAATCTAAATTTGACATAAACAAAAAAAATTCGGAGTTGCAAGCATATAGATATTATTAACATGGACAGGGATAAATGCAAACGTTGAAATATATGTTTTAAATACATATTTTGTCGATTAATTTATCTCGATTTTATTCCTAGTCTCTTCTTTACTTTAAACTTCAGATTTTAGTTCCTATAAGAAAAATTATATCTAGTATATTCATAGTTGTTATCTGGTTCTAAATCTTTTAGACTTCAATGTATCTCTGTGGCTGTCTGTAATGAAAATTGAGACTAAGCTTTTAATCCCTTCAAAATCATCAATGTCATTCACTTCTTCACCTCTATCTACACCGAATGATACCTTTTTATCATTATCAGATTTGCTTAATTGCTTTAACTCTGAGATGAGAGAGTGGCTTTATATGTCAATTGAAAGTTGGGCTCACTATATATTGAATTGTAGCAACCATGATCACAAATACAGAAAAATAGTTACAAGAAGAGAGTAATTTCCTATACATTTAACAATAGCATGGTGTATTGGATGAAAAGATAAAAAAAAATAAAAATTCAATTAAATGTGTAAGTTTATTATGCATAATTTGATTTAGAGTAATTATATTCATACATTTCCTTTTTTTGTTGTTCTTTTTAAGAATGTTGCATTGTTAGGTACTTAGGTTCATCACACTAGAACTATTGGCCGCTTTTGCTATGGGGGAGCTGTCATGGTTGTCCTTTAAAATTAAAAGACATCTTTGTCAATTAAGGAAAGAAAGGAAGAAATTTATAATCAATCATTGGCCTCTTTCTAACATCAGTGTTGTGCTTAAGACTATTTTGCCTCTCCTTGATCTGCACAAATTTATCTTTAAAAACACTTTTCAGTGGCTTAAAGATAAAAAAATGTTTATAATCAATGTAAGACTTTTGGTGAGACATTGAGTGTTTGTGAGGCCTTGGTCCCTGGTTTTCTCTAATTGATACATGTTTTGATAAATTATTGATATAATTAATATTTTAAAGTATATAATTATTAATATATATATATATATTAAAATATTCACAAAAAATAAAAAAAAATATTTATTAAATAAATTTAAGTATTATTCTTAGCCTTCTCTAATCCATTTTGCATTCCTTCTCGAAAAGACATAACATCTTCCATCTCATTTCTACCTCATTTTCTTTCTTTCTTATCTCTTCCTTTCTCATCATCATTATTACATTTATTACTTTTTTTTTTTCTTCTATCTTTTCTTTTTTCTTCATACCACTCAAATCCATCTCAAAATTGAGTGGAGGTTTATATTTTTCCTTTGATAGGATGCATATTTGGAAATAAAGTACTTTCTACCAAATAATGATAATAATAATCTGCCATGATATATGAAAAGTCCACATAGATATTTGACACACTCTTTCTTGAAAAATAAACACAATCGTAGCTACAAATTCGCAGAGGCATATCGATTAAAGTTAGTAAAAGTTATGAACTACCCCATCACACTATCAATGGGAGTTAAATGCAGTGAAAGGGATTAGTTTCTTGCAAATTTTTTTTATTGGAAAAGACACTCACATTTAGTCCGAGTGTTTTGAATATAATTGACTCCAATAAAAAATACATGTGAAAAATTAAAAATTAAAAAAAATCACACTCCGAAATAATGATCTTATGCTCTCGTTAATATCTGAGCCATATGTCATTTGGTTTAGGGTCAATCATAAAAAATTATCTTAAAACAGCTACCATGATATGTTAGTGATGTTCAACCAATTTTAACACTTTTATCTTTAGATAACTTTTCTCCACGTAATTCATGATCTTCTTTGATACTTTGGTCAATTATAATCTTGCTCTGCAGCATTTTCTTGTTGTGGAGGAATTTGACAATGTCATGTAGGCCTTCACTAGCAACAGAGATCTTTATTAGCTCTCCTGCAATTTCAGCTGGAGTCACTTGGACTTCTCCCATAAGCCCTTCAATCTGTTGAAAGAGTTTGTGCTCAGAAATTCCAAGGTAATTGAAGGCCAATTGCTGAAAAGCAGAAAAGTTGCAATATGACAGGTGAATATGCATGTCCATTCGTCCAGGTCTTAGCAGAGCAGGATCCAGCCTTTCTTTGTGATTGGTTGTGAAAATAACAACGCGTTCCTCTCCACAGCATGACCAAAGACCATCTATAACATTCAAAAGTCCTGAAAGTGTCACCTGTTGAAAAATGATAAATAGTACGATTATTCATAAGGTCCAGACTACTAATTACCTTGTTTATTTTTAATGTAAATTTGACATAAACAATAATGTGGGGTTCAAAGCATTTGGATATTGTTATCATGTTATGTTATATCAGTATATTTATATTTGTGTCGTAGATCTCATGTTAATAAGTGATTAGATTAAAATAACACAAATAAATGAGAAAAAATCTAACGACCGTTAACCTTTTGGGTTGAATTAGATTCAAACTTAAATTTTAAAATAATATAAAAGTTTATTCTAATAGTTATTGGACTTATTGATCCACTAGTTATCAAACTACTTATAAATAATTTAATCTTACAAATTTCACACTCCTTGATTAGAGAGATGTATGTTGATGAATTCACTTTAATTATTGATATAATCAAAATAATATATATAAATAAATGACAACTCTAATCTCATGAGCTAATTTTTAAGGTTTAATTAGGTCCAAATTCAAATTTCAAAATTTACCATTTTATGAATCTTATTAGTTATTAAACCACTCATAAATATTCAGTTTTGAAAACTTTATAATCCTTGATATGAAAAGTACGTGTTACTTTGATAAGTGATGTAACTAAAATTTTATGTATATATATATATATATATATGACATATAACTTTTATTTGATAAGCTAACTTTTAGATTGAATTACACCGAAACTCAAATCTTAAAATATATCATGTGATAAATGTATTGTACCTTAATGTTTCTCTTTGGCTGTTTGTGATGAAAATTGAGACTAAGCTTTTAACATGAATGATGTATTTAGATAGAAATACAAACCTTATTATCTCCATTTTTAACTGCTTCCCCATCTTCTTCTCGGTTCTGCAGCTTTATAGTGCAATCAATATCCTCAATCACAAGTATGGAACGGTTGGACATGCCAAGGATCAAATTCTTTAATTCGTTATTGTCATTGACAGCCGTTAGATCCAAGTCATAGATATCATAGTTGAGATAACAGGCCATGGCTGCAATAAGACTAGACTTGCCAGTGCCAGGAGGGCCATACAAGAGGTAACCACGTTTCCAAGCTTTCCCAGTTCTTTTATAGAACTCCTTCCCCTTCACAAACTTGTCCAAATCACTCATCACTTCCCTCTTAAGCTCTGCATCAATTGCAAGAGTCTTAAAAGTCATGGGATGACCAAATTTGACACCAGGCACTTTCCAATAACCTCTATAATCAACTGTGTGGAGCTTCACTGCCTCATTTTCTTGTTTGATGGCCTTAGCTCTCTCCAACACATGAGGCAAATATGAATTGAACATCTTCTCCTTGTGTTTCTTTGGGAAACTTAGCTCATAGTACCTTATTTCTGACCTTAAAGAGGCATTCATATCATGATGATGCCTATTTCGAGATGATGATTCAGCATGTTTACATATATATTTCCACCTTACTCGAACCCCTTCAAACCGATCATTCACTTCTTCATTTCTATCCACACCAAATGATAGCCTTTTGTCATTCTCCGATTTGCTTGCTTTAACTCTTTGAGCTGAGAGAGTGGCTTTGGTGCCCAAATAGGCCTCTGCAGCCTCAAACACTTGGTTTTTAGACATACCTTGAAACTCTTCAATGACAATGGTGAGTTGTGTGGAGAACTGACGAGATAGATTGTGAAGTCCTGAGTAAAAAAATTCTATGACTTCACGAGGAACGAATTCATTGCTGATGCTTCGGATCAGCATAGCTGAGGCTGCAAGAGACGCCACAGCAGATACAAGTGACTTGTAATTGGACATGGTTTTGGTTAAATGGAAAATGGGGACACAAATGTAGGCAAATTGTTCAAAACTGGCTTTTGTTTGTACCTTTTATGAGAATGAGATGATCTCAAAATGCTTTCTAAGGATTGGATTGGAGTGTCCACTTTATATAGTGCAGAAAAGGACTAACTTTCTCTTCTTCTTGGGTTGTTGAAGGTATACCTTGACATGTTTACCACAAATGTTGACTTCTCATTTTGGAAATTTCAGATTTATTTCACTTCATGTTCTAGAGGCTTGCAATGGTGAATGAAACTTCAAATAAATTTTGAGAGAAATTGTTTTTACTTTAAACAAGAGAGTTATATGTTAGACTTTTCTTCTTCTAACGTATATGACTTTTTACTTTATAAAAATTAATAATAAATAATATTTTTGTTAATGAACTTAAAGTTTGAGAGCTTTACTTTGAATAAAACAGGTTTTCATTACCAAAATTTTATGTGCCTTTAAAATTAAGTATATGAATATATAGACTTAATAAGAAATATATATTTGGTTTAGTTTAGCCAAAAGGTTTTCATAAACAATGATGCAAAAACTGATAAATGTAGGAACCAATACGAAATATCATGTTATTGATGACGGGTTGCATTGTTCTTTCTTCACAAAACTAGAATGATGGAAACAAATTGTGCTCCTCAGACTTGTGTATTTAAGGCGCTCTTAAATTCATTTATTTTGATAAAATAATTTTCATTTGTAACATGTTAATAAGTTCAAAGAAAAATTTACTTCTTATAATTTGAACTTTCCCGTGCACCCCATTTGACAAATTATTACAAAGGTCGGTCAGACATTTTGTGTGGCAACTTTTCAAATCCCTTTGTTAGGAAAATTCAGAGAGAGGAAAGGTATGGGGAAACCGGGAATGTAATGCTTTCTGAGAAGTATTACTGAAACTGGGACTTTTCATACAGCATCAGGTATATCTTCTCAGGTGGTTACATTACAGGGTCAACCTTTCTGGTGGAATATTATAAAACACCACTCTCATGGTGTATTGTTACTAGGAGAACTACTTCCTTACAAACTAGCTTAGTTCATTATTCTTTATCCATTTCAAATTTGTATTTAGCTTTTGCCTTTATAAAATTTTTATTTTATTTTACTATTTTACAAAATAAATATTTGTTTGGTCATTTTTCATGGCCATTTTGCATCTAAAAAGATAAGGATGAGTATGCTTGCTTTTGCGTTTAAGTTGAGTGTGTATTTGATTTCTCATTTGAAATCCATGTTTAATGAAAACATCTCATTAAAAATAGTACAAAGGTAAATATTAGTTGTGATGAAAATTTACGTTTAACCATTTTTAACATGTTTCCTAACACATTATGAAAGAATTCACGTCCATCATGAACGGTTCAGCAGTAAATGAGACCTTAAACAAATTTTAAGAGAAAAATTTTATTTTAAATAAAATATCTATATGTTAAACATTTTTGTCAATAATATATGACATTTTTTTCTTTATAAAAATTAACATCAAACATTTTTTTTTAAATAGACCTAAAGGTTGAACTTTTGACTTTGTTAGAAACTACTCTAAGTAGCTTATGCATATTTGAGGTGTTAGTTGTGGATAGAGGCTCTATGATCCACATAAAATAATCCTTTTCAAACATGTTTGATAATATTTTGCAATACAAAAGCTGAAATAAAGATTTTCTGAAGTCACTATGCTTACAATTAGATTCTTGGATTCACATCCATATCTAGGTCCATTCCACCATAGCCGGTTAGGACAAGACCTAGCACTTACAAGAAAGACCTGATTCTGCCCACCATTCAGAAACCATCCATGGCTATCAGGAAAAAAACTTAATGATTAGTTTGCTAGAGGAAAAACCAATTGGTGAATAAAACACTAACTTTAACTAGATTTACACAGTAAGGCTTTGTAAATAAGGACACAATAGAATAGGCTTGTGCTAGATTGTGTATTTCATTGTTGCGATAAATGTACCATTCAACTTCCTTTTTTAAAGTAAGGATTTCTATAAAGCCTGACATTTATTAGATAGAACCAAGTTGAAGATGAATGGCATGATCATTGATCATAGGCCTTAGGGAATGAAGAAGTCATGTACAAGAGTTTTTGTAATTGAGAATATGGGTTAATGGGGACCATTAGTGATCAACACTCCGTGGGCAGATCTACAAAAGAATAAAATAACTAAATATCACATTGAAATTCAAAATAATAAATGAATGTGTGAAAAGTTAATAAAAAAAAGAGATAATCAGATAAGTTACCAAGACAATATATGTATTTTAGATGTACTTTGAAATTAGTATTTTTTTTTAAATCATGCATAAACACGTTACAATAACGGGAAAACTGAAATCTTAGAAGGAATATTTTTCATGAGAAGCCAACACATGTCATAGACTTTCCTTATAATGGCTTTTGCTTTATAAATTGTATAGAATATAGATAGATTCCAGAAAAATGAAGTAAAAAAATGATATTTTTTATTTTAAATTATTCTATACTTCTTTAAATTTCTTATATTATTATTTTTTAGTAGTACTAGTAGTAGAGGATTAACCTAGTTTGACTGTCTTAGTAAAATGAGACATAACAAAAGTCTAAATATTGCAATATTAGAGTTGGCCCATATATGATGAGTTCTTGAAAGGCCAAACCACGAACTGATCTTAACAATAATAGGATACAAATAGTACAATTATGCATTGCAAACCATTGGTGTTTTTGTCACAGACACGTGAATAAAACTAGCCAGCAATAGCATAAAAATGAAGCAGATGATTCAAATAAGCCGTCACTCTAAAATAACAATGACTCAAAGTTGCCCAGGTGCAGTGCACCATTCAAATAGAGGCTTCACACAATGGAGAAAATATGGTTGTGAGAAAAATTAATGCATCAAATCTTAGTAATCAAAGAGTGATGGATTAGCGGCCTAACTCATCTTCTCCTTGACCATTCTTGCCTGTGCTTTCCATTTTTTGGTCCTCTGAAATGGAAAATTAGATCCTTAATCAGTCAAACCAAAGAACATGTACACATATTAACTAAAACCAAACACATAAAAGTTTGAGCTACCATCCCCAACAAAAAGAATAAATATTGGAATTGAATTTAGCTCTTCTAAAGTGAGCAAAGATAAAGTAAATAATCTAAGTCGTTAATAAAAAAATCAACAATTGATATTGCAACACATCCATGATTTGTTATGCATACACATGTAATATCAACCGTTAAGGGGCCCATTTCTTTGAGAAAATCATTTTTTATTTTCACTTTCTGCTTTTACTTTTAGTTATAAAATTGCCACCTTGTTTCAGTTTAACTGTTTTCAAAGATTAGTACAAAAAAAAAAAGTTGTTTTCACTGTACAAATCTTCAAAAATAGGAAACGGATTGATAAATAAAGTGACAGATTTGTAATTAAAAATGAAAACAAAAATATTTTCTCAAAGTAAACAGGCCCTAATTTTTTCATACATGACTAAGATTACTTATTTTACCTTATAAGATAAGTTGTTTACTTTAGAGGGGTCAGATCCAATTGAAACTTTAAATAAAAACTAAGATGTTAGGTTTGGGCAGCTCCACCTTAATTTTTCTCCAAGTATCATATACACATAAGGAGCAACTGAATTTTGGGAAAAGAGATGATGAAAACTGAATGAAAGATTTTAAGATGTGAAGAGGAATAGGCATACAAGTCATTAGATCAGCTATCGAGGGAATCTTAAGATCTTAATCCTACGAATCTTAAAGAAATAGAAATTGTATTATGTGTTTTCTATATCTTACCACCCTCTTCAGGGATATCAGAAGTCCATAAAGTAAGGTTATCTCTCAACAGCTGCATAATCAAGGTACTGTCCTTGTAAGAATCCTCATTCAAGGTATCCAGCTCTGAAACAGCATCATCAAAGGCTTGCTTTGCGAGATGGCAGGCCCTGAAAATAAGTTACACAAAGTAAGGATCTTTGCCTGCCCTTTCTCTCATTGGCACAAATATTTCCACATACCTTTCAGGTGAATTCATTATCTCATAATAAAACACAGAGAAATTTAGAGCCAGACCCAAACGAATAGGATGTGTAGGTTGTAATTCGCTCTCAGCAGTAGTAGAAGCCGTCTGTAAATAATCATAATCAATGGTTTTAGTCTGAGCTGGAAATTTGAGGCTTTCTCCACTAGCACAAATAACTAAAGTACAACAATATTGAGGAAAAACAAAATAAACAGTAGGAGAGCGGCATAACATGAAAAGCTGGTGCAAACTCTACTGACATATTATTGGTTGTATAACACACTTCCTATTATTGATTAAAATTTATTAGAAACTACAAAATCATGAATGAAGCTCATCAAATAAGTGAGACCCATAAAATTTTGTGATTTCTAATAAAATTCAACCAATAGTAGAGAGTATGCTCAAAAGAGTGTGTTGGAGAACTTGTTGCTAGCACTTCTCTTCAGAAAAAACAAAAGGCAAAAATAAAGAATTGGGTCATCTAATGGTATCCCTCTAATCATGTGGTCATTTGCCACGAAATTGAGATCATAATATTCAACATAGCACAGAGGAAAAGGCTCCTCTAAATTGAGCTTGTCAAAGAAGTGCATGTACCCACCCATAATTTAACCTAAATTACATCATAATTTTAACCACTAAAATTTAAGCATGAATAGTCCCTTGTGCACTTCACAGACAAACTCACTCTAGAACAGCTTTTTCCTACCATGGGAAGCTTGATGATTGATGAATGAAGCTATATAAATTTTCCAATCAATACAGATTTTACAAAATGGACCCTTAAACAGTTTGAAACTTAAAAGGAAAAATTGTGTTTTTAATCCCTATACTTTCGATCAAACATGGATAAAGTCCTTATACTTTCATATTTCATATCAATGAATTTGATCCTCAAACTTTAAATAACATGCTCTTTAAGAATTTATCATGTTTTTTAAAGTTAGGAGGGATTAAATCCAGTGTTTTTCTAAAGTTTGATGATCAAATTCATCAATATGAATGTATAGGGACCTTGACCATGTTTGACTAAAAATACAGGAATTAAAAACAATTTTTTCCAACTTTTAACTTCCAGTCACCAAATAATGAACATTTATTTCATAGTGCAAACCGAATATAAACTGTATGCAACTGTGTATATTAAGAATTTAGAAGTGAACGTGCACCAGCTACAATGTATACTAACTCTGTACCCCAAATTATCCAGATTGAACATGGTAAATCGGTCACTAGCATAAAAAAAATGAAAGTTAGGCAGGAGATTGTCACCCAATGGAAAGTGACATATGACCTATTAATTACTGCTCTACAATAGGTCAGATCCCCATTCATAGAATACAGAAAATCGTAATAGATTAACATGTGACTAAGTTACTACATCTAATGAAAGCACAAGATTGTTAAGAGCATCTAATGAAGGATATTGCACTTCATAAAGCATAGAAGTTTTTGTGCAATTAACCATGCCCTCATAAAGTATAAAGAAAAATGAAATTTCCCTTCCTTTTTCTCACAGAAATCTTGGAATTCATCCAATTTGTTTTCGAGCATATAGTCTCGATGAAGTTCCCCTAAAGAGCCAAGAACCATACACTAATAAAAGGTTCAACATAACTTCTGATGTAGTAATGTGGCAGAAAAGGACTAATTCACGAGACAGTTTATTAACACAAGACCTAATCCTATAAAAATATAGGGCAAAAAGATGTTCAATTAAACTTCTTAAGCCTAATGAAAGTCATGGCAAAGAAGGTATTCCTAAGTAGCAGCATCTAATGGGCCAGAATTTGAATGAAAACATCTCTACCTAACCTACCAATACAAAGTTATGAAAGGATGATAACTTTCCTGTTATATTACTAGCAATTGGTGTCCTTCAACTAATAAATATCATCTACATTTTCTGCTAACATTGAAAGCAGCAACATTCATCCCAACCTGTCAGTAGCAGTCTGGCATATATATAAAATATAAGCACAAGGCAAACTCAATTTACATAGGTAATCATTGTTACCTGATATGCTTTAAGTGACTGATCTGCTACCTCTTTCTTTTCATTACCGGATTTGAATTCTGCCAAATACCGGTAATAGTCTCCTTTCCTGCATCCAAGTCAAAACTCAAAAAATGACTTAAAAGGCCAAGAAAGGTTGCATAGCACAAACAAAAACACTTAAAAACCCCATAAAGAAGACAACAAAGCATACATCTTATAATAAAACACTGTGGACTCCGCAATATTAGTGGATGGAATAAGATGCTCATCTAAAACTATCATAATGTCACTGCAAATGTTGGACAGCTCCAACTCCACCTTGTGCATGTAATCCCTGATGCGTTTAACATTCAATTCATTCCCTTTCGACTCCTCCTTCTGCTCTATCGACGACAAGATCCTCCATGAAGCTCTCCGCGCCCCCACCACATTCTTGTACCCAACAGAGAACAAGTTCCTCTCTTCCACACTCAACTCAACGTCCAGCTTCGTCACCTTCTTCATGGCATCCACCATTTCTGCACACCAACCACTCCACCACTCAACACTCTTGAATCAAATTCCAAAACACACAACATATAAATATAGAGTTTAATTTTCACACTCTCATCTGCTCAGATATCATGTTAGGTATGACTTATAGAGTAGTAATTATATTCCACCACTCAACCCACTTGAATCAATTCCAAAACACATAACAAATAAATAAAGCGTTTAATTTTTACACTCTCGTCCACTCAGAAACCATGTCAGATATGACTTTTAAAGTAGTTATTATTCTCCACCACTCAAGACTATTGAAATAAATCACAGAACACAACAAATAAATATAGTGTTTAATTTTTACACTCTTGTCCACTCAAAAACTCATGTCAAATTAGACTTTGAAAGTAATTATTATACTCCACCACTCAAGACTCTTGAATCAAATTACAAAACACATAACAAATAAATATAGAGTTCAATGTTTACACTCTCCCCCACTCAGAAATCATGTATGACTTTTGAATTAATTATTATAAAAAACAATTTTAACTTTCATGAAAATATACTGCTACAAATCCAAATTTTACTCTTTTCTTTCCTAATAATTGAGATGGCGATGTGGGCATGCAAAAGTAGAATAGCAGTTCTAAGCAGAAGTAAAAAAGCAGTGTATTTTTAAGGAAAAAAAAATTGAAACTTGATCAGACCAAATGCCGTTAAAAGGAAAAAGAGAAAGTGGGAAGTTGCAGAAGATGCTGGAAACGTGATTGAAAGTGGAATGAGGCTAAAATGAGGGAGAGAGAACCATCATAGCGTTCAGCTTGTTCAGCTAACTTGGCAACATAGACAAAGTTCTCGCGTTCCTTGGAAAAGGTAGCCATGGCTGATTCAGTGATTTGAGTTTGTCTCTGGTTCCACTATCTCCCTCCTCAGTATGGTGTGGCCAGAGAGAGAGAAAGAGAGAGAGAGGGGGAACCACAAGTGAAGTGAAAGGTAGATACTGTGTTTTTTTTATAAAGTTTGGACTTTGGAGAATTTATAGGTAACCTGCTTTTGCCGGTGACAGATTTTGTTTTGTTTTTTGTGTTTTTTTACAGTGATTGGGAGGTGGGACCCATGGGTGTGGGTGTGCTCGTGTGGGTACGACTGCCATTGTTAAGGAAGAGACTATGCCATGCGTCCAATCTCATGCTTTAATGGTTATCGATCATAACAAAACTAATTTATTATGAATTACTTAAAAATATTAGTAATACAATTTTGTTATTAATTAAAATTTATTAAAAATCATAAAATTTATAAAATTTGTTTTTTATTTAATAAATCTCGTTTATAATTTTATAATTTTTAACAAAATTTTAACTAATAATATTAAAATGTGTATTTTTATCTTTCCTCTTAATTTCGTTATGATTTAATTGGTAATAATATAATTTTAAATTATTACAAAAATTAAAAAATAAAAATAAAAGCTAGTTTAATTTTTTATCAGTAACATTTAAACTGGTTGGACCTTTTTTTGTTTAGCTTTTTAGAAGATTTATACAATTTTACAATTAAAAAAGCTCGTCAATTTAGTTTGTTTGGCCGAGTCTACGAATCACGAGTATTTTTTATAGGAAATAATTATATTAAAGCAGATAAGAATTATTATATTTTAATAATTTATTTATTTTTATTCATGCATGTAAAATATCACATAATATTATATTTGTTTATATTTTTAAGACTTTTATAGTATAAATTATTATTTCAACTTAAAGTAAATTAATTCATTTAAAAATATTTACAAGTTTTGCTGATGAAACTGAATCTAATATCTTACTTCCCCACCAAAAATAAAATTGGAACTCATCTCCCACCATGTTGGTAATTAGGTCGCACTTGTAGGTTGATTAGATATTTGGTTCATTTAACTTTAAAAAAATTAATTAAATCAATCCAAATTTAGTAAAAATCAATATTAAACTAATGATAAAACTGATATAGATAATAGTTGTATTTTTTTTGTATTTTTATTTAATGAAAAATATTTTTTAATTAAATAAAGAGTTAATATTAATTTACAAAACAATGTATTTTATTCTTAATTTTTTATTTTATAAAACATAATTATTTTACATTAATTTCAAATTTTATTTAACTTAATTTTTATTAATTTATTATTATAATATTATATTATATGTTTAATTAATTACGTATTCGAAACTAGCATCATACTAATATATTTTAATAGCTATTCAAGTTTTTTCTTTTTTGAACGGCCAGTGTAAAACAAGTTAAGTTCACCGTCCTTGAGATTTAACAAAATAGCACTTCATATTTCTTCCTTTTTAAACATTATTTTAATCTCCATCGATCTATAAAACTATATAAAAATCAGAATAGGTTTATATTAATGGAAATAATACACACTCTCACATTGTTATATAAATTAATGAAAATTTGTGTAGAAAAAGAAAAGAAAAAAAAAAAGAGAGGAATTTCTAATGAAATGCTATTGTTTTAAAATATTATTTCAAAGTAAGGAGGAAATGATCTCATGGTTAAGCGTTTGAACGGTGGTTGGATCAAGCCAATCAAGTAGAGACACACAGGGTATCTATATGTCTATTCCATGAGTGTGATATTTCTTGAAATATTTGGAGGTTGCAATTGGACTTATTTGGTGGGCATCAAAACTATTCTTGAACTTTTTTTTTTTTGTAAAGTTCCTTCCATAATGTTTCTTTTGGGGGATTTTCTACCTAAACAATATAACTAAGTAAAATATTTATCAAAAGTACCTTTTAATTATTCTCTACAATAAGTTTTGTCATGGGTGTGTGTGATATCTATGGGGTATTTTTTTATCACAATTCCAACCATGTAGCACATAATATCATATCGTGTGATACAATTTGTCGTATGATAATGAATAGATTAAATTTTTGTAATACAGTTTATAAAGTTACATTATTTGGATAAAAAAACTCTTATATTTTCACCCAAACCAGAAGATAATTAGAAAGGAGTATGATCATGATTGATCCCCAAGATTCTTTCACAAATAAAAGAGAAAAAGAGGTAGGTAACATTTTTACTTTATAGACACCCTGTCACCATCATTAATTTTGGAACAGAAATTGGTTGTTCTCCACGTCATAAAAAAAATGGTTGTCCTGTACTCTCTAGGGCACCTGTTAGTCAAATAATATGGGGTAAAATTGGGAAAATAAATGTTTTACTATATAATATTAATTTTAAAGACGGTGGCTAAGGTCGCTGGAGAGGATGTCGGAGAAGAAGGTTCGGAAGTCACTAGGAGAAGGATGCGGATGAAATTTTAGCATTAATTTAAACACATTATAAAATCTCACCCATCCATTATTACATGTCTATGGTAACTTTTCAATAAACGTTAAATTTATATGATTCAACATCAAACAATATATTTGATATCGAATCATCTAATAAATTTATCAATAATCATGTGTATGATTTATGTTCGTTAACTAACATTATATGAAATTGATTTTCTAATTTGAAAGACGAGAAGTATGTAGAGATAACTATATTTTAAAATTCACATATCAATTTAAGACTCAATATTCAATTGGGGAATTTTTAATGTTTTAGAAATATTTTTAATCGATAATAGAAGATTAATTTTTTTAAAAACATAGAAAATATTAGAGTAGGTTTTATTTTTTTCAACAAAATTTCCTTTATGTATAGTTAAAAATCAAACTCTTGATAACATACTTAAGAAATTCAACTCCCTATTACGTGTGTTAGAGTTTGTTGATAATTAGAGTTGAAATAATTGGAAACGAAAATTAAATTTTTTGTAAAATCTATTATGATGTTATTTAGTATAGAATATTGTGATGTAGGGTAAGAAACTAACTACAAGGAGTCATTAAGAATAAGTTATTTATACTTTTAATTCTAAAAGAGACATGAATTTTATAAAAATAAATAACTTATTATTTTATTCTACGAAAGACCAACTCTATGGATAGAGGAGTACCTCTTAACATAAAAAAATCTTATAATATTTTTTTATATTATTCAATTATAAATGATAAATTTATTGATTTTAACAATAATTATATTAAAAGTTATATATATATATTATAATTTCTGATTGATTTACATTATAAATTTTCTTTTTTACTTATAAACCATGAATTCACTTCGCAGTAGAGCCTTGGCCCCGATTTCACTTCACCGATTCAAGGTATATATGTGAAGAACAAGCTGTTTTCATGGTGAAGAAAGAAAGCATACAAAAGTGAATAGTTAATTATACAATTAGTTAATTTCATGAAGCATATATAGCCAAAATAATGCAAATTATGGCGACAAATGTTGATTGCTTCTTTGGCAAACCAAAGTTCAATTTGCACATTTTGACGTGGACTTATCCGATTGATTGATTTCTTTTTCTTTTTGTTCTTGCTCAATTTCAACTTTAGCAAAATTAGTGCTTATTTATTACGGTACTTTATCACCAAATTTAAACGTGGAAATTAATTGGTGTTGAGTTATTTTTATTTAATAAGTGATTTTGAATTCGAGTATCGAATATGTAAGTGTATTTATACTTAAAAGAAAATTTTTATCGCAAATAATGATCTTAATCAATTTAAATAAAATTATTTTTTTATGAATATTTCTCTGTTCTATAAAAAATTACTACTATACTTTGTATTTTGTATATTTGATGATGATGATTTTTTCCGGACACTTAAGCCTCAACTTGTAAGTGTACTCTTTGATTGGCATTTCAAGCACCTCATATATAGTTTCTGATGTAATTGATGGAATTTAGATTAGTTACTTTGATAATTAACCAATTCTTCAATCATCCTATCCTCTTACAACTTAGTGCTATAAAATTCATTTGATCAAAGAAAAAAGATGCTACATGAATGCAGCTTTAACCTCTCTTCTGATTTTTTTAATGTTTTTTTTTTTTTTTTTACAAATGACATTTATTCTTCTCAAGAGGCAGGAGTCAATCATATTTTAGCGATATAAACTATTATAAATAACAAAAATTTTAATTTTTAAATATTTAACACAATTACATATTAAAAATTTAAAATGAATACTATCGAAACAATTTCATATTAATTTATTTAAGGTGCTAATTTCTAACTGTTTTATAACATGTTTTAAACATCATAACTTTAGCTATCATAGATCGGTGCACCTATTAAGATAACAATTGCCCATCTTTTTTGTTTGTCTCAATTGCACAGGTGTATTGATGTACACAACGAGGAAGTTTATGCAAAATGGAATGTCTTAGTATGGTGGTCTTTAATCATTGTTCTATAAGAGGTGATGTTTCTACCTACCATATATTCCAAAGATTTCACAATCAATGTACCTTCTTCTTCTTTTATCATTAGTTTTTCAACAAAGGAAGTTATATTATAACTTGGCAAGAATAGTGAGTTGGAGACAAAACGATCAAGTGAGATGTTAACTTGGGATCAAGCAATCCTCCAAATGACTAGATAACACAAGAACAAAAGCTCTTGGGTATGAACTATGAACCCTACGTTTTCACGTGAATGAAAATTTCAAATCACCTTTATTTGTACACTTCCTCCTTACCCGTTAATGACGAGTGATGAAATGATAGGTGATGTAAAAGAGAGAAAAAGAGTAAAAACAACAACAAAAAGGAGCTCTTTTTTAAGGACTGTAAAGGAAAGTGTTAAAAAAATGTAAAATAATAATGATTGGTGTTTTTATGTGACACTGATTATGCTAGACACGTAGGATAGAATAATCAATCCAATTTTACTCTGTTTGGTAAAAAGTGTAATTAGTGTTGCCCAAATCAGAAGATGAAAGGGAAGTTTCTTCAAGTTTCAATTCAACAAAGGCCATACTTTTCTTTTTGCTCTTTGCCGGTTTATTATTGAATGCATGGACCAATGGCCACCCCTATCATTTTCATCATTTCTTAATAAATTTTGCATCAATAAGCTACATGTGAACACTAACATTAGGGCAATAGATAACTATTAAATATTTGTTTATTAAATTAAGATATTAAAAAATTGAATCTAATCTTAAATATAAAAATATAATATTAAAAGAAAAATATCTACGACCTAATGAACTCTTTAATGGTTAGTTATTATTTTCGAAAGTGGATATTTTCTATCTATTTCATAGATTAAAAAAAAAAACACTACACGTGATGAGAATAAATAGCCACTATGAAGAGATTCATTCAGTGCATGCTCGCCTTGGTTTATTTCATGACAAATAGAGCTAGGTTACAGTTTTGCATGCTCGCTTACGTCGTTTTGCATAAGCTTACAACTAAACTGATTGGACTAGCTTAAACTGCGAATTAAACGATCCAAACTTAAGTTTATATCTATGTTTTATTCTTTCAAAATATATTGTGTGTAATTTTTTTAAGAACGTCGTAAAGCCAAGAACAAATAAATTATATTCTTTTCTTCTAAAAGATGTTTAAATTATATTTTCTTATTTTTTATTTTAAAATAAGCGCTTCTTTTTTAGGAGATGAATATGAATTACACTTTAGACTTTTTCAAAAATGAACAAGTTTCTTGATAATGGTGAACAATTATGAATAGCAATTAATTTTAAACATCCTGTTATTATTGATTTTAATACATTTTAGAAGATAGAATGACGTTTTAAATACTTTTATTACCGACTATAAATATCATCTAAAATAATTATTCACCTTTTAAATTTTCAAAATTGATAGATTTCCAAAACTAGTTCTCAATCATGTAAAAAATAACGGGGAAAAAGTCTTTAAAAAGCTCATTTATATTATACTGAACTCAAATATAATGTATATTGATCTTTTCAGAAGTGGAGAGTGCACATTTTAAAATAAAATGAGAGGAACGTGTAATTTAAGCAACTCTAAAAAAGGAAAATATACTTTACTCTAAATTAATTTTGATTAAAATAAACTAAATAAAGTTAGCTCCGTATGATGTTGCTTTTCATCAAATCTATTTTTTTTTATCAATTCATCAAATCTATTTAAGGGCAGAAGGAACGCTAATCGCACATTTCTTCCCACATAATTTTTGTTTTTGATTGAAATTTAGAGCAACTCAAAAGGAGGTTATAAAACATAATTTTAATAGAAGCAACGAGTCCATGGGAAGTACAACGAGTCCATGGGAAGTACAACGAGTCCATGTGAAGTACAACACTACAGTTGTGCAACCTTACAAATAAATAAACAACCACGTCTTGTAGAAGAAAGTAGAAACGGTTTCAGGTGGAAAAAAGAAAAGTAAGCCCAACAATGTACAGTAATTTGTCCAAATGGAAAATAAAAATAGAAGATAAAAGTATAAAGATGAAGAATAGTTTATGAGAACCATTTAGTAAATTTTTTGAGATTACAGTATTATTATTAGAGAGAAAAATTACTTCAGTTATAAAAGGTAAAAAAAATAGTGCACCTAATAAGCAACTTTGATGAGTATTATGGTCAAAAAAATAAAAGTGCTGTTAATAAAATTCACGAAATAATGTGAGACTTAAATAAGTGAAACTCATAATTTTATGATGCCTAATAAATTTCAATCAAATAACAAAAAAATATTAAGAAGTGTATTACTAATATCTCTAGCTAGGGTGATAATGCATCAGCAGCTGTTTTAATTATCGTGACATACACATGATATCTATTGTTTCAGTGCACAACCGATTTTATGTTCGGCACCTTGAATGTTTTATTGTCATTTTTCAAGATAAGAAAAATGCCCTATTGTCTATGTAAAACCCAGCAAACCCACTAAGTGCGTTTTGAACGTGACTTTCTAATCAAGATGATCCCCATTGTAGCTTATAGCCCTGTACGTTATTGAGGAATGCAAACGTGGGTTTGTAAACTCAACTGTGATTTTGAATATTTATCATGATTTTGGTAATTTTTTTTAATAAATTTGACGTACTTATTCATCTAAAATTTGATTTTACTTAAAACTATTCAAACATTACCCTTTTATATAATCAATTCACTCCAAACTTTAAACCACAATCAAGATTGTATACATCAGCTTGCTGCATTTGCATCTCCTAAACAAACTTCTAGAAGCTCCATAGGATATTCAAGATATTTTCACATGATTAAAAAAATGTTAGGCCAATGTTTCACGCTGGAGAAATTAGTAAAATGTAATTATATCATAAGCAACTTATATATAACATTTGTTTTGGATTGAGAATTGTAAACTAGGTTTCCTACAAAATTTTCTTTTGACACATGTTTTTAACCATAAATAACTTCTAACTCAATTTTAACCAAAACCAAATTTGCAAAATCAAGATCATCCAAAATCAGGTTTGCAAATACTCATCCCAACACAAACTTAATCCGTACATGATTAATAAATTGAAGACTTAATTGTGTTTATGGTTTCATAGAAATTACAATTGTATAATTTTGGTTCTCAACTTCTAATTAAGCAAATTATATCTCTCAAATATTGCAATTGTGCAATTTTGACCCCAAGTTCTAATTGTGTAAATTAGATCCTCAAAATATTATAATTATGCGATTTTAATCCCTTTGTCAATCTTTTATTAAATATTAAATGTATTTTTACTAATATTAACTGCCAACATTATATCATCTATTGTATCATACATCAATGTTACATTAATAAAAATACATTAAATATCTAATAAAAGACTAACAAAGAAACTAAAATCATTCAATTACAATACTTTCAGGATCCAGTTCACACAATTAGAACTTGAGGGATCAAAATTGTATAATTATAATAATTATAATACTCGAAGGACCAAAAGTGTGGCTAAGCAAATTGAATGGTTCCTTCGGAAAAGGTAGGACAGCAGACAACACCGGAGAAATCTAAGCAAATTAGAACTAAATGAAATATTCAACAACACATGAGGATATCCTACAAGCTTAGTGTCTCTAACAAAAATGGTTTTGCTGTTAATCCACCATATTCCATTTTAAACGCCCCCCTCCCAAGAAGAAAATCATGTGGTTACTCTTTTGAGCAGTTTATACATGCCAAAAACATTCTTCTCTTGCCAAAGGTTAGGAATGAAAAAAGACCTATACAAAGCCGGTGAAAGCTCCCTGTCCAGATAAGGCAATGCAGCAATAGGCTGAAATACAAATAATATCCAAACAATTAGAGCAAATTATTAGTATTCAATATGAGAAATTTTAAGAATGACTTACCTCCCATGTTGACAAGTCACTTCCACGAGTCAGGTAAGGCCGGTTTAGCTGCAGCTCGACAAGGAAAGTACAAGCATCAACATCATGGAGCTGTCCAAACAATGTTAGTCCCTAGTCAGTTTCCTTCAAACAAGAATTTATAGAGCATAGTACTAGCAGTCTAGCACTTTCACATACGTATTGCTTGTCTGATGCCATGTTTTTGTCGTTAAAATATGGCGGTGCTGCTGCAGTCCCCCCTAGGGTGGAATTAAATGGGAAGGGAAGAAGACCTCGGAATCCATCGTCAATCCATCGAACTTGTCCCACGTAATCTGGGATGAAAAATGATGATGGAAAACGATGCCATTCACTTCCAACGCAGAGTACAGAACCTGCAATACACAGTAACAAAATGATACATAATTCTGATGTTTTTGTCTCAAAATACCTAATGAATCTGGCCATTGAAACTGGTTTCTGACTGTTGCCCTCCCCACCCCACAACAAATGGAGGGAATATCATGGAAGTTCTATTTTAATGGACATTTGATACAGAAGCTTGCAATGAACAGTGAAATTTTAGTTTAGACTAGAAGAGAATGGCAAATTATAACATTTCCTATAGAGAGATCCAACAACAAATCCATGCCCCTGTATCCTATTTAAGCTAATTCCCTATCCCTACATCTTTAACCACCTAACTATTCCAAATAATTAATAAAATCCTAACTAACTACTCTCTTGCTCTATCACACATGACCCAATTACTCCATTCAATCACATTAAAAGAAATGGCCATTCATAAAATATAGAAACAAAGCCACCAAATGTTTGACTCACTGTTTTCTGCGTCATGGTGTTCAAAAATCTTGTAAACCTCCAAGGGAGCTGAGTAACCATTAATCAGAGAAAATGTGCGAGCATGAGAGGCACATAGTATAAGGCTAAGAATCACTGGTCTCATAACTTTTGCAACCTGCATTTTGCACGAGTGAAATCCAGAATGTATTTATTGCTCCCATATCAGATATATGAAGATCTATCCAAATCTCAAGTAAATTGGTATCTTACTGTTACTAATATAGATCGATCGTATTGATTATATTTGCCACGGAAAAGATCAGGGAAGCTCTCAATGACAGCTGAAGCAGCAACACAAATAAGTGGATATATTGGATAAAGGAACCTGCATGCACAGATGGAGAAAAAAAAATCAGTTATCCATGTCAATGTAACTGTAGATTTTATGATAACACAACCAAATATAAAAATCACAATTAATTCACCCCAACTGCATAAGCTGAAGGAGTAATACTAAATAACTACCCTGTCCACTATTATTTATCTTCAGAAGCACACAAATATCTTAATAATTACTACATCAATGTAGAGGATAACTAAATTATGATCATTAAATCCAATTTACAGTGTCTAGATTAGACCCATCCAAAGGGAAAGCAAAAATCACCTCTCTACAGAAGTGAAGAACTGGGTGTGAATTCCCTTAATAAACAGCCAATCCAGACAATACACATGCAGAAAAGGGCTCAACTTTGAGAAACTGTTTTTTAATTAATGAGGCCTAATAATATAATCAAGATCTAGAAGACATGCTTTCAATAAATTGGAGATACCTGTGATACTAAACTGAAGTTTTTCTTATTCCAAATTTCTTCCCTTAGTAGCTGAATGCACAAAAGAATATTTACAATAGGGTAAATATTATGGAAATTGACTTCACTGCAACTTTAAAATTGAGTGCCTCATTCACTATAAGCTAGTCCACCAATTAACAAGGTTCCATGTGCTTAACTATAGGTGGGTGCCCCAATTCACAGGTAATACCCGACTTTCTAAATCTAAACAAAACCATCTAAGGCCTGTTTAGATAAACTTTTTCCTAAGTATTTATAGGAGGAGAAAATAGGAAGAAAAAATGAAACAAACTTCTCCATAAGCTAAAATTAGCTTATACATAAGTTAAAAATCAATTTTTGAAGAAGCTATATGTGAAAGCTTCTACAAATTAGCTTATACATAAACTAATTTTAGCTTATAAAGAAGTTTAATTCATTTTTTCTTCTTATTTTTTTCCTCTATAAGTGCTTATGGAGAAGTTTACTCAACCAGGCCCTAAGTTTCCACTTATAAAAATGAGCCTATATTGGAGATTACAAAAATAGGGTGGTCGGTAGACTTGTATAAAACAAAAGTGGAGGAAATAAGAGATTGATATCCATTTCAATCTCATAACATAAAACACAATAATGTACATGATGTTTACATTGTGCAAGAGAATAGAAAGTGTTTGTCTTGAATAACATCATCATATAATTTTGTAACAGAAGACCAGGTAAAAATTTTGCCAAACCTTTCTTCTTTGTGTGGCTGCAAAGACATAAATCCCAGCCAAATATATATAGGAGATATCACAATCAGTAGGTCTGGTGCATATTTCTTCTTTGCAATAGGAAAAATTGCCAAGAACAGCAGAGCAAGAACAAAACAAAAATTGAAATTGTTAAATCCATTCCTCAGATAATAAAGAGGCCCTTCAGTCCCATACAGATGGCTTTCACCACCTCCAGCTACATTGTATATTAAAAGATTCAAGACAGATGAAGTCCATCTTCCATAATAGTAAAAGTCCGTAACTATTGATGTTGCCTGTAAAAAATCAAAATATGCTGCCATTGTAAAGGATATGAAATATGAAATATGAAATTCAATAACATAATAGGATACAAGCAAAACTATATATTACATACAACATTAGATGATATAGTCATAATTTATAGGCCAGAGAAGTCAATGTGTGGGGGAAAAATAGTCTGACTTACAAGAAGAATAACTGATGTGGCAGCCGCAGCAATAAATGCCTGCTTGAAATTTCTAGATAGAGAATATAGTGTCACTGGAAGGAAAGCCAAGATTGAGAATGGCCACCCAAGTATTACACCAATAACAGCAACAGAAATTGCTGCAGCAGGTTTATCCAAAAGAAATAAACCTGATGCGAGAGACATTGCATACATAGAAAACGAACTCGGCAAGAAACCTAGAGATAATAAAAATTTGATAAAGAAGAATATTAGCAAAACTGAGTCCCACATCTTAGACTGGAACATAGAATCATGAAATACATAATACTTGGTCACCCTTTATTTATCCTCAAAGGTAGGTATACATAATGACAAAAGAAGATGACGGTAAGAAACCGTGTTGGAAAAAAAAAGAGTCAATGGATCACTTACTAGTGCTAGCAAAGAAACAGCCACTGGTTAAGCACAGCATAGCAAGTGCATACGAAGCAAGTCGTTTTCCATACTTTCTCGAAAGAGCTACCATGAGAACAGTATCAGTTAAAACAGAGAGAAGACCGAGAAAGAATCTCACAGCATAGAACACTCTCACCTACAACAGGAAAAGACAATGGTAACATGAAAAGCATAAACATTTTCATCTGCAATCTGTAACAATTCAACAAGTAAGCACAATAGGAATCTTACTTTGTCCTCACTAAACAACCATGAAGCTGGTCGACCCACTATTTCATGAAATAAAAGGTACAAATATGACCGAAGAGCAAACTGTGAACTGCAACCATGCACACACCACTTGTCATTTGTCAATACCATGACCTTAACCGAAGCTAATGAAATTCTCTTCTCAGTTTTTAAATCATTTCTTGCAAGCTATACATAAAACCCAATAAAGGCATCATCAAAATAATCAGTTTCCTCTCATGCAACTCCGGAAAGTATTTATAGGAGAGAAAAAATAAATAAATACTTTAAATTTTTCCATAAGGCAAAATCAACTTATACACATTAGCTTTTGAAAAAAAAAAAAAAAATTTCTATAAAAGTTAAATGTATAAATTGATTTTAGCAAGTAAGAAAATTTTATTTTATTTTTCATTCTTATTTCTTCTCAAATAAGTATTATTCACTAATAAACCTTCATGAAAAAGTTTATCTAATCAGTATAAAAACAATTTAACTCTATTTCCTCTTCAATTATATAAATAATTTATATATCAGTACTAATTAAATAAACTTCTTATAGAAAAAAACGAATGAGCTTTTTTTTTCATGAGTCAAAATCAACACTTAACTTTTATTTCATCTAAGTTGATTTTATCATGGGTTCATTTTGGATTGTTATTTTCTTTTTTTATAGCCCAATGCAAACAAGTCATTAACTTAATCAATAAGCATTGAATGAAGTTGTTAACCCAAAACATGAAAGCTTTTTATTTTCTCCCATGACCCACCTTCGGAAAACAAAAGAAGAGTAAAAGAGAATAGGTACCTGTATTCCCATGTCTGGAATCCAGTTTTATAGAGAAGGTAATGAAGGGGTTCCCAGTAATTGAAGACCTCATCGCAATCGTGGATGATGTTGGAGGTGGCACTCATGTACCTCAAAAGTCCAAGAGCAACCAAGGGAAAAAACCACGCCAACCCTTGTTCGTCTTTTTCCTCCGATTTGTGAGGCTTGTCCAGCTTCGTGTAGGGTTGTGATGGCGACGGATCAGACGGCTCGGAGCGTCTCTGCCTCGCGGCGGAGAGGGCCATTGCGATCTCTGAAAAGAAAGGATTGCCTCACTCAAACACTAAACACTCTCTTCCAAAACTCCCACTTACTTCCTCGCAAAGCAAATTCTTCTTCACTTTTGTCTTTGCTGTGTCCTCCTTTTCTCTTTTTCTCTTGCCTTTTATTTTTTTATTTTAATTGATAATTAATACTCCTTTTCTTTACTTTTCTTTTTTATAATACTCGTTTTTCGATGACATTCACAGGTTAGACCGTAATTACTTTTCTTTTGGTAACCTTAAAAATAATTATATACCAATATGCCCTTTTCTTTTTTCTACTCCAACTTTTCCTTTTGTTCTTTTTTTTAAAGGTTCCGAAGACCAAATTTTTTAGACTAAGTTTTACACTAAATCTCAGTTAGTTTTTAATTTTTTATTAACTAAAAATTTTACTTCATCTTCAACTATGTTTGATAAACAAATTTTTTAAAGAAGTTTGTAACTTTTTTGAAATGCTACTTTAAATAGCATTTTTTTTTCTAATTTCTGGTTTTTATTCTCCTTTTGTTCTTATTTTTTTATTTTTTTTCTTTTTCTATACAAGGTAATATTTGATTACACTTTTTATTCATAAGATATATTTTTATTATTTTATCCTTTTTATATAAGAAAAAATTTTATTATTTTTATTATTTTATTGCATATAGTAATAATAATAAATAATAAATTTATTTTATTTTATTTTTATTATTTTTTAAAATTTTTATATTACACTATTTATTTTAACCATTATACTATTTATAATATTTATTTTTTTATTTGTAGCATCATCCTTGTATAATTTTTTATTTATTGAATATTTTTTATATTATATTATTTATTTTGACTATTACACTATTATAATATTTAGTTTATTGTTTTTAATATTATACTTTAGTATTTTTTATAATAATTATTTTTACAGATACTTCAAGATATTTTTATTACTAAACTAATTAATATAAAATAAAATTAAAAAATATATAAAAATATCATATAAATATATTTTTTCTATCATTTCATGTTTATAAAATATTTTTTATTTATTTAAAATGTTTATATAATTTGATTAATATTTTTGTTTAATTAACTTGTTAATTAAAGTTAATTTTAATAAAATAATTAACGTTATAATTACAAATATTGTTGTAATTAATGAAATGAGTATTAAATAAAGAACCACAAAATGAAAAAAATTTTAACGTAATTATATTCTAGAGATCACAAAATAAATTTCAAATATACAATGGATTCAAACATGGGAAAGAATGATGATATTAAAAAAAAATAACTACAAATATTTGAAGTACATCAATTCAATACTTAAGCTAACTCAAAATAATTTTGTTGGTCTAAATTGATAATACAAAGGAATAAACATTGAGGAGAACTCCATCAATGACTCACAAGTCAATCATATAAGTAAACTTGATATCATATTCATCCTTCAAAATTTAGATCATCAAGTTTATGGGTCATTCCAGATGGTTTGTGACCTAGATGGAGTTTTCCTAATTATGTTCTCTCCTGGTAAGTGAACTCTATCAATGAGCCATGAAGTAACTATACACGTAAACTTAATTTTACATCAACTAAAAACTTTAGGGCATCAAATTTATAGGTTATTTTCATTGCCTTATGATTCATTGATAAAATTCTCTTTGGTGTTTCATCCTTGTATTCTCAATATATAGATTAGTTGTTTGTGATTTTAACCTGCCATAGACTCAATTCTTGATGGAAGAGATATATACAATCTAATGTACAAAAATAGACCTTAGAGAAAATAATAATAAAAATGATATGTATTGAAACAAATATCATTCTAAAATTAATTATCCTAATTATTATGGACCCTCAAAGCAACCTAAATATATATTTTTCTATTGTTTTAATTTATTTAATTTTAATTACAATAAATTTTCATTATTTGTGTTAATTAAGTTTAACGAACACAAATAATGAATGAATGAATTAAATTAATTGATTTATTAAAAAGTTTCTATTGTAGTCATTTATACAATATCTATTTTAATTAATTATAATAAATATTTTTATTATAATTATTAATTATTTTATTAAATTTAAGCTTAATTAATAAATTAATTAAATAAAATCATTAATTAAATTATATAAATATTTAAAATAAACTTACATTGAAAATTCTAAAATTTAAATCTAACTTTTCAATGTTTTAAAAAAAATTAACAAAACTCATTGAGAAGTCGGGTTACAGATATTCGACTTCCCAATGAGAAAAGAAAATGACATATTGGTACATAATATAAGGGGTGGCACATTGGTATTTTTTTTAAGGTTGTTAAAAAATCCAGTAATTAAGGAATATTTAATATCTTTTATATTTTAAAATAAATATTAATTTTTTTATTTTAATATAATAAAATGTATTAATTTATTATTTTAAATAATAAATAAATTACATTAACTCTTCCTGCGATTTCTTGAGATTGCATATGACCTCTTACCTTTAAAACTTTTATAACAACCTCTTTTATAAGGATATATAGTGTAATTTTTGCAGACAATTGAAGAGAGATTAGTGTAATGCATAAAAAGTGTCAGTGTAATATTTTTGAAAAAATCAATGGAGATTAGTGTAAGAACTAAAAAAAAAAAAGGAATAATATTTTTGAAACAATCAAAGGAGATTGGTGTAAAAACTAAAAAAAGAAATATCAAGAAAATTTTGATAAAATCTCACGAGAACTCGTGTAAGTTGCACTAAATGTTATTTTTAGTGAATTTAGTTTCTATATATCACTAGTATTTTAACTTTTATACTATTATCTAATTAAAAAAATATTATAAATAAAAAAATTAAAATGATTATTTTACAAATTTAATATTTTTCATTCTGATTAAATTTTTTCTTAATTATAGTTTTTGGATCATTTGTTAATGTTTTATGTCTTATTTAATTAGACACTCAATTAGAAAGATCGGCTTACAATTTATTATTGTAGTCGAGCCCAATAAATAAATATTTATTATTGTATAATATTTATATTTATTAAATAATAAATTCATATAAAGCATAGAAAATCAAGTAAAAAAATTTAAATTAGTATAAAATTATATTATGTGTTTTATAAAATAAAAATAATTATAAAAGGATGAAGAATAAAAATTCATATATAAACTTTTATATGTTTCAATTCTTTTGTTGAATAAATAATTAAAAAACAGATAAAATAGATTGAACCATTTTTTTTTATCATCAATTTAGTTCAAGTTCTAACCAGCTTTAACAATTTTTTAGTCAAATCAGATTATTCAGTTTAATTTTTTATATTTGTCAATAGCTATGATGATGATTACAATTATATTTCCCTTTATTATATAGTTAATATATAATTTTTATTTTTTAACAATATTTTTACATTAATTAAATTTATCATTTTTTCATATAAAAAACTGTTCTTTAATTTTCTAACTAGATTTAAATATACATATTGCATGGGTACCTTTTGGTTTCTTACAGATTTTCTTTTTGAAAGAAATGAGTGAACACTAAATATGAGCACCTCTCTCAGGATCCAATATCCATCGGTAATAACAACATTTTTTTTTTTTTTTATCTATTTAATTGGTTTACCACATAAATTTTATCTTTTGAAAGAGTAATAATTCAATGTGAATATGGGATAACAAATTTGATACCATGTCATATTATTATTTATTAATAATTTTTTTAATATCGTATAATTATATATCTTTGTTCGTATCATATTAAACATACGTTTCTTCATAATTTTATCATCAACGTCTTTAAGAGCCTTCCTATATAGAAACATAACATAATTTCTATTGGCAGAAATATCTTGTTTCCAAACTCTAATTATCTGAAGTTATTTCAGCGTTGTGCTTACCTCTTAGCAAATACAAAATTTTTAATATATTTTTAAACAAAAATGAAGTGATATTTAAAAATGGACCCATATGGCACTTATAGGTTTTACTAATGGTGGTGATGTTGGGTTGGTGTGGATAAGGTATTGACCAACAACCTTATGGTAGTAGACTTTGTTAATTACAAGAATGTTTAAGGTTGTATGTACTAGATAATTAGTGACTAAGAAATTATGTTTAGAGAAATTGCATAAACACGAACACTGGTGTACTAAACACTCCCCTGATGTAATGATGGCAAAGAAAACAAGACATTGGAACCAAAATACAAAGTACAAGAAGGAGTACTAAGCATAATTTCCGGGGGGAAACATAACGATCAATGGCATTGACTCATTTGTGTGGTAGCTGTCTCTCGCAGAATTCAAGACCAGCATACCATATTTTACAAAAAGGTGGGGTAACATAATAATAACCAAAAAAAGTGTACATGAGAACAAAAAATGCACTCACTTGGAGTGGTGCAACCATATTTAAGGAATATATATAAAGGTGATAGGTAAAAAGGAAAATACAAAGGAAGTAATAAAGCATCAAAGTTAACCAGTGTTCTGCATGCCAGCAGCAATACCCTTCATGGTGAGAATGAGGGTGTCTTCCAAACCAGGGGCGTATTCACTTGTTGGGTTCAGTGTCACAAGTTCATCAGCTGATTTACTTGTCTCCACGGACTCCTTTGAAATGCGGGGGCGCACCTGCACGTTGTAGTTGGGATCACGAATACGTTTCAGTGTGTAAGCTTGGAAAACATTGAGGGTAGTAATGGGAGCATCACGAAGCCTTATTCTTTGCTTCAAGTAGGGGTCTCCTTCCAGAACTTCCTTGTGTCCAGCCACCTACACCAGAAAACAAAAATCATCTTGTCAGATAACTAATCATCTGTCTTGTTCTCATTAGGTGTTGAAAGTTCAATATTGACCAAAGAATTTACTGCTGCAAATTTGGGAAAAAGAGACTGCTTGTAGGATATGGACACTAGTTAAGAAAACATTTAGTGCTCTTGACATCCTAAGTAATTATGATGTAGTTTGAAATTTTGTTAGTTTACCATTAAGGGCTAGTTTAGTTCAACCCACTATTAGTGATTTAATTTTTATAGCTTTAAATTTGATTTTATTTTGTGCTATAAAGTGGTAGAATGGGGAGGCACCTCAGTACTACCAGGTAGGGCACTAATGGCATGCTTGGATTGTAAATAGTGGCCCACCTGGAGAATTACTACACATCAAGTAGTTTCACTCAGTTGCAACTACTTAACTAATCCCTAGACACCAGAGAAGGATCTCCTTGAGAAGGGTTGTCCACCAAACGAAAAAAGTGGCATCAAAAGGATTTGAACTCACTCATGAGAAAAGTGAGAGTTCATACCAGATCTTTATCTACTTGTGTCAACCCGCATTGTGGCTTTAAATTTGATTTAAAGATAGCCAAAATTAATGCAAGTGTATTTGTTGAAATATTAAACAACAACAATTTCGTCGAGGGTATATATGTGCCTTTTGTAATTTAAATAGATAAACACGTGCCTTTTAAGGAAAGCCTTTTTGGAATGAGTTGAAGACTATAAAATGTTGAATGTTTAGATGGTAAAAGTAGCATTACCTGAAGTAGGAGTTTCTTAGTTTCTTCATATTTGTTCCTCAATTGATCCCCAAACGGCCACAGATCCTTTGAAACAAGGAGTTTATCATTCAGAGTAGCGATTCCTGGGTCTCCTTTGGCAAACACCATTTCCACCAAATCAAGTGTGACCCTAAAGAAAGGCCATTGATTGTACATCTCTTGCAGCACATTTAGATTCTTAACATCTTTCTCAATAACTTTTTTAAATGCTGCTCCAAAGCCTAGCCACACCGGAAGATGAAACCTTGTCTGTGTCCATGCGAAGATCCAAGGTATTGCACGCAGTGTTTCAATGCCCCCACTAGGTCTTCTCTTTGCTGGTCGACTTCCAATGTTCATCCTTCCATACTCCAACTCTGGTGTAGCCTGCATGAAAAAAATTTGACAATCATTGTTATCATTAAATGTCATTTTACTTAACACTTAAAAGTGAAGTTGATGATTATATATCTTGGGGGTGTTCAGAAGAACTTTTTGAGCTTATGCATGCTGCATGGCTTACAAATTTTCTGTAATTTTTGTTTAGCTTATTTCAATAACATCTATTGGAAAACTCAAAATAAGCTCCATTTAGCTTATTTTTGTAAGTTTCACAATCAAGTTTATGAACAAGCTCTCATCTCATCTGATAAAGGTATGTTTAGATAAACTATTCTATTAAAAATTAGGTTATATTTAATTAAAAATCAGCTTTTAAAGAAGTTAATACGAGAACATCTATAAATTAACTTATTTTAATGGAGAAATTTATAAACAAGCTCTAAGAAATTAATGAATAAGTACTTAAGTTGTTTACTGAAAGCAGTCCTTACCAGGCGGAAATACTCAACAAAGCGTGGTTCCTTGAATACAATGGAACGGTATTCGTCAGTAGCAAGGACAGCCATCTGATCCATCAAAGTGCGCCATTCTGGTTTTGGAGAAATTGGGGGGTTCATGCCATGTTCTAGAGTGGCAGAAGTGAAACGTTGCAGTGTTCTAAAGCACAAGTGTTGTTCTCCAAAAGATTGCTCAATAACTTCACCTTGGACTGTCACACGAAGTGATCCATGGACTGTGTCTGGAGGCTGAGACAGAATAGCAAGATGAGTAGGTCCACCTCCTCTTCCAACAGTTCCACCGCGACCGTGGAACATGGTTAGCTTAACACCATATTTCTTAGCAACCTTTATAAGTTCCTCCTGAGCCTTATATAGCTGCCATGCTGCAGTGAACCTTCCAGCATCTTTTCCTGAGTCAGAGTACCCAATCATGACTTCTTGCTTCCCATGGATCCTATTCTTGTACCACTCTACCGAGAACAACCGCGCCAAAGCAGCCGGCGCTGCCTCTAGATCAGCAAGCTTCTCAAACAATGGCACAACTCTTAATGGATGCTTGATGTGGCATTCGCGTTGAAGAAGCTCAACTGCAAGCACATCAGATGGTGCAGTTGCCATTGATATGATATAGGCTCCAAAGTTGTCTGATGGTAGTTCTGCTATGACATGAAAAGTGTCCAAAACATCTCTAATCTCTTCAGTTTGGGGAAGGTCAGGTCCAAATAGAGGCCTTTTGCCACTTAGCTCGGATAACAACCATTCCTGTCTTTTCTCTTCAGACCATTCCTGGTAGGAGCCAATTTCCAAGTGTTTGGTTATGGCATCCAACACATCAGTGTGGCGATCGGACTCTTGCCGGATATCAAGCCTCACTAGAGACAGTCCAAAAGTTGAGACTTGTCTCAAGAAATCAAGAAGGGTTCCATCAGCAATCGATCGATCACCACAAGCACACAGTGATCTGTAACATAGTTCAAGAGGTTCCAGGAACTACACGCATTAACTTTAGTTAGTGTCTGTCAAATAAAGATATCCAAGAACCAAAACTAACTTGGTAAATAACTAAATGTTACCACAAAAACATAGCTAGTAATAATCTAACAAAATCCAAATATGTTAATGGAAAAGTACCATAAAGCAAAAACAAAATGGATGTACCTCCTCAACATTGGTGAAAGTGGCTTCCTCTGCAATGTCAGAGTACCCATTAGCTAGCAAATGGCGAGAACGTTCACGAGTCTGATAGAGCCTATCCCTTACATCACCAAGTACCACACGATATGGTTCATTTGAGGGAATCTTTTTCCAAAATTCTTCATCATGAAAGAAAGTAAAGATTATCACATAAGTAAACTAAGTAACCAACATATTTACACCATTTAGATAATTGAAATAAGTAGGCAACAATCTGTTCCATTGTGATGTGACCTTGTTTAGATATCATTGTTTATAGCTTTTAACCAAATAAAGTATAACGCCTATCCCCTGAGTTTAAGAGTGTGGTAAACACCTATATAGTGTTTTGCAACTTCATCTTTCTTGGAAGACCTGTGAAGTTCATCTGCACGAACGCGGAGTTCATCATTGCAGCGCCACATAGAGAGCTATACAAACAAGGGAAATCAGCAAAATGATGCAAGAGTAATAAACCATCCACAATGATCATTTTAGAAGGATGTAATAATAGAGCTATGGATTACCTCAAACATAAGATCTTCTATCTGGGAATAGTACAAATTAGCAGCCATCATTCTAGCCAATAAGCAAACATCCCTTGTGACTTCAGGAGTTACTCTTGGATTACCTGCATCATAATGTAACATAAAATTTGCATATGATTCAATTTGTCCAAATATACTAAGATAATATATACATTTTTTTTTATCACAAATAAGAACCATACCATCACGATCACCCCCCATCCAAGAAGAAAATTGAATGAGAGGAGCATTATAAGGAACACGTTCATTGATCCCTATGTTCTTCAAAGCTGTATCAACACGGCGCAGAAATTTAGGCACACCGGGCCAAATTGTTTCATGAAAGTAGCTCATCCCTGCTCTCATCTCATCTTGTGGTGTTGGAGGGGTCCTCCTGATTTCATCTGTACGGAAGGCAGCTTGAATCTATATATAGAGAAACAACAAAAGAAAATTGTTAACAATGCCATTGACTCAATTGAGCCTTTGTTTCTTTTCTTTTCACCCTTAAACATTTCTTCTGCAGAATCAACTCTAAACAAAGGCATTGGTGTGGTAAAAAAGTAGTGGTTACTTATTGCAGTTTGGTAAACCATCAAACAAAATCCTAAAGGTTTTGATACTCACCTCCCTTTGTAGAGACTCATCAAGCTCCTGCTTATCATCAGGAGTAATGTCTTTGACATACAATTGAGATAAACAATTCCTTATCCTGCAATGCAGATGAAAAGAAGAAAGTTCAATTTTGTTAACTATGCAACAACTTAAGAAAAGATGCAAAAGTGAAAATACTTATACTGAATTAGAAAAGTACTATATTTTGTAACAAACCTTGCATGCTTTTGAAGCAATGATCTGCGAACTGATTGAGTAGGATGAGCAGTGAGGACCAGATCAACAGTCTGGTTTTTCAGTGCATCAAAAACTTCCTGAGGAGACTTTTTCAAGTCAAATACAAGTTTCTTGAGAGTTTCTTCAAAATCTGATTCTGTAGTTGCATTGTTCTCATCTGCAAAATCCCCTTTCTTCAACTTGTTCCTTCGGCGGCGAGCAATCTGGACCTCTTCAGCCAAGTTGGCCAAGTTAAGCATGTGGGAAAAGGACTTGGCAACAACAATAGAGTCCCCAGCATCCAAACTGGTTATCATATTTCCAAGTTCTTCCAGTTTCTTAGGGTCATGCTTTCCTTCATACTGAGCTGAAAGTTCATACATTTCTTGAACCTGCACTAGAACGTTTTAAGTTCTTAACCATCACTGTGAAACAGTTTTCCATCTCAATGTCAAAGAGAAATGCAAGAACACATAAAATCCAGTATATTAACTCAAGGTAAACTATAAAATGAATCAAACACAAGATCTGACAATATATCCCCAGATTATTATTCCTTTTATTTTACTCATTATTACATATCTACCTTCTATATAGTACTGGACATTCAATCACCAAGACATAAAGTGCACCCGAGTCAAATTCTAGTAGGTCATATATTGTCTCCTTAAAGGTAAGTCAAACGTATATACAGACTATTTAATATAAAAAAAAATAAAGATTATATATGTTTTTATTCTCCACAAATAAAATAATGTCAGCTCTTAGTCGCTTGGAAATAAATTGCCTCCTTTTAGTCCCTCATTTATAGAAAAGGACATTTTTTTGTGAAGGACAAGGGCCACATTTGACACATTACATCTGATAATTTGAGGAATTGAAAACATTGTCTTATTTGCATGGAGTAAAAACAAATTTAACCCAAAAATAAAATATTATTCACTAGAATTGGATCAATGACTTCCTCCCCTCTAGAATCCACTATGCAAAGGTCTTTCTCTTGGCTACAAGAACATATCAAAAGCTATTTTCCCTTAAAACTATCCAAACCCATACCCTTGACCAGTAATCAAAATCTGTATCCCATGTTTTTTTCTCACCAAGCCAGTATTAGACTTTCACAACAAAATTGAGACATTAGAGACCAAGCAATGAGTAACCAAATCAAATCAAGGGCACACAAACTAATCTAACATAAAAAACATCAAATAAGGATAGTCAAAAAAAGAAAAATAAAACTCACTGTTTCCTTCAGATCCTCCCCATGTAAATCTTGAAGAATATCAAGGAATCGATCCAGTAGAAGAGCATCATACTCAATCAGTTTGTCATCCTCACTCACTTTGGCAGGAGCCAATTGCCTAAGCTGTGCATCAATAGATGCCATCTTTTCCATGTTTCTGTTTGCCATTGCTACCTTTCAGTCCCTCACCTGTGAACATAGAAAACCAACCAGTAACCCCACATGAACAAATATAAAAACTCACTAACTCAATGAAAACCATGAACCTAAAACCAAGGGGCCGAATCAAAACAACATCCATAAATTCTTTCCACAGCCCGCAAATAGTGATGATGTTGACATCTATGGTTTGATGAGTGGATGACACGTGCAGGGTGATACTAATACTGCTACGACAACAATGGAAAAAAAGTGCCTATTGAAACACAACACGTAGGGAACCAAAAAAACATGAAACGTGTGACTTCTGCATGGTCCATGAAATGAACAAGTGATTGGAATCCAATATGGTACCTGCGTACGAGGAAGAGGAAGATCACAACGAATGAAAAATGGATCAGAATCAGAAAGAGAGATAGAGTTGTGATCTTAAAGGGTGCATAGTGGTGTCTTTATATAGACAAGTAAAGACACTTTTACATGCCTGGAAATTTTTTTTTTTCTTTCCTTCTATGTTTTGGCTGAACCTAATTATTAATGCAAGGTAGAATATGCTTTTATTTTCCCAAGATTCTTTCATTCAGTGCAGTTAGTAGTCTATACTCTATACATTTTTCTGTTCTTAAATGCGATCTAGGCTGAATTAGGGGCCAGATGGAATCTTCATTTTATAAATAAAGATAAAGATTAATCATCAATTTACACATCTAATTATTATTCAAATAATTTTTTTAATACTTTTTTCAATCACAAAATCAATAATGGAATGACAACATTACATCCAATAATTCTAAACTCAAATATCTTAAACAAAATTTTGAGTTCTGAAAAGAAAAAAATATGATTAAAAAGGAGGATTCCATTAAAAATGGTGAACCAAATTTATTAATCACCAATAAAATTAATAAATATTTTACGCCTATAAATATGATTATAAAAAAAATAAATCTTAATTAACATAATTCAACTATAGTCTATGTTAATAGAAAAGAAAACAAAATCCTTTTTCTCGTTGCAATATAAACAATTATTTAATAAAATGAGAAAATAGACTATGTATTAGTTTTATAATTTCCTTTAATCATAACTGATATGTAATATTAGGTTAGGTTTTTTAACATTTGTAACAAGTGTAATTTGTAATTGGATGAAGACTATTTTGTAAATGTATTAATTAAAAATTAATATATTTTTATGTTCCAATCACATATCACATTATAAATTTATTGACTTAATGCATGTCCATTGAATTTTTACATTAATGTAATGGTTTAATGGATTAACTTGTGTTTTTATCTTTATTGATGATATTAATGAATTGTCCTTTTTTTAAATAAATATTTGGTTGTATACAACAACCACATGCTATGTAAAATATATTACCATATATAAAAATTTCTATTTTGTCTAGTTTTTTAATAAATAATATATGTGTAGATGTGATTTTATTAGAAAATAGATTATGCACCTAGAAATGTGAATAAATTAGATTAGACTTTACATAAATATTTTAAATAATTTTTAATTGGAATACATGCTATTAAACTCTTAATTTTATCATAAAATAGATTATGCACATGGGAATGCGAATGGATTAGGTTAAATACTTTGCATAAATATGTCTCATGTTTTATAAAACTCATGACTAGTCTAACTTATTATTTATTAAAGATTTTTTTTTTAAAACTGTCCTACCCATTTTAAAAGTTTGGTCTACCTTGTTAGTTTATTTAAAAACTTATTTTATATTAAAACTTTTAAATAAATCAATAAAACTAGTTTTTTTTAAATAAGTTAACAAATTAAATAGACTAATAAATTTATTTTTAATAGACCAATAAACCTATTTTTAAATAGACTTATTTTTAAATAGATTAATAATAATAATTTATTTTTAAGAATAAAAATTTGTTTTATTTTGATACAAGAATATTAAAATATTAAAATATAAATATAATATTATATTACAATTTTAATTATATAGAGATAAATAGACTAGTATGTTATATTTAATAAATTTTTTATAAATTCAAGTTCAACACATTTAAATAAATAGATCGACTAATTAGGTTCAATTTTAATATGATAGGTGATAGAATCCTATTCCTAATTCTATGTATTAATAATATAAAATAATATTACAGAGTGATTTAATTACATTACAAATTAATACGTAGAGTAAGTTTTCTCAATTTTATTATTACTATCTTAGAGTTATATAAAAAATTATTTGTAACAGGATGAGATCGTAAAACTTTCTTACACTTTACCTTTATTATCATTAAACTCTAATTTTATTATCATATATCACATTTTATATAATTTAATGTCAAAATCTTCGACACCTTTCAACCTATGGTTACAAAATTGACTTTCAAAAGGAAAAGAACGTTGATGGTACAAGACATTTGATCCATGGCACCGCATTCCATTACCACCACAAATATGAAACTGTTTTTTTTTTCTCTTTCTAAAGATAAATATCCATTCAATTATCAAAATTGGAGGTGCTTTTCTGGAGGCGCTAACGTTGTTTGATGTTATCCGGATGTTCGCTAATTATTTCTATTTTGACGGTTCATACTTTCAAATTTGGACGACTGTTGTTATACTTGATTTTGCCTTTATTCCCATTTCACATCATTCCATAAGGAAAACGAAAACATTTATAATTTTGTATTGATTAGGAACAAAAAGAAAATAAAATAAGCTCACTGTGTACTTGTATTATTTATAATTTTATTTTTATCTGTTTTAATTTTTACATTTAACATTTTGTACGCTAAAACAGAGGAAGCAAGCACACAGTTTCGCAAATCATATAGGTTAATAGGAATCATTGTGGGCATGCTGATGCATCACGAGTCAACATACTTTAACCATTGCGTTTTCTATTTTGTTTTTAATTACAATGGTTACGTTGGAACTGCCAAGCACTCACTCACTCTGAGTCACAAAGCATGTGAGGACAGATTAAAAAAATTGATTAATCAATAATATGGTACCAATCACGCATGCTTTAATGACGATCAGTGGCAAGGAGAGGAGCATATTCCCATGAAATTTTGGTTAGAAAAACGTTTTTTCCGGAAACAGAAAATTCCCTTTTCCCAAATGAGACTCAAGTTTGTTGTGCATTTTGTTGGAAAATTTATCTCCAAGACTAAAAGAAAGTGAATAATTTTTAGTATATATGTTTGGGTAGATATATCTCAAGAATCTTCCTTTTTTTTCAAAGGGGTATCGAATTCATTCTTCAATTAAATCTTTTGAAAATTCACGTGGTGTTGTCTATGTGAATGAAATGGCGCATGAATGAGTTATGAAATTGATATATAATAGCCTTAATTGTATTTTTTTATTGAAATAAACTTATTTCATTTTAACAGAATAATAACAACAATATAAGTTAGAATTCTATAAAAAGAAAACTCGTTTCATGCCTTATTTCACGTGGAACCTCAAAGTGATTTTATTTTATTATATTACATCCATATACCATTTCATTCATTTAATATTATTATCTTTAGTGTCATTGAAATAAGGGATGTTATTGAAATAAGGGATGTCATTTCTATTCTATCTATTCCAATATATATGGAAAATAGAAAGTTGAAAAAATATTATATAATAATAATAAAATTAAAATAGAAAAATAATCCAGAAATTACAATAGAAAAGAAAAAGAGAGGTTTGAGATGATTTTTCAATCTTTTAAATTGGAAAATCTAGTATTCTTATGCATGAAGATAATTAATTTGATAGTTATGGTCGGACTTTATTAAGGATTTCTAACCACATTTTCCATAGGGTCTCTTATCTCTTCCTTCTTTGAGCTCGGGTTGTGAAAGAAGGGACCGAGAAGAAAATATTAGCAATAACTGGGTTTATTATGGGACAGCTCATAATGTTCATATCGATCTTTTATGCACTCTTGCATCTAGCATTGGGTATACAGAAGTAGGTAAAGTAGCAATTGTTCAGACTAGCTTATGAGCAACTACAATTTTATTGTCCATTGGATTGCTTTCAACAAGCCCACAGCCTCCTCTTGAACCATTAGCTTAGACACAAATTGTTAAAATATTCGACTGTTACGCGTTATTTTTTAAGATTTAACCTACAAGAAATTGTGACATATTTCTCATTCCTATCGTATTTTGTAATTTTTATTATGGAATTTGTAAACTTATCTAGTTCTTTAGTGTCCTTGTTTCTCTTGAAATCTTTTCTCTTCTCTTACTCTCTTTAATGGTGTTTTTTATAATATGAAACACTTTGCTAGTTTTTGGTCTTTTTCTTATGTTGTTTGTTAAGAAAAGATTTTAGATAGGAGTGTGATATTTGGAAAAGAGAAGTTATCTTAAAGTAAAAACTAATTTCTTTTCTAATACCCTCAATAACCTCTCTTTCAAATCCTTTTTCTTTATCCTTAATGCAAAATTATTCTTAATAGAGTGAGAAGAGAGAGATTTATTTTAACAACTTAAAATACTCTTTCTCTTGACTCATAGATGACTTGAAGATTTAACATTGAATTATAAGGGTACATCATAAAGAGAAATTATCAAGTCACCATCCTAAATTGAATTAACCATGGTAGTTGCAAGTTATTCAACAACTTGGTTCATTCCATATATCACAAATCATCCAACCCAATCAACTTTAATCAATAATGTAATATGTCTTTAATATCTTTTTTCGCTTAAGGTAAAGGTTTCAACGAAAAAAGAAATTTTGGTTTTAAAGACCTATTTACAGCTAACTCATCTTGAACCTTCAAACAAGTAAACTAGATCTCATACTTTATTGTCATCCAATAATTTCAACTCTTTTTTCATAGCATTGAGTCACTTTTATAATTATCACATTTTGTGACTTATTTGAAAGAGATTGGACTTTCATCAATGCTTAACTCACATTCATGTTTAAGTGAATACACAACACAATTGCTTGAACAACTAGTCTTTTTTTCCTTTTAAACCTTCTTAGTGTTATTTCTTGTGCCTGTTCTATCAGTTGTTAATTTGTGACTTGCACATTGTTTGTTGATTCATTAACTATATGTTCATCTTGTAAGTTTTGAATATTATTTTGTTGTCTTTGAGTGTTGTTTGACTATATACAACCAGAAGAAGAACATCTTGAGGAAATGCTTTAGGTTAAGAAGATTTACCACAAGTTTCTATAATATTTATCTTTCACTCACTCCTACTAAATTGGCCGTTCTTAATGAATCAAGCATTACCAAACTTGACTATTCTCGTACTATAGTTAGGATAATATAACTTGTAACCTTTAGACTTTTTAGGATAACTAATGAAGAAAACACTAATGGTTCTTGCATTAAGTTTCTTTTCATGTGAATTGTACACCTTTAGTTTTGTTAGACAACCCCAAACATGAAGATGCTATAAACTAGGTTTCCTTCTCGTCCATAATTTAGAAGGGGTCTTAAGAACTGCCTTAGTAGGAATCCTATTAAGAAGATACACAATGGTCTTTAATATGCACATTCACAAAGATAAAGTACAATACTATAATTCAACATAGACCTAATGATGCATATATGGAAAGTCATACTCAAGGAACTCAAGGAGGAATGAATAAAGGAGCTACCCCTGCACTTGAAGGATCCATGACTAGGGAAAAGTTCAATAGAATCCAAGAGGATGTGCATTTAAAGTTGGCTACACTCATGACCCAAGAGGAGGCCTAAGAAGGACTAGTTTTGTATCATTTGTCCAACTGTCATGAGGGCAATGTATAAAGCTGGAAAGACACTTTTTTCCTTGTATTTTCATAGTATTTTAGGTACTTTACATATAAGATTGCATAGCATTGGGACAAAGCACAATTCGACAACCTTGTTCTTGCTAAGACTATTTTTCGAAAATCCATTGCTAATCTGGTTGCAAAGGTTGGCCCATTCCCTCACTAAATTTGTTGCTAGCCCAAAAGCTAGCTTGCTTTGTGTTTTGGGCTGGTTTTTCTTTGGGCTTCAGTTAGGTGACTCTAACTAGGATTAAGAGACCTTAATTAGGATTAGGAGAATGGTATATAAGCCCTTTTGTGATTACCTTATTCACTTTTTACATTGTTAATGAATGTGCATTACACTTTTGAGAGCTTTTTCTCTACTTTTAATACTTGTGGCAAATCTCATTTCTCTTAACTAATTCATCCATGATTTAGTGGTCAACTTTACCTCTTTCTACTCCATTTTCTCATTTTCTTCTTCCTTTTTCGATCACCATTTTCATGGCTAACCTAGGTTTTAGTTGAAGTTGGGTCTTGATTGTCGATCCAAGGGAGCATCACCTAACCATGTTTGTTAGAGTATGATTCTACCTTTTAATCGCACCATTCTATTGTGATGTGACAAGCATAATGATACAACTCCAGGAAGGTAGGAAGAGGGTAGGGAGGACACTAAGCATGAAGAGACAAAAGTCCTTCAAGGACCCATAACCAGAAGGAGATTAAAGAGACTTGAGGAAGAAGTTCAAAGGAAGATGAATCTCTTTAAAGGGTAAGGAGCATTCAAAGGAGGCCTAACGTTATTCACTCTTTGGGAATGTGTCCTTAAGTAGATGTAAGACCTTTTGTATGGTTTTTGTATTTTGTTTTCATGCTAAAAGACTAGAGCCTTGGACGCATCTAGCAATTTTGGCCTTTAGATGATGGGTCCTTTGGACGCACCCTTCTTTGGATGACCCTTTGAATATACTATTGATTAGTGAGCTTGAGGCCTTACTTTTAGGTCGCGCTTGTTCCAAGACCCAAGGCCTTTTCACTTAACTTGTTTTCATACCTAATTTGTAAGCATATTAGTATATAAACATGATCTTAATTGAATTGTAACAACTTTGAATTCATTTGTGAATCTTACATAGCACGTAATTGAGAGAGTTCTCTCAGCTTGTTTTTGGATTATAATACTTAATTCTCATCAAGTTCTTCGTGAGGCTTATGACGAATCTTGTTTCTCTTATATGATTTTCACAAATAAGTGGCGAGTCATTTTTGAATCTTATCCACTTTCTTCATTTCAATTCCTTTTTCAATATTAAGTTTCTACGAATATACTCTATTTTAACAATAATTCTTGCTCGTATCTTTGTAACATTGACAATTGTGTTAAATATGAGATATAGGCTTAGGTGATTCATATCACATAATATATTGTCCAAAAATGCCTCGCCTTTTAAGGAACTTTGCAAATAAACCTAGATATTGTCCCTTCTCATTAAATTTTACATAAAATTCACCATCCCTATCAAACCTTATAACTTTCACTTTTCTATCTAATTGTCTTTCTACTTCATCTATGACTTTAATAATGACCCTTCTCACTCTATCTGACACTACCACTGCCATTACCATCATCAACCTTGCTACAACCACTACCACCACTATACCAACCCCATTGCCAACAATCCCACTAGCATCACTACTACCATCAGCTACAACCACTACAATCACATCGACACCATTATAACCACCCTTATCCCCATCCCCACTGGCATGGCTACCATCACCACTGTCACTATCACTACTATCACCGCCATTATCATCACCACCATCATTGTCGATATTGTCACTGCTATTGCTGTTATTGTACCACCATCGTCGCTACTTGGCATTGTCACTGTTACTACTATTGTTGTGTCATCTTCGTTGCCACCACCATATGAACATACATTTAAAAATAATTTTAACAAAAAAAAAACTTTCGACGTAAGTTTATTTTTAACTAAAAATTAATTTTTAAAACTAGAAAAACACAAACTAATTTTTTAAAACTAAATTAATTTTATATTTATTTTTTTAAACTTACCACAAAAGAGCATACCATACTAATTCTTAGTTAGAGTCTATTTGGGTAAAATTCTCCATAAACACTTATAGGAGAGGAAAATGAGAAGGAAAAATGAAATAGACTTCTTCATAAGCTAAAATTAACTTATGTATAAGCTAATTTGTAAAAATTTTCTCCTTTTTTAAAAGCTAATATAAGAGAGTTTCTACATATTAGTTTCGCCATAAGCTAATTTTAACTTATTAAGAAGTTTATTTCTTTTTTTATTTGTATTTTCTTCTCTTATAAGTGTTTTTGGGAAATGAAATAGGCTTTTCCATAAGCTAGAATTAATTGATGTATAAGCTAATTTGTAGAAACTTGCCCCTTCTTTGAGAAACTAATATGAGAGAACTTCTACAAATTAGCCTACACATAAGCTAATTTTAACTTATTAGGAAGTTTATTTATTTTTTTTCTTTGTATTTTTCTCTCCTATAAGTGTCTTTAGGAAATGAAATAAGTTTCTTCATAAGGTAAAATTAACTTATGTAAAAACTAATTTGTAAAAATTTTCTTCTTTTTTGAGAAGCTAATATAAGAGTTTCTACAAATTAGCTTATTCATAAGCTAATTTTAACTTACTAAGAAGTTTTTTTTTCTTCTTATTTTCCTCTCCTATAAGTATTTTTAAAAAAAATTATCCAAACATACCCTTACTAATTTTTGATTCCACCTTGTGTTTAAATTAGTAATAATTTAGTTATTTTTATCCAATAATTTGTTATCGTATCATGTTTGTTAAATGAGAATAACTTTTTTTTTCGAAGACATCCTCTTTTAGCAATTTTTAAAATTTTCTAAAATTACAATGTCACTAAATAATAAATTTAACAAGAATATATATTAGTAAGTAAAGGTTAACCATTCATTAATTTATGGGGTTTAATCAATATCTACTTATTGTGGAATCTCTAGTCCCATCATAAATTATTACCGGTATAAATATTAAGATAATATTATAAAAACTATTAAATTTATAATAAAAAACTTGAATTTAATAATTAAAATGTACAATTTTTTTGGGAATATTTTCAATTGCATCAAAGAATAATTCTAATCTCAGTTTGAGAAAGACAATCACTTCATTTTATAAGAATTTAAATTTTTTATATTTCTTCCATTTCCATTTATTGATTTTCCTAATCCCTTCTCAAATTAATTTATTGATTTTCTTAATCCCTTCTCAAATTAATTGCTTGCTTCCAGAAGTAAAAAAGAAAAAAGAATTGGTTGAATGAATGAGAAATAAATAAATAAATAAAATAAAAATAAACAAGAATTAAAACGGGTTTGAATATTTTAGGATTAAATATATTTTTTTTCTAAATTTTTGCAAAATTTATTTTTAATCTTTAAATAATTTCTTAACCAGTTTTAGTCTCTCAATAATTATCGATTATTATGTCAAATATTATTATCGTTAAGGCACTCATGTTGTGTGAAGATTTTATTTTTGATGGTTAAAAATTGTCTAAAATTAATGGGTTCAACACATTTTGTGACAATTTTATTTCTGACAAGTAAAAAATGTTAGAAATTACTTGAATGAGTGCGTCTAAAAAGTATTAAATACTTTTAGGAAAGTAAATTGTCACAAACATTTGACTAATAAATAACGTATGAAAAAGTTTTAATAATGATGAATACATTTCCCATTTGTTTTATTGTCATTTTTCGTTTGGTTTTTTTTTTGTCGTCATTTTGAAGAAATATTTGATGAGGAAAAAAATATAGAGGTCTCACTTAAAAAAAACAAAAAAACGATAAACAAAATTAAATTAATAGAATAATTTTTTTCTTTCCGTGTTTTTTATGTTATGTTGTTTTTCATTTAAATTAAAATTTTGCTTTTAAATTTTCTTGTGCTAAAATTCTTTCTTATTTTGCTTCTAACTTTATTAAATTAACATTTTATATTTTCAAATTATTTTTTTTTAACTTTTGATTCTAACTTTTAAATTAACGTTATAATTATTTTTAAACTATTGGTATATTCTTTTCTTATTTATTCCGGTCATTATGTTATTGGAATAAAGAATCCAACAATTTTATTAATGAGGTTCATTCTTTATTGAAGTATCTTCTTTCAATTATGTTTTTTTTTTAATTTAAAAGATTTCAACTCGAAATTTTACTTAAGGGTGTGAGTCTAGTTTCACTTTAATTTCACGAACATAATGTTAGTTTTTTTTTTTTTATTACATATTTTTATTTATATTTTAATTCAAAAAATACTTGTATAATATATGAAACCGGGCTTAAATTTTTTAACTGTGAAATGAAGCTTAAATTTACATTTTTAATTTTTATTTATATTTTACCTGTACTATATTTTTAATGTCATGTTTTATTTGTCATTCAATATATTTTTTTAAATTATATATATATATATATATATATATATATATATATATATATATATATATATATATATATATATATATATATATATATATATATATATATATATATATATATATATATATATATATATATAATTATGTGATATGGAGGATAAGATGAGTAAATTTATGGTTTTGATTAAAAAATAAAATTAGATGATTGTTTTTAATTAGATATGTCAACATCTAATAACTTTCTTTTAATCGTAATCATATATAAAATTTACTTGTCTCATTTTCTAGTTATAAACTCTCAGTTGATTATATATATAAATAAAGATTGAATTCAAAATTTCATTTTAAAAAAACTAAGGAACTAAGTCTCTCATATAGACAAATAAACTTCTCAACTTCTTTATTATTTTACTCTTTTTTTTTCTTTTCTTAATTCATCCAAACTATACAGATTGTAAAAAAATCTTAATTGAAAAAATTATTTCTTTTATTATTTTAAATAAAAAAAAACTAAACTTAAATATATTTTTTTGTCTTATTTTTCATTTTCTAAGTTTAAAATTTTTTAGTCTTCACATTTTAAAATAATTAGTTTTAATCATTTGCCTTATGTAAAAAACGAAATACAAGTTATTAATTATTATGTATATAGTTGACAATCAAATAATATTGTAAACTCTAAAGTTTTTCTTCTAATATTATTCAATTTTTTACTATACAATTTTAAAACTAATTTTTTTTATTATACACATGACAAATTATCACTTATATTTTATTTGTCATGTATAACAAATGAATAAAATTAGTTATTTTCGAAAATGTAAAGACGAAAAATATAATTTTCAATTTAAGAAATAAAAAATAAAATTAGTTCAAATTTAAAAAATAAAAATATTTAAACCAAAAGGTTTATTCTTCATTACCAACATCTTTATCGATGGTTAAGAAAATCATTGACATTGTTAGTTAAAAAAATAGTGGTTTGTTTTGGTTTTATTGATTGACACTTGAATTTTCATGTGCTCCCACTATGGCTTCACTCCCTAAAATTCTCTTTTCCGTTATATTTGGTTCACATCTAGACAAGTGAACTTCTCAACTTCGTATTTCTTTTACTCTTTATTTCTCTGTTTCTTAATTCATCCCAACTAAACAAATCGTAAATACAACTTTTTCTATTTTCAATAAAAGAAGCTAATTATTATTCATTGTCAACATCTTTATCATTGTACATTTTACACGTTATATTTAACAAGATTGTTTGCAAAGAAAAGTATTAATTATTTTGGTACGTCAATTTTATTTTATTTTTACATATAAACGCTCTTTTATTTAACACACCGAAGTACAAAATTATAATATCTCTCGAGTGTAAAAAACAAACAACATTCTAAATGTGTTGACTCTGACCAAACACTAATAAATAATAAAAAAAATTATCATTGTTTTCAGAAATAAAAATAATTATTGTGAAACATGAAATTTGGTGTGCTGGCCTTGCTTGAACGAAGCTCGAAGTTGACTTGGGGACATATATATATATATATATATATATATATATTGAGTTTCAAACTTCTACCAACTTTCTTGTGATTATTCAACTGCCTTACTCCATTCTCAAATCTCAATAATGGTGGTTTTTTCAACATGCATGATTCATGTTTGATAAGACAAAATAGTTATAAGAGAATGCCTTGTCAATTATAATTAATTCAATAGCTTATCAGACCAGATATATAATCACTACGTGTCCTCATCATCATATTAAGTGGGACACTTTATTATATTACAATTTTCAAAGCATAATTAGGGGAACCCCACCACATGTGAGCAATGAGCATGATGCAAAACAAGTCAATAATTGTGAACCAATCTTTTGTTTATTTATTCTTCTCTGTCTCCACTTTTAATTCGTCTGAATATTTAGGATTTTTTTATTACATACATTGACATATACTATAAGAACATTAACCACTTTATATTTCAAACATTCTTAAACATGTAATAAAACTGTGATCTTTAGATTTGTATATAGAACTTTTTGATTTTGCTTATGATTTTAGTTATCATTAGCTAAATCTTAGTTAATTAACTATTAATTAACTAGAAAATTATTATTTTTAGTTAAATTGAAGTTATATTCATTTATACTTCTTATTACTACAAATTAGCTAGGAAATAATTATAAATTTTAAAAAATTTACTACAAATTAACTAATATTATTTTCTTAGCTAGTTTACTACTTATTTCATGCTATCATTCAATATTGTAGTAATTTTGTAGCTAATTATTTTTACTAGAAATTAACTACAAAATAACTATTAATTTTAAAATTAGTCACAAAATTATTTTGTAGCAAATTTTAAGTTTTCTAATAGTATATATATAAAAAGAAATTATTAAAATTAATTTTTAAATAAATTTCAATATCTCAATAAATTAGTCCATCGAACGAATAAAAAATTAATAAAATTATATTATAGGTGATGATTATATGTGATAAGATGCATTTGCATACGGACCGTAAAATAATCAATAAATAATTTTTTTCTTCTTCCTTTTTAAGTCATTATAGTATTTGAGTGTTCTTAATTTTAGAGGATTGTATTTTTAACCTCATTTCTTAATTTACCGTGTAAAAAACCTAACGACTTTTTTTTTTTACTAAATTAATATAATTTGTTTTTAAAATTATTAAACTGGTGTAATTTTGAAAAATTTTACTAATATAATATAAAAGTTAACTGAAATATACTGACAGTGAAAATAATGCCTTTCAATTATAAATTATCATATTATTAAAAAAAATGTACTTATATAATTATTTTTTTAAGAGTCAGACTTAAAATAATATATCAAAATTAAACTTCATAAAGTAAATCATACTGATAGTCATTCCAAAAAAAAAAATCATACTCATAGTCATAAAGTATGACTTTTTTTTTTTTTTCAAAAAAATTTAAGCAATTAAATATTTTGAGGCATTTTAAAACGGTCAGAAATGACTTTTTATTTATTTAAAACGATCAGAAATTGCTCTTGTTAACCGTAAAAAATTACCTGTGTAAAAAAGGAATGAGACAAGTCGTCTTTATCTGCATTTTTTTTTAAAACTACACTAAGTTTTGTAAAATATAATATGAAACAAAATATGAGAATAGATTATGAGACCAGATATATAATCATTCGGTGTTGAATAAAGTGGGGCATTTAATTATATTATAATTTTCAAAGCATAATGATTTCTGCTCGATATTGATTTGCCTTTAGCTCGAGGCAATTGTGGGCTATCCAACATTTTTGGTTCCTTTAGGCCCAATGAATTCTCACCGGTATAAAGCGTAGGCACTACTTTTTGTACCCCCTATTTACTTACTAAAAATTTTCTCTGTTTTTTCAAAATTTTCAAAATACTCTTTCCTTATCCCTCACCTTCACTCCTCTTCTCCCCTCCCTCATTGTCGTGCATTGTTGTCCCCTTTCACTCTCTTAGTTTCACACACCATTGTCTCTTGTTGTTGTCGGCATAACACAATTTATTCTTATTTCTTAATTGATTTGATTTGCATAATTTATAAGTAAAAATATTAATAAAATTATAAAAATTAATTAATTATAAATTTTGTATTTTTGCTGCAAAATCTAAATAATAATTCAACTGAAACTTAAATTGTTTTATGAAACAATGTTGAAGGATTCTAATGATTTATGTGGGCAGTAATCAATTATTTTAGTGGATGATAAAATAGAATGTTAATAATATTATAACGATGATCAAGAATAGACATATTTATTTGATGATGATTGAACGGAGAATCAAAGGCTTGAACGCATGAAAGTGTTGTTCTTCATTTTCTTCGTGTTTTTCATTTTCTTCGTGTTTTTTCACGTGGTTTTCATGAAAAAAACATTGAAATTCTTGACTTTTGATCATAAATTTGATTTTGAAAGTTTAAAAGAGAATTTTTAGTATGAAAATGTTTATTGTAGTCATGATTGGGTTCTATAAATATTCAAATAAAGACCATACATATTATGATTAGGACTAGACTAGGCTTTATAGACTTTAGAGTATGTATAAAGAGAGAGAAATTCTTTTAATACATTTTTTAATTAAAAAAATTGATTGAAAATTATAATTTATAGTAAGTCCTACTTTGTATTTAATGACTCTCTTAATTTTTTATAATTTTTAACAAATTTCAAAATAGTGTGTAGATTAGTAGCACTCTTCTAGTTTTTTTGGCTAAAACTAACCCTTCCTTTTGGCTGTCCACAACATACCATCCTTACGGGTGTAGATTTTTTAGTGTAACTATTATCTTATTAAAAACTAACATGATCTTACACTTCAATTTGTTATTTAGTAATAAAAATGAATTAGTTCTTATACATCACTCTTAAAAATTAAAATAAGAAGAATAATAACTTTACATTCAATTTTATGAAATCCTAGAATTACAAAAATAAATAAATAATTATTTCAAAGCATTTGATCTTTTATGTTAGTAATATTTTTTTAGAGCTTTAGATGTTAATTATGTCAATAATTTACAATCAATTTGTGCATTATCTGTCTATACCTAGAAAATTTTCCCTCAGAGTATTTGATCTTATATATACTAACCATTTGTTCATGTTTCAATTCTGGGCTGATGTTTCAAAAAAAATCTTGATTTACTGCAAAAGATAGTTAGGAACACAATTCAATTGATTGCACAGGAAAAAATATATGTTTATGCAAATTGTCTCAACAATTTGAAGTTTTGAACTTGTCTTGTTTGACAATTTGGGCATTTGTGTTTGTGTTAGACTTGTCCCACTTGCACTTAATCCATCTTGCATTATAGAGAAATAAAAGTTCCTATATTAACAAAACATTGACTGCTCTTGAATAGTTGATTTTTGGCCTATTCAATTGTGCCTTGTTCATCTCATCATATCAATTGGTATTGTAATACTAAATTTATATGCTTAGGTACAACTTATGTGTAAGTATGAAGTTAGGAGTTAGGAATTGACATTCATGTTATACTACACCCATTTGTATTACGCTAATAATTAGTAGGTATCATTAGAAGTTATTTGAGTTATTATATAAATCACATCAAAAGAACCTTAAACCCAACCCAACATAACCAATTTCAACGTGGAGCTAATTGGATAAGTTTTAATTTTAAGAACTAAACTTCATGTATTCTCATACTCAAGATTTAAGCTTCCATTAAGTATAAGTTGACTTGGAAAAAAATTTAAAAGAAGTTTAACTTTTCTGACTAAGGTTATGTTTCGCAAACCATTACATATCAATTTTAGCTTTTTTTTTACTAATATTTTCGCTTGTTATTAATAATATAAGGTAAACAAGTTTTTTTTTATTAATTTCAAGCGTTTGTGTTTGTTTATGTAAAAGTTGTTTAAAACGCTTGTTTTTAACTTCTAATTTTTTTTTATATTTATTTCACTTTTATCTTTAAAATATTTATTAAATTTTATTTTTATCCTTTTAAATAAAATAAAATTTTATTTTTATCCTTTTAAATAAAATAAAATTTTATTTTTAAATAAATTTTAATTTTATTTTTAAATAAAATATGATTTTATTTTAAAATAAAATATGATTTTATTATATTATTTAATATAATAATTATAATATTTATTTTATTATTTTAATACTTTACTTCAAAATATTGAGAGTAATAAATAATAAGTTTACTGTTTATTTTAACCATTATAATATTTATAATATTTATTTTATTAATTCAATATTATACTTCAAGATATTAATATATGATAGATGTTTGTTTTAAATATCTTTTATATTATATTATTTATTTTAATCATTACACTTATATATTATTTTTTTATTATTTTTAATATTATACTTTAAGATGTTTTAACTATTATACTAATTAACATAATAAAAATATGATATTTACTTAAGTATTTGTTATTTTTACTTTATTTTAATTGAAATGAAAATATTTTAAGATATTGTACAAGATTAATAATAGAATACACATTATGAAAAAATTGAAACTAAAAAATGTACTTAAAATAATTTATCTATAAATATAAATTATAAACTTTAAAGTTAATTAAAAATCTAAAACTATAAATATCCAAAATATATTTTTATCAATAAAATAAATTAATTTTTACAAATAAATATTATATAAACAAATTCATTATTATCATTTTATATTTATTAACTACTTCAACATACAACTTTATCAAATAATATAAAATTTTTGTTTAACTAATTCTCAGTTATATAAGCTAACTTTTCAGAATTTTACAAAATATAACCTAAGTATATATATAAAAAAGAGAGATTCTTTTAATATCTTCTTTATACTTCAAGTTAAGAGGTATTAATATCCTTATCAATTAATAGACAATATTAGGTTATGTGTCTCATTTTAAATAAAGAATTCTTTTTGCATCTTATTTTAATATATATATATATATATATATATGTAACTGAACATTAATTACTAATTATTAGGGGTACGTAAAAGATATCGATCAATGTGTGTTAATTAGATATAAAACCCATTAAACAAGGATCCAGTATATGAAGATTTCTTTGATTTTTTTTTCTTTTATTTTAACAAATAATTTCTAAAATGTTATTTAAAAAAAATATTTATACAGAAAATAACGAATATTGCATAAATTTATAAAAACAAATACATAGTAAAAACAAGGGGATATATTTGTAATTATTTATGAAAATAAAATCGAAATATTGGACCCTAACGTATTTATAGCGTCAAGGTAATTAACCAGGTTGATTATAATTCACATTCAATATTTGCACTTCACTTCCTGGTGAATCACAAAATTTCTTTCTTCTACTGAATGATGCAATGAATCCTGATGAACTTATATTGTACGTTGTTTTGTCACGGTTAATAAAATGGCTTTTTAGTTTTTATAAACAAAATTTATAAAAGAATAATTTTAAAGTTGTAAAACAACATTCAGGGTTCTTAGTTGTAGTTGTGATTTTGCAGCTTTGACAGTTTTTAAAGGTAAGGTAAATCTTTTATTTTTAATAAATATGTTTTTAATTAAATAATTTTTAAATAAAAATTAATGTCCTAATCTTTTATTTATTTTTATAAATATTATATAACTCTTTTAATTTAAAAATAAAAAACCTATCATTATTAAAAAATTTTCAAATATAACAAATTGTTTATTAGAGTCCAACATGACAACTCTTAATTGACACTAATTAGAATTTGTCAAGCTAATATTAAAAAGAAGGCAATTGCACTGTAGCTCTTCTTCTTCATTCGTTTCTTCCCATTCACATCCTTTTACTTCTGCTCCCTGCCTTACCTTTAGTCACTTGCAACACATAAAATATAAAGATAATCATTCTAGATCTAATGTCAAAATGTTTGAAAGTATTAGCCACAATAATAGTTAGAGCTTTATTTCCTTTGCATCGAGGTTGCCAGAGTTTGCCATGAGTAATAACATTGCCAACATAGAGGAGGTCTCACCACGTTATAGATTTGGGTGATGTCGATGAGCTTCCACCATGTCATGTCACTATGTCATCATATTTTGGGGTCTTTAGAGAGTGAATGAAGAAAAGAGAGTAAGGGGAAAACGAAAAAAAAACTAGGGGAAGGGAAAAAGAGTAAAGGGGATGAGAATGAGGTAGAGGATGAGATTGAACAAAGGAAAACAAAGTGAAAGAAGAAGAGGATAGTTTTCAAATGAACGAAGAAGAAGAAGTAGGCGAGAGTTTTCGTGTTCACATGACAAATTAATGCTGGTCAAGTCAGTGCTAATGAACATTAATAAACAATAATCAAGTAAATTATTAATTAGTGTTGATCAAATCGACACTAATAATGTTAATTATAGCCTATGCAATAAAAAAGATAAATAAAAAATAATAAAATAAACATGTTGATACCCGATTTTGTTCCTATCCCTAAAAAGAAAAAGGCAAGGAATATCGGGAAACCAAGGTTGTAGAAGACACTTTCCGCTGTGATGGACAGAGGAGAGGATCGAGAGGTCACCACCGCATTCAATGGAGTCGTCCCATTTATCAGAATGAGTCTTGTAGGGGCCACCATGACATTAATGAGACCCTGCAGGGAGCCACCACATTAATGAGGAAGATCTCCTTGAAAAGATTGAGGAGAAGAGGAGTTGATTGTTAAAAAGGGTTAGTAGTGAAAGATAAAAGGGGAACCTTTTGGAAAAGAGAACTCTTGAAAACGGCTTTTAAGAGAAACTGGAAAAAGGAGAGAGAAAGTGATAATAGAAGAAGGTAGAGAGTGAGATCAATCTTCTTTGCTACAACGATGAAGCACTTGGAAACTAGGTGAAAGTCTTGAAACTTTTAGTTTGAATATATTGTTCATTTTTCTTTGATCTAATCCTTAACCAAACACTTTACCAAAACTTAGAGGAATCACCCTATACCCTAACCGACTAGCTGACTCCAAATCGGCCACGCCTCAAACAACACTTGACACATCCAAAACCATCTAACATATAGTCGGTTTGATTTTCCTTCCAACCGACTCCTAGTCGGCAACCCCGTTAACACTCAGTCAACATCTCCTCCTAATTGACTCCTAGTTGGCATCCTCGTTGACACTTAGTCGGCATCTCTTGGTAGCTGACTAGGTGTCGACATCCCTATTTAGCTCAAAAAGTCTCAGGCAGAACTACGTAAACTTTGACTTCTCCATTGCATTAGGAGATAATAGGAGCAAGAGACGACTCTTGTCAAGTTCATAAAACCCAAAAATATAATTCTTTCTTCCCTTACAAATATCCATTCTTGTCCATATCCGAAAGGCAAAAAACCATAGTATAGAAGTCATATCCTATTCCATGCATCTAGTTAGGGTAACTATCTTAATACGGATGTGGTAGGATGCTAACACCTTCCCAATGCGTAATGGACTCCAGAACCCGAACTATGATTTTAAAGACTAGCTTTATCCAACATTAGGTTTTCCAGCATTTCTCTTGAAAACGTAGGTGGCGACTCCATGAAATTCATTTCTCTTTCCTCGAAAGGAACGTGAGTTTCTATTTCTTTTTCTTGCCGACCTCGTCGCGACCTAGGTTGTGATACATGGTGACTCAATTGGGGACTCCTACTTTTAGAGAGTCAAGCCTGTATAATTGGATGCATGAAATTAGTGGCTTCTATGTTATATTTTCACCTTTTGATTATTTTATCCATTCTTTTGTTTTGCATTGTAGTCATGATCTGCATGCTTTTATTTTACACAGTTCATTTGTTTCAAACCTTAGAATAGAGGATATATGGATGCGTTATTCTATTCTGCAGCATGGTCAAATTTGTGGATAGATTTTTTTCACACACTACCCTTACAATATTTGCACACCTTGAGTGGGGTCTTATGCCCGAGCCTGAGTGCAACCTAGGGAGTAAGAGACGAATAGTGGTAGCCACCTTGGGGAATACTCCCTATTTGATTATTGCGAAAGTCTCATCTAGAACATGACCCTTTCATGAACACCCACATTTAGATATTCTTCCTGTCTGTGGTGACTTCACAAAATGGGTACTAAGCTCTAGAGGCTAAATCTGAGAAGGCAGAACATCCACCAGTGAGGATCACATAACAAGCATAGAACTCAAATAGGATGTCACTCACCTTGGCCCCCTTAGGACACTTGGGGAACTTTTACTTCAGGCCATACTATGATTCAAATCACCACACCACAATGTTGCCTCTGATTCTATTTCGACACCATTGCTCACTCTTTTTTGGCACCTTTGCCAGTCCCTTTTCGACCCCGTGCCAGGTCCATTTCGGTCCATGTGTTGTCGTTTATACCACCTTGGCTCCTTGTTGCTTCCCTTTTAGTTCATCTCCATGTCGCTTTCTGACCTTAGTCATTACTCTTCCCATGAACCACTCTCTTTAGACATCATGTAAATTTGTCTTAGGGCATCAGACTCGATCATAAAAAGGGCATGGCAAGCATTGCATTTTGCATCCATTTTCATCAAGTTGATTAATATTACCCATAAGTCTTGTACCTTATGTTTTCTCTAACAACCTTGCATTCCAAATAAGGTGTTGCACTCCATTCCATTTGCTTTCCTTCCTATGTCAAATAGCTAGCCAAGATTGATAAGAAAACAAAGACCAAGTCCAATAAGACATCCTTGCAGCACCCATACGGGACACGTTCCAAGACGAAGCGGATGGAGGTAGTTGTGGGCGACCTAGAAGAGTGACACGAGGCGCTAAAGAATGATGTCAACCAACTCAAGGAATAAATAGGACAAATCTTAGAGATACTACAAAATCCTAACATGAACACACCAAATCAACCACAGAATCAAACTCAACAGCCTCCATATGGCCTTCCTACTGGCTATACACCACCCGTGAATAATAACACTGACTCTCACACGACTACCTCAAACCTACAAAACCAAACATAACCCCAAGACCTAAGCTACAGAACAAATGATGCATAGACCTTTACCCCACCTCTCACCCATGATGCTCCAAACCACCAATACATTGACCCAACACCAACTGTCGTCTTGCGCCCCCACCAAGTTGAAGATCTTCATTCCACCAAAATGCTACATATATGACAAAGGGAGTAGTTTCTTCTTCAAACGGGGTAGGACCATAGGGTACCTGGCTTGCCTGGGCACCAATTCAGGATTATAGTTGATGCCTCCTTGTGCGCCCATCAATGGAACGTTTGGGAATCCTCCACATTTAACAATCATGTCCTCCCTTTCATTCCATTAAGGGTACCAACGAATAGATCTCTCTGAGGCATCATCCAAGCATCTTGTCCATTGGGTTCTTGACATTGGTTTGATCCAGCTCCAATGGTGATCCTTGATTGGGTAGGCTATCCTCCTTTTGCTATGTAAAAGGTGAGCTGTCATCCATAGATATAGCAAGGGAGTGTAGAATCTCATCCCTTTCCCATTCTTCTCATAGCAGTAGTTTAATGTATAGTACGTTGTCGCAACCTGTGGTCACGACGGATAACCGACTCTCTTCACCTATGTCAACCGAGTGCCTCTCGGCTGTCTGGAGTCGCCACCTACGTTTTTCTGGAACCTAGGGAAACCTAAGGAAAGGCAGGCCCTGTCGTCGAGTTATGGATTCGGGAGTTGGTTACACGCAAAAAGGGGGCACAGGGGCCCCTGCATGTCTATCATTTCGATAGTTACCCTTGGCTAGCCATATGGGAGAAGGATAGTGTTTGTATATGGGTGACATCCTTGGGTTCTTACATTTAGGACTGGCGGTTGTGGGGTGTGGGGTCATTGACTTGATAGAGGTGTGCCCTCAGGCTCACGCATGCCTTGGCTGCAGAGGGTTCAAAGTCTACGTAGTTCTGGTGTCTAGGTAGGTAAGGGTTAGGTTGCATTGGATCTCGTCATATTTGCCGAGTCGTGCTCGGCTGGGGGATTCAGGCCGAGATATACTCGGCCTTGGATGGGGGTTCAGATTCCATTCTGGGTCGGCGTATATCAGGCTAGGTAGGGTTCAGGGGAGGATCATGCTTGGTAGTACGAATTATATTAAGTTAATTAAGAGGAGAAAGGGAAGTCGACCAACACGGACGTCGAAGTGAGTGGGCGAGCCGTTAAGTAGATCGATACTTCGACTTGCCTCTCAGTCTGGACTTGGGACGCTTCTTCCTATCTTTAGCAGTCGTCAGTTTTTCCTCCTTTCTTTGCCTTTCTTGCGATTTCTTCCTCTCTTTCTTACTTCGTGGCAAGGGTTTATATAGGCTTGGGTTGTGACTTCCCTTGGGCCAGAGGTTATTATCAGGTTTGATAACCGAAATCGTGGGTGGTTGAGGTTCCTAATATCTTGGGTGGTTGAGGTGTGGCTTTGGCTAGGATTCACTTGGTCTTAGTTGAGATCCGGATATGGATTCGAATCGGTTGAGATTCTGATAAGGATTGGAAGGCTCGTGGACTCGGTCTCGGCTGAGATTCTCCTGAGGATCCGGGTTGGTTGAGATTCTGATATGAATTGGATAACTTGTTGACTCGGTCTCGGATGAGGTTCACCTGAGGATCCGGATCGGTTAAGATTCTGATACGGATGGGAAAAATCGTTGACTCGGTCTCGGCTGAGATTCTCCTGAGGATCCGGATCGGTTAAGATTCTGATACGGCTGGGAAAAATCGTTGACTCGGTCTGGTGAGATTTTCTGAGGATTTGGTTTAGGTTTGATTGGGTCAAGGTGGAGGTCAGGGTTGACCCGTGGTTGACTCTGGGTTGACTCTGGGGTTTTGGCCCATGTTAACCGGGCCTAGGACCGATTTGGGGTATGACGGTGGCCCCCCTTTTTATTTAGGTTTTTCCCGAAAAGGTGTAATCCTTTTCTTGGATAAGCGTAAATAAAGATAGAGGTGAGGATGGGGGTGGTTGATGTTTCAGTGAATATTTGGTAGTGGGCAAGGTATTACTAGTTGGTACTCAGCCTTCCAAGTTTCACAAAGTACTTGGCAGCAAGCAAGGCACACACTGGCTGGTGCCCAACCCTCCAAGTTTTACAAAGTACTGGCAGCAGGCAAGGGCACCTGGCCGGTGCCCAACCTCCAAGTTTCACAAAGTACCGGGCAGCAGGGCAAGGCACACACTGGGTGGTGCCCAACCCTCCAAGTTTCACAAAGTACTGGCGGCAAGTAAGGCACACACTGGCGGTGCCCAACCTCCGGGGTTCACAAAGTGTTTTTGAGTTTATTATTATATTTTGTGATGGTGGCAATTTTAGGCTTTGGCGAGGTGAATGGGATATGGGGTTATGACTGGGGGCTTATGCGTGGGAGGTTGCTAAGGATACTACGCGAGGATGGCCGAGATGAAGGCGGCCCACGGGAGATGTTTTGGGATGGAGACGCGGCCTGCGTGGGGATTGGGATGGACCCTACCTGCGTGGGGATGGATTTGAGATGGAGGCTACCCTACATGGGGATGACCGAGTGGGAGACGGCCTACATGGGGATGGGCGAGTAGGAGGCGGCCTACGTGGGGATGGGTGAGTAGGAGACGGCACTACATGGGGATGACCGAGTAGGAGGCGGCCTGGGACGTACTGAGTAGAGACGACCTACGTGGTCTTTGGCTGGGATGGTGTCGGCCTACGTGGTCTTTGGGATTGGGATGAAGTTGGTTACGAAGTATGTTTGGTAGAAGATTTTTGGGCCGTTTATTATTATTATTATTATATTTTTTTATTTTTTTATTTTTTTATTTTTTTTATTTTTTTTATTTTTTTATTTTTTTTATTTTTTTTATTTTTTATTTTTTATTTTTTTTTATTTTATTTTTTTTTTTGGCTCCAAGATTTGAATTTGGGGCAACTGAAGGGGTGCGCGTGGGAGGGCGGCCTTAAGGGCTTCGGACATGCCTCTTCGTGTTTTGGGTCGCATTGATGGTAGGGTGGCGCCATGATTGCGCCATTATGGAAGTCGCGACCCATAATTATTGGTCGCGGGGGTTTCGAGAGAGGGGTTAATAGAATTTGGAGGCGCGTTTACATTCCTCATTTACATTTCCTTCTTTCCTTTCTCTGTTTGTTGTTCTCCTCTTGCCGTTTCTCCCTCTTCATTGCTCCTTTCTTCCTGCGTTTCATTTTCCGGACTAGTACTAGACTTTCTTCTACCATGTCGAGGTGCTTCTTCTTCTTCCTCTTCATTTTCTTCGTCTTCTTCGTCTTCTTCGGGTGAGGCTTTAGAAGTCATGCCAGATTCTTGTTCTTTGGGGAGGGTTACATCAACCCCTATGCCTTGAGGCCCCAGGTGGGTCACGGCGTGGGTCCATAAGGGCGTCTTTGCGAGAATGCGTCGGAGATGTCCTGATTACGAGGTGGAGTCTCCGGCATTTGGATGGGAAGTGGGTCCGCGATTCTCATGTGGGCTTGTTGGAGATGGTGCTTATTTGTAGGGGCGGGAGAAGGCGTGCGACGTCGCCAAGGAAGGGAGGCACCGTTTGTCTTTATGTACGAGGCGGTGTTGGCGGATTTGGGGGGTGATTCTCCCCCTTTGAATATTTTTAGGCGGGACGTCTTGAGGATGGGGATAGCCCCCTCTCAAGCGCATCCCAACGGGCTGGCCATTCAGCGTTTAGGGTAGTCTGTTTGGCATTAGGGGTTCTGCCCACCGGCCCTGCCTCTTCCGAGTCACTACACCGCACGAGTCGGCCCGCCTACAGTAGGGTGGGTCTCACCGACTCCACCGCCCAACTCGGGTCTCTTCTTCCTACACCGCCTCCTACAAGGGCTTCAAGAGCCTGGTTCGTGGAAGATCAAGGCGGCCGGCGTGAGGTCACTTCAGATTGACCCTCGGCCGTTGCCGCTATATTGGCGGGAACCCCCTAAGTTTAAGGGGTTGGTGAGTCAACTCCCCGGAAGCTAAGGTTGATCCGCAATCATTGGACAATCCGCCGAGGGGATGAGCTTAGGGACATCGCTCTTGGATGTCTTCCAACAATGCTACTCTCCATCTGAAGAGTGAGTCTTTTTTTTGAGTCATTTACGAGTCGGCCTTGCGCCGAATGTGCCGATGTCTATGCTTTGGTTTGCAGGTATGTTGAAGAAATAGGGTATTGACATGGCCGAAGCCGATCAAGAAGGCCCGTTTCTAACCAACGATGCCAGGAGTTCCGCTCAAGCCGAGATTGCAGCCTATCACGAGAAAAGGCCTGGCCGCAGATTGGCCGAGAAGGACTTGGGCGGCCCCATTGACCGAGAAGTTAATCCGCCTCAACCCCAAGCAGGCAAGGAGGCGGCGGCGTTTAAAGGCTAACTCTGCCTCAGCTGAGGAGGCGGCCGCTAAGAAGGGGAAGGCTGCTGCCCTTTCTCCTCCACCTGTGTCTTCACCATCTCAGGGCAAGGTGGTGGTAACGGCAGGGCCTGGTATGCCTCTTGGAGGCCTGCCTTGTTATGTGGCCCCTCCTTCTGTTGGCTCCATGTGGGGGCTCGGGTTTGATATGCGCAGTCTGCTTCCTGTTAGCCGCATACCTCCTCATGATCGCGGTTTGCTAGTATCAGCCGGAGTGGATAGTGCAGCTGATATGGTGACTGCCTATATGGCCCGCTCCATGGCCTCTGTGGAAGTTTGGAGAGGTATGCTGCGGAAAGCTGAGCAGATAGTGGCCAAAGAGGCCATTTCGAAGAAGGAGTTGGAGCAGGCTCAGAAGGCCAGAGCCGAGTCGTTGGCTGAGGTTGAGAAGATGAAGGAGGCTAGTCAGAAAGCCTGTGTTGAAGTTGAGGGTTTGAAGGCCCAACTTGCTGCTTCTCAGGCCGAGTCCTCCTTGCTGAAGACAAAGGTCTCCTCATCAGAGGCTGAAGTGGCTTCGCTGAAGTCTACACTTGCTGATTCTCAGTCAAGGGTAGTGGAGGTGGAGGCTTCTCTTGCTTCGAATGGGGAGGCTTTGAAGGCGGCAGAGGCTAAGGCTGCGGCGGCCGAGTCGGAGGCGGTCAAGCTGAAGGAGGAGAATGCTAGTCTTGCCGAGAGGGTGGCTTGCTTGGAGGGAGCTATTGTGGAACAACATGAAGATGGCTTCAACAAAGCCCTTAGGCAGATAGCTTTGTTGGCCCCCGATTTCGACCTCAGCCCGTATGATATGGCTAAGGACGTTCAAGACGGGAAATTGATTTCCCTGTTGGATTGAACTTGTAATTGTATAGAAACTTGTTTATTAATGAAATGATTTTTGGCATTTTCCTTGTGTTTTTGTTTTTTTTGTTTTTATTTCGCTTTCTGTTGATTGTTTATTAATGGCGTTAGTTGGATTGGGGTATTAGTCTTGACCTGGGGTTTGGTTATAGTATACATGGGGCAATGGTAGTGGGTTAATGGGTTTGATGCTTGGGACTGGTGTTACAAGCAAACAATCTCTGTACTTGGCTTAATGGGAAGGGAAGGTTATGGGCTAATGGGATTAACTCCTACAAGGAATGGTGACCTCTGAACTTGGCTTAGTGAATGGTTTTTGGCCATTATTTGTCAAGGAGTGGTGACTCGGGACTGAGAGGAAGGCGGTTTCTGGGTCTGATGTGTGTTGACTCTCTCACACTCGGATGAGAATAAAGAGTTGGTATGGGTTGGTAGGTGGTTTTGACTCAGAGTCGGCCTTGTGGTAGAGTAATGGTATGATAAGGGCTTGGGGAAGGCGGATTGAAGATGTGAGGGATAGCCGTTGGATTATAGATGGGTGGATAGCCCGCCGCCTTCTAGACTTGGCTTAATTGGAGTAACAATCGAATGTTCTCTAACTTCGTTTTAGTGGGTGATTCCGACTCGACTGGGTTTTGGGAAGGCGGGTTTGAGGATGAGAGGGAGGCGGTCTTAGAGTGGTTTCGGATCTTTGGGGATCCGAGACCGAGTCTTGTGCGGTGGACTGGACCGACGGTCATGGTGACCCCTCCTGGATTTTGGAAAACTACCAGTCTTTCGACATGTTTAGAAATGTATGATGATTTTAGCATATCTTAAGCAAAGGTAGGGAGAAGAGAGAAGAAAGAAAAGAAGGAGTCTTATTATTTTGTTGAAAAGATTACAATTATTATCTGACTGATTAGGAAATGAAATAAAAACTACTTGAACTATGTTTCCCTTGATCTTCCGTTAAATCTGGCAAAGTGGTCTTCATCTACCGCCGTATCTTCCTGGACACTTCAGGGGTAGAACATTTTAACCGCATCTGCATTGACGGGGTGGGCTAGGTCTTGTCCCTCGGCGTTGGTTAAGATCAATGCTCCTCCAGAGAAAGCCTGCTTCACCACGTATGGCCCCTCATAGTTAGGTGCCCATTTACCCCTTTGGTCTTTGATGTTGGGTAGAACTTTTTTCAGCACCATGTCTCCTTTTTGGAAGACACGGGGTTTTACCTTTTTATCGAACGCTCTTTTTATCCGCTGCTGGTATAGTTGGCCATGGCACAAAGCGGTGAGTCGCTTTTCCTCGATGAGGTTTAATTGGTCGAAACGTTGTTGAACCCACTCAGTTTCGTCCAACTCGGCTTCGGCCAGTACCCTTAGGGAGGGTATTTCTACCTCTATTGGTAGGACTGCTTCTGTGCCATATACTAGCGAGTATGGGGTTGCCCCTGTGGATGTTCGTACGGAGGTACAGTATCCATGTAGCGCGTAGGGTAACATCTCGTGCCAATCTTTGTAAGTGACCACCATCTTTTGTATTATCTTTTTCAAATTTTTATTGGCCGCTTCTACTGCTCCGTTCATTTTGGGACGGTAAGGTGTGGAATTGTGGTGGGTGATGCGGAATTGCTCGCAGAGTTCTGTCATCATCTTGTTGTTGAGATTGGTGCCATTGTCTGTGATGATGTGAGCGGGGAGGCCGTATCGACATATGATGTCCCTCTTGATAAACCGTATTATCGTCTTACGCGGAACAGAGGGATAGGAGGATGCTTCTACCCATTTAGTGAAGTAGTCGATGGCTACTAATATGAACCTGTGCCCGTTGGATGCTTTTGGCTCGATGGGGCCGATCACGTCGATGCCCCACATGGAGAATGGCCAGGGTGCGGTGAGGTTGTGTAGTGTGGAGGGGGCAGCGTTGAGGCGGTTGGCGTATATTTGGCATTTTGCGCATTTTCGAACGTGTTGGTAGCAATCTGCCTCCATCTGGGTCCAGTAGTAACCTGCTCGGAGTATTCGGCGAGCTAGGGCATGTCCGTTCCCGTGGGTGCCGAATATTCCCTCGTGTACTTCCTCGAGAATTTGCTTAGCTTCTCGTTCGTCTACGCAGCGGAGAAGTGTCATATTGGGGTTTCTTTTGTAGAGCGTGGTCCCGCTTAGCAGGAAGTTAGAAGCCAGGCGTCGCAGAGTTCGTTTGCTGTTCTCGGGGGCGTCCTCGGGATATTTGCCAGTCTCGAGGTACCTCTTTATGTCGAAGTACCACGGTTCCGTGTCATTCGACATTGCTGTTTCTTGAGAAAGATATTGGCAATATGCGGTTTGTGGCTGTTGTCGGACCTGGATCACCATTTCCTGTCCCTCGTTTATCCGTACCATGGCGGATAAGGTGGCGAGGGCGTCTGCCGTTTGATTCTCTTCGCGGTGGACGTGGCTGAAAGTGATCGCTTCGAATGCTGACATAATTTCCTTTGCATAGTCGTAGTATGGGATCAACTTGGCATCCCTCGTTTCCCATTCTCCACGGAGTTGGTAGATAACTAGTGCTGAGTCTCCGAAAACCCTAAGTTTCTTTACTTGGTGATCTAGGGCCATTAAAAGTCCCATAGTGCATGCTTCGTATTCGGCCATGTTGTTGGTACAGTCAAAGCCTAATTTAGCAGCAAAAGGGAAACACTGGTTGTTTGGCGAAATTAGAACGGCTCCGATTCCATTCCCAACGATATTAGAGGCTCCGTCGAACCACATTGTCCACTCGTCACTGTGTTGGTCCTGATCTACTGAGGCGGTCATGAGATGCTCGTCTGGGAACTCATGGCTCCATGGTTCCGTGCTTGGCGAGGGGTGGTAAGCGAGTTGGTCGGCTAGGGCGCTCCCTTTGACGGCGGTTTGGTTTACGTAAAGAATGTCATATTCGGATAGGGCCATTTGCCAACGTGCGATTCGTCCGGTGAGGGCGGGCTTTTCGAAGATGTATTTGACCGGGTCGTTTCTGGCCACTAACCAAGTCGTGTGGGCCATCATGTATGGTCTAAGTCTTTTGGCGGCCCAAACAAGGGCACAGCAAGTCCGTTCGAGTGCTGAATACCTTGTCTCGCAGTCGGTAAACTTTTTGCTCAAGTAGTAGATGGCGTGCTCCTTTTTACCGGCGGTATCTCGCTGACCTAGCATACCGCCCATAGATTCTTCTAGTACAGTGAGGTACAGTATTAGAGGTCGTCCCGGCGTGGGTGGTACGAGTACTAGGGGAGTTTCTAGGTAGCGTTTAATTTTTTCGAAAGCTTCTTGGCACTCTGTGTCCCATTCCCTTCTTTGCTTCTTTCGCAATAGTTTGAAAATAGGGCTACAGGTGGCTGTTAACTGGGAAATGAAGCGGGATATGAAGTTTACTCGCCCCAGGAAGCCCCTGACTTCTGCTTCCGTTTTAGGGGGTGGCATTTCCTTAATGGCCCTTACTTTGTCTGGGTCTACCTTGATACCGTCTTCATTGACTACGAAACCGAGCAACTTGCCTGTTTTTACTCCGAAGGTGCATTTGGCGGTGTTCAACCGAAGTTTGTACTTGCGGAGTCTGATGAAGAGCTTTCGTAAGTCCTTTATATGTTGCTCGATTGTTTTTGACTTTGCGATCATATCGTCCACGTAAACTTCAATTTCTTTGTGCATCATGTCGTGAAATAGGGCTACCATGGCTCGTTGGTATGTTGCGCCCGCGTTCTTGAGTCCGAAGGGCATTACCTTGTAACAGAAGGTCCCCCATAGCGTGATGAACGTAGTCTTTTCTTGGTCTTCTGGGAGCATCATAATTTGGTTGTAGCCTGAGAACCCGTCCATGAATGAGAAGAAGGCATGTTGGGCGGTATTGTCGACGAGGATGTCAATGTGAGGTAGTGGGAAGTTATCTTTGGGGCTGGCTTTGTTTAGGTCTCTATAATCTACGCACATGCGTACTTTTCCATCTTTTTTAGGTACTGGCACTATGTTGGCCACCCATTTAGGATAGTGGGCTACTGCGAGGAACCCTGCATTCCATTGTTTCTCTACTTCCTCCTTGATCTTGAGGGCTACCTCGGGCCTCATCCTCCGTAGTTGTTGCCTGATCGGAGTAACTCCCGGAAGTAGGGGCAATCGATGTTCGACAATCTGTCGGTCTAGGCCAGGCATGTCTTGGTATGACCAGGCGAAGATGTCCGCGTATTCTTCTAGGAGTTCGAGGAGTTTGGTCTTGGATGCTGGGGGGATTTGCCTGCCTATGCGGATTTCCCTCCCGCCTATCTCTTTCTGCAGGCTCACGCTTTCGAGGTCCTCTATGGGGGCCTCGAATCTTGGTTTTTCTCTGTTCCTATCGCGCTCTATGTCTTCCAGGGCTTCAATGTCGATGCCCTCGTCTGGTGTGTCAGGCAGGTCAAGCTCTTCGTTTCCTAGGCGCGAATTGCTGTTTTTGGTTTTTTAGAGAAGATTTTTAGCGTGAAAGGGAGGGGAAGAAGAAAGGAACGGAAATGAAGACATGCTAAAATTTATTTGGAAAGTTCGGATGGTTTTTACAAGAATGATATGAAAAAGAAAGCAAAAAGACATCAAAACCAAATTACATTTCCATCAGGTCTAGATCTAGTAGTTCTTCTGCGGTCCAGTTGGTGAGTTCTGCCTGTGTAGCCTGTACCCAAGGCGCTCGGTCTTCGGGCCCTTCTGTGATTGCCGACACGCTTCCCCGTATGAAGGAGGGTCCTCGAGTGTTCCCATAGGTGTCGCTTGCCTGGTATCCTATTCCATATCGCCCTGGATTTTCCGCTATCTGGATTGGGGTAGGTGTGCCTGTTAGTTGGGGGCCTAACCCTTTGCCTGGCTGATATCCTTCCTTGATCATGATTTGTAGGGCCGCGCTTTCTTGAGGGGACGTGGCGTCTCTGGGTCCCTGTCCGCTATCGATCTCTAATGACTGCAGGGAGGTTTCAAGGGCTTCTTCGTCTCCTTCGATATATTCTTCGGGGGCGGGAGTGGTGATTACGAGCTCTTTTTCCCCCAGGACGCTGATGATGCGATGATCACTGATGAATTTCACCTGTTGGTGGAGGGAAGATGGAACAGCGCCAGCGGCGTGTATCCAAGGTCGCCCGAGGAGGCAGCTATAGGCCGGGCGGATGTCCATGACTTGGAAGTCAATGTTGAACAAGACTGGCCCAATGAGGAAGGGTAAGGAGATCTCTCCCATGACTTCTCGCTTTGATCCATCGAACGCTCGTACTATTATGGAGCTAGCTTTTAATTGAGCGTTCAGTGAAACGAGTTTGTCCAATGTTGTCTTGGGGAGGACGTTTAGGGAGGACCCGTTATCTACCAGGACTCTAGCGATCATGTAACCCCCACATTTTACCGAGATGTGAAGTGGCTGGTTGTGGCCCTTTCCTTCTTTGGGTATCTCATCCTCAGAAAAGGTTAGGTGGCCTTTGCTGGTGATGTTATTAACCAAAGTGCCGAATCTTTCTGTAGTTATGTTATGAGCCACGTGAGCTTCCCTGTAGGACCTTCAGGAGGAGGTTACGGTGGGCCTCCGAATGAAGTAACAGGGACAGGAGTGAGATTCGTGCCGGGGTTTTGTTCATTTGGTCGAGGAGCTGATGCTCGCTACGCCTTATGATCCTCAGGAATTCTTCGTCCTCTTTTTCTGGTGTTGGGACGGGCACATTGGGAGTTGAAGGTTTCGGGCCTCGGAGAGCTTCCGGTGTGTAGATGCGTCCGCTTCTGGTGAGGCCTCCTTCCTCGGCTATGTTAATGACTTCCCTTGCGGGTTCCATTTCGGGAGGTGCTGGTTCATATAACCAAGGTACAGCATGGTTATCTTGATAAGTTGGCTGAGGCGTGATATTGATGGTGAGGGAAGGGGTTGTCATTTGTATCGGATCGTAGTAAATGATGACGGGTTCCCTTGGGGGTTCCTGCCCTATCACTGCGACTTGGGATATGTTCCGCTTCCCTGCCTCCTTGACGGGTGCGTGGTCTAGGGTGTTGATTGATGCCCCCTCGTGGGGTGGGAGAGGGTTGGTACTTACATTGGGCTTGTTTGGTTCCAACTTGAGCCATCCTTGCTCTAGGAGGTCTTGTACTTTGTGTTTGAAAGCCTAACAGTTCTCCGTGGTGTGGCCTGGACCTCCCTCGTGGTATTCGCATTTGGTAGTTGGGTTGTAATTTCGAGGGTATGGGGGTTCCAGGGGCCGTAGTGGCACGGTTGAGATCATCTGCTTTTGGAGTAGTTGGTGGAGGAGGGCCGTGTATGACATTGGTATGGGGGTAAAGTTTCTCCTGAGGCGATTTGTCCTGGGATCTTAGGCGTTTGTGGCCTCGGCCTCTTAGGAGTTCGAGGTACTTGGGAGAAATGATGATCCTTGAAGGACTGAGGGTTATTGGTGTAGTGTTTGGTCCTCCACGATCACGGCATTGGCTTCCCCTTTCTTCTTTTCAGGCAGGAACCTTCTTGGTGAGTTGGTGGGGGTGTTGGTGAATTTCCCCCGCTTGATTCCTATCTCGATTCGCTCCCCTACGGTCACTAAGTCCGCGAAGTTGGAGGTGACACTTCCCACAGTTTTATCGTAGAAGGGGGCCGGCAATGTTTCGATGAACATAGAGACCATTTCCTTCTCTGTTAAAGGGGGTTTGACTTGTGCCGCCAGCTCACACCATCATTGTGCATAGTCTTTGAATCCTTCGGAGTCAGGTTTCGACAGGTTCTGGAGACGGGATCGGTCCGGTGCCATGTCCTCGTTATACCTGTATTGGCGGATGAACGCCTCTGCGAGATCCCTCCAGGTTTTTATTTGTCCTTTCTCTAGGTTGACGTACCATGTTAGGGCGGGACCAGTGAGGCTATCTTGGAAGCAATGTACCAGGATCTTATCGTGGTGGACGTAGGCTGCCATCTTTCGGCAGTACATGGCCAGATGTACCCGAGGGCAGGAACTTCCCTTATATTTCTCAAACTTGGGGGTTTTGAAGTCTACCGGGAGGACCACGTCAGGCATTAGACAGAGGTCTGCCGCATCTAGGCCGTGGCCCCCGGTGCCCTCAATGAGTCGGACCCGTTGTTCCAGGGAACTAATCTTCTCGTCCCGGACAGGGGTAGCCTCGGAGTGCCTAAGGGTGATCCTTGCTTGGGCCGAAGAATAGGGGTAATGTGCGAGGCCCGCCGTGACCTGAGCTGAGGGTCGTCCTGTTTCGGGTTCTTCCAATGCTGGAGCGTCGGCGGGCGTGTTCCATCCTAGGGGCATCCCATATTGCGGGGTGAAGCCCGGGGGGTACGTCGGGGTTCCCTGGGTGGCGGCGTTGGAGGCAGTCCCTATAGTATCGACGGGAGCGGGTGGAGGTACATTTCGGGTGAGAAGCTCGAATACCCTATTCAGCTGTTCTTTTATCTCTCCCATGTTCTCCCTTATTTGGCCGACCTCTGCCCTAGTCTGAATATTCTACTGTTCTAGCTCGTCTATTGCTTGCTCCATGTGGCGGGTGCGGGCTCTAGTGCAGTACTGGTGGCTGGGTAACGTAGTTGACCTGGATGTCGAAGTGAAGGGGGAGGGAAATTTTAGCGAAAAAGAGGAAAGCAGTATATACATGCAAAGATGTCCAATTAAAGGTTTTATTCAAAAATGGAATCGTCAAAACACATAAGCAGTTCCCAAAATAGTGTGTGGCCTAATCTAATCAGGGGCAAGGGGTCCGAGCCCTTAGGCGATCATATAATTCCCTACAAAGACCTAGGAATCCGATTTATTTCCCTTGGTAACTTCATGAAGTCGGCCATGCCCTCTGTTGCTTGGAGACCTTGGGGTATGTCCTTTAGTGCCAAGTTGGCTAGGCTTGCTAGTTTGAGGAATTTATCTTTCCAGGAGGCAGCTTCTGCCGTGGCCGCATTTACTTGTTCTTCGGCGCTGTCGGCTATATCTTTACATCGTTGCTTCCACCCTTCTGCTGTTTGTTTGAGGCTCTGGATCGTTTCCTTGAGTCGGGCTTCTTCCGCCTCTGCCTTTGAGCGGGTTTGGGCTGCTTCCGATAGGATTTTCCTTTCTTGCTCTTTCAGGAGCTCTTTGGAGAGGTTGGCCCTTGTGAGTTCTTCTTCTAGAATGGACAATTTCCCTTGGAGTCGGTGGAGTTGCTTCTGCTGTTCTTTTTTCTCGCGTGCCTCTAGAAGTGCCTTCTCGAGCCGTTCCTTGTCTTTGGTTACTTGGTCACGCTCGGCCTTTCTTGTGCACATTGCTTGGTCGGCAGCTCTAAGGCAACTGCTGACCCTTAATCGAGCCTCGTGCTCTACCCTGGCCTTTTTGGTGATTTCATCATTTACATGTCTTTCGTGGTAGACCTCCTCTAGTGCCTCCTCGAGTTTTCGCTTCCAGTGTGCCCTTTCGGCCTTTGTCTGATCTAGGGATCTTTTGAGCTTTTCAACTTCGAGGGTTTCACGGACTTAAATGGGTGGGTGTTGGGATCCTGAGATAGACTCTTGTCCCAAGGGAGTTTGAGTTCTTTGGCTCGCTTTTTCTACCCGGCTGGCGGTATTCTGCCGAGGCTCTGCAGCTTCGGAGTTTTTCTGAAGTTCCCCTCTTGGTTGGATTGTTCCAAGCGCGTCGTATTTTCCGATGGTGGACCCCTTCTCGTACCTCGGGCCCCCGTAGTACGAAGGGAGTCATGGCCTTTTCTGATGGTGGGACTATTATTGGGTAGCCCTGCCTGCCGGATTGCCAGTTCTGGGTTGTAATTGATTGCCCCTTGCGTTCCTAGTAAAGGCACGTTTGGGTAACCTTCACATTTGATAATGACGTCTTTGCCTTTCATTCCATGGTAGGTACCAACGGATGGATCTTTCGGTTGCTTTTTCGAGCCTTTGAGTCCACTCTTCATTATTCATGGAGGGCACCCAACACCATTTGAAATTTTCTATGGGGCAAAGGGTGCGGTGTTTGCACTGGAAGAGATGGGAGGTCATCCAAAGGTATAAGAGGGGGGTGCAGCCCCTTAAGACTCCTCGTCTCTTTCGCCGCATTGATGGAGAGAGTAGTATGTGTCCGCCAGACTGCCATGGTGGGGTTTTCCCCCTTGTTTCTTCTGGCCAGGAATACTTCCATAGCCGGACGGCCCACATGGTTTTCTGTCTGCGGGAATAGGAAAATCCCATAAATTAATAGTCCTAGAGTGTTGATGAAGGTGGGCCAATCTTTTACTAGTCGGAGATGTTCAAGCCTTTGTTCTAGGTAGGTCCTGGGGAGACCTTCGGTGCCATAGCGTTTCTTTATGATTGGGACCAGATCTGCTTCAAGAACTTTTAATAGGCGGGCTATGGCGCCCCAGGACGGGGGCTGCTCTTGGTGGAAATATAACGCTCCTTCTTCCAGGGGTAGGCCAAGGAGGCATTCATACTCTTCTATTGTGGGGGCTATCCGGAAGTTCTTTGAAGGTGAAACACCTGGCCGGTGCGTAGTAATCGCACTGAGGGCTTCTAGGGCTTCGGCTTGGGTTTCAATATCCAGTAGGTGTAAGAGATTGCCATGTACCTTCTCGAAGCTCGTACGCCATTGCCCTTTCAGATGGCTGCCCAGGTTGCGGAGGGTGTGTAGTTCCGGTACTCAAACTTGGACGGGATATCCTACTCTTTGTTGAGGATGTAATGCGGTTACCATTTTCTAAAAGTCAAAGTAATTAGTCAAGTTGTCATACAGTACCAGGTGTTTGGTTTAGGTAGGCAGGCCGACTTGTGCGGGGCTTAGGTAGGTTCTGTTTGAGGGAATAATTGGGTTGCTGGGGTTTTGGTGGGTATGATTCGGACTCGGATTTAGGGCTAGATTTGGGCTTAGATCCGATTTTCTTCTGGTTTAGGATTCGGCTGAGTAGACTTGGCGGTTGGCTTAGATTTGGACTCAGATATAGGTTCGGTCTGACTTGGACATAGGTTTGATTTTGACTTAGGTTCAGTCCGACTCAGATTCGGGATTCGGGCCGAGTGGACTTGATGGCCGACTCTGAGTTTTTGGGCTGGGGACTCGAGTTAAGGACTTAGGTCTGGTTTGGACTTAGGTTTATTCGGCGGACTCTGTTTAGGGTTTACTTGATAGACTCTAGTTGGTAGACTCGGTTAGGGTTTACTTGGCCGGCTTGGGCTAGGCTTTAGGACTCGGACTAAGGTTTATTTGGCTGACTTGGACTAAGGTTTATTTGGCTGACTTGGACTAAGGTTTATGACTCGGACTAAGGTTTATTTGGTCGACTTGGGCTAAGCTGTATGACTCGGACTAAGGTTTATTTGGTCGACTTGGGCTAAGCTTTATGACTCGGACTAAGGTTTATTTGGTCGACTTGGGCTAAGCTTTATGACTCGGACTAAGGTTTATTCAATAAGCTTCTAGAAAAATCCCCCGAGGTTCTCACACATGAATTTCTAAATTTCTCACCATCAGGCCCCTGGGTCTATGGACTCCCTGAGGTCTCAAAGCACGATCGGGATCAATTTCCCAGATGTTGCTGGTTCCCTCAGTCATCAGCCCCAATTGGAACTATCACGGTCACCGCGTCTGGAGAAATCTCCGGTAGAGGGTACCGCTACACGCCCCGCACTCCCTAACTCTCAGGTCCGGGAATAGGACTGCACTCATGGATGTATTTGCACTCTACCCCTTTTTTTTTTGTTTTGAAAGACTGCCCCCATGTGCACCCGCCCACAATAAAAGAATAATAGCAGAAATATGGTCGAAATACATCCTATGATTTCATGCAATACATACGAAAGACGAATAAAGCTAAAATCATGTAAGATATAACATCACAAGCATCTTCCCTCCCTAGGCAAGGCTAACCTAATAGGGCTCAACTCTCTTAGAAAATCCCCAGCGGAGTCGCCATCTGTCGCAACCTGTGGTCACGACGGATAACCGACTCTCTTCACCTATGTCAACCGAGTGCCTCTCGGCTGTCTGGAGTCGCCACCTACGTTTTTCTGGAACCTAGGGAAACCTAAGGAAAGGCAGGCCTGTCGTCAGAGTTATGGATTCGGGAGTTGGTTACACGCAAAAGGGGGTACAGGGGCCCCCAAGCATGTCTATCACTCGATAGTTACCCTTGGCTAGCCATATGGGAGAAGGATAGTGTTTGTATATGGGTGACATCCTTGGGTTCTTACATTTAGGACTGGCGGTTGTGGGGTGTGGGGTCATTGACTTGATAGAGGTGTGCCTCAGGCCTACGTACCTCGGCCGCGGAGGGTTCAAAGTCTACGTAGTTCTGGTGTCTAGGTAGGTAAGGGTTAGGTTGCATTGGATCTCGTCATATTTCTTGAAGTGGGTAACTTTATTTGGGGGATTCAGCCGAGATATACTCGGCCTTGGATGGGGTTCAGATTCCATTCAGGGTCGGCGTATATCGGGCTAGGGTGGGGTTCGGGGGAGGATCATGCTTGGTAGTACGAATTATATTAAGCTAATTAAGAGGAGAAAGGGAAGTCGACCAACCTGGACGTCGAAGTGAGTGGGGCGAGCCGTTAAGTAGATCGATACTTCGACTTGCCTCTCGATCCGGACTTGGGGCGCTTCTTCCTATCTTTAGCGATCGTCAGTTTTCCTCCTTTCTTTTTGCCTTTCTTGCGATTTCTTCCTCTCTTTCTTACTTCGTGGCAAGGGTTTATATAGGCTTGGGTTGTGACTTCCCTTGGGCCATATAGGTTATTATCGGGTTTGATAACCTAGAAATCGTGGGTGGTTGAGGTTCCTAATATCTTGGGTGGTTGAGGTGTGGCTTTGGCTAGGATTCACTTGGTCTTAGTTGAGATCCGGATATGGATTCGAATCGGTTGAGATTCTGATAAGGATTGGAAGGCTCGTGGACTCGGTCTCGGCTGAGATTCTCCTGAGGATCCGGGTTGGTTGAGATTCTGATATGAATTGGATAACTTGTTGACTCGGTCTCGGATGAGGTTCACCTGAGGATCCGGATCGGTTAAGATTCTGATACGGATGGGAAAAATCGTTGACTCGGTCTCGGCTGAGATTCTCTTGAGGATCCGGATCGGTTAAGATTCTGATACGGCTGGGAAAAATCGTTGACTCGGTCTCGGCTGAGATTTTCCTGAGGATTTGGTTTAGGTTTGATTGGGTCAAGGTGGAGGTCCGGGTTGACCCGGGGTTGACTCTGGGGTTGACTCTGGGGTTTTGGCCCATGTTAACTGGGCCGGACCGATTTGGGGTATGACATACGTGTTGGCCAATACTGCTATGACAAGATTTTTGCCTCTATCTTTCGTGGCAAGGAATGCGTCCACAACTGCCAAATCTATGTAGTCCTCTACTTGGGGGAAGAGAACTATGTCATTAGGAGTCCATAGACGTCCACAAAAGTTTGCCAGTCTCCTTCTTTCCGGAGTTGGTGGAGTCTTTCCTTTATGTTAACCTTTTGGAATTCCTCCAAGCCGTTCTTGTTTCTTTTCTTCCTCAAGACTTCTAACTCCGACATCCTTAACAGTTTTGCCACTGAGACCCAGGACGGGTAGTGTCCTCTGAAGAGGTAAGGTGGAGACTTCGCCAAAGGCAGACCAAGGAGTCGCTCATATTCTTCCAACATCGAGGCCAGCTGGAAGTCCCTAAATGTGAAACATCTGAAAGGCGAGTCATAATACTGTGTTAGGACCGACAGGGCAGCTGGTTGCACCTCTACCTCTAGCAAGTTCAAAAGGTTGTCGTATCTTCCTTCAAACGTTCTATGCCACTACCCTTTTAGGTAACTTCCCCAAAGCCGTAGGGATTAGAGGTCAGGGATCTTGGTTTGGATGGGGCACATTTTTCGGATCCCATAACAAGTTTCCATGTCCATGTTTTTGAAAGTTCTCGTGATGAGACTATCATATGCAATGCATGCTTTATTTTTCTCTCGTTTTTTTTTTTGAGCATGCACTATGCTTTGACTTTTCCGGGGATTGGCTAGGAAGGCCTGGCTTTAAGACAACTGGGTGGACGTATTTCTGTTGCCAATTCGGTCCAAGGGTCCTTGTTTCCCTTTTCCTATAGGTGGTTGGGACCAGACCTCCGAGTTATAAGGCAATTACAGGTTCCTTTCCACAAGTTCTAAGCTCACATCTCACCATTGGCCACTAGAGCTCAGGATCTTCTTCAAGAACCCCCCATAGACAGGAACAAATCCTGGAGTGTCCCTAAAAGATCACGCTCTAGGTAGACTATCATGTTCACTAGTCTAGAGATACACTCAAAGATGATTACCACTACACGTTTGTCACTCTCTTACACACAGGCCCAAGAATAGGACCTTCTTAAAAATTGGTTTAATGGCAAGTGCCTATAACTTTTATTCCCCTTCCCAGAACAATTCCCCCGAGCTGTCAAGAGCACAATGCAATATATATTTGAATCTTCTACCCTAAGGTGTTCATGCTCAGATAGATATGACAATTAAATGGACAGTAAAAATGCACAAGTAATAAAAGCAGTAGTAAAGGTTATGTTATCTCATGCAATCCATTTGACTAAGGCTTGACTCTTACTAAGTTTGATCCCTAGTGGAGTTGCCATCTAACGCAACCCAAATCGCGCTAGGAAAAATTTAAAAGAAATAAAGCTAGTTTGACGATTGGAAGCCAAATCCATCTTGTGACAGACCTGGCTATGTAGAGTCGGAGTCGATTCAGCCAATCCGGGAGGATCGATCATGACTAATTCGGCTTTGATAGGAGTTTCCACCGACGTTTTGAAGGTAATGTCGAAAATCAGAAAAGGATAAGGCAAGCCAACGAAACAGAGTTTCAGTAAGAAGTCAGTTACGCGCATGAATGACATATCATCCCACCCATCTATCATTTGATAGTTACCCTATGAATTGCATGAGCTAAGACAACCTTTACATTTTCTGCTTTTCGAATAAAAGTTTAATGTACAGAGAAGATGTATATACAGTGTTTTGGTGTTTTGGGATGAATAACTTTACAAGAGTGTACCTTTTACTCCTACGTACCTCTTTTAATTAGAGGAATCAAAGTTCACGTAGTTTTGGACATATGAGGGTGTTAACAAAGTAGGCTATCCTTTAGGCAGCTACTATCGAAAGAGTGGGACGAATGCAAAGGCGGATCATCCATTAGGCATCCTGATTCCAAATTACTTTCAATGAAGGAGTGTAAACTATCCATTAGGCGTCCATGTTGAGCATGGGGATTGAACTATCCATTAGGTGTTCAAATCCTGTATGACTTTTGAAATGAGGTGCGGACTATCCATTAGGTGTCTTGACTTGGAATGACTAAGGAACGTGACTAAGCGTTTTGACAATATGCAGAGTCAGAGCCAGTCGGATAAGAGGTATTGTAAGATGATATGCAACAAGGAGCCGAGGTCGACTCAGTTCGGATCAATGCAGACTACATATCTACCAGCTGATTTACTTCAAACGGATAATATGAGGGAGTGTTCTTACAGCATGGCTGCCTACTTGATTTTATGAATGACTTTTCCTCTAGAAGGAAGAAGACTTACCTAGTCTCTAGAGGTGCAACTGATGCTTTCGCTCTTAACTCAAATTCGTTCCTTTAACAAAGAATTCCTCCGCAGCTCTGGCTTTCATACCTTCTTATTCCAAGTGTGCCTCACACTTCAATGGAACAAAACTCTCTCCTTAATTCTCAGCGTGCAACTTTTACTAGCCAAATTTAGACTTCCAAAATTCGACCTCCCCATCTCTTTCTACTCTTCTTAGTGGCCTCCCCTCCCTAGGTTGATGCTCTTTGGGAACCTACATTTGATCATGGCACGTTCTCCGACAACCACTTCAAGGGTGGCTGACTTGGCAAATTCTTGTTCCCTTGTGCTGTTGTGATTGATGAGGAATTTTACATCATTAGAATTGGTGGGATCCCTTGTCCCTCCCTCTTGCTGACATGGCTCAATCCAAGGGTTCCCATTGGACTTGAGGGGATCTAATGGCTTAGGGCCCCTTGGGTTGCGTGAGGTCCAGTTCCCTTTGCTGAGGTGGCCGACTCTGCTGACTCCTCGTTGACCTGGCCGGCTCCGTCAATGCCACGCTGGAGCCTTCCTAGACCTCCCTTGGGCCGAGTCTGAAGGCCTTTCACAGTGTAGGTTGCATTGGGCCTTTTTGGCCATTTTGGGCTGTGTCTATTATCTTTTCTGTGCATAGGCCATTTTAGGCCTTCTCTTGATCAGACTGGACCGAGTCGGACAGCCTTTTTCTGAGGTGAGCCATCTCGTCTCTTCCTATTAACTGGGCCAGGTCTGGGTCCTCCTCTTTAGGCAAGTCTAATTTTGTAGTCTCTTCTTTCCATTGGATTGAGATTGGGCCCGTTTGGTTTGGACAGACAGTTTTGGGGTCCTACAACAGTTTAGGCAAAAGTTAGAGGCATAACAGAGAGAGTGACTCACTAAGTTGAAAACTCGAAACAATAACCTAGACAAAAGTTAGAGTCATAAAAAGAATAAAAAAAATAAAAAGAAAAAGAAAAGCTTGCTAGACTTAAAACCCTGAAAAGGTGGTCTAGACAAAAATTAGAATGTTGGGGGTAAACCATGAAACACTAAAGTTGGGGGTAGAAGTGACCTATTAGAAAGTTAATTGGGGGTAAGAACCCAACCATAAAATCATTCAAGTTATCATCGAAAGTTGGTAAATGGGCTTCTCAAAACTACAAACGTGAGAAAATAACATTGTTAAAGCTTACCCTTTATCCTCTCTCTTGTTGAATCCATTCCTTTTCAAAACAACAAAAGCACCATCCCTTCCATTCTTTCATCATGATCCTTTCATTTTGCTAACCAAAAATAAAGCATACAAAAAGAGCATTACAGTTAAGAAGAGCAGCGTTAAAGATCACAAAAAATAATGGGTCTCCAAATAATCCCAAACAAAAGCAATGGTCATTTGATATGATGACGATAACATCTAAGAAGTCTCCAACATCAAAATGAAATGAATAAAATAAGTCAAGCTATCTCCTCCATGAGTCTTAGGACACTGGAGCCTTAAGGGGGTCAAAGGTTGAAAAGAATGTACGCGTGCAAAATACTCACCTTTTGTACCTCATTCCTCCTATCCACATCCCCTTATCTTCACCCATATAGTTCATGCCTTGCGTGCACCCGAGCAAGCATTCTACATGTCCCCGCACAAAACATTACATACATCCCAAAAGTACCACATGTTTCCTACATGGTCCAAATCTCCACACATTCTTGCACGTCTAAGTCACATCTATCATACATGCATGCATAAGTCCTAGCATGCTTGAGTCGCATTCAGCACACAAGTGTCACACACCATACATACACAGCTCCATGGATACATACCATTCCCTTTTCGAAGTTTGCCTTCCATGATTGATTCCACTTAGACTTGTGTTAACTCTTTCATTCCGACTCTGTGTTGATTTCAATTTTTAATTAGATTTACTTATGGCTTTGTGCCAATTTCATCATTCCAACTCCGTTTCGATTTTAGATTTTTAACTTAGATTTATTTTTGGCTCTGTGCTGACTTCATCATTCCGACTCCGAGTCGATTTCATTCTTAATTAGATTTGCTTTTGACTTTGTGCCGACTTCATCAATTTGACACTGTGTCGATTTTAACTTAGGTTTATTTTTGGCTTCGTGTTGACACCGTAATTTTGACTCCATGTTGATTTCATTTTTAATTAGATTTACTTTCGGCTCCATGACGACTTCATCATTCCGACACCGTGTCAATTTCATTTTTAAATAGATTTACTTTCAACTTCGTGCCGACTTCATCATTTCGACTCTGTGTTGATTTTAACTTAGGTTTATTTTCAGCTCCGTGCTGACTCTGTAATTCTGACTTCGTGTTGATCTCATTTTAATTAGATTTACTTTCGGCTTCGTCCCGACTTCAGCATTCTGACTCTGTGTCGATTTTAACTTAGGTTTATTTTCGGCTCCGTGCTGACTCTGTATTTTCAACTTCGTGTCGGTTTCATTTTTAATTAAATTTACTTTTGGCTCCGTGCCGACTTCATCATTCCGACTCCGTGTCAATTTCATTTTTAAATAGATTTACTTTCGGCTCCGTGCCGACTTCATCATTTCAACTCCGTGTTGATTTTAACTTAGGTTTATTTTCGGCTCTGTGCTGACTCCGTAATTCTGACTCTGTGTTGATTTGATTTTAATTAGATTTACTTTTGGCTCCATCCTGACTTCATCATTCCGACTTCGTGTCGATTTTAACTTAGGTTTATTTTTGACTCCGTGCTGACTCCGAAATTTCAAGTCCATGTCGATTTCATTTTTAATTAGATTTCCTTTTGGCTCCGTATCGACTTCATCATTCTGACTCCGTGTCAATTTTAGCTTATGTTTATTGACTCCGTGCTAACTCCGTAATTCCGACTCCGTGTTGATTTCATCTTTTAGTTAGATTTACTTTCGGCTCCATGCCGACTTCATCATTCCGACTTAGTGTCGATTTTAACTTAGGTTTATTTTCGGCTTCGTGCTGACTCCGTAATTCCAACTTCATGTCAATTTTATTTTTAATTAGATTTACTTTCGACTTCGTGCCGACTTCACATTCTGACTCCGTGTCGATTTTAACTTAGGTTTATTTTCAGCTTCGTGCTAACTTCGTAATTTTGACTTTGTGTTGATTTCATTTTTAACTTAGATTTTATTTTTGGTTCTATGTCGACTTCGTCATTTCGACTTCGTGTTGATTTCAATGTTAACTTAGATTTGTTTGTCTTCGGTTCTGTGTCAATCCCTGCTTTATTTGGCCTCATGCCAATCTTTTTATCCTAGTTTTTATTGTGTTTAGTGTCAACTTTGGTTTACCCATCTTCGGTTCAGTACAGTCTCTACTTGGCTCTACACCCAATCGAACCAAGTCCAAAACTTAATGAGATAGGAGAAAAGGGGGAAAGAAAAGTGGTAAAACAAATTCTTTTTCTCATTAAAAATGTTCATATGTTACAAAGTCATGAGCCTCCAGGGATGAGTTCCTCCAAAGATACAAAAACCCCATCTTTGACATCATGGTCAACACTCATGTTGTTAGTATTAAGTTCAAGGGCAAGAATTGCAATTGGCTGGAGTGTCTTCTCAAAGCTACGAACATGTTCACCAACGATCACTTCCTCGACTTCGTGTAGTTCGGCCAAAAGGGAGTCTTCCTTGGCTTGGGTCGCTAATGCATCCAGATCTGCTTAGGTGGCTCTCTTCCTTCAACTGACCGAAGGTCATCCTCCAAAGTTGCAATCTTCTGCTTCTCTTGAGCAAGGGCAACATCCTTGTCATTGACTTTGAGGCAAAAAATTTCGAGGTCTTTTAAGAGTTCATTCGATCTTTTCTGCACTTCAAAATTGTCGTTTTTCAACGTTTCAATTTCAGCGCGGCCGAGTGCTATTTCTGACTTGAGGCTTTCAACATCAAATGCCTGCTCATTCTTGGACTTTAGCCTCTCGACTTCGGACTTCAACGCCTTACTCTTTCTAGAGTTTTTCTATTTTGGCTTTCTAGACAACCTCTTTTTTTATTATATCTTCAGATTTCCGGAAGACGCTGTCCCAGAATTCAAAAACTGCCCAAGTACGGGCATGATAAGTAATTGCTATGTCAAGAGAAGCTTGAATTCCCCCCTCTCATTATCAGTTCACGGTCAAAGGAGGAAAGGAAGTTGACACCAATCAGCTTGCAAGGAAGGAAGTCTGAGCTCCAAGCAGAATGATGCCTTGGAGGAGTGTTCAGATCTGCCAAACCAGTTCCGCAAAATCTGGTGGAAGGCCCCTAAGAGGAGTGTCTTGGAGGAGTAGAGTTGGTTCCCGACTCAGATTGCCTCTTGATGCGAGGGGAACCATTCTTGACTGGATTTTGAGAAGTCTTGTCCTCCTGGATGGGCACGACCTCTTTAAGCTTTTAATGTTGAAGGTTCTCTTTAGGAGGAGCCTTCCTCTTTTCGGCGTTGGGGTTGGCGGCCTTAGGAAAGGGAAACGGTGTTAGGACACCTTGGTTTGTTGCAACCTTTGTCGTGACCTTAATGGCTTGAGACATATTTGGGAGAGGTAGGGAGGCACCTTCATCAAGGTTTTTCTTTGTGGCTTGGAGCCTGCGACGAAGTTGAGCAAAGTCGTATTTACAAGACATCAAGTACTCTGCAAGAAAAAAAGGGAAAAACATAAGTTAAAACAATCGGCACAAGGCCAACTTATTGGGCTAGTCGAAAAGAAAAAAACCACTCACCCTTGAAATACTTGATGGGTTTGGGTTCAAAGGCCAAGGCGACCAAATCTTTGTAGCTCATTCCCTGAGGCAACTCATCAAGAAAAGACAAGTAAATTTTTTCCTTGGGGGAAAGGGCATTACAAGGAAATCCTTTGAATTTTTAAGGTCACCACCAATATAAGGGCATGGGTTTCCCATTCGTAGCAAAGGAGGCGCCACCAACAGCCCGAATTTTCACAAAGCAGCCTTTAAACCATTTGTACGATGCCGAATAGGCATTGAAGAGGTTTATCTTGGAGAAAGGAGATAATGAGACCCAACTGGCCTTCACGCAAATACGGTTGGAGTAGTGGCTAAGAAAGAGGGAGGCCTTCGATGGTAGGCAGAGGCAATGGCAAACGACTCTAAAGGCCTACATTGCGGCCTAACTATTAGGGTTAAGCTAAGTCGGAGCTACCCCTAAGGCTCTAAGAACATCTGCTTTGTATTCGTCGAAAGGGACAGTCATAGCCAAATCCCTAATCATGGTTTCATAGAGGTAGACAAAGTCTCCCTCTCCCTCCTTCGCGGAACAGTAAACCCGCTCCTTGGCGGAGTAGGGCTCGATGCCGAAATCCTCTACCATCTCTTCCCTTACCCACGTTACGTTCTATGCAAAAGCATCAACAATCATGTGAGAGAAAAGAAGAGACTTGTAAGCCCCAACTTCCTCGCTGATCTGATCATAAGACTCTTTTTGCCGAGAGGCGGTAAGAGTGGCACCTTGAGGGGGAGGCATGACCTAAACCGCCACTACATACTCAAGAATGACATATAGAGGGTCCAACCCAAAAGATTGAGAAGCAGAGCCATGCTCTAAAGAAGATGATGAGGAGTTAGTCTCCTCTTAACCTAATACTCTACTGGAGCGGATTTTTGAGCTAGAACTCATGGTACCTGGTTTGGTCGAAAAGGAGAAATGACAGAGCGAAGCAAGAGGCAAAAAGCAAGGGTAGGGAATGCAAGAGCAAAGATGAAAAAGATCTAGTATGAGGTACCTTATTTATAGGGCAATGGGCTTCTTAGGGTGAGGGAGGCCCCAACCCAAAAGTCGTGGTGAGGAGGCGTGCTGACCACGCTTGAGGAGCGAAGGGTCACCACATTTAATGAGGCACCTTAACCCCCAAACGGTGCAATGATGAGGGGCAAAGCCCTAGGGCTCATCATTGCATCACTTCGTTCCCAAGGCTCATTATGGCGCTGTTTCGTAGGCGGGATTTGAAGAGACATGCATTTATGAATGGACAAGGCACATCTCATCAATGCAATCCTTAGAATTTCCCGCTATTACCTACCCCAAGAAGACAGCCCGCCAAATTTCAAATTAATTTGCGTTGCTCCAAGTTCAGATCTGATACCCTGACATTACTAAAAGTTTAAATGGGCTTCATACCTCATTTCCAATTCGGTTCCGTGCCAATTCCAATTCAATTCAGCTCTGTGCCGATTCTAGTTCAAACCGACTCCGTGCTGATTCCAATTCAACACAACTCCATGTTGATTCCAGTTCAATACGACTCAGTGTTGATTCTAGTTCAAACTGGCTCCATGTCGATTCCAATTCAACACAGCTTCGTGCCAATTCAAGTTTAATACGGCTCTATGTTGATTCTAGTTCAAACCAGCTATGTGCCAATTCCAGTTCAATCCGGCTCCGTGCCGATTCTAGTTCAATTCGAATCTGTGCCGATTCTAATCAAGACCAGCTCCGCGCCAATTCCAACATCCAACCATGAATCTTTACTTATCTTTCTACTCGATAAGATGAAAATCATCTTATCTAATCGAACACAAGTAAAGAGGGGGCAACTATTGATACCCAATTTTGTCCCTATCCCTAAAAAGAAAAAAAGCAAGGAATATTGGGAAAGACAGGTCGAATGTTTGTATCCTTAAAAAGAAAAGGACAAGGAATGCTGGTAAAAGCAAGCCGGGGAAGTGTGTCCTAATAGGTTTACGCCTCCCGATTTGCCTCGTGCAGGTGATTGCAGCTGGTGGTTGCCTGCTATACCCTTACTTTTCAGAAAAAGTCATCCCATCCCTAACACCTCGCGAGAAACCAAGGACGTAGAAAACACTTTCCGCCGCGATGACCAGAGGAAAGGATCGAGAGGTCACCACCGCATTCAGTGAAGGAACCGTGACATTTATTAGAATGAGCCTTATGGGGGACACCATGGCATTAATGAGACCCTACGGGGAGCCACCACATTAATAGGGAAAGATCTCCTCGAAAGATTAAGGGGAATAGAAGCTAACCGTTAAAAAGGATTATTGGTGAAAGAGAAAATGGGGACCTTTTGGAAGAGAGAACTCTTAAAAAAGGCTTTGAAGAAAAACTGGAAAAAGGAGAGAGAAAGTGATAATAGGAGAAGGTAGAGAGTAAGATCAATCTTCTTTGTTACAACGACAGAGCACTTGAAAACTAGGTGAAATTCTTGAAACTTTTAGTTTGAATATACTGTTCATTTTACTTTGATCTAATCCTTAACCAAACACTTTACCAAAACTTAGAGTGATCAGCCTGTACCCCAGCCAGCTAGCCAACTCCGAGTTGGCCACGCCTCAAACAACACTTGACACATCCAAAACCATCCGACATATAGTCGATCTGAGTTTTCTTCCAACCAACTCCTAGTCAACAACCCCACTAAAACACTCAGTTGACATCTCCTCCTAACCGACTCCTAGTCGGCATCCTTGCTGACACTTAGTTTGCATCTCTTGGTAGCCGACTAGGTGTCGACATCCCTATTTAGCTCAAAAAGCCTCAGCCAGAACTATGTAAACTTTGACTTCTCCATTGCAGGAAATACGTAGGAGCAAGAGGCGACTCTTGTCAAATTCATAAAACCTAAGAATATAATTCTTTCTTTCCCTGCAAATATCCATTCTTGTCCATATCCGAAAGGCAAAACATCATAGTATAAAAATCATATCATATTTTATGCATCTAATTAGGGTAACCGTCTTAATACAGACGGGATAGGATGCTAACACCTTAACGTATAATAAATTCCCGAACCCGAGCTCTAATTTCAAAGACTAACTTTATCTAACATTAGATTTTCTAGCGTTTCTCTTAAAAATATAGGTGACGATTCCATGACATTCATTTCTCTTTCCTCGAAAGGAATATAAGTTTCTATTTCTTTTTCTCGTCGACCCCATCGTCACTTAGATCGTGACAAAAAAATATTAATATTGATTAATTAATATTATATATTAAGACCAATACTAACTGTGCAACGCTAATGTGAAAGTTTATTGTTGTCCTCCTCGTTCTCAAAATCCTTACTTCCAAACATATGCTAAAGCAACAAAAAAATATATATATAATTTCTGACACGATTGTGTATATAATATAGAAGTAGAAAAATCTGAGCACGCAAGAGATCTTTGCACGTAAACATATGCACTGAATGCATGATATAATTAAAGTCCTCGTGAATATGCATGGAGACATTCTCCTAAAGAAAATATTTAATTTGTTTCAAAACTCAAATGAAATTCTAGAGCAATTTACTTAAAAGTTCTCAAGATCCTAGCTAGTTTAAGGAGCATGCACGCAAGTCGCGAGTTCTTGTTCCTACGGACATACTGATCAGAATCACAAAGGCAAAGCTTGAGTTCTTGCTGCATCTTAAGAGCAATCTAATTCATGGCTTTTTTAGCTCATCAAGCTCCCATTACTTTGGTTAATAGTGGTTCATACGCTTGTAACCCTAATAACTAGGTTTTAAATCACAGTCGATCATATTTGTGATCGCAATGTTAATTAAGATCATATATATAAGGATTATAATTGTATTTATCATGGGTTGGTATATATAATCGAATTTTTTTTCTCCCAGTAATTTTGACTTAGATTCAATTATCAGACTCCTTTAATTTATTGATAGACGATATATAAATTCTACTATAAATTTATATTGAAGTTAATAATATTTTTTTAGTATAAGAAATTAATGCTTAGTAACAAAATTAAGTGACAAAAATTGCTTTTTATCAATAATATTGGTATCACAAAAATTTTAGCGACAATTTTTTAAAAATCATATATAAATTGTTTCATCACTAATATTAAAATTCTTGTAAGGGGAAGAGTTTTTTTTTTTAATTTAAACTTTTATGAATAGAATAGAAAAAGATTGTAATTATATCTGTATCTATACTTGCAATTATTTGTAAAATTAAACTTTTAAAAATCTTTTCAACCGCTATCATAAAAATAATTTAAAATCTTGATAATCACCTACTATATAGCAGTGCATGCAATTAACCTAGCTATATTGCCCCCATTAGGCATGAACCTTTATGAATGTAATTCGAAATTAAACTCTTTTCTGGTGAAGGCTGATTTCTCTACAACTCGATCTTCTATTCCATAAACAGATTTGTAATAGCTACAACTAGGACAAATTGATTAGCAATTACTACATAAGGAGACAGATCACCATTTTGATCAATGCCTAGTGATGAAAACTAGCATTTTTATTTTCAATATAAACATACACAAAGTGTCTTGCATTTGCTATAAAAGAACTGTATATTAAAAGTAAAACATCACAATATAGACCAAGGGCGTTTATTGTATGTATATATTTTTTTCTGTCTTTTGTGCTAATGTAGGCCAAGGTTTTTAACTAAGTAAATATTGTGGTTTTAGGACCCACTCTAACTGCATTTTTCGAAATTGCCGCACCACAACGGCATGACACATAATGCACCTACTTTAATATTAATAGAATTGCAATTAATGCATTAAATCATGGATCGGATCTTCAACACCAACCCAAGCTTAAGGTCCCATCAACTAATTCACTGGTGCCAATTGTAAAATTCTTATCCTCATAAAACTTTATATCATTAATTATATGAACAAATTGCTCCTAAGTAGTCTTTCTGTTCATCCAACAAATAGAAAATTCCTAATTACTGAGCCACAACTAATTAAAGGTTATTAGAAATTAAAACTTCCTCTCGGTATATAATACTCCCAATTCCCAATATATAAAATAAAATCATTCACGTAACTTAACAGTTTAAGTTTTTGAGGTAATATCAGTGTTTATAACTAAATGATCTAAAGTTTGATTCTTATTATCTCTATTTTTCTAATAAGAAAATTTTACTATAAAAAAATATTACAAAAATATAAAAAAGTTACTTATTAAAATTTTGATAATATTTTAATAAATATTGTATATAAGTCATGTTGTAAAATATTATTAGTATTATTTTTATATTTTTTGAATGTTACTAATAAAAATATTGATAACATTTTTATAATAAAACATTAAAAAAATATACATGCAATAGTAATTTCATCTTAAGGTAGTGGGTTGCCCTATTTATATTTTTAAGTCCAAAAACTATTAAGTTTTAAAAGTATAATATAAAAACAATTCATGTATCTTTGTTTAATTAATAACTCAAACTTTTGAAATACCTAACAATGAATAAGGTGCGTATTTATGTGTAGTAATAAGATGTCTACTGTAAATAGAATCCTCACTCAGATTACAATAAATAGCAAGATATTAGAAACCATAGAAATGGCAAAGCGAAGCAATTAATTAATTATAGTCATATCGCAATGCTACCTCTCCTATCATTGCAACGTACAGTACAGAATGTCACATATCTAGATATAATTTGCGTTAGGATTGAGCTAGCCTAATGCCTCATATCCCCACCATTTAAGCTAGCTACATGAATCATAGCTATATCACAAATTTGAAAATATATATAAGTTAATGTTGGTGGACAACGCTAATGATAATTGATGAATAACCCCACACACATATATACATATATATATATATATATAACTCTTCATGGCTAGATCCCATAGGTTTTCAAGGCAATACTTTAGTTTAGTCCCAATCTAGCTCCAATGGTAGTTGCGCACCTATGGATAGGATCCTGAGTGGACATATATTTTCTCGTAGGAAAATGATCTGTGGATACTTCTTTGGTATAGACAACCAAAGAGAAATAAATAAATAATAATAATAATAATAATAATAATAATAATAATAATAATTATTATTATTATTATTATTATTATTATTATTATTATTATTATTATTATTATTATTATTATTATTATTATTATTATTATTATTATTATTATTATTATTATTATTATTATTATTATTATTATTATTATTATTATTATTATTATTATTATTATTATTATTATTATTATTATTATTATTGATGCGATGCAACAGGGAGAAAAGGATAAAAAAATATGAAATGCTAATAGAGTGTTTGCGCCGTTCGAATGTAAAAAAATTAAGATTCTTCCTCGTGAGTGAGTCGTGACATTTGAAGGAATGGTAAGAGTTCTTGTAAAGTATAATTGATTGGTTATTTCCATTGGATGAAAAGGAAAATACCAAGAAAAATGTTTGATATAGATATAGGAGCATGACAAAATTTAGTATCAAATCGATCAATATAATTGAAAGAAAGGGTCTTAATGATTTAGTGAAGTGATGGGGAAAAAACAGGGAGAGATCAAGTCAAAGATATTAATTAAACTGAAGAGGACCGCCGAGGTATCCGATGTTTTTAAGGATTAATTAACTTGCATTATGTGCAACTATATGTGGGACATCGTCTTATACATTTGTGGGGATACCATCATGGATTGTGAAAAAGTTTAGTCTCTATCTCATTGATTTCCTTTTACTATCAATGTTTGTGTCACTACTAGCTAACTAACTTATTGATGGGTCTATCTCATTATTCAAATGTATGTCTGCTATACTACATGCTAGTTGTATAAATGTAAAAGAATTAATATTATGTGTGCATTTGGTCATGTATATATATTAATAGTAAACAAATTAAGAACTGTTGGGTGAAAAAAAAGGATAACTGATCATTCACATTTTAGTCTTAATTTCTTGTAGTTGCATATAATCATAATAATATCTCTAATTAAACACCAAGAGAGCAATCTGCCAAACTTCCCCGAGAATAAAAGGATTCCATGCAATATGTATCATACAAACTACTTGGGAGAAAATTCAAGATTATTTTCATGACTATATGCTTGATAGTGTATATATATATATATATAAGTGAATACAATACAGGGACTTACCCCAATGTTAAACTCTTCGTCAACTCCATTCTAAACTCTCATTGGAAGAAATAACAAAATACACTCTTTGACACATAAAGACCACGGAAGGGTTAAAGCTGACCCAGGGATACGTGTAGATAGTTGATTATAATCTGAATTCCAAGACTGCATAGCTGAAGTTATCCAAGGCCTAGCAACGTACATTCAGAACTTTGAAACAATTTAGGGATCTGAAATCAATTAGAAAGTGAAACTCAAAATTAATTAAATTAATAATGCAAAGGAGATATCTACAATGCCATAAATATATATCAGTTACACATTGTGGTTGTGGCCCTTGTCGAGATGCAGCATTATATATCCAAGAGAAGAATTTATTTTTTGTAAAATTGCAAGAAGATATAGTATGGTCGTCATTGATTCGTTGTGATTGTCAAATGATTTTGCAGTGTTATTAGGTAGTGAAAAGAGAAGAAAATTTATGCACGAATGTCATATACATATAACATTACAAAAGAAAAGGACATTTGATCATGTGATGGGAAATGAAAAAAGAAGAAACAAAATTTGTTAGAATAGGACAAAACTTCATGAAAGCAAGAGATTTTGGATTCTACGACGCCAGCAGACAAGACTCTTGAAACAGCATCTAATTTTCCCACGACCATGGATCTTGAACCTTTCCCCCCGATAACTTTTCAATATAGTTAATAAGATAATATGTTTATAAATCTAATTTTAAATTCTCAAATTCTATATCTTCGCAGTAGTTATATTGTTTGTGTGAAAGCCACAACAAAAGAGTACCAATAACGAAAGAAGTAAGATTGTGCCGAAAAGCAAACATGTATATATGTAAGTAAATATATATATATTATATAAGCACAAAAGACATAATTACGAAACGTAGAAACCATTATAACCTTGTCTTCTTGCATGTGAGAGCGACAAATAGACAATGGATGAGAGTGCATTTACCCAATCCCTCTATACTGTATACTCATTAAGTGCAATATTGTTAAAAAGAAACAAGAAACTGAGGTAAAACATTTACTCTTTGTACACAATTTATAACATGTATAACTACATGTAATATACACACAATTTAGGGTTTTCAGGTCCATGAATTAGGGTTTAATGTAGAATGAAATGTAAATGTGTGCTGATCATGAAACTCTCATTTCTCGGTGCTAAAAATTCAACTACACAGTATATTAATATTAATTGTCCAAAAACTATAGCAACGGATTGTTGGGTATTATGTCCTTATTGTGCATATAACAATGTCAATACTTCAAATATCCTTCCTAATTAATTTCCCATTAAAAAAGAAAACAGCAGCAAGCAAATCTACAGATTAAACTTAAACAGTGAGCAAGAAAATTTACCACATGCTCCTGAAGGGTAATTATATAAATAAAAGTTTGATTACTGCAAAGGCAAGTTTGAGGAGGTGTCTCCGTTGGGCTTGATTACATTCTTCTTCTTCTTTTTCTTCTTATAAGGGATTCCTCTAGCTTTAGCCTGAGAGTCTCTAACCTCACGAAGATACACTCTTATGGCACCACTTGCAAAGGGGTTGGTCTCAGGAAGGCCTCCATTTTCCTCATATGCAGCTCTCAACCTTCCAATGAGTGCATCAAGGCTTCCCCAAGCTTGTCTAAGAGGGCAAGTGCAGGGTCCAGGAGGCTCACTTTGGCCAAAAAACAAGCACCCTTGTAAGTGCACTTTGGTCTTCCCAAACTGATCCAAGTACCGAAGGAACTCAAGCACATGGTTGGAGCTGCACTGAGAAAGTGCCACTGGAGGCCTCTGATTCCTCAAGTACTGTCCAAAAGTGTTCCAATCCCTTCTCTTCTGAGACTCATAGCGACTCAGTGGTAACTGTTGTTGCTGATGATTGTGATGATCATCACCACCAGCAGAGGATCTTGATGATCCTTCTGCTACCTCCTTTCCTTTACTTGACATGTCTGCTACTCACAAATCATTTAGTATTGTGAAGTGTGGAGTGTGAAAGGGAAATTTTGGTGGGGAAGAGGAGAAGACAAATAGACAATAGAATATAGCAGTGGAAGAAATTAATTGAAAAAAATATATAAAATTTTGGAGATCACATCAAAGGGCTAGTGAGGGGACATGGCATGGGACCAATGAAAGTGCTTTAGCCCTTCTTTTTCTTCCTTGCCTACATTATTTCTTGCTTTAATGGTACTATTAGTATTAATCATGCTTTATTTTTTTTCCCATAGTTTCTTTATTATTGTGCTTCCATCACCAAAGCAATTATTATTGGGTAGTTTAGCGTGATTAGCACTACGGTTAATTACTTGGTGACCATTTAGTAACACTCTAGGTCGTCTAGCGTTTAGGGGCTGTTTGCCACGTATTAGCAATATTTGGAGGTTAAAAGTTAAACTTGATGGCTTCCGTAACCTATTCTATAACACAATATTGACATGGTAGGGAGTATGGTATCACATCTCTTTCACATGGCCACGAAACGCACAACTTTTTAACCAGATTGCCTCGTGCATTTTGCTAATATGAGGAAATTAATGGAGCTGATTCAACACTTGGAACTCAAGGATATCAAAGTCTTTTAGGATATTATTTACAGAATCGAATTTTAGTTAATTAGATTGTAGGGGTACGGTGTACTTTGGGCTATCATTTTCCTCCTCCCAATAATCTATTAACTCTTTCGTAAAATTAAAGAAGAGATGAAATTAAAATCACAAAAATTAAAAGTTTTTATTCTATTTTTATATGTGGGTTTCTTTGTAAGGATAAAACTTGTATGTTTATCTAACTGGTAGTTTAGGGGGATAAAAAAAGTAAACAATCATTTTAGGTGGAAGAATGGTAGTAACTTGCACCGTTGCTCAATTATTCATAGTAATATCCAACCACGCGATGGCACGTACGTAGGCACATACAAAGAAGAAATTTGTAATATATTTTCACTTGTTTTTTAATTAGAAAGAGGGCTAATTTTGGATTTATTAGAATATTTTCAAAACTGTATGTTACTAAATTAAATTAAATATTCTTAAAACACAAATGAGAGTATTTCAATAAAAGTATATATATTTTATTGAGTTATAACTTTAATTTATTAATTTTTAGAAAAAATTAATTTACCAGCATATTTCTTTAATATAAAAAGCGCGCGTATTAATTAGTGAGAACAGAAGGGACAATTTTAACTATATAATTATACATAAATAGTTAAAAAATATTTAAATATAAGTATATAACGTACATTTCTGTTTAGCTAGATGTATAGTAAAGATTAACTCCTTAAAGCACTCCTATTACATAGCCTACACACATTGATAGACAAATAGATAGATAGGGATCTGTGGTGACACCAAGTGTAATGAAAAATCTAACCGACCCTTTTATTGAAATGTTATGTTTGTTCATGTGTATTATTTTTTTTTATATATAAAACCAATTAAATAGTTTAACGACTATGATGTTAACAAGTATATACTGTTTGCCGCTGAAGATCTCAAATCACACATACAGTTACACGTACAGAGATATTATATTTTTTTCATGTGAAAAAAAATTAACATAATTAAAATTAAACGAAAGATAAAAGTATACTTTTTAAATGATAACGTACGACTTTAAATAATTTAATCTTAAAATCATTAATATATGTTTGTGTAATTAAGATTTGCTCCTCTCACGTTAATCCCCACAGTCCCACACACAACACATAAATTCTATCAACCCAATCATTATATCCATGGTTCTCATTAAATAGATCAATTACGTGTTCAAATCATAAAATTTATAGATTATAATTGATACTTCAATAATTTAACATATAATATATTTTTTAAAATATAATTAAATATTATATAATTTAATGGTCATATATTTATTATATTTTCTCTCTATATATAATAAATTATATAAAATAAATTATTAATATAAAATTATTTTATATTATCATCTAATAAAAATTACTGTATACAATAAGTGTGTTGATTTATAAAATACTATTTTAAAAGTTATAGTAATAATAAATTTTAATTAATTTATAATATAAAATTACTTTATAATATCCGTCAAATTCAATAATTATATAAGTTATTACCTGAAGTAAAAATCAAATAATTGCTCTTAAAATGAATGGATCCCCTTCCAATTCTGAATGCACATATATTTTTGTATTATAAATTCAAGCCCTTTTAAAAATAGTCAATGTTTCATGGTCTTTGAGAGCCATATTGTTGTATTTGCTTAAAGTGAAATTATAATTGTTGATAAAAAAAAATTAATGATTAAAATTATAATAAAATTTATATAAATATATAACAAGTTACAAATTCAAAATCATTAAAATTTTAGCCGTTAAATTTTTAATGAATAATTATAAAATTTTATTGTTTAAATTACATCTCATGTTTAAATTATAACCTTATAGTGTATATTAAGTTTATAAAATTAATTTATATAACTTAAAAATCGTTGATATTCCCTCAATTAACTTTATTTATTTTTAAATATAAGTAAATATTTGTTGTAGGAATACATACTTATACATCTTTTATTTATCTAAAATTTAATATACATAATTATTAAGATATTACATAATTCAATTGTTAAATTCATATTTTATAAAATTTTATAAAATAAAATGAATTTAAATTAGTGACTCCCCATATCTATAAATTTCATATTTGTTTTAATTATAATCAATAAGTAATCTTTGACTTACTTATGTGTAGTATTAAGACTTTAATTAATTTACTTTTTTTTCTTGACTAAAGGTAAGTTATTTATGTTGGATGTTTAAATTTAATCGATACTTATATAATTATTGACATTAAATCATTATTATAATTATTTACATTATTATTATAGTTACTGTCATAATCATCATCACTCTTCTATATTTTTATTTTCATAAAAATATGATATTATAATAATAATACATACTATGATGATCACGTATATTTTTATTTTCATAAAAATATGATATTATAATAATAATACATACTATGATGATCACGTGTGATAAAGATAACGAAAATAATAGATTTATAAGTTTTAATCAATTTAAAAATTATGATTAAAAAAATTTATTTTTTATGATAAAAAATTTTCATTTAAAATGTCATATATATTCTATAATTTTAATTTTTTTTTAATTTCATCTACCATATCCGAAATGTTTGAAAATTTCAAGATTTCAAATTATCAATCCTGCAACTAATTAACAAATATTATTAAGTTAGACTCCAGTTCCACGAACTCAAAATTATTTGATTTTGACTCTTGAAGCAGAGAGGATGTGGACATATATAGTATTTTAAAATTACTCAGCTGACCTAAAAGCATTTATCACAATATTGATTATAATAAGATAGCCAGTAATCATTAATTAAAAACTTAGTGAGGTTAAGAATTTCAATGCCCACTAATAACAACTGCTTGAGACTAATCTAATATATATAAATTATATCTTTCCACCAGCATCACCAAATTGTCCCTTCATGTATCGTAACGATAGCTCCTTCACTGATCGAGTCATTTTATTGCTATGTGATTTGTCGCACTTCACTATGACACCACTATAACCCAACATTGCCAATTCACCTTTCTAATAAATCTCCCCAATACTAAATAATATCTATAAGATTGAATGGTGCATTTTTGTTGTTTCGCTCAAGTTTCCAGCATCTTTCCTACACTTGGACTTTACATGAAAACGTGTAAACCAACCATAGCATTTAGGAAATACACTTTTGCAACCTGTTTCCATAACTCTAGCAACAAGCCAAATTGTCCATAGTCTAGTATATATGGTACATACGTGTCCTTGCCTGTGACCATCACGAACCTTCATGTATGTATTCAGTAGATAACAAAAAAAGTGAAGAAATATTTAGGTAGCTAGCTTAAACTACTTAATTTATCATTACTGTGTGAGTTAATATATATTTGAACTTAATTGTTAGATAAAACTCGTTTTCATTGGTACCGGAGAAAATGTCAATGGAAGAAAGATGTTTAATTTAGCTTGTGTAGCCATATTTATTTAATAGGGTTGTTAAGAAAGAGGGTAAAACAAATTTGGATGGTGAAACGTGATCAAGTATGCTAAACGAGTTCACCTAACTAATTAAGATCAAATGATATATATTGACATACTCACACACACCCTAACACGCGGGGAGAATCACACACTCACACTAGTTTTGCTATAAAATTCAATAATTTAATCTCAGAAGTCAATTTTGGATTAAAATTTTCTTTTTATATGTTTGCATAATTTTATGCATTTAAAATTATTTGATATATATTCATGTATATAATTTAATATATACTTTTAAAATATATAAAATATCAATCATTTAATGATTTTTTATTTTTTTATTTTAATTTTAACAAAATTCAACACAAGAAATCAAATAAATATATAATTATGATTCAATGATTGATTAATAAAAATTTATTGCATTCTATACACATTTTTGTAAAACATTCTATAATAGTGTAATAATTAATATTTGTATAAAAACTTCTATAAATTAACAAAAAAATTTAAAGCTACAACTATATTTACAAATTGTGTTGATAATTAAAAAAAAAAGCAACTACAATATAAATTGTGCTAACAACCATTCTGATTTAAGTGATAAGAAAATTAGCTATAAATTAAACAAAGTTTCAAATTTGAATTTTATAAATAAAAGATATACATTAAAAGAATCATTACCATCTTAAGTTGATCTATTCGACTTGATTCATTTCACATTAGTCAAATCCTAATTTGACTTTCAAATACTAAGTTTCAAGCAAACAAACAAAAATGACATGACAAAGAAATTATTCTTATTATTTGATTATGTAGAAGTTGCCTATTTAGGCAAGCCTCAGCCATTAGACAACTCACTTCAAGCCAACAAATTTAAAATGTGTTAATTAGATTGGGTTAATTAAGTTATGGGCTGAAATTTGTTAATCTAACAACTCATTAGAAGATAAGGTGAGCCCATTACCCTACTTTTTCTCTCTTTTTCTAAATTACTTGAAAATTAATAATTAACATGTGTATGACCTTTATATAAATTTATTAATTTGTTATAATAATCAAACATTACAATATTTCTATATTAAGGTATTATATCTTTTTAATCTTTTACATATATATATATATATAAAAGGAATGATCAAATTCTTTAACCTTAACTCTAAGGGAGTATTATTCATCGTACTTACTCGTTATTTTTTTTAATTTAACGATAGAAGATGAATAACTTTAATAATAAATTTAAAAAAGAATCATTATTTTTATTTTTTATTTTGTTTTATTTAATAACTCTAACATATAACTGAATAATTTCCTACAAAATAAATAAATATATATAAAGAGAGAATTTTAGTTTAAGCTCTTAATTTAAATTATCTATTATAAACTTGTCGTTTATGATAAGCAAAATGCAATCAAGATATATATTATATGGTACAATAGCTTTATTCTGTTTGATGTAACATTATATGTTAGAACACAATGCTTTGCTGTTTGATTTAACATTATTTTAACCCCTATCTAAGTAAAGTCAAATTTGGGACTATGCCTAAACTTTTAGGCAGTGTTCAATTACATGTCTTAGAAAAGTAGGAGGTAAACTGATGTTTTAGTCTAAAAATAATTAATTAATTTCATTGTCAAAGTAAAAATAAATAAATAATGCATGGTTTAATGGTTTAATTTTACTTGTGATATTTTTCATTTGAATTATGTGCAGTTTTAATTCTTTTAATTTTTTTTCGAGTCAATTAAGTTTTATATTTTTAAATTAAATAAAATCAGTCTCTTTATCATTTTTTACATAAAACCTTTAAATTCTTATTTTTACTTAAACATTCACAAATTATTTGATTAATTTGTTTTAAATGTTCTTTTATTCATAATCTATTGATCAAAACATTAAATTTAAACATAATCCAAATGCAAGTTCGAATTCTTTTAAACTAAACAAATAAGTTTAATCACATGTGACGAGACGACCTTAAATAATGCTACTGCACCTTTCTAGTAAATAATGCTCAAAAGAGATATGATCTAGGATAATCACTCAACATTTTATGGTCAATAAAAAATGTATAACTCATAAAAAAATATTCATAATTTAATAAATTAAATTTAATTCTTTCTAATTAAGATATGATATAATTAGTTTTCTTTAATAAATATTTGATCTTAATAAAATCTAGTAAATATTTAGAAAATAAAAAAAATTCAATTTTTCTTGTTATATTTTGTTTATATAAATGAAATAAAATACAAATACACAAAAAAATTATGTAATCAAAACTAAGAATCAACATCAATAGTCAAAATTATTTTTATCATTTGTACTAAACGAAAATATTATAAATATATTTTTAATATATTTTATATTATTAATTAAAATATATAATAAATTTATCTTTAAGAGAATAAAATTCATTAAATAAAATTTTTTAACAATCTTAAATAAATTTAAATGAATTAAAATGTTATGAAAATAATGTAACTAAAAAATATAAAATAATAGAAAAAGTGAAAAAATATAAAACGAATTATTTTGTTTATATAAATAAAATATAATAAGAGAGATTATTATTTTTTATTTTATAAATATTTATTAGATTTTTTAATATCAAATCCTTATTAAAGGAAACTAATTGTATATATTTTAATTAAAAAAAATAAATTAAATCTATTAAATGATGAGTATTTTTTTATAAATTATAAATTTTTTATTAATTGTATCTAAGAATAAGGTGTGTTGAGTTTGTATTCAAGTAAAAATATTTTTTTTTGGACTCAAATTCTTGTGAGTATGTTTGCCTGCTGTTGTAAAAAAAAAAAAAAAAAAAAAAAACATTTGCCTGCTGTGCCCAAACTCGTTGCATGTAAAATATTAAAATAATAGTATTTGTTTAAATCAATAATTTAATTAAAATTTGGTTAAATAAATATTTATTATTTAAGCACTTATTTATAATTGAAGGGAAAATAAGATTAAATTATTTTTTATAAGTTGAGCTGTTTTTATAAACTAATCTAGAGAATTTGTCGAAATAATTATGTCATAAAATAAATTTAAATAATTTAAAGATAGAGTCTATGTCAGAGATATTTCTGAAATCTCTTTTTTTAGACAATTTGGCTAGTGTTTTATTTCTATTAATTAGTTGTAGACTTGTATTTTTTTGTATATACTGGTTTCCTCCTTGTAGTAATCTCTTTTTTTTTTGTTTGGACAATTTGGCTAGTGTTCTAATTCGATGTCCAAGTTTGTCCCTAGATGTGTTGCAGACTTTTCAAGTTGATCTAACATTTCTTGTTGTTGATTTTTTTTTATTTCCTAAAATTCAAGGCTAATAATACTGTGATGATTATTTTTATTAACATATTTATTTTAGTATAATAAATAAAAGGAGATAGTTGTTTTATTTTATTATATATTTAGACAAAAGATTGAAAAGTGATACTACTATTATGACTATCTTTGTAATTGTTTTTAACACGAAATGAACTATATATTCTAAGATAATCTTATTTATCATTTTACAAAAATTACAGTAAAAATATTTGTATATTTTTTCACCTCTATCAGAGAAAACCAAATTCGGAAGTACCTAGTGACTGTAAATTATTCGAGTGCAGCTAATCCGCATTTTGATTGTAGTGCTGCCACTGTTGATTTGCAAATCACTCATCTGAATGTTGTCATTGGCATCAGCAGACATGTTCTACTGTCACAATCATATATAATTTTTAAATATTTAATTCTAATGTAAATCACATTCTTCATTCATAAATTATTATAAAAGTCCTCAAATTTAACGTAAATTACTTATTTATATCGACACGCCGATTACCTGTTTTCTCCTTTTAAAATAATATTGTGACACATACTTTTTAGTATTTTTAATGTATTTTTATTTTTAATTATTTAAAAAATAAGTTATGTATTATATTATAAAATAATTTTATACGATTATTTAATTACAAATTATTATGTGTAATAAATTTAATCATTTTTATCATAATTATATAAAATTATATAAATAATAATTTGTTGTTGAATAAATTTTATGTCTAGCATTATAAGATTATTAAACTCTATTTAAAATAATACTTGTTTTGCAAATAATTCATTTATAAGACAATTAAATTAACTTTAAATATATAAGTTTTATAAAAAAAAATATATATTAAAACGAATATATTATTAACCTGCTCGTATTATAGCTAGTATCATGACTACATGAAAATTTCAGGTAATGCCTCTTGCTTTATTTGAACGTGGATTTTTAAAGGAAAGAGAAAGTAATTTTTTAACAAATAGTTCTTAATTTAATAATTTTACAAAGAATAAATAAAATGATCAATTGAAATAAATTTAATATTATAATCTTTTATTTACTTTTAAAATATTTAAAACCCTATTTTTAAGGATAATCATCTTAAACAAATTTATTTTAGTAACTACTAATGTTTTTAAGATGTTCCTTTAAGCAATATTTTTTAAAACACTATAATCTAATTCCCAAATTCTTATATTTAATTTTTTTACTCTTAAAATATTTTTTTTTTTTTCTTGTTTACATAAAATAGGATTTTACTATTATTTTTTATTCCTCTTCTTCCTCTGGTTAATCATAAAATTTTATTTTATTTTTGTTATTATATTTTTATTTTATCCATTACATTATTTACAATATTTATTTTATTATTTTAGAATTATAAGTAAAATATTGATAATAATAAATGAGAAATTTATTTTATTTTTATTATTTTTAAAATATTTTTTATATTATATTTTTTATTTTAACTATTAGATAATCATGATAATGAATATATGGTATATATTTAATGTTATTTTTATTTTATTTTAAAATTTTTTATTGGACTTTTTTAAGATATAGTATATGATTAATAATAAAATTCACCATGAAATTCATAACAATTGAAACTAAAAATGTAATTAAAATGAGATTTGTAGATAACTTACACGTGGTTAGTTTTTAGAATAAGTAAGTTAGTAGATTATATCTATAATTAACTTAAAATATAATTAAAATGTAACATTCTCTTTCTAATAAAACAAGTGAGTGTACATTTGAGGAAATTGCTAATTTTTTTTTTCTTTCTAAAAAGAGTATATAGTTTTTGCAAGTTATAATTATAATTTTTAAAATTATACTTAAGATATAATTTATTAACTTACTCTTTTTATAAATTAAATGGATGTAAGTTAACAAAAGTTTAAAATTATTAAAAAAAGACAAAAATTATAAATACTCCAAAATATATTTATGTAATTTTATATTTACTAGCTACTTGAACAGAAAATTTTACTTTATACTTATAATCTAATTATATAACTTTCAGCTTCTCACTACAAAAGATAGGATATATATATATATATATATATATATATATATATATATATATATATATATATATAAAAAGTAAGAAAAAATTTTGTATGTTAATCGTGCAAATCACACTTATTTGGAATTACTTTTTACAGCTAGGGAAAATAAAAAACAGCCCAAGCTTATGAATACGACACCGACTGAATGTGATAGACGTACTATTGGTATTGGGAGATTAATGGCCAAAGCAACACCTAAAAACTATTGGATTTGTATTCTTGATAACATTCCAAGAATCACTTCTTCATCTTCATCGTCCTCATCTTCTTCTTCCTTTTACTGTTATTCTATTCTTATTATATATATATATATATATACTTTGTCTAGCATATCACTAATTATGCTTTGTTTGTTGAAAAAATAAAGGAATATAATTACCATTTAGTGATAGTTCATTTTGTGATGGTTCAGAACTTTCAAAAATTACAAAACTCTCTGTATTTATGACTTTTTTTTTTACATTTTCTTATAGTAAAACGGTGTATTTTAATTGATTAAGTATATATTTAATTAATTAAAATGTAATTTTATTTTATTTATATTTCTTTCATTTTTGTTGTTTTTATTTTTCCTTTAAATATTCATATTTTTACTTTATTTTTTTATCTATTTTTATTTACTTTTTAATTTTTATTTCTCACCAACTAAACACATAGTAAATGTCTTTGTGGTCTTTTTGAAGAGAGACTAGTAGTATAGCTAGCTATGCCAATAATTGAGAGAAAATGATGACACCTCTCAACTTATTGGCCTTTTGGGGTATTTGATTATTATAGGGGCAAATATGTTTTAGAATAAATGAACAAAGAGATATTAACATAATGATCCAATAGACTTTAATGACACTGGTTATAAATGATTGCATTTAACATGGTGAAAGCTTTGTTTTCACAAGATGTGCTCCTAGCCAGGGAGGGTGAGGGTAATAAAGGTTTACCCGTATCACCCATATCTTGGAGAGATTGTGTAATGGGCCAAAATAATAGTAAATGTACCAAAAGTTTGAAACAAGAAAATAATTGGGATTGCAAACTAGGACAATTATCATCTTTAGCAAGTAATGGGAGAGACAATCTTAAATGGCTTCCAACTCGTAAATGTACCTATGTATTATTCCTTTATTTTATTTACATTATCAACCTTTTTTATTCTCGTACTTTTTGCTTTGCTATAATGATGCAAGATCATGCATCAACATCACTATCTTTTTTATTTTGAGCCATAAAGAATCAATTAATTAAAACTTTGATAAGGAAAGGGCACTCTTTTCCTTTGTGTTTTACGTTAATCTGTTTTCCCCTTAGACCTACAAGAATCAAGGTTCTTTATCTTCTTTAATTTACCTTGGAATAAGTTGTCCCAAATGATGCTTCTCTTATGCTATTTGTCTTAATTGAATGCTTTCCGCCAAAGATTATGAACAAACTATTTATGCCAATCATCATATCAATGAAATATTTCTCCAAGGGACAAAAGTCGTGATGATCTATCCTTTTCTTTAATAATAAAATATTTAGGGGAGAAGATGTCCCTTTCGTCAAAAGCAATTCCACAAAGTTCAATAAATATACTTACACTAATATTTGCAAATGGCCATGGTTTATCATAATAGGTCGAACTTAGAGTCTTTTCCGTAATCATGTTTGATCGATCTTATTAATTAGTTAATTAAGACAACTCTTTTGCAGAAAATTAAATTTATGCACTTGCCCTTTTTTGAGCCAAATTCGTAGTAAGTTTTCCAAATATGACGCATAATATAATATCATACATATCACCTTATTTTTGTAAGCAACACCAACTGAGTTTTAAAATTTTTCTAAATAGTAAAAACATACAAAAATAAATATTTGTATCTTTGACACTTATATATTCTAACGAGCTAATAACTAATTAAGGGTATTGACTATATATAATTTTTTACTTTTGATTGAAGTCATTAATTGATTCAGTCCTTATTAATTACGTTTCCTTCTTTTCTTACAAATTTAGTAAGATATCCTATATAATGAAAATCAAACAGAAAAGACGCAAATGTAAGCTATGCCTATGAAACAATTTTTTCATATAAATTGAGAAAATAAGATAATATTTAGGTATTGTTTTAATAAACTTCTTCATAAACTTATATATAGTTATAGAAGAAAAAAATTAAAAAAAATGAAATAAATTTTTTCATAAACTAAAATTAATTTATATATAAGTTAATTTGTAGAAATTTTCTTCTTTTTAAATAAACTAATTTGTAAAAAAAATTTTATTTTAAATAAGCTAATATAAGAGAGTTCTATAAATTAACTAATGTATAAGTCAATTTTAACTTATAAATAAGTTTATTTTATTTTTTTCATATTTTTTTTCTATAAAAATGCAAATATATTGAAGTAAAATAAACTTATAAACTATTTTAATTCAAATCAATAGTAGATTATACACATTTATTTTCTTACCAACATCTTTGCATTTTAGAAGAGTTGGAAATTCCTCAAAATACTTAAAACTCAGAACTGTATTTCCGTTCCTACAAATCAAATAAGATCTGTTTCTGTTAATTTAGTCGTCCACAAACACAAGGTTCTTCCTATTTGGAAGTTTTGGGTTTGGTTTGTTTGTTTGTGTTTGGGGATATGCTATGATTTGGTGGTTTATGTCATGCTTTGTCTTCAGTGTCGGTTTAGATCAAGTGGTTTGTGTAAAGCAGTGATGATTTTGTTGCTTATGTTATGTATTATGGACAACAATATGTTACCTAGGAAATGTTTCTTTTTTGGTTCCAATAATAATTGACTGGTAGGTTCGCTTATTTGTGCTATAATATTGCGTGTACGTGAGCTCGGTAGTTGACACAATGGAGGCCAATAAACTATGATTCCGGGAATCTGAAATCTTTACATGTTTTTCTTTTTATTACAAACAAGCCAGAAGTTTTTCATTAATGAAGATAATAATAATAATAAATATAATAAATAATAATAATAATAATAATATTTTTATTTTTATTTTTTTATTTTATCATTATTACTATTTAACTTGACAAAAAAAAATTATTTTAAATATATTTTTATCTCTTATATGGTTTTATTGGGTTTGTTTCTTATAATTTAAAAAAAATATTACAATGATCCCTATTATTATTTAGTTATGACATGAGATATATTTAAACATGGCATGTAAGCGAAAAAAAAATTAAATTAGTAACGAAAAATTTTATATATAATTTTAAAAAAATTACTAAATTTTTTGTGACCCTAGTATTAGTAACGAAAAAGAAATTTTTGTCACTAAATCTTATTATTAATTCTTTCATTTTATTTTTTATCCTAATACGTGTCATTTCATAGGTAAATAGAGAAAAAAATCATTTAAAAATTAAAATATAAAAGGATTAAAATCAACAAAAGATTTGAAGGATTAAAAATCAAATTTAATTATATTTATAAACCTAACTTTTAAAGTTTGAATTAGTAATTACTTATTATCATATATGTAAATATATTTTAAAACAATACTCCTTTTACCTATAATTTTTTAAGGGCATTAATATGTCAATCACTCGTCATTTAGTAATGTTTATACTTAACTTATAAATATTTATAATAAAATTAACAATTAATAAATAATTTTAATTGAGATCACCTATACTTTTTATAGAAGTTAATTCTATTTGAATTGAAAATATTATAAAGGTAAAATTAGTTTTTATTTGAAAAATTTTCAAGTTTTACATTGGTCAAAGATAATATGAATAAAATATATAAATAGAGGACAATTTTTATAAGTTGGTTTTACGAAATTAATTTAGACCTAAATCTACGATGCAAAATAATATTAAATCAATCTTAATAATTATTGGTAGACTCATTAGATCATCTGTTATTAGGTCGTTAATGACATTTACAGATATCTAATTCTTTATATGAAAGTATGTGTTGAAGATGTCAAAAACTTTATAAGTTGATTTTATCAAATTGAGTTAGGTAAAAACTTACATTCTAAACTCATTAGTGATAGAGTATATAAGTGAGAGATAACTATTAATATATAAATTAATTTTTTAATATTAAGTTACACCTAAACCCAAATTGTAAGAATTCTTCTAGTAAAATTCTTTTAACACGCAAAAGTTTGAAATTGAAACTTTATTTTAAAAAAATTAAAATACATGTGACTTGAAGTCTAGAATCAATCACATAATTAATAAATATTCAATAATTCCATATGAAATTTCCTATTTAAATAAATAACTGTAGTTAATTGTGTTAAGAAGAAGAGGTGTTTGTGTAGGCCGAAGATCTCCCCATCTTAATTTTGGTCTTGTTATGAAAAAGAGATAAAAGAAACAATTATAGTAAGATATATCACTATCCACATATGTTTCATTAATCTATTTGTGTCTTATTCAATCTCTTATAATATGACATTATTATATTACTTGCTAACAGAAGAAGATCTAAACCGTCTACATCTTTTCTGTGGAGATCGTCACCATTCACATAGCAGCAAGCTAAGAACACCGTTTTACATAAAAATTTAACCCCCAAAGTTTTAGAGCCAAATATAGATGCATAATGTAATGTGACAAATTTTACATACGTTAATGGACTAGATATGCCATATCAAAATCTTCCACATATGTTTGAAGTATGAGAAGTTGGCATGGCCTTGATTCAAGAACTCAATTTATCATATACGATGCTATCTCTTCCTTGATGCATGATAATTAATATTGTTCAGTCAAGTGGTAGCAACCATAGCACAGACATGCCATTTTCGTTGGACGTTCCTTTCTCTTTAATCTTGTTGCAACTGTCTGGAACCTGTGTTTTGGGCTACCCAGGCCATTTGAGATGAGGTTTATTTCTTATTAGTTGGGCTGGCCTGTGTGTGAGAAATTGGGCCTGGTACGTCCAAGTGATACTTTTGTGCTTATTTCCTGACTAGGATAATAAGCCCGTGCGTAGTTAATACATCATTTTTTATTTTTTTAATTTATATAAATTGCACACTTTAATCATTTTAAGAATATAAAAATATGTCATGATTTGTAATATAAAATTAATATTAATATATATTTAAATTTGACATTAATTATGATTGGTTAGACATGTTAATCTTTTATTTTATTTTCACTGTTGGAAATACATTTATGGTTTATTTATTATTTTCAATCTATCATTTACCTTTCTTATTTTATTATTTTGATATTTTATATGTTATTGTTTTCTTCTATTAGTAAGGATATAATTAATAATTAACACTATCTCAAAATCTTAAGATAACAGATAAATAAAAACAAAAAATTTCTTTAAAAATGAAAAATAAAAAACAAAGAAAGTAGTACTTGTGATACGAGTAACAAATGACGGAAGGAGAGAAAAAATTATCAATATACTCAAATGAACATTTTCAACTTTTATAATGCCTAGGTGAAATTATTTGTTTACTTATACTCCAAATGAGCATATGTCACAGAATATCAATTTTGTTGATGTTACACCAATAATTTTAAGTAATAAGAGTCAATATACTTGTTAATTTTACATGTATTATCAATGTTGATTGCAATGTGATATACATTCAAAATTTTTATGACATTTAGATACGTCCATAATGTCTCTCATGAAACATCTCAATATTTTTATGCTAATACATACATTTATTTAATTCTATTAACTTCATTAGATATCATATTTCTATTTGAATGCACTTTTAGGAAACATAATATACTTATAGCGTGATTAAAAATACATTAGACATCATCAAATTAATATAAATCTTTAATATAATTAATAATTACTTTTACGTCACGTAATTTTACCTAAATTTTAAACGAAAAATCAAATACACTTGGTGTATATTACATTTCTTTATAATAATGAAATTATCTTTATTATGATATTTCAATATTGGTAATATACTTTTGACTTTATTATTTTCTTAATTATATTTTCTAACAAATATTTTCCTTCGCTACTTAATTAACCAACATATACTTAATCCAATAATGTTTCGGTTAAGTAATGTACACATTTATTACAAATAAAAAATAATAGTTAAAAAAATTATACTAAAAAAGTAAAAATAATTTCAATAAAACTTAAAAAATATTATATTTATAAATTTTATATTATTTTTTAAAGAGGAAAGATAGCAAATGGGAGAAAAATATCTTGAACATAATAACTACAAGTCAGACATGGCGTCTGGGATGACAGGTATTATAGTAGACAGCTATTATTACTGCGTTATTACTTGGTGGGCTGTAGAGGCTAGTACCGTCCTGAAGGTAGATATGGCCATTAGTTTTATTTTTATTCATTATGTGGCCATTAAAGTAGACAGCTATTGTTATCATTGATGTTTTCTTTATATAAAGGGAAATGGATGAAAATAAAGAAAGTGAAAAAAAAAAAGAATTTTTTTTAATATATTTTTTTTTTTATACTTTTTAAAATTTTCATTTTTTGTCCATTAAAATTTATATAAATCATAGTACTTAAATTTTTATTTTATTATCATTTTTGGTTTCTTTAATTCATTTTTCTATTTTTTTTTCTTATATTTAAGTAGTAAATAATTTTGTGGCAATATTTTCTTTATCAATCAAAAATTGTCAAATTTTTTTATTTTAATTAAGTAATTCTGACAAATTTTTATTGTTAGAAAAAGAATTATTATAAATTATATTATTTTAGTATTTTTCGTAATAATAAGTCGTACATCCATTATATGTTAAAATTAAAAAAAATAAATAAATCAAATGATAAAAACAAAAAATAATATCAAAACAAAAGGTGAAAAATTATTATTAATTTAAATTTTGATTAAGGACTAAAAGTAAAAATCTCAAAATATTTAAGGATAAAATATACTGGACTTAAAAAAATATTAATGTTAGAAATAAAGAAAAATAAAATATAAAAATATGATGTTTAGAAAAATAAAAATAAGACGGAAGGAAGTGGAAGAATTTTTTTCCTTTGTTTGAATTAAAAATATATATATATAATCTTTAATATACTATTTTTTATTAACATAAAATTATTGATTATTTAAAAAATTATATTATAAAATTTTATAAAAATTAAACCATAAAATGAAAAAGAGAGAGATAATCTCTCTCATTAGGGGGACTAATATTTCTTAGTAGGTTCCACGGAAATAACTTTTCTCTCTCAAATAAATTACATAAATTTAATATTTTTAACCTATTTTTGAATACTATTTTTTTATTCTATTTCCACCCAAAGAAATAAAGAGTAGAAGTAATAAAAAAATTTAAGTTTTATATGTAATTAAAATATATAAATATTTTACATTAAAATACGTGTATAATATAAAAAAAAGTATCAATATAAATCAAACTAGACATAAATATTAAATATCGATCTATTTGTACAATTTTAATAACCCAATATCATTTAAAATAGATAAAATATAAATAAATCTTCATTAACTTCATCTTATTTAACATATAATTCTTAAATTATTCTTAATTTAATTGAAGATGTATTTCTAATAATTTTTTATTTTTATACTAAATTTTAATATTGATCAATTAATTAATATTCTCGATTGGCAGGAATTTTTTTCTTAGCATTTAAGTACAAATGGAATATTTATTATTTAAGATATAGTTAATGGAATATTGATTATTTAAGATAGAGTTCATTAACCTCTTTTTACTTGAAACTAGTTAAACTAAATCTTTCTCTCATTTTTTTATTATATTATATATATATTTTTTCTTATAAAATAGATATGAAGTTTTAATCACAAAAAAGGATTATTAATCTTTGTCAATAACAGTAAATTAACGAAAAGATAAGTATATTTTTTTCAACAATACACATATGATACATGTATTTTTATTTCTTTATTTTTTTTCAAGAATTTATTACGTAAAACAATATAATCTACATTAATCTTTATAATATAATTAAATATTATTAATTTTTTTATAAATTAAAATTTTTGAATATATATAATATGAAAATGAATAGAAATCATAAATGTGTACTTTCTAAATTCATCTAATAATTTATCTTCTTCTTCCTAAATGGTTAATACAATTAATTAAGTGGTCCATGCAACACTTTCCCCTTTTGAGTTGAAAACTTTGACGGGCTAAAATACCTCTCAAGTTCTAAATTTATTATATATAGCAAAGGCTACTCAGGTAGACAGCAGAACATATCCATCACTTCCAACAACAATGGCTTCTCTGCCTCAATCCAAAACTTTCCTTCTCACCCTATTCTTCTTCTCGTCCTTCACCCTGGTGGCTCACGCCACTGTTCCTCAAAACGAAACCTTCAAATTCGTCAACTCAGGCGAAATCGGTCCCTACATAGTGGAATACGATGCAAGTTACAGGATGCAAGACCTCTTCAACTCCCCTTTCCAACTGGCTTTCTACAACACCACCCCAAAAGCCTTCACTCTCGCTCTGCGCATGGGACTTCGACGCTCCGAACAGTTATTCCGTTGGGTGTGGGAGGCCAATAGAGGTAACCCCGTTGGAGAGAACGCCACTTTCTCACTTCACACCGATGGGAACCTCGTCTTGGCAGAAGCTGATGGAAGAGTCGCATGGCAAACCAACACTGCCAATAAGGGTGTTGTTGCCTTGAGGTTGCTTCCTAATGGTAACATGGTCCTTCTTAATGCCAAAGGTGAGTTCCTTTGGCAGAGTTTTGATCACCCCACTGATACCCTTTTGGTTGATCAGTATCTTAGAGCTAAAGGCCCAACCAAGTTGGTTAGTAGGCTTTCAGAGAAGGAGAATGTGGATGGACCTTATAGCTTGGTTTTGGAGCCCAAAAGATTGGCTTTGTACTATAAAAGCAACAACTCTCCTAAACCAGTTCTCTATTGGTATAGGTACTTCACTCAACAAGGGTCAGTGGAAAATGTGACCCTTATATCTGATCCAGAAAGTTATGAAGTTGAATTTGCTTACCACGTGGCAGGTTCTGGCAGTGACACCAGAATCATGGCCGAGCCATTGAACAATATTCCCGTTGGAGTCATGGCAATGCCGGTGAACAACAGCACCTTGACGTACCTCAGGCTTGGGATTGATGGCAACATTAGGCTTCACACTTACTTCCTCGGTGTGCGTTCCGGTGTCTGGCAAGTCACCTACACTCTATTTGATAGAGACTCTTATGACGAGAGTGAGTGCCAATGGCCTGAGAAATGTGGGAAATTTGGGCTGTGTAAGGATAACCAGTGTGTGGGTTGTCCTTTGGAAAATGGGGTATTTGAATGGAGCAACAATTGCACTGCCAAGTCTGTGACATCATGCAAGGCGAGTGAGTTTCATTACTACAAAATAGAGGGTGTTAGGCATTACATGAGTAGATACACTAATGGGGATAGTGTGAGTGAGAGTAATTGTGGAAACAAATGTACCAAGGACTGCAAGTGTGTGGGGTATTTCTACAACAGGCAGAACTCGAGGTGTTGGATAGCTTATGATCTACAAACACTTACTAGAGTGCCTGGTTCCAAACAAGTTGGATTTATTAAGGTGGCTAATAAGTAGTTGTAAAGTCATGGCACAAATTTCTCAATCTTTTCCATGTTTTAAGGAAAACATGTTTCCTTGTTTAGGCCATGATTTGAGCCTTGGTTCTCTCCATGATTTGCTCCTTGTTTTGCTGCATGTTTTCTTCCTTGTAATGGGTGCATATGTTTTTGTTTCTCAATGCCTATATAAGGCATCAAGCAATTAGAGCAAAATACAATTGAAATCATTCATCTACACATCTATTATCTTGTATCTCTACTTACTTCTCTCTATTTCTAATTAATTTGATTCGATGCTTCCGCATATCATTTCATTTGTTATACTCAACAAGTGGTATCAGAGCTACTTGTTCAATTAGAGATTCAATATGTCTACCGTCACTAAATTTGACATTGAGAAGTTTGATGGCAAGATTTGCTTTTCTATTTGGAAAGTCAAATGAAAGCCGTTCGTTCTTACACGCAGAACGGATTGAAGAAAGCTTTAGATGGAAAGACCAAAAAGCAGGTCAACATGATTGATAAGCAATGGGGACGAGTTAGATGAAAAGGCGCTTTCAGCAATCCAACTATGCTTGTCCAAGGAGGTTCTTCGAGAAGTAGCAAATGAAACCACCGCTGCTGCTTTGTGGCTGAAATTAGAATCTCTTTATATGACCAAAAGTCTCGCAAAACAAGCTTCGTCTCAAAGAAAGACTATATACGATTCGTATGGTCGAAGGTACTCTATTCAATCTCATCTTAATGAGTTTAATTCTATTATCATGGATTTGGAAAACATTGAAATCAAAATTGATGATGAAGACAAAGTTGTTTTGTTGGTTGTCTCTTTACCTTCTACCTATAAACACTTTAAAGAAATTATGTTGTATAGCAACAATGATACCTTATCCTTTGAAGATGTTAAATCTAATTTGTTGTCCAAAGAAAAGTTTGATCTTGATATCCACTCTGAGGAAAAGGGTGAGGGTTTAAGTGTCAAGGGTAGAACTCAAGAAAAAGGGAGTACTAGTAACAAGAAAAGTAGATCCAAATCCAGAGGGCGTAAATCCAACAAAACCTGTCGTTATTGCAAGAAATTTGGGCATGATATCTCCGACTGCTTTATCTTGAAAAAGAAACAAGAAAGGCAAGAAAAAAACCCTGCTAAAGCTGCTAATGTTGAAACTGATTCTGATGGTGATGTTATGATATCTGTCTCTTCTGATAAGAGGAGCAAAACTGAATGGATTCTTGATTCTGGATGTACATTTCATATGTGTCCTTATAAGGACTTATTCACCACTCTTGAACCTGTTGATAGTGGTGTTGTTTTGATGGGTAATGACACCCAATGCAAGATTACAGGAATAGGTACTATTCAGATCAAGACTCATGATGGCACTGTCAAGACTCTTTTCAATGTTCGCTTTATTCCTGACTTGAAGCGAAATCTAATTTCCCTTGGCACCCTAGAGTCTCTTGGGTGCAAGTATTCAGTTGAAGGTGGAGTTCTAAAGGTATCAAAAGGTGCTATTGTTTTATTAAAGGCTAACCGTATTGGTAGTTTGTATATCTTGCAAGGATCTGTAGTGACAGGATCAGCAGCTGTCTCATCTTCTATGTTTGATGAAGATGTCACCAAATTATGGCACATGCGCCTAGGCCATATGAGTGAAAAAGGCATGCACCTTCTGAGCAAGCAAGGTCTTCTTGGTAATCAAGGCATCGGTAAGTTGGAGTTTTGTGAACATTGTGTCTTTGGGAAGCAGAAAAGAGTTAGCTTCTCCACTGCAACTCACCGCACAAAAGGTACCCTTGATTACATTCATTCTGATCTTTGGGGTCCTTCTAAAGTTCCATCTTATGGAGGGGCCGTTATATGATGACTATTATTGATGATTTTTCTCGTAAAGTCTGGGGTCTATTTTCTAAGGCACAAAATGAAACATTCCCCACTTTTAAGAAGTGGAAAACTCTTGTTGAAACTCAGACAGGAAAGAAAGTCAAGAAGCTCGAGCGGATAATGGATTGGAGTTACGTGAAGGTGACTTTAATGAGTTCTGCGCAAATCATGGTATTGCTAGACACAAAACAATTCCAGGTAAACCCCAGCAGAATGGTGTTGCAGAACGTTTGAACAGAACTATCCTTGAGAGAGCTCGTTGTATGCTCTCAAATGCTGGTTTATGGCATCAACGTGAGTTGTGGGTCGAGGCAGCATCTACAGCTTGCTACTTGATCAACCGATCTCACATTCTTCACTTAATTTCAAGATTCCAGAAGAAATTTGGTCAGGTAATCCTATTGATTATTCTAATTTAAGAATTTTTGGATGTCCTGCATATGCACATGTCAATGATGGAAAATTAGCTCCTAGAGCTATTAAGTGCATATTTCTTGGTTATGCATCTGAATCTAAAGGTTATCGTTTATGGTGTTCTGATCCTAAGTCACGAAGATTAATTCTTAGTAGAGATGTGACTTTTAATGAGGATGCATTATTATCTTCTGGAAAATAATCATCTGTGTCTTCTTCCAGTACTAATAATCTGCAAGGTACTAACGAGAAGGTGGAGTTAGAGTTAAAATCTGTAGCTCCTAATGTTGATGTTCCATCTTCCTCTACCACTGAGTCTAGCATTGATGATCGTGGTGATGATCATCCTATTCAGCAACAGGAAGAATATAATATCGCTCAAGATAGGCCAAGAAGACAGATAAAATTGCCAGCTAGATACACTGATGACTATTTGACTGCTTATGCATTGTCAATTGCACAAGAGGTAAATGATGATGTTAAACCTACCAGCTATACTAAAGTTGTTTCTTGTGCTGATTCTGCTAAGTGGCTAGTGGCTATGAATGAAGAAATTGAAAGTCTTCACAAGAACAACACTTGGAATTTGACAAAGCTCCCTAAAGGAAAAAAACCTCTGAGGTGTAAATGGATCTATAAGAAGAAAGATGGCATTCCAGGGGTTGAAGATCCTAGATGCAAGGCACGATTAGTCGTTAAAGGCTTTTATCAAAAGGAAGGTGTTGACTTTAATGAGATTTTCTCACCTGTTGTTCGTCATACTTCCATTCGTGTTTTGCTTACTTTTGTTGCTCTGTTTAATTTGGAATTAGAGCAACTTGATGTAAAGACAGCTTTTCTACATGGAGAGCTGGAAGAAGAAATTTATATGGATCAGCCTGAGGGATTTGTTGTTCCTAGTAAGGAGCATCTTGTTTGTCAATTAAAGAAATCTTTATATGGCCTCAAGCAAGCTCCCAGACAATGGTATAAAAAATTTGATTCCTTTATGATTGGGCAAGGTTATTCCAGGAGTAAATATGATGATTGTATTTATTTTCAACAATTTCCTGATGGAACTTTCATATACTTGTTACTTTATGTTGATGATATGTTGATTGCATCACGTGACAAGTCTTTGATCAAGAAATTGAAAGCTCAACTCAACAGTGAGTTTGAGATGAAGGAATTAGGTGCAGCTAAGAAAATTCTTGGCATGGAGATTCATAGAGATCGCCAAGCTGGTAAATTATTTTTATCTCAACAAAAATATATTGAGAGATTACTTGATAGATTTAATATGAATAATTGTAAACCTGTTTCTACTCCACTTGCTGCACATTTCAAGTTATCTTCAGACCTTTGCCCACGAACAAAAGAAGAGATGGAGCGTATGTCGCACGTTCCATATGCTAGTGCAGTTGGCAGTTTAATGTATGCTATGGTGTGCACTAGACCTGATTTAGCATATGCTGTCAGCATGGTAAGCCGATACATGCATAATCCTGGAAATGATCACTGGAGTGCTGTAAAATGGATTTTTCGGTATCTTAAAGGTACTAGTAATATTGGCTTGGTGTTTGATAGAAACAAAGCTACAACTAATAATGTTGCAGGCTTTGTTGATTCGGATTATGGTGGTGATCTTGATAGAAGAAGATCTCTTTCTGGCTACATCTTTACTCTCTGTAATTCTGCTATCGGTTGGAAAGCTTCACTTCAATCTATTGCAGCATTATCCACAACAGAAGCAGAATATGTCTCAAAGAACAGAGGGTGTGAAAGAGGCTCTTTGGATTCGAGGTTTGGTCAAAGAACTTGATCTCACACAAGATGTTCCTACTGTGTTTTTGTGATAGTCGAGTGCCATTCATTTGACTAAGAATAATCGTTACCACGACAAGACCAAGCACATAGATGTTAAACATCACTTTATTCGAGATATTGTTACTGTTGGTGAAGTTCTACTACAAAAGGTACATACATCTGAGAATCCAGCAGATATGCTTACTAAGCCACTTCCGAATGCCAAGTTTCAACATTGTTTGGACTTGGTTGGTCTCTACAACACATGATTCCCCCTTTGGGGCTTTATCTGGCGATGAGCAACTTATTAAATTTGAGTCAAGGTGGAGATTGTAAAGTCATGGCACAAATTTCTCAATCTTTTCCATGTTTTAAGGAAAACATGTTTCCTTGTTTAGGCCATGATTTGAGCCTTGGTTCTCTCCATGATTTCTTTCCTTGTTTTCTGCATGTTTTCTTCCTCAGTAATGGGTGCATATGTTTTTGTTTCTCCATGCCTATATAAGGCATCAAGCAATTAAAGAAAATCTGATTGAAATCATTCATCTACACATCTATTATCTTGTCTCTCTACTTACTTCTCTCTATCTTTAATTAACTTGATCCGGTGCTTCCGCATATCGCTCGCTGTTATACTCAACAGTAGTAAATAGAAAAAACCTTGATATTGCACTTTCTATACTTCTATTAATTCCTAATAGTAGTTTCGGATTGCAATGAAGTTATGGTTCGTCTATGTTCTCTGTGGATAGGAGAATTTCGATGTGTAATAAACTAAAAAGTTTGCAATAAATTTATGATTCATCCACGCTAAGATGAAATTTTCCTTATGGAGAATTAATCATATTTTTTTACGTAGTTACCAAAAATAGGGAAGTAGGCAAGAACATATAGTAATATACTTAAGCGCCTTTTATATTCATCATCATTCGTAAATCTAGAATACTATTTCGTGCATTTATCTCTGCGATACGACAACAGTTTGCACTTAGTTTTCATATTCTTAGTGATGTGAAATTGACGAGACGATTAATGAACTAAACTCTGGAAAAAAAAAAAAACTGTACTAAATTCATCAAAATAATGTCTTTGTTAGTCGCAATGAAGTAAGATATAATCTCTTAAAATCAACATTCTCAAATTTTATAATGCAAGAGTGAAGTTATTTGTTCGCTCATACTTCAAATAAGTAAATGACAAGCAGAAATAAGAATGTCAACTTACACTAATAACCTCAAGTAATAAGAGTCAATACTTGTTGGCCGTATATGTATTATCAATATATGTTTAATACAATGTGACGCGGAATACATTCGAAAATCCTATGAAATTTAGAAATGACCAAAATATATTTCTCACAACGTAGAACATCTTAATCCTTCTATGCTATACATATATTGATTATGTTCCATTAATTCTAAGATCCTTTTGATCAGAAATTCGATATAAGTCTGAACTATATTTGCTACTACTTAATTAGTTAACCAACATATGCTTAATCTAATGATTTCTCGGTTATATATTTTACACATTTATTACAAATAAAAAATAATAGTTAAATTTATATTAAAAAATTAAAATAATTTTAATAGAAATAAACAAATTAGTTATATTTTTATATTATTTTTTAAAGTGGAGAGATAAAAATAAAAGGAAAAATATCTTGAAAATAATAAATACAGGTCAAAAGCGACAGCTGGAGTGACATAGACGATTGCATTACTGTTGGGTCAACGGTTTCATTTAATGCAAATCCACAGAGTGACCAAGAGGGTCACCGTCAGAATGTACTGATTAATGCGAATATAAAATTAGATTTCATTCTGGTTTAAAGTGGCATGTGTCTTCTTCTTCCTTTAAAATTTATTTGTTTATTATTACTGAACCAAAAAGTATCTCAGCGAAACTAAGAAAAAAAAATCAATCTCCTAAATTTTTATATGTATATAAGATTTTATATAATAATATATTTTTATATATTTTTCTTTGTATCGTATTACCATATTACAAATATAAAGTAAAAAAATACAATTAGGACAACTACTTAAATAAGATATTGTATATATTACTCTCAACCCTCTCATCACTGTGCTTATTCTCATATTTTATAAAATCTTTCAAATTTTAACAATGTTTTACAAAATTTCCAACTTTTAAACTTTAAAAATTATTTCACTTCTTAAATTCATTATAAAACTTCAAAGATTTAAATAAAAAATAAATAATTATGTAAGATTTTAGATACAAAATTGACGAAAAGGTTTAATATATTTATTTTAAAAATAAATAATTAAGGAATTAAAAAATAAACCACACGTAATGTTAATTATAAGAATTAAAAATGAAACTAAGCCGAAGCTAAGAAGTAATATGTAACATGACAATGCGTCTGGTCGAATGTGATTCTGTCAAGAAAAGACAATTGTTGATCACAAACCATTGGCAGCTCAAACCTTTGACCATCTTAAATCTCGTTGACTTAGCAACCCAGCTTACCAGCTCATATTAAATTTTAAACCAAACATAATGTTAATTTGACAGCTCTCATCTTAAATCTCAAACTTATTTTTTAAGAAAATAAATGAGATTATCATATTGGATCCAATTTTTATTTATTTTCTCTATTATTAAAAATATTCCTCACTTAATATATAAAAAATAATCTCTCAAAATGCAGTGGGACGTCAAAGACAGAAAACCATCGTTAAGTATGTATATTTTAGCTTTAGTGTCTTGTAAAAGCAATCGTATTTTAATGAACATTTTTCTAAAGATCTTATCCAAAGATACAAATAGATGCTTCCACGTTTTAATCATTTACAAACAAAAGGACCATTTCATAAAAGAATGCACCGAATTGCACTCGACGACACGAAAGTTCGTGACATCTTTCTTTCTCATCACAATATTGTTTTTTATGCACACATGTCGTTGATCCAGATCTGTTGTATATTGAAAAATTGTACTGATTTGATCTTGATCCAAATCTGGATCATTCTTTATTATATTTGATTTGACTATTTGAGTTGAAAACTTTGACCAAAATGGCTAAAAAGTACAAGGCTTAAGTACCTTTTAAGTTCTAAATTTACTATATATAGCAAATGTTACTCAAGTATATAGCATATCATATTCATCAATTACAACAACAATGGCTTCTTCACTTTCCCTTCTCAGCTTATTGTTCTTCTCGTCTTTCACCATCATTGCTCACGCTATTGTTCCTCAAAACGAGACTTTCAAATTTGTGAACTCGGGTGAACTAGGACCCTTCATTGTTGAGTATGGTGGTGATTACCGAATGATAAGCATCTTCAACTCCCCTTTCCAAGTTGGTTTCTACAACACCACCCCAAATGCCTTCACTCTAGCTTTGCGTGTGGGACTCCAACGCTCGGAGCAGCTATTTCGTTGGGTGTGGGAAGCAAATAGAGGCAACCCAGTTGGAGAAAATGCCACTTTTTCACTCAACACTGATGGGAACCTTGTGTTGGCAGATGCTGATGGAAGAGTGGCATGGCAAACCAACACTGCCAACAAGGGTGTTGTGGCCTTCAGGTTGCTTCCAAATGGCAACATGGTCCTCCTTGATGCACAAGGCAAGTTCGTTTGGCAAAGTTTTGACCACCCCACGGATACCCTTTTGGTTGGTCAGTATCTTAGAGCTAAAGGGCCATCCAAGTTGGTTAGTAGGCTTTCAGAAAAGGAGAATGTGGATGGCCCTTATAGCTTGGTTTTGGAGCCTAAAGGGTTGGCCTTGTACTACAAAAGCAAGAACTCTCCTAGACCAATTCTCTATTGGTTTTCATCTGATTGGTTCTCCATTCAACAAGGGTCCTTGGAGAATGTCACACTCACTTCCGATTCAGAGAGTTTTGAAATTGGATTTGATTACCATGTGGCCAATTCTTCCACTAGTGGCAACAGAATCATTGGAAGGCCAGTGAACAACAGCACCTTGACATACCTTAGGCTTGGAATTGATGGCAACATTAGGCTTCACACTTACTTCCTCGATGTGCGTGATGGTGTCTGGCAAGTGACATACACTTTATTTGACAGAGATTCTGATGAGAGTGAGTGCCAATTGCCTCAGAGATGTGGTAAATTTGGGCTATGTGAGGATAACCAATGTGTGGCTTGCCCTTTGGAAAATGGACTATTTGGGTGGAGCAACAATTGCACTTCCAAGGTTGTGACATCATGCAAGGCAAGTGAGTTTCATTACTACAAACTTGAAGGGGTTGAGCATTACATGAGCAGATACACTAATGGGGATAGAGTGAGTGAGAGTAACTGTGGAAACAAATGTACCAAGGATTGCAAGTGTGTGGGATATTTCTACCACAGGGAGAACTCGAGGTGTTGGATAGCTTATGATCTGCAAACTCTTACTAGAGTGGCTAATTCCTCACATGTGGGGTATATTAAGGTGCCTAATTAGTAGTAAATTGAAAGGCCTTGATGTTGCAGCTTGTTTGTTTACATTTACATCAAATAATTCCTAATAGTGGTGGTTTCGGATTGAAATAAAGTTATGGTTTGTTTCTCTCCGACATGGATGTATAATAAATTAAGAAGTTTGTAATAAATTTATGATTTGGTTTTGCTCCTTGTACAATTCTTTCTCTTTCAGTTTCCTTAGCAGATTGATTAACTTGGTAATGCAGAGTTTGAAATTATTTATTTGTAATTTGTTCCAATTAGTAGGACAAATGAAATTATATCAATATATTCTCTAAAATACTTTATTATCAGTTAAAATTTATTAAAAATTATAAAAACATGAGAAAGTCATTAAATAAAAAGATTTATAAAAAAATTGTAATTTTTAATAAATTTTAATCAATATTAAAGAGTGTATTCAAAATATTATATTAAAAGTGTTTTTGTTGGTATTTTTCTTTTACTCAAATAACCTTTCATGGTTTAAACTTTATGTATCGAGATTAAGATAGTTTCACAGAATCACAGTGAAAGAACAATTTAATTATCAGATTTTTGCAAAGATTACGATCGGAGCAGAGAATTTCAATTTCAGAACGGAACTTACAACGCAATAAAGCAACACCATTGATAGAAAAGAAAAATAGAAATGCGAAATACTTTTAGAGCTTAGAAGGACGCTCTGATTCTCTCCTGAATTAGCAATTTAAAATTTAAACACTTTCACGCAAGCAACGGCAACTTTTTTCTTTTACGAAAATCATGATTTTTGATGGACAAATAACTAAATTTAAGAATAATTATTCTTGTTCCTACAAACTTCTTAAGCTTAGTTTTCTTTTATAATCGATATGCATATTTAATTTTATGAACCCAATATTTTACTGATTTATAGAATTTTAACATATAAATAACTATACTTTTCTTTTTATTACACGTTATTAATAAGGTTAAATAAGAGATTTGAAGAGAACTTCAAATCAATATGTTTTTAATCACCATCATTTTATAATTTTATTTAACTACTCAACTATAATTTTATTCCCACAAAAAGGAACTCGACTATAAATTTATTAAACTTATTTTAGAGTTGACGCATACATGCTTATTTTCCTGCTTGAAAAGCCTAAAACCATTATTTAACAAAATTTTAGTTTAATTTTATAAAAATTACACAAATGGTAGTGTGTATGTGTTTTTCTAATGAAAGACTCTCGAGGAGGAGTGGGAACATAAAAATGAGAAAGGCAAAAAAATACATTGTGATTGTATACTCACAATTTTATAATTAATTAGTTGGTTAAATTGATTCAAAGAACGATCTTAAAATGAACCATCTTGAAACTAAGTGGAAGGGGAATTTAACTCTAACCACGACTTATGAGTAGAACCAAAGTTATTAAAGCGTGATCCTAACCGTAATCTGTCGGTAAAACCAACATTATAAGAACAAGGGAAAAGTTCTTACAAAGAAAATATAAATTTTATTTATTATTTACGAGTTTATTTAGAGGGTTAATTGGGTAACCTTGAAATTAATATCAATTAATATTTTGATAAACATAAAATCTCATGAATTTAATACTCATTAATATTTTAATTGGCATAAAATCTCATGAATTTAACACTAATTAATATTTTAATTGGTATAAAATCTGATTTGCTATAACTCTCCATAACCTTTTATTTCCACCACTTCCCTATTTTTTTACTAGTTCTCAAACTTTTCCTTTTTCTACCAACTATAAAAAAAATGATTTATACGAAAATACGGGTAAATGAATCATAATTAACTACTCAATCCAAATTAAATGATAATGACTTTGGGTTTTATATGTATTTTTCATCAACTTGTAATAAAATGACTTATTTTGGTACTACTTCTGATTCACTTTATTTTAAAATTTCCTTAATTCCCAAATTCTTGCAAAGATTGTTTTCTCATTTTGATTTTGGACCTAGTCATGGAACCTCAAATATCATGCAAAGGATCTTTTATTTTTATTGATTGAGTTTTTATCAAATTATAGTTTATTTTTTATTCTAATAAAGACTAGGGCAAAGTATTTTAGAGTTGACGCACTCAAGCTTATTTTCCTGCTTGAAAAGCCTAAAACCATTATTTAACAAAACTTTAGCTTAATTTTATAAAAGTTACACAAATTGTAGTGTGTATGTGTTTTTCTAATGAAAGACTCTCGAGGAGGAGTGGGGATATAAAAAATGAAAAAGACAGAAAATACATTGTGATTGTATACTCGCAATCTTGTAACTAATTAATTGGTTAAGTTGATTCAAAGAAAGTACATAAATTTTTTTTTTATTCTAATAAAGACCAGGGCAAAGTAGCATATATTTTCTTATAAATTAATTTTAACTTATATCATTTGCAACTTTCAATAAAAAATTAAAAAAGACCATTATCTACTATTAAAATAATAACTACTTAATTTAAGAATAAATAATCTTGAATTCAAGAAATATAAACTTACAAAATGTGTAAATTAAATCAAATATGAGCACGTAAATTATCAGATCAAGCTACAGCAAATCATATGCTTATCACCCCCACAAATGATGTGAGTGTCACTACCAGGCCAGAATATTTGATAGTGCTCATTTGAATAGTCATACATTCAACTTAATTATTTTAATCCTGTAAAACTTCATTTCACACAAATATGATATTCGAATTTATACTTGTCCAACAGCAAAAATAATTCAATCATATAGAAATATTTGAAGTTGATACAGTGGCAACAGTGCAGTCCCAGTATAGTTTCTATTTTCTATCACCATATATTCATCAAGCAAACACCAGATAAGAATCTCTAAAATTTCAAGTTTTGCTTTACTGTAGCAATTTAATTAAGAATTAAATTTAAATACACTGATAGTACCAAAAAAAAAATACATTATCAACTGCTAATAAATATATATTGATAAAATTATTGAGTTTTATAATAATTATTTTATAAATCACTATTAAAGTACTTTTTAATTGGTTAGTAATATAAAAAATTGTATTGTCAATATTATTTTTTTACATTATTAATTAATTAAAAATATGTTAGATATAATTTTTTAAAATAATTATTAAAAAATATTAATTTTACGTCTCTGTGAGTGCTTTGTAGCATCATATTCCGCAGACGCAGCATCTGCATCTCTTTTTTGGCATTATGTTCCTTTATATCTTGAATCTATTCTTCTTCATCGCATTACCTTACTTTAATTCCCAGTTCCTCAATGACTCACATGTCATTTCAAATACAGTTCTGAATATTAGCTTTTTTGGATTTCAACATTTTTATCAGAAGTATTCTTAACACCTTTTAACTTTTAAATATATATTCATCTCTTTTATATTTTTAATAAAATGACTTCATATCTTTTATTTTATTTAATAAAGTAACGTATATATCTCTTCTTTAATATTATTATAGAGAAATAAGTGTATATTTAAAAATTAAAAAACAATTGTAAGTATCAGACCTCAAGATAAGTGCAAATTTCCCTACAAGTAATCATCGTTACAGATGATTATCCACTAAACAAATATGTACACATGCAGCAGGTCACTAGTATTTAATACAGGAGCAATTGATATGGCTTCTTATTAATTCAGATATACTTTAATGTATTGGCATAAGTTGCCATCGCATTCTTACAATATATTTCTATAATATTTTCTTAGAATTAATTTTTGGACAAAACTTTAAAACACTTTCTTAGGTTCTTTTAGTATTATTTTTTAATTAAAATTAAATTTTCATTTAAATAATTTATATTAATCTTTAATACAAATCTTGTAGATGAAATTTAAATTCTAATTAAAAAATAATACCAAAAATACTTTACGTAAGTTTTGTCTTTAATTTTTTTTCTGTGCATTACATCATTAATCTTACATCATGCTATTCCTTCTTTTTCCTATTTCTCTCATAATTTGCATTCAAATTCACATAAGCATATTGGCCCCTACATTCTTCTCTAACTATTCTCCCTGCATCCCCTCCTGTCCTTTCCTTTTTGTACCTGTTATTTCTACCTTTACTTTCACTCACATCTTGTTCTTCTTCTCCTATCTCTCTCTTCCTTCCTCCATCCCTCTTTCTATCCACTGGTGTAAGCTCTCTCTTGGTTTTCTAAACAAGAGAATGAGCAATCACAGAGAGATTGCTGTTACTGCTAGCACAAATAGCATCAGCAGCAACAACCCTTATGTTTATATTTCCTCTGCTCCCCTTCCCTCTGCACCAGCCAAACGTGAGTGATTTCCAAGAGATTGTGTTTCTGTAACTAAACTTGTTTCACTGATTTTCCCGCTATGGTTTCAGGTCCCAGTCCAATGATGGATACAATATATGGTGCACTAAATCACTATAGCAAGAAGGTTGAAGAAGCAACCAAACAAGCTGAGATCATGGTTGACAATATAAGGAATCACTGTGAGTTCACCTTCTGCCTTTTCTTTTTCACTCTTACATTGGAAAGCTTGTCCTCTTTCTCTTTGGAATATCTGTTTCTCTCAGGTACTTATGGAAGTTAATGAAATATTATAAGCTTGCCCATCTTCACTTGGAAGTTGAATACATGATTTTTTTCCCTTTTACCAATCATGTACACAAAATAAATAACTTGACTCTTTTATAAACACCTTAGCCAAACTATCTCTGTGAAGTTGCAATCTTAGAAAAGATGGTATAGATCTTGAATAACTTGATATTTAAGTGGACAAAACTTCCATCAAGTTATACAAATATTTTTAGTATTGTTCTCTTATTAGAATTAGAATTTCACAACTATAATATGCATAATAAAAAATTTCATTAAATATCAACACAAATTATTAAAGTAAAACTTTAATTAAAAATCACTAAAAATACCTATGAAACTGCATGTAAATTTTATCCTATTTAAAACTAGCATGGATAAATTTCTCAAAAAAAGAAGAAGAAAATAAAATGAATCAAAGAGATAAAATAAAAAATTAAAACCAATTTATGCACTTCAATTTTTCAAAAACCCTTTTATCTAATTTTTCCACAAACATTTATAAACTCACCGGGCTTTTCTTGTAAGTCAAGAATCAAATTCTTACCTTAGATGAAAAGCTCACATAAGCTAGAAGTTAATCCAAACTAGGCCTTGGTTATTTATTTATGATGGAATTCATTTAAGTGATTGACATCCTAGCTTAATTCTATTGGATTTCTGTGTCCAGTAAAAGTTAGTTCTAGACCAGCTGATGCTGCAATGGCGAAACTTATTCAAGGAACAAAGGTGCTTGCATCAGGAGGACCTGATAAGCTATTTCAACAAACATTTGGGGTTTTTCCACGAGAGAAGCTCTTGCAGAAGCCATATTCTTGCTACGTATCAACAAACTCTGGACCTGTAATTGGAACACTTTATGTATCAACTAAAAGATTAGCATTTTGCAGTGACTATCCACTGTGCCATCACCCACTCTCCCTGCAGCAGCATCAATGCATCTACTATAAGGTACTTTTTTACCTCATTGCCTTGTTATAATTTCAAGCAATTCATGTGAATTAGTTTTAGAGGAATGATATTCACAGTTTCACACACTATTCATTAAGTTACAGGAAAACAGACCCGAATTAAACTTGAATTACATACCTCTTTAATCAAAGTGAGACAAGTGCTAATTGTGTAGTATAATTTGAGACCATAAAACTCTGGATTTTCTAATTTAGCAGCATTACAATAATAAGAGGAACTTTCTAGTATCGAATACTGATTTTTTGTGTGGAACTTCTAGGTGATTGTACAGCTGGATCAGTTGAAAAAAGTCAGTTCTGCCACAAATGGATTGAATCCCACAGAAAAAAGTATGCAGGTTTTCACTACAGACGGCTATGAGTTCAATTTTATGGGGTTTTTGTCATATGACAATGCTTTCAAGACTGTAAACGAGGCTCTACAGCATTAGGGCAACCATTCCAGTGTTCATGCAGAAACACTTCACCTGTGTGCTAAGTGTTAGACTTAATCATCAATGTACATGTATGTACCTTTTATATATATATATATATTTAAGAGAAGGTTCATAACTGTTGGGATTCAGCAATACAAATTCCCTCCTCTGTGAAATGCAAAATGGGCACTATGCGGAAGCGTAAGAACAAAATAAAGAGTAGAGGAAAGAAGACACCAGAATTTTTACGTGGAAAACCCTCACGGGAAAAACCACGGGACCTAGTCCAGTAAAATATCTCCACTATGAAAGTAGGGTTACAAAATGTTTCTCTCAATCTCTGAGGATCTCTCAATGAATCTCACCCTCTCGGATGGTATACAAACCTTTCTCGTATATATCTCTCTTTCTCTCAAAGAAGAATACGTAAAAAACACTCTATTTCTCTTAGGGTTTCTTCACTTCGATGTTTTTTATTGTTTCGTTTGTCATTAATCTAACCCTTCTCCTCTTATAAAGAGTTTAATGGCAGAAAGAATGGGTCATTCATAGTTGGGAGCCCAAAAATAACCCAATATGTTCATCCCCCAAGATTGTGACTTCATGAACTACAATTAAGGAGGGAATTCCAACAAATCTCCCCCTTCCCCGACTTAATTGGGAGGCACCACAATACCAAGATTCTAAGAACAACCTTCAATCTTCTTTGGTTGGCATTGACTTAGTCATCATGTCGTAACCAATTCAAATCAGATGAATTTTCTCTATCTTCAATTCCTTCCTATCCAACACTTCGTATCCAATGATAACGGATGTCAATATGCTTTGAAAGCGTGAATGGAACATGGGATTTTTGGCCGATTGAATTGTACTTTGATTATCACAGTTCACCACATAATCATCTTGATCATGTGTCCCTCTCGTAAAGTTCTTCATCCATAAAGCATCTCTTTTTGAGGCTTCAAAGGATCGCTACATATTCTCGCTTCAAATTGTAGACAATGTCACACACTTTGAAGTTTTGACCGCCAAGAAACAGCTCCCCCTGCAAAAGTAATCAAATAGCCCGATGTTGACTTCCTTGAATCCACATCTCCCGCCATATCCGAGTCCGAATATCCAATGAAATTTTAGATTTTCATTGCCAAAACATGCTTCTTTTGGCAGTTCCTCTTAGATATCTCAATATCCATTTAACAGCTTCCCAATGCTCCTTTTTCCGGTCCGATAGGAATCTGCTCACAACTCCTACAAAGCATAGCCAATATCCTGGTCTTGTACAAACCATTGCATACATAAGGCTACCCACCAGCAGAAGAATAGGGCACCTTGTTCATTTCTTCTCTTTCTTCTTCATTCCTTGGACATTGGGATTTGCTAAGTTTGAAATGTCCAAAGAATTGGAACATGAGCAGGTTTGGCATTGTGCATGTTGAACCTTTGAGAATCTTCTCAATGTAATCTTTTGAGATACCCACAACATTCTTTTTGAACGATCTTTAGAAACTTTCATTCCAAGAATCCCTTTATCGCACTCCAGATCTTTCATGGAAAAGACTTACTCAATGCCTTCTTGAGAGCAGCTTATTTTTGCTTTGTCATTCCCCACAATCAACATATCATCAACATATAAGAGAAGTATGATGGACTCACCATTTTCATATTTTTCTTCACAAACACACAATGGTAATTCAGTAGGTCTTCTTAAAAATTATGTTGGATCATAAAAGAATCGAATTTCTTATACCATTGTCTTGGGGCTTGCTTTTTAGACCATAAAGGCTTTTCTTCAGACGACACACCAAGTGTTCTTTGCCTTGTTCTTCAAAGCCTTCGGGTTGCTCCATGTAAATTTCTCCTCTAGATCTCCATGTAAGAATGCTGTTTTGACATCCATTTGTTCAATCTCCGTGTCTAGTTTTGCCGCCAAACCGAGAACTGCTCTTATAGATGTCATCTTCACCACTGGTGAGAATATTTCATCAAAGTCTATTCCTTTCTTCTGGTTGCATCCCTTCACGACAATTCGTGCTTTGTATCTTGGGTTTGGATTGTTCTCTTCATTCTTAAGCTTGAACACCCATCTGCTTTTGTAATACTTTTTCTTCCTTTTGGTAATTCTACCAAATCGTATGTCCGATTATCCTTTAAGGATTGAATCTCTTCTTCCATGGCTTGCAACCATTTGTCTTTGTCTTCCACCTCAATGGCTTCGCAAAACATTGAGGTTCACCTTCATCGCAGAAGATTTACATATTCATTTGAAAAATACCTTGTTGACGGTTGTTTTTCTCTTGTTGATCGCCTCAATTGGGGTTCTTCTTGAACATTCTCAATTGCTTGATCTTCTATCGTCATGTTAGGGTTGATCTATCCGATCGATTCTTCATCATCTCATCAAGTTGTTGCTCCTAAACGGCTCTATCCTGGAGGAGTCTCTCCCTTATGTTGTTTACCACAAGAGGACTTCGATCAGTAATCACCTTGAGTGTTGGTTTCTCTATTTTCTTGATGTCTTGGATTGTTTGATCTTCAAAAAACACATCTCTGCTTGAATAATCTTTTTTATTTGCAGGATCCCATAATCCGAAACCAAATTCATTTCTTGGTGAACCAAGATATACACATTCTTTAGCCTTCTCATCAAGCTTTGCTCGTTCATCTTTTGGAATGTGAACATATGTCTTACATCCAAAAACTCTCAGTTGTGGTATGAGGCCTTTTGCCAGTCCATACTTCTTCTGGTATCTCCATTTAATGGTCTTGAGGGTGATAAGTTGATCAAATCATTGCAGAACCACCGCCTCTCCCCAGAATGTTTTAGGAAGTTTTTGCATGAGACAACATATTTCTTACCTTTCTCAACAATCGTTCTATTGAATCTTTCAGCTACACCATTCAATCGGGAGGTGTCTTGGGAGGTACTTTCTGTCTCGATCCTCGAGTCTTACAATAATGCTCAAAAGGACCTCTATATTCTCCACCATTATCACTCCTCAAACATTTCAACTTTTTACCGTTTCTCGTTCAACTGAGGCGTGAAACTCCTTGAATGCTCGAAGAACTTCATCTTTTTCTCTTTAATGGATACACCCACAACTTTTTCTCGGAGTGGTCATCAATAAAGGTAACAAAATATTGAAAGCACCACCAAGGGACCTTTCAGATGTTGAACAAACATCCGAATGTACAAGATCGAGAATATGCTTTCTTCTTCTTCCACTATCGTGTCTAGGTCTATGGAAGGATACTTTGGCCGCTTTTACCTACTAGGCAATGTTCACACAAATCAAATAACTGCCCTTTTATGCTTTGGAGATGATCTTCGCAAGGATCTCTAAACCCTTCTCGCTCATGTGGCCCAATCTTTTATGCCACAACTCCTTACTTTCTTCGAAAGCAACATTTGTCTCCCTTTGCATATCTTTCCTTGCATGATGTACAAGGAACCTTCCTTCTTGCCATGCGAGCAACAATTAAGCTTCCTCGGCTAAGTTTCCATTTCCCACCACCAAACCTGGTTGTTCATTCCAAAGATCATCTAGTTTGCCTATTGAGAGAAGGTTTAGGCGTATCTCTGCACATGCCTTACCTCCTTTAGCACAAGTTTGTTTCCATTTTTCGTTATCAAAGTCACTTCTCCTATTCCCACAATCTTGTTTTGTGACATGATTGCTTCATTTTTACTGTTCCAAAATCTCCTTTTTGATAAGACGAGAAGAATCCTTCATGAGGGGTAACATGAAAGGATGCTCTGTATCAACTATCCAAGTGCAATCACCAAAAGCAACATTTAGATAATTTTCTTTACCAATAAGAAACATCTGCTCGCTGTCCGATGCCACCGCTGTTGTGGTTTTTTCTTCCAACTTCTTTTGGGGTCTATCTCGTCCGGGATGGACCGATCCAAATTTCTTCTAATCTCTCTTCAAGAATCTACATTCTTGTTTCTCAGGGCCAATTTTTCCACAATAGAAACATGTCAATCCTCTAGGACGAGACTTAGATTTTCCTCGTGACTTTCCACGGCTTCCTTTTGATCCTATGCCACTCCTTCCTCTATTCTCAACAACGCGCTTCGAAAAAGCGACTACTCATTCCTCTTTCTTTCCTTCCTGATTCTTCATTCAGCCACCCTGTCCGTAATAAGATCCGCACTGCCTTCCATCCGGTGTTGAGTTGTCGAGAGTGACAACCAAATGTGTCCCAACCTCGTAGGGAACTAAGGAGTAGAAGAGCTTGTAATTCATCATCAATCTTCATATCCGCCTTCATTAATCGATTCACAATACCTTTGAAGGTGTTTAGATGCTCGATCATATTTTGTGGTCAAAAATACTCCAATTTTATCAATCATCCGACAAGATAAGCTTTGTTTCTAGGAGTTTTCTTTTGAATCATAGATTCAAGTTCTTCGTCCCACAACTCATATGACGCATTGGTATAAGTCGACACATGCTCAAACAAGCTTTTTGTCGATGTATTTTCGAATCATAGCAACAGCTTTACGATTTAATCTCCCAATCTTTTTCGTCTTCCTTCCGGCATTTCCTCATTTGTGATTGGCTCATACAAATCTTTGCAAGATAGATGGTCTTCCATCATTGGCTTCCAATCAGGAATAATTATCTCATAGCTTAGCTTTGAACATGTCTCCATCATGAATAGATGTTCCTTCCATCTTGAATTACACAGACTATGACTATTTTCGAACCAATAGCTCGATACCACTATTGGGATTCAAAGAATACAAATTCTCCTCCGTGAAATGCAAAACGGGCACTGACTATGCTGAAGCCGCAAGAACAAAATAACCGAAAGAGTAGAGGAAAGAAGACACCAGAATTTTTACGTGAAAACCCTCACGAGAAAAAACCACGGGACCTAGTCCAAAGAAAAATATCTCCACTATGAAAGTAGGGTTACAAAATGTTTCTCTCAATCTCCGGCGATCTCTCAATGAATCTCACCCTCCGGATGGATACAAACCTCTCTCAGTATATATCTCTTTTCTCTCAAAGAAGAATAAAAAACACTCTAACTCTCTTAGTAGTTTCTTCACTTCGATGTGTTTTGTTGTTTCGTTGTGTTTGTTAATCTAACCCCTTCTCCTCTTATAAAGCATAAGGAAGTTTAGCGGCTTGGAGAAGAATGCCATTCACATAGTTGGGAGCCCAAAAATAACCCAATATGTTCATCCCCCAAGCATTGTGACTTGTGAACCACAATTAAGGAGGGAATTCCAACAATAACAGGCTTTAACTTAATTAGCCACCTCTTCCATGTACCTTCATGAAGTTAAACCCATAAAATAAAATAATGCATGTTATACTTCTTCATTTGTGTATTTTATTTAAAAAACACCGTTGTTCCGATTTCTTCGAAAACCAATCACAATAACTTTAATTTTTATTAGGGCATGTTTGGGAAAATTTTTATGATATTTTAAAGACCATATTTTAAAATAAAACTTTTTTGTAAATAAAAAAACTTATCTAATATCATGTAACTTTTTAAAATTGTTTTTTTTAATAAAAAACATCTTTCTTATAAAAGTTAAAACCAAGCACACATAAGCCTAAGCAACTTAAATTTTATATAGGTCAACCAAACTACAAAAAAAATCAGAAACACAAGTGTGCACGATAGAAAATAGCCAATTTTAAAAAATGATCAGTTTTTCTTTCAAAATTTATTGCGAAGCTTTGGATTAAAGTCTTTTTTAGTTCTAAAATAAGTTAATTCGAACAAATGTGAAATGCGTAGGTCATGTACAATTTGAACAGACAAGCCATAGCAAATTATAAATAATTAATTATTTAAAATAAAATATTAGTACAAAGACAGGGTGCCACCCCCAGTTAAGAAGATTTTGCCAAAATTAAACAATTTGAAGGAATACTCTAATTATTAATCGATTATAAATACAGCAGAATGTAAAATCACAACTTCATCTAGTCAGCCGATACAGCAATGTGCAAATCCTCATACCTTTGATCATTTCATAGAAGCATAAGAATAAGGAATCCGAGACAAAGTAAACCACGTAGCAACACTAATGGCAAGTGTCCTTATGTTACTAGATTAGGGTCTTTTGCAGTATTGTTTTGAAAAAGTGTGTCAAACTGCATGCTCCTAGCTACTTCAAAGAAGTGTGCAACAGCTTCCTCAGGTGTGCCAACAAGAACACCATGTCCCAGGTTAAGGATGTGCCGTCTAGGTCCCGCACACCTCACAACCCTGACAAATAATTATCATATTAAGAAGTCAAGATAATTATCATTGGTTCAACTCTTTTCTCCATTCTCATTTATGACTACGCGGGTTCAGTTTAATTAAGCAATTATCAGGGGTGGTTGAGTGGTTCAACTACACAGCTTTGGCACCGGATCATGAACAGAAAATATGCAGTCTAGACATTTGCTTGCAACAAAAAGAACTAAGGATATGTTTGGGTAAACTTCTTCATAAGCACTTATAAGAAAAAAAATAAAAATAAATTTCTCTCTAAGTTAAAATTAACTTATAAATAAGTTAATTTATAGATATTTTCTCATGTTAACTTTTTCAAAAATTGATTTTTAATTTATGCATAAGCTAATTTTAACTTAAAGAGAAACTTATTTCATTTTTCTTTTTCATTTTCTCCTTCTATAAGTGTTTAGGAAGAAATTTACTAAACAGACCCTAAATGAACTAACGTTTTGTAAATTTAAGGACTAAAGTGAACAATGCTTATATGGACAAGTAATGGTTATATGTAATTCTATATGCCAAAAACCATATAGAATGACTTCATGAATACCAAAGCACAGAGATACTATGTCACTAACCTCTGAATTTCTTCAGTCAGGGCAGGAAGAGGGGAGAATAAGTACGCAGGGTCCACATTTCCCTGCACACCTATCCCACTACCCAATCTTCTTCTTCCATCTGCCATATCCACCGTCCAGTCTAGTCCTATAACATCAACTCCAGTGTCTTTCATACGCTCGAGAAGGCCACCATTTCCATTTATATAAAGAACAATTGGTACATTGGGACATTTTTTCTTGACCAAATTTACAATCTGGAAATTAAGAAAGCAGTACATGACAAAAAGGAAAAAAAAAAACACGAAGAAAGGCAATATAGTATCCAACCTTGAGTTTATGTATTGTAAGAAGATACTAACAGAACTATTAATCTCAATAAAATATAAAGAAGTTAAGATGTAACCAATGATTTGCATTTTTCTCCCTCAAAGTCAAAAGCACAATATCGACATCCAATGAGCTTATTAATTAATCAAAGTTCACATGTTACAAGTTGTTGTTATTTTGCTGAGAAAAATTACAAATTACAAGCTTTAAACTGATAATGATTTTTACCCAATCAATGAACCAAGAAAAATCATGGAGGCTTGGAACAGTATAACTTAAGCTTGAACTTAGTTAAAGTCCAGCTGTTATAATTATAACATAAGTGAAGGCTTAATATAACAAGAATCCCAAATTGAAAAGTTTAAAAAATTAAAATACAATTTCATCAGGAAAAATAACAATGGGAATTTTTTTGATGTTACCTCTTTGATATAAGGCTTTGACCAGCGTTCCCACATATCAGGTGGTAGTTGTCCACCCCATGAATCAAAGATTTGTATGCAGTGAGCCCCAGACTCCACTTGGAAAATAACGTAATCAGCTATCGCCTGCGTCAAATGAGAAAGCAGAGTCCTCAATACATGTGGAGCAGTGTGGCACATGCTCTTAATGTTTGTATACGTGCGTGTTGTACCCCCTTCCACAATATATGTAGCTATTGTCCAAGGTGCTCCCACAAAACCCAAAACAGCAGCATGACCACCAACCTAAAAAATAGAATTAGCAAAGGAGACAAGCTTAGAAGGATGTTTATGACATAAATGAGGTGGCGCAACTAAATTTTACCTCTTGACGTAGTATCTTAAGTGATTCTCCAACAAATCCAAGTCTGTCCAGATCAATTGGATGCAAAGCCTTTAATCCCTCCTCAGATCGAATGGGTGAATGTATAACAGGTCCCCTTACTTCTTCTATGTCAAAATCAACTCCAAACGCAGGAAGTGGTGTAAGGATGTCCGAGAAGATAATGACTCCATCAGGCCTGAAAGCTTTCCAAGGCTGCAAAGAAATTTCCACAATGAGATCAGTTGTCTCTGACCTCTCTCGGAAGGATGGATATTTCTCAGCAAGCTTTTTGTAAACAGCCATGTACCTTCCTGCCTGGCGCATCATCCATGCTGGAGGACGACCAACAGGATCTCCCCTAGCAGCCTTAACCAAGAGCAGATCTGAATAAAATTAAAATAAAAACCAAACATAGCACCCAATTCAATTTCTGTATGTTTGCAGGGGTATGTCTGCATGTGATACATAAAAAACCGAAGGCAGCAGAGAAATGTTCATAACACTCTTCAATGGGATTGTTTGAATGATAATGCTCCTCCTCCCTTTTGAAGAATTTTGTAAATGTGTGAAAATAAATGCCTGTTTAAGTAAATTTCTCCATAAGCACTTATAGGAAGAAAAAATAAAATAAAATTTTCTATAAGCTAAAATTAGTTTATGCATAAGCTAATTATAAAACTCTCTCATATTGACCTCTCCAAAAATCTGACTTTTAACTAATGTATAAGTTAATTTTCACTTTTAACTTATCCAAACAAGATTGTGATCAAAATGTCAAGGTTTTTGGTATTTATGCAACCACAAAGTAGGAACGCAATTGTGACCACATCACAATCACAACTCCAGCAGCAACAGCCGCATTTGTTTACAATTTTCTATAATATCATGGACAACAACAAAACTACAACCGCAACCACAATTTAGAACCTTGGCACAAATGGCAGCTATTTTCACTCTTCAAAAAACTTTCTTTTATTTTCCCCTTCATTCCTTCAATCGAATTCAACAATCACCCATAAATAATTCACTAGCAGTGCACGGCATATAGATAAAGCAAGTACATTCCCACATGAAAACAAGCGCCCCAAAGAAAAACCCAAGTGAAATTGAAAATAGGGAAGGATAGTACCAGAAGAAGAGGAGGCGGCGGAGCAGGTAAGAGAAAACTTGGAGGGTGGCGGTTTTGGTTTGAAAGGAGGCGAAAGCACGTTGAAGCCATTAGATTGTACGAACAAGGAAGAAGATTTCCACCCCAGAGGCAAAGCACTGCATCAAACGAGAAATTCACAAGTTAAATTGAATTTCATGAGAGAGAGAGAGAGAGAGAGAGAGAAATGGGGAAAACCTGTTAATGGAAGTAGCCATTGGGAGAGAGCAAATACGGCTCCTTTGCGGAGTTTGGTTTTCTTATCTCTGAGCTAAGCTTCTCCTTCTTCCCCCTTCTCCAGTGGGGACCTGCACACACGACACCAGGGTGAGAACCACGCGCCAACACACAATTTTCTTCTTACTTCTATCTATACACATTCATTACGCAAGCATTCTAAGGTTTACTCTATCAAATTATTCTAGAAATAAATAAATAAATAATATATATATAATTTAGAAAGTATAATTTAGAAAAGATTGATAAAGTTATGAAAATGTTTAAATTAAGTGTAATAGACATGTATATAATTTAATTTAATTTTTACTTTCAACTTATACTTATACTTACAAATAAATATATAAAGAAACGTTGAAAAACATTATAAATAAATAAATAATTTATATAGTAAATTAGTAAGAACCAAATTATATAATTAATAAATAATCATGTGTTTTAAATATATAGGCAGATCCTCAAATTTACATGTATAAAAAAATAAATATTACAAAATTGCAATCTCTTGTATAACAATTTGTTATAGCTACATACACTTTACAAACTATTACACTGTAGAATGACTTAATTAAAAAAAAAAAAAAAAACTCCCAAATTGTATTTGAGTATGAAAACGTGTATAAATTTTTTGCATTCGATACAACATTCACCATCAAGGATTTCATTTATTAAGGAAAATAAAAAGAGAAACATATACTAAAATGCTACAAACATGCATCATAAAACACTAACCTAAATAATGTATCTTATAGTATTACAACCTATCAACATCATTCAGGTGTCTCAAAAAGATGAAAAGGCGACACCACGTGTACCATCATCAAAACATATACATTAATATTAATATAGGATCGATAATATAGATATAATACTTATTTTCTAGTAGTCATTCTTATGCGCTATACCTAGAAAAATGGGAACAATTAATTTAATAGTGAAAAAAATATATATAATTTCAAAAAAAAATCTAATTAATAAAATTAGTGAAAGTGAAAATTTATTTTATTTAAATAACTAATTAAAAATAAAATAATATTACTTTAATTTAATGTGAAAATTCATAACAACATATAACAAGTCATAACGTAATAAAAACACTTGAATTTACAAGACAGAATATGATGTAAGTTCATAAGATTAAAGAATGAGATATTAAATTTAATATTTAGCTGTGTATAGTGTGTGTGTGTGTGAATATATATTTTAAAGAATAAAACGACATATGTTGTATTTTTGTTATTCAATGAAACAAAATGTAAAAGAGAGGTGGGAACTTGAAAGGAGCAAGTGGGCCTCTGTATCGAAAGGGCAAGGCCCAAAAGCTCGAGACATAAGAAATACTGTGTGTAGCACATACTCCGAGTCTCTTACCAAGTGACCATCAAAACGTTCCATTTTCATTTTTCACAGTACCCTAACACTGACTCGCCAATCTCTGTGGAGATGGAACCGACTGGCTCAGAGGTAATGCTGCCTTTTAAGTTCAATTAAAGTATATTTGTTGCATATTTTTGCGATTGCATGAGTTGGTTGTGTGATTTTAACTTCTAATGACAATGCTGATGGCACGAAAGATGTTTGTAAAATTGTTGAGGCCGGGGAGCATGTAAAAGGGTTTCGTCAGAATGTTAGCAAGGTTACTTAACTTTTATCAATGTTTTGAAGTGTTGTCATAGTCGCGGTTTCGTCGCGTTCCATAATATTATGGACAAATGTGGTCACAGTTACGGTTGCGGAGATTCCAAAAATCTTGATGTTGCGGCCGGCAATGTGGCCACCGATTATTCTTTTAGAATCTTGATTTTTATGTATCAATTGCACCTTATTTAAGGGAGAAGCTAGAAAGAAACTACGGTCCCATAGTGATGTGAATAGGTTAAATTATCTTGGCTTAGTTTCTGATGCTAACTCTCTTTCTGCAGAATTTTGTGAAGGAAGGTGAGAATCTAGATGAGAAGGTGTTGGAACCGAGTTTAGAGAAAGGGGGAGAAATAGTTAAGGTGAGACAACTGCGGTCTATATCAAATTATGAATGCTGAACAGAAGCATGCACCTTTGTCTTTTTTGTTTTCTCTATTTTGGATTCCTCCTATGTGTATCTTTCTAGGTTATTAGTCATGGTTATAATGTTATTAGGGAAATTTTGCTGCTTTAATGCCGTCTGGTCTGCTAATTAATGTGTTTTAAGAATAATTTTTTGTTATATGATGATCTATGTAAAACCTAAGCTCTTTGTTCTTCTAGTTGAAATTATGAAAGCATTTATGTAATAGTAGAGAAATAGTTACAAGATTCTCTGCAGTGGATTGATACCCTGTGGCAAAGCTACGAGCAATGTAACTTGGTGTTCCTTTAAAATCTATGAAGTTTATTTCACCATTAACTACTATAAATAGGGTGTGAAATTTTCTTGCCATGCACATTAAACACATTACTAGATCAAATACAAAGAGCTAGCTTTTAAGGGATAACCTTTTGAAATTTAAAATAATGTAAGTTATTCCTATTCATTGCTATCATCGCTACCTGTGGTAGGCTGCACTTCAATTTTTTGAAAGTTGGAATAGCAAAGGAATAATAATATTGGGTGCTAGGCTGCTAGCAAATCCCAACTCCCACATATTTTTATTTCTTGTTGGTTGTTACTAATGAAAATTGAATATAGGAATCGCATGAATCTTTGGTTTCTGATGCTGAATGGGTACGTGAAAGCCCCAATGCTGGTGTCTCTTCTACAGCTTCAGGATGGCCTTCCTTTGATGACATCAAAGCATCTTCTCTCACTTATTCTCTATCAGCAGAAGAGAAGGCAACTGTTGCAGTGCTGCAACTGCAGCACAAAGCATTAGAAGCTTGCCAGAAGTTCTTAGTTGGTGATGCCGGTTCTGACAGTGACGAAGATGACAACGATGATGAGGATCAAGATGAGTTGGTAGATAATTATGATGTTAAAGAATGTGAGGAGTATAAGTTCTTTGAAAAAGTGTTTGCAGAAGATGATGACTTAAGGAAATATTATGAGAACAATCATAGGGAAGGAGATTTTTATTGTTTGGTTTGTGGAGGTATAGGGAAGAAGGTATGGAAGAGGTTTAAGAATTGTAGTGCACTAATTCATCACTCCACTGCCATACTAAGGACAAAAAGGAAGCGAGCTCACAGGGCATATGCACAGGTCATCTTCAAAGTTGTTGGTAGGGACATTGATCAATTGCCAACTATTGTGTTAAAGGATTTGGGTTCTTCCTTGGCAGGTTCAACAAAGCTTTTGGTGAGAAATCCTAATTGATATATCTGTATTCTTTATTTTAAGTCTTTAAATACATTGTTAATGCTTACTAGGCTGAGTTTATTTTTACAGATTAAACCTAAAAATCCTGCTTAATGCTTTTTTGAGTTCAATTAAAGTATTTTTTTTTGCATTAGTTGGTTTTGTGGTTTTAACTTTTAATGATAATGCTGATGGTACGAAAGATGTTTCTAAACTTGTTGAGCCTGGGAAGCATGTAAAAGGTTTTCATCAGAATGTTATCAAGGTTAACTATTTTTATGTATCAGCTCCACCTTAAAGAAAAGAAGCTTGAAAGAAATTATGGGTACATAGTGATGCGAATAGGTTAAAATATTTTGGCATGGTTCTGATTCTAACACTTTTTCTGCGGAGTTTTGTGAAGGGAAGTGAGAATCTAGATGTAAAGTTCTTGGAACCGAGTTCAGAAAATGGAGGAGAAACAGTCAAGGTGAGATAACTGCTGTCTATCTCAAATTATGAATGCTGAACTGAAGCATGCACCTTTACTCTTTTTGTTTTCCTCCATTTTGAATTCCTCCCATGTGTATCTTTCTAGGTTATATATTCAGGGTTATAATGCTGTCAGCTAATTTACGTATTTTGGGAATACATTTTTTATATATTACAATCTACGTAAAACCTATGGCCTTTCTTCTTCTGGTTGAAATTATAAAAGCATTTATGCAATAGTAGAGATATAGTTACACGATTCACCAGACTGGATTGGTACCCTGCGGCAAAGCTAAGGGAACCTGGTGTTCAAAATCTGGGTTGTTTTTTCACCATTCACTACTATAAACATAGTGAAATTGTCTTGATCATGCACATTAAACACATTACAATATCAAATACAAAGAACTAGCTTCTAAGGGATAGCTTTTTAAAATTTAAAATGATGGTTATACCTATTGCATGGCTACCATTGCTGCCTGGGGTAGGCTGCACTCTCTTCAATTTTGTGGAAATTGGGATAGTAAAGGAATACTAATATTAGGTGCTAGCAAATCCTAACTCCCACATGTTGTTTACTTCTTGTTAGTTGTTACTAATGAATATTAAATGTAGGCATCTCATGAATCTCTGGTTGCTGATGCTGAATGGGTGTGTGGAAGTCCCAATGCTCGTGTCTCTTCTACAGCTTCAGGATGGCCTTCCTTTGACATCAAATCTCGTCTCACTTATTGTCTATCAGCAGAAGAGCAAGCAACTGTGGCAGTGCTGCAATTGCAGCACAAAGCATTAGAAGCTTGCCAGAAGTTCTTAGTTGGTGATGCTGGTTCTGACGGTGATGAAGATGATAAAGATGATGCTGGTTCTGATGGTGACGAAGATGACAATGATGATGATGAAGATGAGTTGGTAGATAATTATGATTCTGAAGAATGTGCAGAGTACAAGTTCTTTGAAAAAGTGTTTGCAGAAGATGGTGACTTGAGGAGATATTATGAGAACAATCATAAAGAGGGAGATTTTTATTGTTTGGTTTGTGGAGGTATAGGGAAGAAGGTATGGAAGAGGTTTAAGGATTGTATTGCACTAATTCAGCACTCCACTGCCATACTAAGGACAAAAAGGAAGCGAGCTCACAGGGCCTATGCACATGTCATCTGCAAAGTTGTTGGTTGGGACATTGATCAATTGCCAGCTATTGTGTTAAAGGATTTGGATTCCTCCTTGGCAGGTTCAAGGAAGCTTTTGGTGAGCAATCCTAACTGATATATTTGTATTCTCTATTTTGAGTCTATAAATACATTGTTAATGCTTACTAGACTTGAGTTTATTTTTACAGGTTGAACCCAAAAATCCTTCTGTGGATTGTATTGATGATTCAAATGTAAGTATCAAAAGTGATATGTTTATATGCCCTATGTTATTTGGGTTGATATTATATCTGACTAGGTTAAGTTGTTTTCGCAGGTTGAACCTGATAATTCTACTGATAATCATACCGATGATTAGGATGTTCTTCCGGAAAGTGTAGGCAATGTGAATAGCACTTTGTAATATGGTTTGTTGGGAGGCCTACGTTGTTATTCTTGATGATGTTGAGCCTTGTCTTGTGAATTTCCCCTGCACTAGGGATAGTTTTGTAAATCCTTCAACTGCAAATCTCACGCACTCAATATGAAGACTAATTGCTAGTAGTTGATTCACATTTGAGCGTGTCGCTTTTAAAATTGTCTGTTTTCTGCACAAAAGTCTGGTTGGATATGGAGAGCTGCAATGAGTCGTGTGTCTAAACTATTCACTTGAATGTATATAAATTAGTGGCCTATTTGTTTAAACTTAAAAAGAAGTGATTTTAGGAAGAGAAAGGTTAGGAATTCACTTTTTAACATATTTTTGAATATATGTTTTAGTATTGGTTGAAATATATTAAACATTACAAAATTTATGGGTTCTATTTAATGGTATTAACTCATAATTTTATAGTTTTTAATAAATTTTATTCAATATTTGAGTGTGTTGTTTACTTATGTTTTAGGAAAAAGTGGTTTTGAGTAAAGTGCAAATTATATTTGTCATCACTTATCTTTTAGGAAAAGTGGTTTTTAGGAAAAGTGGTTTTTACGTAAAGTGGAAATTATATTAGAGTGTTTGACATAAAATAAATTAATATCTTACTTATTTAATTACCTTGTTTAATCCAACTTTTTTTTAAAATGAAATGTGTAAAATACTACCTTAAATGAGGCTACTTAACATAAAAGCACTTTTATATTCGATTGCGAAAACTAAAGTATTAAGTCAATAAAGTATTTTTATTATTAAAATATTTTTTTACTATCAAGTCTAAGTTTTATAATTATTTAAGTTGAAATGAATAAAATTAAATTCAAATTTCTTAAGTAAAAACTCATTCAAGCATGGAGAATAAAAAAAATATAACTAAAAAAACTTCACTAAAATAATCAATTAAGTTTTTATAACAGAGACTAATCATTATTAAAACTAATAAATACTTTTCATTTATAATATACTAATATAACAAATATTTTTATTTGGTTGTTTGATGTGTTATTAAAAAATTAGTCAAATAATAAAAATCACAAATATTTTTATTTATTATAAAAGTAATTAAATATATTTATTTGATTTTGTTTAGCACAGCTACATATAACATATATAAAGTAAACTTATATAATTATAAATTTTGTTTTAAAAAGATTAAGAGAAAAATTGAAAGTTGAACAAAAAAACAAAAGTGGAGTTTGGACTGACAAATTGAAGTGTAAATACTCTCCATAACCCCTTTTTTTTTTTTTACATGCTTTTGATACCCATGTTTTATCTTCACATCGTCTTTTTTAAAAAAATATTAACAAATCCTTGGTGAAAAAATAGTTTTTGTTATGCGTTATTGTGTAACAAAACTCTATTTTTGTTGTGTATCCAAAACTACATATACAACCAAAACTAGTTTTTGTTATGCACACCAAAGTACAAATATATGTTGAAAATTAATTTCTATTGTGTTTGATTTTCGATGTACAATGAAAATTAGTTTCTTGGCAATAAGTGAAAAATAAATAACAAAGCGAAAGAGCGAAGAAGAAAAAGTAGAGTCGTCACCTGTGTTGGGTTTTCCTACTCTTAGATTCCTCATATTCCTATATCGTTATATTAGATTGTCAAACCTTTTAAAATTGTATAAGTACCTGGATCCATGAAGACGTATTGAAAAATGCAGCGCAACTTTCAATAACCACGAACAGTTGGCTTGTGGTCTTCGTCAACCAAATCACTTTAATTCCTCTATAGATCTTCATTTCTCTCTTCTAATAGGAAGAAGAGAAAATGTATTTGATTTGATGTACTGGAAACCATAATTGTTCCTAATACATTAACCTACATATAAGACTTTCATCATCCTCTAACAAGCTAACATGGGTATCCACTCATTAAACTCATATCAAGTTTTTTTAAAAAGTCTATTTAATTACTTAAATTGGATCACATAGAATTATAATTACATTAAATAAATAATTGATATAATTGAATCTAAAATATAATCCTCAAACGATTAAAAGAACCTACAAATTTTCAACAAGCAGAAGAAGATGCAGATAGGGTGTTTCAGTGAGAAAGAAGAGATTGGGAGTGAGAAAGGAAGGGATAAGAAAGGGGTAGAATAGGAAATTAAAAAAAAAAACAAAAACAAAAAACTGGGGGGTGGGAAGGGGGTGTCAATATACAACAGCTAAATCCGTCTTGAGAAAGAAGTATTCACTGTTCAGGAATCATGGGGAGGTATGTAGAGGAACTATACTGTATAAAAAATGGAGATGCATGAAATCATGAATTATGACAAACAAATCTTGAAACTATCACTTGAGCATCCTACAAGCCTAACCCTTAGAGGAAGGGGAAACTACCCTTCAAGAGTGTAGGTAAATAATGTACATCACTACTATGTTAATACTAGATAGTGTTTATTTATCTTAATGATCTCACTAAAAGCAAAATTCTTGCAGTCATGTGCATGCGTAGCTTACAATGCCATCAAATCAAACAATTAATAAGGCCTCCAATTTCTGTGATTCACCCTCATCTTTTCCTTGCGTTGACATCATCTTGAGCTAAAAATTGAAAGATCCTGAACTGGAAAGAACAACTACAGAGTTTTCCAATGTATGATGGGATCATTAATAGCCCTTGTTTCCACGAATTCTAGCTCTCATGTCAACCTGGTAAGAATGGCCAAAATAACTAGCTGTTTAATTTTTAATTTCATACTGAAGCTTACACATGAACATAAATTGATTCATCAACTATATACATTTTTACCATTGGATACCTCAGCCATGCTATTTACATTGTTTGCAATGAAGATGGCCAAATGGACCGACCGTTAGAGAAATCTAAGTCAATTGTTATGACTTATTGCAAATCAATTTTATTAGAAGTACAGGCCATGAAAGCCTTAATATTTAATAACACAAAATAAGCATTACTACTAACAAATACAACTGTTCTTAAGTGTTGAATTCAATCCTCAAATAGAATAATACCTGGTTGATTCTTACTTGTTAGTTTCAACAATCAACACTAATCAAGCACAATCATCAGACATAATGATGAGAACTCTTACCCAGTTTTAAAATTCTCAGGTATCACAAATAATAAACATTTCAAAATCTTCCATGAAGTCATGCAAGAGATCATAAAAAGACACAAGACAGACCATACCCTATAGACTGACTTTACCAGCTTAATCATCAAACCATGTCAACATTTACACAGTCAAGTAAAAAGCCCCATGATCACGAGTTGCAACTACTCAACTTTCTTACTTGAGGGAACAGAATTAATCATGAATTGAATACAACAACTAATTTTAAAGAGGATTTCAGCAAATTCTCTTGCCCCCAAGATTTTAATTCATTCTACCTAGTGGTCCCAAGCGCTTGCTCGATCCTATCACTGAATAACATTTTCCAAAAAGCCCTAGGACCTAGATTAATTTGCCTTCCCAACTTTTCAATTCTATACTTGCAAGTTGCAACCATATATCAGTTACCAACATCTCTGTGTATACTCTGTGGTGCTCTAGTTTACAAATTAAGAACCACATAATTTGGTCAAAGTCCATTTACATGTTGTACAGATACATTTCATCATATACAAAACTCCACACAAGAGATGACAAGAGCAATACCCAATCACGAAGCATTCAAAATTTGTCAACTTCAAGTAATAGCTTCAAGCTTAAAGTAAAAGATTGAATCATTTAATCATAAATTGTCATATAATTAAAAATTGCTGACTTTTATAATACTTACTTTAAACTCTAAAGTAAATAGCAGTGGCAGAAAAAAACAATTGTATAGAAAATGAATATCCCAAAACCAAAAATGTAAGCATTTGAAATCACATAGAAGGCACCATGATGAGGTGAAAAGGTAAAACTTGCCTGGCCTCTCTTGCAATTGAAATAGGTTTCCCTGAGTCCCACACACTCACTGGGTATGCATGGACTCTTCTCTCCAACGCATTCCCTATATGATCTCTTCTCAACCTATTCTCCAATACATACCCATTCATCATCAAAACGTTCAAGATTAACCATCATTGCAAGAATCACACACAAAAAAACACTTTTTAAAATCCAACAACGCCATACAAATGATCCAAACCGAACCTTAACACAATCAGATTCACTGAGACACTTGACTAGCTCCGTGGCCAACCCTTTGCAAGACTTGGACATCGTCCCTCACCCACCTCTCTTAAACACAAAAAAAAAACGCATCAAATAACAGAAAACAAAAAAAAAAAAAAGAAGGTTGAATTTCGATAATTTAAAGGGACAAAGGTGTTACCTTGCACCACCTTTTTTTCTCAGAAAAGAACGAACTTTCCTCCATCTTCATTTCTATCGAGAGATTCACAAAAAAACCCCAGATGTTTTTTTTTTAGTTTTTTTTGGGGGTTAGGGTTTGACACCCTACAAAAAGGGCTCTTTGCAAATTTTAGCCCGGCCCAATTGCAGTAACCACCGGGTTAGGAGAATAATATTCAGATCCAAATTCAGAATTTGATTTTTTAATTTAATTAATTAATTCTTTTTGTAATGTCTAATAATTATAAATTAAGTTTTTATAATTTTTAATTTTTATATATTTATATATTATACTTTAAATTAATATTATTCCTTATTTATTTTTCGAAGTTTATATTAATATTATAATAACAATCATGTATTATCCATTTATCAAATAAGCATATTTATAAGATAGCATATTGAATTTAACTAAAATATAAATAATGAATTTGATTATGAATATAAATATATAAGTATCCAAGAACATCTTCGATGCTAGTTTTTAGAAGAGTTCTTAAATTTTTTTTCCATTGGAATCTAATGAGATGGCTTTCTGGTATAGAACTGGTTCTTTTCTAAAAACAGAAGAACCAATGTTTTTAGAGAAAAAAAAAGGTTTTATAAAATAATATTTAAAAAATTAATTATTTTTTATTTTTTTTATTTTTTACATATTTATTATTTCAAAATTAAAATTTATATAAATAATTCTTTTAATTTTAAATGATAATATTTTAAAATAAAAATATGAAAATATGACATCACTATGGGACTCAATTTTGGTTCTAACAATGGAGTAAAAAATCAAGAGAATTTTTAAATCTTAAGTGACACTACAAAACCCATAAAAAGTTAATATTGTTGGAAATACTCTAACAAATAAGAACGTGAGTATTAAAATTATTACATAAAAAGAATTTGTAAGATATAAATATAATATATATATATATATATATATATATATATATATATATATATATATATATATATATATATATATATATATATATATATATATATATATATATATATATATTCTAATATTATTTCTAACGCTCCGTATTAAGAATGTGAATATGTTCTACACTTATTTGTACTTTGGTGTCTTGGATTTGAAACTATCAAAGAACAAATGCTTCATTTGTTTTCGTAGACATAGGAAAAAAAAACATAAGAGAAAAATGGAATAGAAATATGATACTTCTATTGTTCGATTGACAATAGAAATAAGGAAGAAAAAAGTGAATTCAAATCCATTTTAGGTTAAAGAAGTGGTTTTAGAATTATTTTTATTTGATATCATTTTTTTTTTACATTTTAAGGTGTGTTTAGTAAAAATAAAAATAATAAATGATAAATATGATGAATGAAAATAAGAGAAAAATATAATAGAAATAAGAGTTTATAAGTTTTAAATAATTATTGTAAAAATTAATCAATTTATTATACATGATAGTTTATGATTAGATGACAGTAAAAAACTATTTTATATATTAAATAAAATAATAATAATAAAATAAAATAAATTTTATTAAATGAAAATTTTAATTGATTAAATCAAAACTTCAACGTGTTAAATAATAATTTTAATCGATTAAAGTTAATTTCAGTTGATTATGTTGTTCCGTAAAGTCTCTTAAATGCTAAAAAAAATGCAACACAACCAATTGTTTTAAAATAGTCAATTGTCAAATATTCAAAACTGATTAGCGAGATAATCAATTATTGTTTTTGGAAATCGATTAGTTCTCGTAATATATACTAATGATAATTGATTATCAACAAAAAAAAAATAATCAACCAAATGAGACATGCTTATTATTCTTTATTTTCATGCAGTTTTGCAAATAAATAAAAAGATGTGAGACTAACACTTTTTTATTTCTTTATTCTCCAATTTATTTGCTACCAAAAGAAAGAAAATTTCAATCTCTTATTTATTTCTTCACTCTCCCCACTTAATTTCTTGGTTACCCAATAGAGCATTAGTTGTATATGCAATAAACTTATTATTGTCATGACATTGTTATTTGAAAAGTTGTCTGTGATTAAAAAATGCAGTGCAACTTAACTTGTAATTAAGGGTCGGTCCAATTGTATGGCCAATAAAATTCTTACTTAAGGTCTCTCAAAAATAAATTTAATTATTAATAATATTTTAAGAAAATAATAATTATCTGATAAGTGATATTAGTCTATTCAGAGTAACTAAATATGTTTTTAAACAAATTTGTTTTCATTTTGTAAATATAGAAGTTCCACGGCAAGTAAAATTGAAAAGGCTAAAATGTATATAAGTTGGGAATTTTATTAAGGTAGTATTTAGTCTAATTTTCTTTGAATTTTTTTCTCCTAAAAAGAAACTAGGCTAAACACTTATGTACAAAACCTCTTTAAAAAAAAAACTTATTTATAAGAAAGAAAAGATAAAACTGATTGCATGTTAAACGAAACTCTATCTTTAAATCTCCACTACCACTCTTTTTATTGACTTCTTTATATCATTTTTTATGTGATGAAACTTTAATACGTGATTGATGAAAATCTTGGATACGTGACTTTTTTCTCTCTCTCTCCTTTTATATTTTTTGGTTTAGACTATATTAAAAAGAGAGCCCAAACATATCCTAAGTCTAGACTTTTGAGAGAACATAACACCTTCTAAACTTAAAATCTAATTAGTATATCTACACTCACTTATTGGACTTGCACTCCATGATTCACCATGCCATCAAAGTCCAATTGGCCCGTCTAGGCCCAACTATAAAAACAAACACTTGGACCTCTAAAATTGAAGAAGCACAAACCTAGACAAGCAATAGATAAAAAAAAACCTATGACCTTTCAAGAGGCCCAAATCTAGAATAAACCGAAACAATACAAATAAATAAATAAAACAAAGAAGAAGAAAAAAATCAGAGATTAACATGGTGCGTAAGTCCTAATTGGGACAACAAACAAATTAATCTAGTTAGACTTAAGTAGAATGTTGAAAAATATACAAATCCAAAGAAAATTGACTTGAAGTTTAAGTCTAGACTTTTTAGATAATATTGAAACTCTGAAAGTTGTTCGTTATGCAAGTATGTCTCATATGCCCTTGAAAAGTACTTTATCTTTGCTAGACAAAAGGTTGACACACATTTTAAATGGAATAAGTATTTAATGGTTTTCTTCTATAACAACTGAAGAATTAATATTTTGAGCATCTCATTCTCAGGTACCATGCATGTGCTCGATGAATCGTTGGAATTCAATTTATTTCGTGGTTCCATGTCTGTGCAGCACCCGATTCCTTGCTATTAAGTTTGTGCAACCATGTGATATATAAAGAGGTGAGGTGACAATTTGCTAGCTAGTGAAGTCCCTTGCATAAGCAAGGTCTTAAGAATTGAATCTTAAGTCAAAATTCAAAAACTTTTCGAACTAATTATGGCAAAAAATTAAAAACAAATAAATCAATCAATCTTGTGATGATAGCAGAGAAAGAGAAGCTTGAATCAAACTGTTGAATCATGGGACTAAACTGGACTTATCTGTTTGGCCCATGTTATCAGACGTTTAGTTGGGTAATCTGTACCCTGTAGTTTTTTTAATTGAAATTATTTTCAAAGGGTGAATGGCAATTAATATTTTCAACCAGGAAGCTATTGATTCAAGATTGGATTGGTTCAATTGATTTAGAAAATAATCCATGATTATTATTTCAAGAAAATATTTACATGTATACAAATTAAGGATAATCATTTTAATTATGATTTGACACAAAATCTGAAATACGAAACCACCATCATGCAACCTTAAGTTTTAAAGGTAATAATGTGACAAACATAAGATTTAATTTAAAGCAAATTATCAATTTTTAAAAAAATGTGTTAACCATAGGTTTGTTAGTCAATATTAAGGGAAAAAAAAACAAGATTTATTTTCTTTTAATTTTTTATCTTGTTTCAAAACTTTGAATGTTCAATAAAAAAAATCCTTGTAGCATTTTTTTGTTGGAGCTTCTCTTAACTGTTTATTTATTAAAGTAGCATTATAAAAAAACATTTAATTTAATCGAAACATGTTTACTTAATAAAATCAATAAATCATATTAATAACTAGTGTACATATATAGAGACACGCATATATAGAGAGAATAATTATAAATTATAAAAGATTATGCGATGATAAATAATTATTAATGACAAAAGGTGAACTACCAAATAACACAAGGTCACCAACCGTGGCAGTACAATGGAATCACCTTGCAATCAAATCAGAAGACAGCAAATCTAAGTAGCTAAGAAATTGAATTCCAATATCCGACAAAATATCTACTTGTAAATGTCATTCTTTACCTCTCGTTTGTTAGATATTTTGCTAAATGAATTTTCTTCATTAATTAGAATCAACTTTAAATTTAAATGGTGGGACCTCACCTTTCAATTACTTTTCACTTAAGCAAGGAAATGGCCCCAACCCAAGAAAAAGGTTAGCACAAGAGAATAAACGGGACACGGACGATTCACACATCATTTATGCCACAACTAACTAACCCATTATTCATTGTCATTCGTATAGCACCTTCTTCATCGTCATGAGAAACTTTTCCACTAACTTAGCCACGTTGCATATACAGTGTTTAGTTTTACTTTTTTTTTAAATAATTATCTTTTTCACCAACTTTTCAGATTTTTTTTTAAGTATTCTCTCAAAATTAATCGAGCCAAATGAATGTTTATATAATTAACTATTGAATTTAATTTGATGCAATAGAGACATTTTACATAATTTTTTGAAATGTATTGTTCATACAACACAATCCATACATCATTTTCTCTATATCTCTCTATTACAACATTTATTTCATCTCTCCTCTCATTTCTCTTTCTTTTTCTCTCTTTTTCATTGTAAAATTTATTGCACAGATAACATTTCTCAATTTGTTGTGCGGACAATCTTGCTCAAATCAGATAAGACCACTATGTGCAGCAGACAAAGCTTTTCCTCCCGGTATGCATACCCAAGATTCGAATTCGAGATCATTATGCTGATAAAAAAAAATATATCTTACAATATTATTCAATCATAAATTGTCACATAACAAAATTGACTTTTAATGAAAACTAAGTTATCAATTATTCACTAGTACAGGCTACACAACTTATAACTCTATCTTTTCTTGTCCAAAACAATCCACATACAATTCAACCTTTGTTGTTGGCCCAGAATAATCCACACTGGAGCACAAGGGACCGGAAAGCAAGAATAAAAACAAGCTTCATAATGAATACAACGTACATTTAATTAGTGTGACGTTTATCTGTCAACAGAAATTAAATATTGACATGCCACCCTCTTTAGTCTAATCTGTTTTTTTACCAGAAAAATAGAATCACAACTAAATAGGTGATGTTTAGCTAATCACAAGAAACTGAGCTTAGAAAAGTGCCATAACATGCATACACATACACTAACGTGAACTAAAATAAAAAGAATGGACAAACTGCGGGAATAGAGCAATATATTTTGATTATGGAAGATGTCATGTCCTATTGATATAACATTTACAACAACAAGCTTCCTGCAATCAAATTGTAGACTCAAAGGCGAGTAAAAAATTAACAAAAATAACTATTCACTTAAAACATCCACGGAATAAATAAGCAGAGTGACACCAAAATTATATTATATTACTCACAAGCAAGTTTGGTGCCAAAGCTAGTTAAGCAAATGGCAAAAGCCTGGAAAGCAGATAAGGGCTGTCTATAATCCATGGTAAAAGTATCATCCCCTACTTTACCAAACTGCAGGAGAACTGTTTCCTCGTCTCCTTTCCCTCCTGGTTGGCTTTGGTCCACTGTTGCAACCAGCTGAAAGTTCTTCACTGAGGCCACCGTCACACGACCGTGGAAATTCAAGCACCAACATTGCAAATGCTCATGCCACCTTGGAGCTTTGTTCTTCAAGATTGTGCAGCCAGAGGCACCGTGTTCTTTATCGTGCATCTTATGGCCATCAAGAGCCGTGCTATTGGAACTTTCACCCGCTGGTGAGACAGGACACTTCAATGAGCAGACCATTCTCCTTGGCCCTCTTGATTTCAAAAGGTTGAACTTGTAGGAGACCTGCCCCACCTCAAAGTTACCTGCAGGAACTTGCGGACTTATCTGCTTGCTGGCGAACCGGCGGCTCGCCCGGCCACTTGATGGTCTTGCACCACTATGGGGTGGTTGGCTGTCATAAATTGTGAAGTTGGTGCCAAGAAAATCCGAGCTGTGAAGAGATTTCAGTAACAAAGTTGTCATTGGTAGATACTCATGAGAAACAGCAAAGTTTGACTATGTATTCACATGCACAGTTTTTCTTTTGAAATTAAAAAAAAAATGACGATGATAACAATGTCCAAGCTATTAACAGTTTTTCAACATAGGTGTTAATACAAGCAGCAAAAGAATTGACCAATATTAACATTATATGTGACTAAGAGGGTTTAAAGGATTAGTATTATAGTAAATCAATCATTTAATTCAGCTTAGGATATAAATAATAAAAGTCATATAATTCACAGTAGTTTAATATAAGACAAACAAACTGTAAATCAAGATCAACTACAATAGTTTCAAATTTTTATAACCAGTTGCTCCTAGATCCTTTTTAGTGCAGTTTTGACCTTAAAACAGCACCACAATCAACCTATTTGCACCCCTGCTTCTACCACAAATGGTATTGAATGACTGTTAAACATAAGCAATTTTATTTCTTTCAAATGCTTATGGGTTTTTTTTTCCTGCTTTGTTGAAAGAGGGGTTTGGCAAAAGACGGGAGGATGCAATTAAGACAGGTCATTCAGATGCCCAATCATATAAAACAAAGGCAACAAAATAAAAGTTCCTGTGTTAACTTATTTTTTATAACTATAGGCATAGCTTGGTAAAGGGAAAAACAAAAACTGTAAGTGACAGTTTCGTGATTGAGCAGAAGCAAAGTTCTAGTTCTCACCAACTAAATCACAAAAGAGAAAATAAAAGGTTAAGTTTCACTGCAAAGGTAGTTCTAAGCTAAAGCATTTTGAGAACATAAAATGTCTGTGTCCGTAATAAAGGCAAAGAGTGGCAGTATGTTTACAAATACTAGATGTCTAGACCTCACCACTCAACTAAACAAAGGAAGAAGAAACACAAGAAAATTTTCTATTTCTTTGGAAAGAAAGCTTTACCTTAATTTTCCAACATAAGCATTGCTTCCTTGGGATAAGTCATCAGCATCAAGTGAAATTATATACTCAGTATGGGTACCACATCTATATCTCCTCGCTGCTAGAAGAAACTTCCCTTTATCTGTGAATGCTGGCAATGGGTGGGGGAATAAAGAGGGAACAGAAAGAAAGAGGCATAAATTTCCAGCACATCAAAGAAAACTTGGAAGAGAATCCAAAAGTTGTGCATTACCATCAAGATTATATTTCTTGTAGTATTGATAAAAAATCCTCAGACATCAACATTTTAAAATTCAATCATTTTGCTACAATCAACTACTCTACAAATTACATTGACTTATTGTGACACATTGAAAATTATAATATTCTTATTTTACTAATGTTTTAAAAGTCTCAGCTCATTCAACCAACTGAAGATTCCAAATTTCACCTCTACCAAACACATGTTCACAATAAACAATGCTGTCACCGGTAATTGGTCAATAGTTGGAAATCTACAGGTCTATTTAATTTCTTAAGTGACAATCCCAGAACTGCTTGGACAAAGGTATATCAATTATACTACACAGGAAGGCAAAGGGCAAAAGCACATGATATAAAGCTAACCTATTGCTATCCTGTATCTTAATCAACCATGTACTCTCACCATAGGCTTACTTAAGTAATGCCGCATATAAATAAAAAGGAACATCAATTTCAAGACCTGCATATTATTATGAAATGTGTTATTAACCCAATTAACAAAATAAGAATAATTAGAAGTTCCTTCTCATAAGAAAAAGCAAACACACTCCGTACAACCTATAAGAAATTTAAGATGCTGCAAGACCAAGGTGAAAGAATTAAGCAACTCTGGACACCATGCTTTACTGCAAAACTAATATATTTATCTCCCAACATATCAGAATCTGTATTCAAGCTGCTTTAAATAATTCCTTCTCTTTTAATACTACAGGTCCCTTCCCGATAAATGAAGCTTCCCAAGCCGCTTTTAATAAATGTACATTTCCCACATTATATTTCCACAAGCACACCACGTGTCATAGATCCCTCTATTTCTATCTCTGGAAAACACCCCCGATAATTTTTCATGAAACATAACATGCTATTGAAACAAGTCAACTCCTTTTTGCTTCTCTCATTTCTTATTTTGGGTAATCAAACTACTTGAGATGAATAAATTGCACAAGGAAGGTTCTATAGATTGACTATAGCAAATCATCTTGGACTCGGTCTGGTCAACCAAGTGGCTAGATTCATACAGTTTAACAAATATTTCCGTTAACATTTATAAATATAAATAGCAGTCATTTTACATGTTGACAAACTCCGAAGCCAATTAAACTTGTGGGGCTTTGAAGCACAAAAGTAAGACATGTTTAGTCAAAGTTTTATGATTGACCAATAATAAGACGATGCCCCGTGCCCAGATCTAGTCTACAAATACATCATTAGACTTTGTATTGTCAACGCTCTACCCCATATGAACTAGGAAGAGCTAAAGAGCACGGGAAATCATTCAACTCCTGCCATAATTCATGTTCACCCATCTCTAAAACAGCCAAACAAAAAAAACCTTTTACCAATACAATACTTACTTACATGGTGTAAGGGCAAGATATAGATAAAACGTTGAGGTCTTCTTGTTCCGCTTTATAAGACATTGGTGAGGAGCGTCACGTGGTCCTGGCTGCATGTCATCAACACATAACCAAATTGTCAAATTCCAAACCTCCCAAACTCCCGTATCCAATACAAAATAAACAATTAATAGTCATAAATAGAACAAAATTCTCATCAGGATTACAATGAAGTCATTACAAGAATTACAAGAATAAAAAACCATTCATCACAATAAATTACTATCCTTCATTGAGCAAAGCATTGCAGAGAAAACATCACATATTTCAGCAAGTGTCAGGCAGTGACAAAACACACCATGAAAACAAGTAATATTTCTCTGTTAAAAATTAAATGAAACTCCATCCATCCTTTTCTGCACAAAAAAGATGACCACTATTGCGCATCTGAAAAAATCCCTCACAAATGGATCCCTATTCCCAATTCTTTCATCTTTTGCACTTGCATACCACTTACTCAGAAACCTTAATTACCGGACTTACACTTTAACATCCTTTTCAATCAAACCACTGCAGTTTCTCTTGCAGCAATAGAGCACCAATCCGAATTTCAGAATTTCAGGCACTACCCAATTGCTTCCATATCTTATATACAAACAAAGATCCCAAATCACTGCCGATCCCCGTAACAAATTGAAAATCCACCATTCACCAATAAATTATTCATAACCCATAATTGACCCATACAATCATTTCACAAACAACCAAACTTCTAATCCCACAAAGTCTAGAAGAAAAAATCAAATTTAAGAGATTAACCAGTAATCCAATAAAAAAAACAACAAAATAAAAAACAATTTTATTAAAAGAAGAACATAAAGCATTCATCTTTTATATCCTGGGGCACACATCAATCAAAAAGCCAACTCGTGAATTTAAAAAATTAAAAACAAAAAACAAAAAAACCGTTCCTAGTTCCTACCCAGAAATTAAAAACGAAGAAAGAAACAATTTTTGAAGGGGAACCTGTTTGAGGCAAGAAGGGAAAGTGATTTTGCCGGGGTGCGAAGGCTCACGCACGACCTCGCGCGTGATGTCCCGCCAGCGCTTGCACACGCACGCGCAGGCGACAACGTTTTGCCGGCTTGGCCACTGCTCCTCGGCGGCATCCACTCGCCGCACGATCTCTCCGAGAATCTCCGGTAGCATGTTAGCCCACCCATTCCCATGGGCCGCCTCCTCGGCGCCACCGTCCCTACCCTCCCCGGCGGCGGCGTCTACCACCGGCGCCTCCTTGAACGATCTGGAGAACTTGCGGGAGCGGAAGACCTTCCTGAGCGACATGGCTAGCGATGGGTCCGCGAGTTAGGGCTCATATGAGAGAGAAAGAGAAAGAGAGAGAGAGAGAGAGAGAAAAGAGAGAGAGAGAAAAGAGAGAGAGAGGTGTTTCTTTTACAGAGAGAAAGTTAACGAGTGAGAGAAAAGGGAGAGGGGCGACAGGGGGTGGTAAAGTGACGCGCGGGTGAGGGGAGGTTGTGAGGGAGGGTCGGGGCGCGCCGAATGACGGGCGGGTGAGGCTAGCGTGAGTGGGTTGAAAAGAAAAGTGTTTGGGTTGATTTGATTGGAATTGAATGGGTTTGTGATTTGACTCGGTCTACGCTGTATTTACCCTTTTTTTATTTTCTTCTCTTTCTGTTATTCACTGTTAGTTGCAAATTGTCATCTTCCTGTTAATTGCAAATTACACTCTTTCTCTCTCCGTTTTAACTTTTTCATTTTCTTTTTTTCCTATCACTTGGACCATATTCTATTTCTATTCGAATTTAAATCACTTTTCAAGCCAAATTTTTAAATTAATTAAATATTTTTTTTAACTTTAACTATATTATGTTCTCAATAATATATGTTGAGATTTCTATTTTTATAAAATAATTTTTTCTGTAATATTTTTTTAGTTAGTCTTTTCCGTTAGAAAATTGTTGTGGTAGCTAATTGGATAAAGACATTATTCAGGTGGCTAATGGATAAAGACATTAACGTTAGAAATGTTCATATTTAATTCGGTCTAAAATGCAATTATAAATTGGTCTAAAAAATAAAAAAATGAAGAAAATTACTTTTTTAATCTTATATCATTTGTTTGTTCAATTGGTCATATTATATGGATTTACAAGATAGAACTTACAAAATTGAATTGATATTTTTTAATATATATAGATTATTATGTATTTTATACGTATCATTTATACATATCATTTATATCATATTTTTTCATATATTTAACCAATATAATAAAAAAATATATATTTCATTATGCTTAATTTTTTTGAATGTATATTTTTATCTCTTTAATAAAAAAAACATATTATAAAATATATAATTGGTTGATTGACCTACTTTTTAACTTGTGTATTATTTACTTTTAAATAGATTCTTAGTATAATTAAGCTTTAAAATAATTAATTTATTTTAAAAAATATAATCAATATTTGAATTTAAAATATATAATTATGACAAATTAAAATGTCAGTATAAATTTGTTAATAAAAACTCAATCATTAAATCCATACTTAAATACATGTTATTTTTATCTTTATTATTATTATTTACCTAAAATCAATCTAAATTGGTATGGAAATACTCGTAATCAATAGATATCAAGTCAGGTGTCAAGGAAAAAAAAGTTATCAATAACATGTTATAATATCACATCATAAAATGTTAACATCATTAAAAATGTTATATTATTATTTTATTTTAAATATTTAAAATAAAATAAAAAATATTATAAAAATAATTTACAAAAGCTAAAAATAAACAAAATATATAATTTAGATAAACTAAAATAAAAAAGTAACACCAACATTTACACAAGTGATTATTATTTATATTTAAAAAAAAACATAAAGAATTTAAGTCTAACTTTGGATATGAGAAAAAAAAACATATTAAAAAGAAAATATCCACTATACTAAAAAAAAAAGTGATAAAATTATAAGGACGGAAAAATCTATAACTAGTAATTAGTCGGATGTAGTTGTTAAAGTTTCGTTTAGTTCACATCAATTAGGATTTTGTTGGCTTTAGCCAATTTGATTATTTTTCAAAGACATCTAAATTTTCAAAGGATTTTTTTTTAAATATATAAGATCAAACACACTCAATTCATTTTAGATAAACTTTTTAAAACTAAACTTATTCATATAGACCCACCATACTAAACTTATTTTACCATCTCTATTCTTCACTATTATTTTCTAATGTAACACGTATTTCACTATTCAACCCAATCAGATAAAACTTTATTTGAAAAAGGAATTTAAATCCTCAATAAAAATTTCAAAGCAACTTATCCTTGTTTTTGACACAGTTACTTAACATTTATAACTTTGTGAAATATGTCAAGAGGGATGGTGTTTGCATCTTATCAATGGTTGTCGAAAGTAATTGGGTCATTGATTGTTATGAGGAGTGAAAAAACTACATGGAACATGGTAGAACCTTAGCTTCCTAACTTATTTTAATTTTCAAAATTATATACATATAAAATAATTTTTTTACAAGTGTGTTTACTTTTATGTTTAAACATATTTCAAGTTTCTTCAAATGATTTTTTTTTTTCTTTTTAGTCATTGTAATTTTCTTGTCATTTTTAGATTCTAATATTTTTTTTTTAGTTTTTATTACTTATTATAATTAATTTAGTACTGATATAGGTAAAAAAAATAAAATAATAAAAAATATTTTAAATTGAGATAATTAAATTATTTTTAAACATGTAATTTAATTAAATAATATATTTATTATTTTATATAAATAAAATAAGTATATATAAATTACTTTTATAATTTATTTTTCAATACATCTGAACAATGAGTTTTTATTTGGTAAAGTAAGAAAATACAAGGATGACAATAAGATTAAAAGATAAAATTTTATGACGAAATAGCGATATTATTACTTAAATATTATTCTTATTTTTTAATTTATTAATCTACTTTCAATACTATATTTAAAAAATTATAATTTATTTAAATATTTTATAATTTAATTTTAATGTATTATTTTTATGTTATTTTTATAATTTAAATTATTAATTTTAGATGATTTTAATATAATTTAATTTTGATATAATATGTTTTAATTTATTTTTCTTTAAAGATAAAATTATTGCTTGAAATATATTAAAAAAACAAATTATATTATAATATATCAAAATTATAAATTGAAATGTAAAATATAACATTAAAAGTAATATATTAAACTATGAGAACATAGAACTATTAGAGTCGAACTAATGAGCTTAGACGATGTTATTGCATTTTCTTAATTTATCATTTTTTTATTAGAACATAACTAAATTATATTTCCTTAAGTACAAAATTAAAAGTATATTAGTCAATTAAATAATATTAAAAATAAACTATAAACATAAATTATATATAATTATTTTATTTATAAAAATAATAAATATATTAATTAATTCATTTGCATATTTAAAATAATCTAATATTTTAATTTAAAATATTATTTATTATATTAATTATCTTAATTAATATTATTCTTTTTATTAACCATGTCAACACTAAACTAACTAGAGTTAATGATAAAAAATAAAAAAAATATTAAAAAAATATCCAAAAACTAAGAATAACATAAAATTTTATAGTGACTTAATGTAAATAAAATCATATTTATAAGGACATAAAATATATTTAATATTTATTTTTATTTGGTGATGGTAGTCATGGATAAAATAATATTAAAGTTTTTTTTTTGTATTTTAATATTTTTTATAAATATTTTATTTCTCTTTTATAGTCTTTATTGGTAGCTTCCTTATTTTACGGTATTCATTACGAAGATAATTACATTTTTTGAGATAGAAATTTTGAGTACCATTTACTTCCTTATTTAATATTTTTTTATTATTATTTTAAATACTATAAATTGTTATACTTACAATCAAATAATTTTATTAACTATTTTATAATTTATTAACTTTATTAACATTTCTTCTTATTCTCTGCTCATATAAATAATTATGAAAAAATTTATCCAAATGGACTTTATATGAATTTGAGTATGCATGTTATATATTTAATTTGCTGATAAAATGAGTTGAAATTAATTAAAAGACTTAAATATGATTTTATTATACATAAAATGAGCTAATTTTGATTTTAGTCTTTATAAAATATTTTGTTTGACTTTTATTTTTCCAAATTTTGAATCACTAATTTTTGTCCATATAAAATAAATAAATTTTAATTTTAGTCATTGTAAACTATTTTTACTTGATTTTTATCTCTCAAAAAATTGAAATTACTGTATTTAATTTTTAATATTCGTTTTAAGATAAATATATAATATTTATTTTAATATTAATTTTCAAGATATCCCATGCTAACATAATATTATAATTGTAAAGAATATAATTTGTAAAAGTCACTTTACTTTTATTAAATACATTAGTTAAAAAGTGCTCGTAATACCAAAAATAAATATAATAATTTTAAATTTTAGATATAAAAAATCAATCAATTTTTTTATAAACATCAAAACTAAAACTTATTTATTTTATAAAAATTAAAAACATATTCAACCTTAACTAAAATATTAATTTATGTGAATGCATGCTCGTTTATTCGGCCCATTTGACTTTGCCGGTAAAATATGTTTGCTTTTTTTGCAAGTTAACATTTCAATTCGCAAACTAATTATTTTTTAAAATATTATTTATTATTTTATAGATTTATATTTTATATTTTTTATTCTTAATCTACATCACTTAAACCCATTAACTTTCTCATGACCCAATTATGTTAACATGCTTTTAATGTCTTCATACTTCATAGTCCTTACGGCATTATGAATTAGCATATATTTTTTTAATTTTTTACAAAATTTCAAGCTAAATATACTAGACGCGGATGAAACAAAAATATGATCTATTTAACAAATGGACCAACCCTATTTAATTCATTTAAATACAAATAAAAACATACTGAATTAAACAGACTACAACACCTATAAATGTAAAATCCAAAAGATAATAACTAAACCTATTAACATAAGAACAAAAGAACTTGGACTTGCATATTTAATGCGCATGAATAATATGTCATTATGTTTTTTAGTATATTAAGATGAGGGCACAAAACACGAGCAGATAACTTATTTTACTAATGATCTAGCTCAATGAGAAGCAAGTATATTAAGCTGAAGTTATTAAAACATTTTATCATTACTGATTACTACGGGTATCATACAACAATCGATGTATTACAAAATATATATATTCCATGCTCGAATTTCTATTCTGCAGCATCTTCCATTTTATCTTTGGCAAAGAGAAGACAAACAAAAATGTTTGTAGTATAGTGCAATAACAGATAAATTAACAATGTCTCTGCATACTCTGCTAGCTAATAATTTACCATATTTTTGGAACTACTCATAAGGTAATGTGAGAAACAAATTAGCACATGTTTCAGGGTTAGAAGTCAAGAACCCCATACAAATTATTATTATTGGTTGTTATGGTTAAATCAGTGTCAAAAGAAACTTAATTACTCAAAGTTGGAGAGAGAGAGGAGTGGAGGTGAAGCATACATAAGTAGGTGTGTAGTGGGCAGGAAAAGTAGTGGCAACAAAACGAGCAAGGGAGTGAGTGGTGTGCCATCTTACACACACACATAAAATAAATGTATAGACTAATTAAATTAGCTACACTTTTACAAAATTCTTTTCACCAACTCAATTTAAACCAACTTAAACAGTTTTTAATTGGATGGATTTGGGTCATGATATTATGTTTATTTTTATTTTTAAAAATTTATTTAAAAAGTTAAAATAAAATCTAAAGAATTGAAAAGATCAAGAAAGAAAATTTTCTTATATATATTTTAAATTAAACATAATGTTCGTGAAAAGTCAAAATATTAAAAAAAGTAAATAACTTAAAGGAAAATAATGAGAGTTCAATTTAATGTGTTTAAAAGTATATTTTCTAACACAACAAAATTTAGTTAAATTAGTTATGATTAAACTTATGCATCATTAATGTGAAAATTTTATTGATGGTGATTAATTTATAAGATATAAGATATTTAGTAAACACTTATAGAGTCATAAAATCTATATGAGTTTGATAAAATAATGGCAGAATTCAATTTCACAAAACCAATTTTAATACTTAAACCATCCCATATTGCTGGAGCTCACACTTGTCACCATCCCTTTTAGTTGGAAGTCTTCGATTTTATACATACACAATTAATGGAGTAACACTACAATGATTCGCAACACATACACACATCAACATTAATATCTAAACTTGTACTCTGAAAGTTTGAAGATATATTATGCATTGTACAAATATTTTAACTTTATTTATATTCTAAAATATAAATTTAAAATATTTAAAATTACATAAAGTACGTATAGTTGATTTATTAAAAAATGTTTATAGTATATTTCAAAAATAAAAACAATAAACAGATATAGATAATTAGTTTAGAATGATTTTACTTTATTTTTTAAAATAAAAGTGACGTATATTTTTCATAAATGAATTATACGCTAAAAGATTATGCGACTAAAGAAATATATTTTAATTTAATATACAGTGATGAATTCAACTTATGTTAATTTACAAATATAAATATTTAAGATTTAAGGATAAGTAAAGAAAAAACGCTAAATGGGACATGAAATAGAAAATAATTTTAGAAGTAATGAAGTATAAGTAAATAAGACTTTTAGAAAAAGCTCCCAAACAATCTTTAATTTAATTATATAGATACATTTCGAGTATTTTTATTATATCTCAGAAAAAAATTCAGAATATTTTTATATTTATTTATTTATTGAAAGATAAATTAAGTGATGTATATCTTAATTAAATATATATTCTTAAATAGTATAATGAATCAAATTTTTTATTTTGTACATAATTTTTTTATTTTTTTTATTTGCTAATTCTACTGATGTAGAGGTTATTAATGTTTAAGAGTTTTTAATCTTTTAAAAAAAAATAAAGGACTTTTAGATAAAAAAACTTTAAGAGTTAAATAACTTCGTCACATTCCTTTCTTATACGTATTATTTTATAAAACATAAGTCTGGTCAATATTCATCTTTAAGTAAAAATAATATATTTTAAAATTAATCTTTTTAGTTAAAAGATCTTTATTTTTCTTGGATTCTTTAATTAATATTTCAATTTATAAAGATATATTAGATATAATAAAACATTTATAGATTACCAGTAAAAAATATTTTTATTATTTAACCTAATGTATAATATTATATACATATATATTTTAATTAAATTGTAATGAAATATTATTTATCAATATCTTATGGTACAAGGATGTTCCAAGCATACTGATTAGGTTGGATTTGTTGATTATCACAAGTTACCATACGCCAAACTCAACAAATTGACAAATGGCAATGTTCGTACCTAAAACCATTATGCATCATGATTCTTATTTCTTAATGGCAAGATGCAAAATGTTTCATAATTTTGAGGCTTCTTTTATAAGCCATCATCAATTTTTTAAAATTGAACTCAAACTAATCAGTTTGTATTAACGTGAGTTACTTTTTTTTTAATACCATAAAATGTACTTTAATTATGCATGCTCAAAGTGTGTGTGGGAGGGGTGTTTTTTAAAAAATGCAATTAATTTATAAATTCAAAACTGATCGACTTTTAATCAAATTTAATTGAATAAGTTTCATGTATGCCTCAATATTTGATCCATTTCTACTTTACCAAAAAAAAAAATTGACCCATTTCTTTTATTATTTTAGAAATCCCTTGTCCATTCCAATGTTGCATCCAGAGTGTGTAACCAACAAGCAAACATGAAACATGACACATCAATTTGTATTTTATAATTTAAAGTTTTATGCTGCTTTCTTTTTTTATGAGTATATGGGGACTCGGTGAGGTATCATATTACAAGTAAAACTTTTGCCTAATTAAGTTTCTTGGGGATCCTATCCATCCATCTATCACCTAATCGAGCAATTGTTTGTTTGAATTCTCTCTTCTTTGCGAAAACAAAATATCTTTAAAATTGAAAATAGGTTTAAAAAATCTATAAATAATTTTATGTCTTATAAAAATTTTCAAATTAGATATTTTAAGGCTTTTTTCAGAAAATAAAAATAATAAATTTGGAAAACTCTAAAACTTTACATCACATAATTATTTTTTAAAAAATTAAACAAACACTGGATATGTTATTCTATAATTTATATCCACTAAATATTACATATTATTTTACTATAATCTTTTTAGTTTATTCAAAAATTGGTTTTATTGCGTGCCTAATCCTTATTATTCAATAAATTTTTAAAGAATCATTATCTTATTAATCAAAATAATAAATATTTTACATTTTTATTATCATTTACACCAATGCATTAACCTATCTACCTAGTATATAAGATAAAGAAAGTGATACTTTTATGATCCCTCAATGCACAACTTATTAATTCTCATATAACGAGGATGATATTGCTTGTTAATAGTTAATCATTAATTATTTTAAAAAATATTTGTTGTGTAATGTTGTTTAAGTTGAACTAAGACGTTTGGACTAATCACAAAGTTATAGTAAAATACTAAATAAAGAGATGGGTTTTAGGAAGAGGTGGGCCAACTTAGTTGGTTTAGGTTCGGTTTGAATTGACATGCAATTTTAATAGGGTAGACTGACTATCTAGGTTCACAATGAAAATGAACTTTACTTTTTGGGCTTCAATTCGTGTCGCACAACTAAAAAAAATAGTCCATGGACCAACCTCCTAAGCCCCATAGGAAACCCATTAAACTCATGTTTCGGGTTTAAAAAATAACTTATTTAAATAGACAGCATAATTTTGCAACCCACACAGATCAAAGGTTAAACTAACCCAATTTAGTCCTGTCACGATCACAGTAGTAGACCTATCAATTTAGTCCAATAAGCCAGCTCGACTCATTTGAGCTGACCCAATCACAGGTTAACATATTTTTCAGTTGGGCCAGGCCAGACTAATTATTAGTGGATTTAATGCCTAATAGACTGACCCATAGGTTATTACGTTTTTAAAATATTAAGAATTAAAAACTAACAAAATAAATTATTTTTTATTTAATTAAATAATAAAATATTTTTTCATCACTACAAAAACTAAAAATAAAAAATAAAAAAATTTATTTGTATGATAAAATATCAAAATATGATATGCAATTATAAAAATAAAATAGAGTACATCAATTGTAACAATAAACAAATATTAAAAATTAAAAAAATCAATATACAAATAATATTAGCAATACATATAGTATTAAATTTATTACTTATGATTTTGTTAAATATAAAAAAGTAATTAATAAAAAAAAATCGAATCCACGTACTATCACGAACTAGCCCAATTTATACCAGACAGGAATGGATCAAAATAAAGTTGGGCTTTAATTTTCACACCCTAACCCATGCACATCAAGTTAATCACACCAACCCAGCGAGATCTTGACACCCCTATAGTCATATATATATAATTTTAGTTTGCTACACGCGTATAGAAAGTTTTACAGAGTTTTCAGTCAAATCATTCACCATTTACTTTCTATCACCACTTTTTTTTTAATCATACCCACGGCTTCCACTAGTTTTTGTGATGTTCTATGTAGATATTTTTGCTCAACGAACGTAGTTTTTTTTTCTTTTATTTGAACGTAAATTTGTTATGTGAAATAAATATTTACACATTTTTTGGTCTTTATTGTGAGATCTGCTACAAAAAAGAACTGGGGATGGCCCAAAAAATCACGACTAAAAGCCCATAACTGACAATATACCGGATACTCGAACAGTCAGTCTGCACAAGAACACTTGCCTAGAATGCAAATTTAGTTGTTTCGTGTTAGGAGACATAAATTATAAATGCGTGGATTTAATTTCTAGGAATGCACTCCTCTTACATTCCATTTTCTTATATCCTTCCTTATCTCCCTTGTACTAGTTTAGGATAACATTTAACTAGATCACAACGTAAATAATTTGAATCTAGTTTTGACACAAAAAAAAGGCTAAGATAACATTGAACACCAGATGACAGTATTTTCCCCCCTTAAAGCTGATATTGAGGATACATAGGTGGAGAGTTACGTGATAAGATAAAAGGACGTATGTATTGTCTTTAGCAGGATGGGATTTTGGGTCCATAGACGGTACAGAAGCGATTTTATTACTTGATCTAGGATGATTCATTTTGGGACGTCTGAATAATAGTTGGATTACAATTATTGAAGTGTTTACCATTGAGTAATGTGTATGCTAAATGATCGGGATGACAGAAATGATCGAGGCCATAGTCCTAATGAATTATTCTCAACAGTTAAAGTTAATCAAGAAAACTCGAATATGGTAATAACTTAGATGCTCAACTAACTTAGTTAGATTCTACTAAATACATTGTAATTATGTGTCTAGATAATTTTGAATTATTTTAATTTTATAGAATCCATTTTGATTAAGTGAATTTTTTGTTTCTGAGAAAATAAATAGCAATGTTGGTGGGTTTTTCTGATTAAAACAATCTTACACGTGTAATTGTTAATAAGACATTAAGAATATACAAAATACTGGTAAACTAATATTATAATGTTAAATTATATGAATATTTTTGTCATTATACATACAATTAAAGAAATTCACAGTAAAAGAAACATAATAATATAATAAATAAATATTTGTAAATATGTTAATTATATAATAATTAATTTTTTAATAAAATATTTTGAAACATATAAATTATAATTATACCGCAATACAAGGTTATTTTTATTACCTTACACCAGTGTAATGTAATTTACTTCGGCTAAACTTAGAGAAAAAGGAAAGTTAAAATATAATTTTTGTTTTCCTTCTATTTTTTTTTTCGATTTGATCATGATGTTAATTTCAACTCGCGACTTTTTTTATTACATATTATTAATAAAAAAAAACTATGCGTAAATATAAATATTTCTATATTATTATTTAATTATAAATTATTATGTATAACCAATTCACTACTAGAAATATACTATTTACCTGCGAATTTTTCTACAAAAAATAATTTGCAGGAATTTTTTGTGAATTTTGCTACAGAATATAATTTGTAAGAAATTCCTATGGATTTTGTTACCAAAATATATCCGTAGAAATTTCTTGTAAATTTTGCTACCATTTCATCAATCATAGGAAATTTTTTTGCAGATAAAAATGGTAGAAAAATTAAATAAATTTTTTTTTGTTTCCTATGAATTTATTTGAAAATAAATAATTGCAGAAAATATTTCATACAAATTTAAAATCATGAGAAAATAATACTGCGAATTTTTTTTGAGGAAAATTTGCAGGAAAATTCCCAAAAAAATTCGCGGGGAAAAATTCAAAAAAAAATTCGCAGGGAAAATTCCAAAAAAATTTCCAGGAAATTTTTTCATTAAATTAACAATTATTATAATTAAATTAAATTAAATAATATTTTTTATTATTCGAACACCGATCTCTCAAGATCTCCTCTCACTCACGCCATCTCCCTCTCACTCACGCATTTCCCTCACTCACGCCATCTCCCTCTTACTCACGCATTTCCCTCTCACTCACGCTTCTCCCTCTCACTCACGCATCTCAAATCCGTGCCCTCGCTCACGCATCTCTCACTCACGCATCTCACTCTCACTCACCATCTCAAATCTGGCGCTCACGCATCTCGGTTTCTCTCCTCACATCGCCAACCCTATCTTCTTCTTCGATGGTGAGTCTCTTTTCGTTCCCTTTCACTCTGAATCACCGTGTTCCTTCATTCGTTTTCAACTCTGCATCAACAAGATTTTGTTCCTTTTCACTTTGTGCATCAACAAGAGTTCAATTCGCCGAACATTTCAATTCATTGTTTCTTCTTCCATTTCTCAACTTTGCGGGAATAAGCAATGGATTTATTATTGGACTTCTGTGACGTACATACGAGAAATCTCTGGTTCTTCTTTACTTTCCAGTTTCCTAAACTCTGTTTTTCTTTGTTGTTATATTGACTAGATTCCTAGCTTTCTTTCTTTCATTTCTTTGGTGCTTTCTATTGCTCATTTACTTTTTGCTTTCTGTTGCTCGGTTTTCTTTGCTCATTTTACATTTGCTCATTTAACAAGATAACAGTACTTCATTTTATACTCTGTACATTTAACAAAGCTTTGACTCCTTATATTTATGTGATGTGTCTCTTTAATTAAGAAAAGAGCTGCACATTTTTTTCTCTAGTCTTCGGAAAATATGCATCCACATCAATCAATGAGCAACATCCATGTATCAATATCACTTAATTTAATTGGATAGCCATTTATACTCAAAACGAATACCATACAAAATTCAAAAGTTAAATACTAAACAGAAGTTACAAAACAGGAAGAAAACTATTGAGATTACCTGCATTGTAGCTTATCAACTTCAATAGTCAACAGTGATCCCAATTTTCAGAGAGAATTTCCAAAGCATCCCCAAACTTAGCTTGCCGTTCCAATATAGAAATGTAGATCATAAGAGCTGCAACCAATTTTGAATATTAGAATACATACACATAGGCCAAATCATTCTCTAAATACAATTTTACTCCATCTTCTTCATAAACCTATTTGGAAGTTTAAAGCTCCCTCTAAGGCCAAGTCCTTTATTTGAACAGCTGTCCATAATAGAATTAATACTACACCAATGACATGTTGCAAGTTCCTAGGACATAGGCTATTTCAACTCAGATGTGTCATGTTTGTTACAAGCTCAGGGTCAGCGCTCCATATCAAATTTGACAATGATCTGTGGGTGTAGTCGTTTCTTTATGGAATTCTTTGTTTAGCACCTTAGTAAAATGTCAGGTGTGTCCTAGGATCTTTGAGCAGTTTTGCTGGTTTTGGTATTTCCTATGCAATAGAGCATAGAGTTGGAGTGTAATTCTCATATCTTTAAGGAGGGCTCTATGAGGAGCAGATTCTTTGGGATAGGATTAAAGTTTGGCTGCTACTTGATGTAAAGCTGGTGGTTTTGTTATAGAGATCTCCCTTGTAGATATGTGCATGGACTGGGTAGCTTTGCTTCATTGATGTTTTTATATATCTTTTGTTTCATTCTTTAGGAGGATATCTTATTCTCAAATCTCTCTGTAGTCTTCTCCTTTTATCTAGATGGATTTTTTTATCAAAATAATTAATAACAAATAAGAAATAAGATCACCTTCAGGAAATTTGCATGTCCCGTATGCATGAAAAAATCAAAAGCTTTCACACTGAAGCATGGAAAAAAAATGTCTTGGTTTGATTGTCATCGCCAGTTTTTACCTCATAATCATGCTTTTAGGAGAAATAAGGATGCATTTTACAAAAATAGAATTGAGGAAAATGAACCTCCTTCTAGGTTGAGTGGTGAACAAGTGTGGCAAATGGTTTCAGACATTTCCAAGACAACAGAAGTTAGGATATGCAATGTTCCAGGTCGTGGTAAATCCCATAATTGGACTAAAAGAAGCATATTTTGGGATTTGCCATATTGGAAATACAATCTATTGAGACACAATCTTGATATTATGCATATAGAAAAGAATGTCTTTGAAAATGTGTTCCATACCGTTATGGATAATAAGGAGAAAACTAAAGACAATGTAAAGGCAAGATTGGACTTAGCAGAGTATTGTAATAGAAAGGAGTTATTGTTGAAAACAAATCCTAAGGGGAACTATGTAAAGCCTAAAGCCAAATTTTGTTTATCGAATAAACAAAAGAATGATGTGTGTGAATGGGTGAAAGGGTTGAAGATGCCTGATGGCTATGCTTCTAATATTTCTAGATGCGTAGATATAAAATCTACTAGATTGTTTGGGATGAAAAGTCACGACTGTCATATTTTTATGGAATGTCTACTTCCAATTGCTTTGAGTGTTCTTCCTGAACCAATATGGAAGCCCTTAACTGAGCTTAGTCAATTCTTCAAAGACTTATGTTCAAACAGTATTACGGAAAAGATCATTTATTGCAAATGGAACAAAATATTCCAATAATATTATGTAAGTTGGAGCGTATATTTCCACCAACCTTTTTTGACTCTATGGAGCACCTACCAATTCATTTGCCCTATGAAGCTAGGATGGGTGGACCAGTTCAATATCGTTGGATGTACCCATTTGAAAGGTAATAATCATTTATATCTTTTTACATCAATATCATTGTATGATGTATATAACAATTGGTATTACATTTTTTGTACTTAGGTTTCTAAATAAAATTAAAAAAACTGTGAAGAATAAGAAAAGTGTGGAAGGGTCTATATGTGAAGCATATTTGTTGCAAGAGACATCCTATTTTAGTTCCCACTATTTTGTATCTCCTACTGGTGCAACTGAGGAAGTTCATCAAGACCACATACAACCTACTTTGTCTATCTTTAAACCTTTTGGACAAACAACTGGAAAACACAATGAAAGGTGGCTTAGTGACAAAGAATTGATGGCTGCCCAATTGCATGTTCTCTTAAATTGTAATGAGGTTAAACCATTCATTGAGTAAGTATCAAACACTATATATGTCAATTAATTCATCTAGCAATACTCATATCTAATTTAAATAAATATCTTGTGTAGTATATATGTACAAAGTTTAAAAGGTATGTATAGAAATATCAATGACGATATCATTGATAAACAAATAGAAGCTGATTTTCCACGGTGGTTTCAAGAATATGTAAGCATTACTTTAAACTAATAAATATAATACTATTTTTTTATTATGTTATTCAATGACAATTTTTATTATGTGAATAGGTAAGACAGAATCACCAACTCAGGTTACAAAATCCATACTTGTATGACTTGGCAAGAGGTCCTTTGAGACTAGCAAAGTCGTATCCAATTTATTTTGTGAATGGATACAAATTTCATACAATAGCTTGGGGTGAAGGTAAAACAACATATAATAGTGGGGTATGTGTTAGTGGAATTGGACATGATGAAGCCTCAAATGATTATTATGGTGTCCTTGTAGAGATTCTAGAGTTAGAATGGCCAAGTCAAGCACCAAAAAAGATAGTTTTGTTTTATTGCAATTGGTTTGATCCTTCAAATCGTGGGATGAGGATGCACAAGCAATATAAGATTGTAGAAGTAAGAAAAGGGAGGAAATATGGAAAATTTGATCCTTTTATCTTTCCAAAAGCTGCAATTCAAGTTTATTATTCGCCTTATCCTGGGCGACAAAAGGATAAGGTTGGTTGGTTGGTAGTTATCAAGACAAAGCCAAGGGGAGTTGTTGATGATAGACATAATCTAGAAGTTGCTTATCAAATGCATGAGTCACAAGTCAATGCAACAATTGAGGATGACCCAATTGAACACCTACGAGATGATGAGATTGATGGTGAAGAGGTTGATTTGCAAGTAAAGGATGGAGAAAATGATTTCATTGGTGAGGAACTTGAAAAAGAGTATGATTTCATGAACGATGAAGATCAGGAAGAGGATGCTTTCATTGATGAGGAAGAGGATGATGATTTCATTAGTGATAATGAAGAGAATGATGATTTCATTAGTGATAATGAAGAGGTTGATGATTTCGTTAGTGATAATGAAGAGGATGATGATTTCATTAGTGAGAATGAAGAGGATGATGATTTCATCGATGATAATGAAGATGAAGAAGATTGATGGTTTTTTTTTATTTGTTGTTTACTTTGGATGTTATTATTCTTGAAATACATTTTGTGCATTGTTATCTAATTTGTTATTTGTTGTTTTTTTTTTTTATCTTATATTGCTTTGGATGTTATTTCTTATAAGTAGATGTCAGATTCTACTAAAAAGTTGAAAAAAAAGAAGCGTGCACAATTTCATATACCATTAATAATACCATCATCTAGCCTTCAAGCTTATGTTAACCAAGTCACTCAACCTCAATCCACTCAATCTCAACCCCAACCCCAATCTACCCAACCTCAACCTCGACCCACTCCATCTCAACATCCACCTCCATCTCAACCACTACCTCCACCTCCACCTCCACCTCCACCTCCACCTCAGACCACCCAATCTCAACCTCCACCTTTACCTCAGACCACCCAATGTCAACCTCCACCTCAAACCACCCAATCTCAACCTCCACCTTTACCTCAAACCACCCAATGTCAACCTCCACCTCCACCTCGGACCACCAAATCTCAACCTATCCCTATTCAAGTCCTTCATATGCATGAATACCCCATGGTCAATGAAGTTCCATCTTCTTCATCTAGTCATGTCAGTGAAAATAATAGTGGATACAAAATCTTGATATTTCCAGAAGGTGATGGGTAAGTCATTTTATTTTCTTATCATATATGAGTTTTAGTATTTGTTTTCTATATTATTCATCTTTTTTTTGTTTTCAATAGGTTTGACCAACACAAGTTAGTGGTTGGAACAATTTCGTCAATCATGCGTAGTAACTTGGAAGAGGCAAAACCATCATGGAAGAAGTTATCAATGGATCAAAGAGACTCATGGTTTGACATATTTAAAGTAATTAAATTTCAAACATTTATTAAGAAGATTCTAGTATTTATAATATTTTTGAAAATGTGTCTAACTAATATTTTTTTGTCAAATAATGCAGTCAAAATTTACATGGCAATCTCAATATGATGACATGGTGCGACGTAACTTTGAGAAAAGAGGTGCAGCTAAAATGACTCAACTAATGCAAGAAGTTCGAAAAGATTTAAATAAAAAACCAATTTGGATGGGAGACAGTGTCTGGGCACAATTGAAGGCACATTGGGAGTCTTCAAGTTTCAAGAAAAAGTGTGAAACAAATAGAAGAAATCGTGAGTCTATGGATGGTGCATCTCTTCACACTGGTGGATCAATTCCACATCGTTTGCATTGGAAGAGAATGGTATTATTAATTGTTGTCATTTTTTATATTTTAGGTTCCAAAATTAATGACATTAAAACTTCTTTTATCAATTACAGAAGGAGGCAAAAGGGATAGATCCATCATTAAGTGAGTTTTATTTTCGCACGCATCGAAAAAAAAAGGATCAAAGTTGGGTGGGTCCTCATGCAAAATCTACTTACGTAAGTTTTCATGTCTAGTGCTACCACAGCACTTGCCATCATCTTATATTTTTCCACCATTCCTCTCTTTATATGAAATTCAAATAGCTTTGAGCATACTATGTAGGTATTCATTATATTATGTATCTCTAATATTTTTCTCCTGGCTGAAATTTGTATGATGTAGGAGAAGTTTGAAAAAAGAAAATCCGAACTATCTTCTCAAAATTCAACATTTGCACCGGGAGAAGATGGAGTTGATAGTCAATCACCCATAGATCACATGCCTTCTGATTTTGATATATGGGTAAATGCAGTTGGAAAGAAAAAAAGGAAGGATATCTGGACTTGGATCCGTAGGAAGAACAATGATTTTGTCTTCAAGTCAACCATCAAAGTCTTCTACTAGTTCAGGGGATATTGATTCTTTGAGGAGCCAAATTCAAAAATTAAATGAATCGCTGCAAAGACAAGAGCAAGATAACTTTGACATAAAACATGAGTTAATTGAGAATAGGAAACAAATGCGTACCTTAATGCAATATTTGGGATTTCTTGGTGGCTCTTCTTCTCATCCACCTTCATCTCCTCAACATAGTAATGAAAATGAAGGCGAAGATTATGATGAAGATAGTGATCATCCAGATAGAATGGTGTTTGATATCTCACTTTATTTTTTGAAAGAGGTATGTAGCCTTAGTGTATTTTATTTGTATGGTTGATTGTTATTTCTCATAATATACAAGTGAAATTTGACTAACAATTATTTTTCTTTGTCTTCTTTTATTATGATGTAGGATATGCTTCACAAGACATGATCCACAAGACATGATTCACTTGGATCCTTTCTTAGGAATATGATTTTGCCTTAGAGGTTTTTTTCTTGAACTGTTGAACCTTTAGATAGAGTTTAACAACTACTTTGGAAATTTGCTTCTTTTAATGAATTTGGAATTTTAGTACTTATGAACTTGTTTGAGTTTTTATTTTTTATTTTTGATGTGGTTTATTGGAAAAATAGAGTATCTCTTACAGGTCTATAATTTGTGTGATTTGTGTTTATTGTTCAAAACGTAAAAATTAATTATGTTTTAAGACTTTCCATAAAATTAGAATCGAAAATTTTCTCAGAGTTAGGTAATGATTCGTGTTCTAAGTAAATGATGGTGTCTGTGAATTAGAAATTTGATATTTCTAATTTGTATATCATTAATCATTAATAAAGTTTTAGATAGTGAATAATATTTATTTATAAATCCACGTTGATTTCTTTATGTTTTGAGTTTTTTTTCTTTTAGATCTAAATTTTGTTTAGTATAAAAATGAAAACTTGTCTTGCCTATTATTATATAGTATAAATTATCATGTTATATTTTATATTGAGCGAAAAAGGAACACACCCTTATTATGAGTTTATAAAAACAATGAAGACTTGAAGAAAATGCATTTATTTTGGATCTTTTGTCTGATAAATAACTCAGAAAGAACATTATATAATTTATGTCATCTTAGAAGAAAAAGGAAAATTTTAATTTATTATTCTATAATTCTTTATATATATATATATATATATATATATATATATATATATATATATATATATATATATATATATAATAAAAAGTAAGAGTTATTAAAAAAAAAATTAATTAAGAGGAAGCAAGTTATTCCAAAAATAACTTTAAAAGTTAATCTTTTATTTTCATTAATAAATATTTTAGGACAAAAGAGAAATAATATAAAAAATTAGAAGTTACCATTTTAAAAAATATTACAAGCTTTTAAAAAAATTATTTACTAAAATAAGTCTAACAAAATTTTTAGTTAATAAAAAAAATTAAGAACTATTAAAATAAGACATAAAATATAATCAACTAATGTTTATATTCCAATGAATTTCATGAATTTTCCTGTGAATTTTTGAAATCTAAACACTTTCATAGCAAATTTAAATGGTAAGAAAGAAAATATTTCTTGGGAAATTTTTTTTTAATTTTTTGTGAATTTTCCTGCGCGAATTTTCCTACGAATTTTACTGCGAATTTTTATGCGAATTTTCCTACAAATTTTCATGCAAATTTTCCTGCGAATTTTCCTGCGAATGTTCATGCGAATTTTCCGGCGAATGTTCATGCGAATTTTCATGCGAATTTTCATGCGAATTTTCATGCGAATTTTCCTGCCAATTGTCATGCGAATTTTCCTGCGAATTTTCATGCGAATTTTCCTACGAATTTTCCTGCGAAATATATCCGCAAATAAATTTCTTGCAGATTTATAATTCGCTAGAAAAATTTATCCACCAACGATTTTCCTGCGAATTTAGAATCGTAGAAAATTTCGCAAGAAACATGTTTCCTATGAAAATTTGAACAAAATTCGTAAGAAAATTCGCAGGAAAAAAACACGTTTCTAGTAGTGCAATTTATTAATTTTTATAGTAATTATTTTAAATTATAATAATAAATAAAATATGCACAAATATAAATAATATTATTATTTAATTATAAATTATTATATAAAAATCGTAATAATAATGAGCTATTATTTTATATATTCCATGCATATAATTAAATTGACAAAAGATCAACGTAGACTAACCTAAATACTGTAAGAAATAAAAAATAAAAATTTTGAAGTTAAAAATCAAATTAAACAAAAAAAATCAGATAAAAGAATACATTTATATTTTAGTTTGAAAAAAAGTTATTTAACTGCGATCAATGACCATAATTACGAGTGACGCATGGACAACAGCTCCCTTCGAGAAGCCACGTCATTGTGCTAAGTGTCACCTTGCATGTCATATGAACTTTGTCGTAGAGACACGTATTACGTTTTTATCCCTTAATGACCTGACAGCCCTTACCTCCTTCCCTTGTTTTCCGTGATACAAACTTTGTTATATATTGCATGTGAACTGTGTGTTTGGTGTTATGAAAGAAAAATAAGAATGAAAATAAAATTTCTTATTTCTTATTTTTCTTTTTAATTAAAGAGATAAAAATATATTATTATTCATATTTTTTCTTAACCAAACAAACCATAAAAATGCTTTAGCTTAATTTGACAAAAATAATAAAATTTCAAATTTATTTTTGGCTCCTTTGTTTTGCATGCGATTCTATAAATTATTTTTTTGTATGGCACATTATTATTTTTATCCCACATTCGCCCCCTCGCTTGTTATTACATTTTTTAGAAGTTACCTTGGTGCCTTCTGCTTATAACTACCCAAGCATGTTATGTTTTTTTTATTCGTAAATATTAGTCATTAGTTAAATTTTGGTAAAACCTATAATGGAATACATAGTTTCTTCGATACCCAAACTTACTATTATTATTATACTCTTCCTAAAGAAGTAACTTAGGTACCAAGACCCATCGATAGACAGAGTTTTATCTTCTTATGATATAACTAAATTATTTAATTAAAATTCCATGATTTTAATTTTACGAGTTGTTTAAATTTGTTTCTAAATTTTCATATGCTTTACTAGATCTTAAAGCCTAGTTGAATATTATTAATTTAGATTGACCATCATTAGTCTTAAAAAGATTAGTCAAGACAAAATATCAATTGAAAAGAATGAAACTGGCCATTCGGTTTCGGCTGTAGCCCTAAAACATAATACACAATCATTTTAAGGTCCTATTTCAATCGAAAAAGAGAAATTGTGACCTAAACTCAATTCCACCCTCATCTACGACGTGGACGGTCGTGATTCAATCCCCAACCGCGTATCCCAACGAGCAACTCCGCGGAGGCAATCAAGAACTCGATAGCCTGCTGCTGCGACAGCAACCCCACCACGCTCCGCAACGTTCTCAACCGTAGATCATCTGCTTTCTTTATGATGCATACAAGCCGTCCGATCTGCTCGTTGATGTCCGCGCCTGGACCCATCATCTCGCTCACACTGTCCTGCCACTCTGACAGCTCTTCCGTTATTGCATTCTCTTCCTTCACCTTAAAAGATAAATAAATTAAAAAAGAAAAAAGAAAAATCCGTCATGAATCAAACCTCACAAAATGTTTATAGATGTAATTTTTCCCAAGAAAACAAACACGCATTTTATTTAACATTGTAATAAACGAACATTTGGTAGAAGATCAAATTTGATTATATACATTGATATGACCTTTATTTTTGTCTCATCCAATAATTAAATAAAAAAACTTATGATGGGAAAATTTTAATTAATTTTAGTAGGAAACTAAGGAGCAACATATACATTTGTCTATATATATAGTTGGGTGAGTGTTACATACGGTGTCGCATTGGAGATCGCTGATACGGCGGAACTGAGAGGGAGAGAGGTCGCCGAGGTCGCCAGTGCGGAGGCCTTGGAGGATGTCGATGATGTGGGACTCGAAGAGGAGGGAGGACTCGGTGTATATGAGGTGGAAGGCGGTGGTGGGGCGCCAGCCGGTGATCCAGTGAAGGGAGCGTTCCAGCGTGGTGGCCCAGGGAGACAGGAACACGTTCAGTGGGTCCTTCTCCGCCGCTGCTGACTTTGCTCTGTAGTAGTTTTGGTGGTGCCACATCACCTTCTCCATTACCTCCTCTTTCCGCTCCCCCCTCAGCTGCTGCACCACCTCCTGCAGCTGCACGAACCACGACTCGTAGAATTCCGCGAAGGAAGAACAACAACTGTTCATTCGATTCTTTCTATTACTCTCTCTCTCTCTCAATTTGTTTTGTGACTTTGGTGTTGGTTTAATTGGGTATATATATGGTTGGTTATGTCAAGGGAGAGCTGCAAGAGAGGGTTTGAGGTGACGGCGCGTGTACACCTTACGTGTGTCTCTCTCAGCCTTCAACTTGTCTGCTTTGGAGTTCCCATCACTGCATGCATTTCACTTCTTTTATTTTCATTTCCCAATAACTCACTATTTAATTTAGTTTAAATCACTATTTTTTTCAATGTATTTTTTTTTTTAATTTTACAGATTATACTTTTAAAAACTCACGCGACCTTACATTTGCTCGCTCCCTTTTCCCCCAAACTAAAAATTCTTCTTCAAAATTCTAAACCAAAACAGAGCGAAACCTTTGCATCGTCTCAGTTCGCCGGAGGGGCAGATGAACGACGGAGGAACGGCCGCCCCAAACTCCTTCCAAGCACCAATGGGCTGTAGTTTATTTCTTTACACATTTTTGTTAATTTACATCTGACTAAGAAAATTCATTTATTCTAAAAACTTACGCTAACTTTTATTTTGAAGAATATTAACTTTGAATTTTAGGGGATCTGTGGTTACATTCAATTTACATTGAGAATAAATTCTGGCTATATATATATAAAATCAAAGTTACTTCAAGATTAATATAATAGAATTAATCCTCATCTTAGATCGCAAGAAAGTGGATGAGAAAAATAGATAGTAGCTTTCTTTATTGACTATTATTGCTAGTGCGATAATGTTTAAGGTATATTGAAGGTTTTCTTTTTGTTGAACAATTAGGAACCATATACAATGTGTAATGCTACTGTATCTTCTGCAAGAAAAATATTAGATATTGAATCACATAGTTTATTTAATTTTTATATGACATATAATTTATTAAAAAAAATTTCTAAAGTGAAAAACTTGTATATATATAATGTAAAGATTGCTAAAGATCATTAATAGATGATGATATTGAATTACTTAATAATTTCTTCTTATATAGGTTGATGTATACAACAGCCAATAGGAACTATCTTATACAATGCGTGACGCAATACAAAAGATATTTATTATATATATATATATATATATAATATTTATATTTGAATGTATATTTTTTATTTTTCGTGTTAAAATAGAAACGTAGCAAACAAATAAGATTTTACAAAAAAAAATTATTATAATTTCTAAGAGAAACAGTTATTTTGTTTTTCGATGTGAATTTCACAGAGAAGATTGTTTCATTTTTTTCTATATTAAATTTATATTTTCATATTTATTTTTATATTTCTATAATTTTTTAGTTTAGAATATAATAAAATTTATATTTAAAGAATTTCTTTTATAAATAAAAATAATTATAACCATAATAAATAATAATAGAATTCATAATATTTTAAATACAAAATAATATAAAATAAAATATTAATATTTCATTTTATCATTTATATTTTATTCGTTTGTTTTCTCAATTATATTAGCTGAATTATTTTCGAACTAAGATGAGGGATGCCACCAACTAAAAATACTTGTAGTGACCTTGTATACAGAGATTAATTTAATTATCGGTAAACATTTAAGTTGCTATTTATATTGTCATTAAATAAATAAAAAATTTGCCTGACTTTGTGGCAGAAATGACTCCACCGAGCGGGGCTAAGGGCACAATCATGCAAAAATTTTCCAACCTCATACAATACAACGGTGCTTGCATATTTCTCGAAAATGACGAAGCCATAATAACATTCTCCTTTTGTATATCCAACGATTTTTGTTTTAGGATATATGTTAGGTATATCAACAACTTAAGTTATTGACACAAATTAGTTTTGGCAATCATAAAAATATCAAAATGATAACAATAATTATTGTTGTAATAATCTTTATAAAAAAAATCAATAATGACATACATGTTTCATGTTGTTGTAAAATAATTTATAACAACAGATTGTAACCATATGTAATTACAATAAATGTAGCTAAATTATTTTTAATTCTTATAATAAAAACATAATCCTTTAAACAACTTAAACTATTCATAGCTAACTTCTTACTTATTTGTTACAATTCACATAATCCATTAATCATTATCTTCCCATTAGAAGAATGAATTTAGTTATTTACATGAAGAATGATAGATATTTTTGTAGATTTTTTACTTAAACTTAAAAATAAAATAATTACATTTTATAAACATTTCAATATTACCAATGACTCACTCTCATCAAAATAATATTTAAAGTTTTGTTGATATATACATTTATTTAAAACTGTGCCCTTTAAGGTCAATTATCAAACCGGTCACCGATCTCTTGACCTTATGTGATCATTATTGAAGACATTATTTCTTTCAACTCGGATGTTAGCTATGCATGTTCACACTCATTGGTCAAGGTGTTCCTTATTTTCAAGTAGAAAGTTAAAACATAGTAATTACTTCTACCACCCCTTAAAGATTAAGGAAATAAACTTATCTCTCTTAAAAAAATCATAGCACAATCCTCAAGTATATTAAAGGCACAATTATGTCAATGAAGGAGATACAACTACAAGAAAAATGTTTTTTAGCGACCGATTTCCACGGTGGCTAAATAGAAACAGAATTACCGACGGAAAAGGATTTTTTTAAAAAAAGAAAACTTAGCGACCGATTTAGCGATCGAACAAATTAAAAAAATAAAAAAAATAAAAAAATATATATTAGCGATAAAAAAAGTCACGAGATTATTTTAATAATAAAATAGCTGCTGATTTAGCGACCGAATTTTAAATATAATTAGCCACTGATTGTGTTTCGGTCGCAAAATGTTTAGCGACTTGGTTTTTCGTAACGGAATAAATTCGGTCGCTAATTCGTTGCTAAACCATTTTACGACCAAAATATTATGTTAGCGACAGATTTTCTAAGTTTAGCGACCGATATTTCCGACGCTTAAAAATGAAATTTTTGTAGTGAAACAAATAGGCTACGAACTTAACCCTAATGCACATACTCAAATGTCCTAGCCATAAGCCACTTGCACTCTATTGACTGGAGTGGTCTATAACATGAGCATTTTGGATAACCTCATAGGATTCCTAGTGTCACTAAAGTGCCAAGCCTCACCTTAGCATTTGCATATATGTGAAAACATTAAAGACCCATCAATTGACCATTTGATAAAAATGTCAAATTTTAAAACAACTACAACTTGTTGTATCACAGATCGATTTTATTAAAAACACAAAGGTATTGCTCGAAAATATGAGATCTAACTATATATTGAAAAATGGGAGACCTGACTATAATAAAAATGCAAGTTGACATAATTTTAGATGTTCTAGATGTGTATAACATCCTTTGTTTACACTCATTATTATATGTTTATCATTAACTATTTTGTGTTTATGATTACAAGTTTAGATAAAGATTTGAAAATTATGAGAGATTCAAAAGAAATAATAGAAATATTTGATTCAACTTAAAAAAGAGGGTTGAATTAATAGTAAAAGTAATCTAAAAATTGAGAAAAATAACATTTAAACTTAGAATAACAATAAAAAGAAAATTGAAATATAAAACGATCTTTTATGATTTTCTAGATAAAAGAATAAATTATTATAATAAATAATTAGTCTTAAGAAAATAAAATTTGAAAATAAGTAGTAGATATTTCAAATAATTAAAAAAATATTTTAAACATAGAAATAAGTTCATAATATTATTTTGAATTTTTAAGATTTTTTAAAGAATTTTTGCATTCCTTTAAACTTTTTCTTAAATGTTCATAAACAACTTTTAGAACTCAATTAAGAATATAAATGAACTCCAAAAATTATAAAAAGAGAGCCCTATCATCATTAATAGAATAATCTAGTTACATTACTGAAAACTTCTAATGTATTGTTTAAAATTAAGTGTATAAATAGCTCATTAAGTGTATAATTGGTTTGGTTACACATATTATCTGAATTGTTTTCATTAGTTAGATGATGCAGTCAAGAAATACTACATGATTAACAAGTGCACCAACATGGCTAACATTAGAGGCAAAAGAAATACTGCCCACAACAAGTCAATAGGGTTAACAGACCTTTAGTGGGTCAATGAACTACATAGGATAGAAAAGGTATACATAGTTCTACAAATTTAGGCTCATTTGGCTAAAAAGGGTACATAACCTGTCCAAGAAGTAAAGACGTACTAACTCTCTTATGAAACTTGTCACTTCCTTAGATTCTGGAATTCATTAAATTAATTGCAAGGAGGTTCACAAGAGACATGTAAATTAAGATCCTGACTTAGGCTGCTATCTTCCTCGGTGAGAGCTGGTGGGTTGTTCTCTTTGCAAGCATCAGTAATTATCATACCAATTGGAATATCCATATGTATTGTCAATGAAAAGAATAATGTCATTATTATAATTTCTCTAGTATTAAATTTTGTTCGTGAGATACAACCGCCAGACTTTATAATTTCAAAAAATTAGTGAAAAATTAAAGCAACAATAAGATATCTTATTATTTTAGAACTTTCAAATGCATCCAAAAAATCCTTATTATAACAAAATATACCAGAATTCTTAACTCAAATTCCTCATGAATAACATGATGGGTGAATGAGGTCTATTAAGGGAGAAAGAATGAAACCACGAATATCACCTTGTAGGTTAAAAATTTATAATTTTTATTAATTATTTGTACATCATATTTTAATATAATTATTTATTTATTTAATAATTATAATATTAAGTAATTTATTTTAAGTGTTATGGTAGACTTTTCGAAAAATATATGAATTTAAGAAATAAATACTATTGTTGATCTATAAAATAATAATGAGACTTTTCCGAAAGATGTCTTATTAATAATTTAATAATTTAATAATTTAATAATTTAATAATTTAATAATTTAATAATTTAATAATTTAATAATTTAATGATTTAATAATTTAATGATTTAATAATTTAATAATTTAATAATTTAATAATTTAATGATTTAATAATTTAATAATTTAATAATTTAATAATTTAATAATTTAATAATTTAATAATTTAATAATTTAATAATTTAATAATTTAATAATTTAATAATTTAATAATTTAATAATTTAATAATTTAATAATTTAATAATTTAATAATTTAATAATTTAATAATTTAATAATTTAATAATTTAATAATTTAATAATTTAATAATTTAATAAAATATTAGTTTAGTAACTAATATTTTAATAAATTAATATTTTGATAATTTAATAACTTAATAACTTAATAATTTAATAACTTAATAATTTAATAGTTTAATAATTTAATAATTTATTAATTTATTAATTTAATAATTTAATAATTTAATAATTAAAAATTTTAACAATTTAATAATTTAATAAACCATCTCACACATGTCTTTAAATTTGCTTGGGGTCACTAGTTTATGGTCTCTCATATGTCTTTTGATTTTTTTGGGATTATTGGTTGACTATCTCTTGTAGGTTTTTAAATTTTTGGTGACGGCTTCTTACAGATCTTTAGATTTTTGTCTCGGACGGTTTACTGTTGACCGCTTCTCATAGGTTGTTAGATTTGTGTAGGATCATCAATTGACTGCTTCTCATAGGTCTTTAGATTTGTTCGGGATCATTGGTCGATCGTCCCTCGTAGGTCTTTAAATTTTTGCCCTAGGTGATCATTGGTTGATGGCCTCTTACGGGTCTTTAGATTTTTGCCTCAGACGGTTGACCAATGACCACCTTTCACTTGGGGGTCTTTGATCGACTGCTTTTCATAAATCTTTAAATTTTTGTCCCTGATAGTCATTGGTTGACAGCCTCTCATGAGTCTTTAGATTTGCTTGGGAGGGTGGTCACTGGTCGACCGCCTCTCATAAGTCTTTAAATTTTTGTCTTGGGTGGTCATTAGTCGATAGTCTCTTATGGGTCTTTATGTTTGGTGGGGACCACTGGTCTACCTCGCAAGTCTTCATATTTAAGTAGGAGGTCACTGGTCGACCGCATCTCACAAGTCTTTACATTTTGCCTGAGTGATCACTTGTCGATCGCTTCTCTTAGGTCTTTAAGTTGTAAAGTAGGGAGCCGAAATCCTTTTGATATCTGCAAAAAACGTAAGCTGGTATATTTTAAGATATATAGCTTAGTTATAACACATACTTAAGCTTGGGGATTCTCTATGACATTACGGACATATCAGAGGATAAATGAGTTCTTCGTTACGATGACTTGAGCAATTACATAAGGACATTTCCGTGCTATTCAATTCTATGATATAAAGACAAGTAATGACAAAATTCTGTAAGGACTATTCTTCACTAGATATCACTTAAGCCTAAAGAAAGATATAAGAGGTTCATAGACATCTCGGTTAGCACTTTCACCTATAACATAATTTGCATGTGCATAATCATTTAAGTACTGCACTACAAGTTCATCTGCATCATGATCTTTAAGAATTTCTAACAGGCATTGCACACTATGATCGTTTTAACTGGTATGCATAACATAGGCAATGACATGGTTTCCTTGATACAATAGTAAAGCAGCTCGGGAGCGAGAATGAATGATTTCATAACGTGAACATATATGTTGCAGTAATGAATGCAGTAGACAATTTAGGCCTTGCAAAAATGATCAAAGACAAGCTTGTCAAAAGATTCTTATAAAACAACACAGAGGTAGTTCAATATAGATAAGTGAATAAACTAAAAAACTGATTTCAATGTTGTAGCCAATTGAATATAAAAATGTTGCAGAATGAAGTATGAAATCATATAAATATTTGCCTATTACCACACTTCAGCAATGATACGTCCATATTTGTGCTTTCAAAGTTAAAATATTATTACACCACATGAATTATGTTTTCGTGCATGATAAATTCAAAATATCTCAATTCACAAAATGTATGACAACTAGGAATTTGTACAATCCATCATAAAAAATACAAATTCAAAGGTTGATATTTAGAGCAGACCCCGAAAGCATTTTCAAAGCAGTTTGTCTATCACAATTATGACAGCGATGAGCGTATCACTTAAAAATGCCACAGAGATGCTAAATTAATGTATCAAAAGCAATTATTTGACAAACCTCAAGAAAATAGTACTAGATTCAATCGTGAAATAAACAAATCTCCATCCGCCATGAAAAATAATACAACAATATATATAGTCACATACATAATACACGCAAACAATTTGCAGTTAATTCATTGGTTTTTTTTTTTCTAATGTTATCAACTTATCACTATAACAATGCCTAGCTAGATAGAGAAAGTAGAAAATGCTCACTGATCTCTAATAAGAAAACAAAATCTTTTAAAAAAGTAAATGATTTTTGTTTTGCCTTAAAAAATGAAAAGTGTGAGCAAGAAATAGCTCGAATTTACTTGATTCATATAATTATATTCAGATGCTTCTCTGCACAATCTGATTTAGAGAGAGAGAATGGAATTCTTTGGTGAAGCCAAAGGGAAACAAGCATTGCTAGTTTGCTCCAAGATTAGCATGTTGGGTTGGGTACATGCCAACGCAGGTAGGATTCTAAGACCAGCATCATGGGACGGGGAAATGGCAAGGGAATAATATCCTGCAAACACTTCTACCACACTCTACACAGCTTGGGAAAAACTCCTGGGCTTCTGGCGCCTGGCTCTAAGCAAACAAGCGATGTGGGGATCTGCGGGTGACGGAGGAGGATTTGTGCGTGACGGGAGCAGATTTGCGCACGACGACTATGCATGGTGAATCTGGCTTCATCGACTCCAGCAACCACTACCCTTCTGTCTCTGAGTGTGGTGATTGTTGGAAATAATTTTCTCGACGCTCCCATGGTAAGTGCAAATATTCACGTCTGTATTTGTCGAATACTACAGAGTGTACACACAAGATTTTCCATGTATTGACGTCCATGACATGAATCCCTGCTTTTTTTCTTTTCTCTTGCTTTTATAGTCTTTCACCTCCCTTTATCTCTTTTGTACGACTTGTCATTGATGTTTTACTTTTGTTGCTGTGCCACCTAACTTGTGTGGTACCCTTACGCCGCTTACGCCTGACTTATGTGGTACGCTTTGAGCCACCTGACACCAACGATGCTGTTAGCCATTGTCTCCTATTGTTTACGGGTTGTCAAGAGTCTTGTCAAGTTATAATTGGCCGACCCTGGTGATACTCAATCGGCTATCTGGTCCTTAGTGTCGTTTCTCCCTATTGCCAAGAGTCTTGTTAAGTTATAGTCAGAGTGTACACAAGATTTTCCATGTATTGAAGTCCGTGGTATGAATCCCCGCTTTTTTCCTTTTCTCTTGCTTTTATAGCCTTTCACCTCCCTTTATCTCTATTGTACAACTTGTCGTTGAGGCTTTACTTTTGCTGCTGCACCACCTAATGATACTCGGTCGATTGGTCGATCCACAACGTCGTCGCTCCCTACTGCCAAGAGTCTTGTTAAGTTACAGTTGGCCGGTCCTCGTGATACCTGTTCGGCCGACCAATCCAATATCAGACAAATGAAAGCATTGTATCTTGCATTTTATGACGAGAGAAGATAGTAACAAACAAGAGAGTTTATATGTGTCTTGTGTTAGAAATTTATAATTTCTTTTAATCATGTTGGTATTATATTTTAAATACAATTATATCAGCTATTTATTTAAAGTGATTATAAATAATTGAATAGACTTCTTAAAAAGACTTAATATGGACTTAATGAGTGGATACCCAAGTTGGGCCGTTAGGGAATAATGAGAATCCTGTACATAGACTAACACATCAGGAAATGTTATATTCTCAATACACCAAACCGAAGATACGTTTTCTGATCTCCCCATCAGAAAAGAGAAACGAAAGTCTCAGAAGAAGCTAAGGTGATTTGGTTGAGGCAGGTCACAATCATTGAAGATTCTGCTGCAATCTTCTACAACGACAAATGAATCTAGGTATTTATTTATTTATACATCTTTATTTATAGTTTTGATGATATAGTATAAGGAATCTAAGGGTAGAAAACCTCCAATATGAATAAGAACAAAAGAAACCTAAGGGTTAGAAGTCTCCAATAGGTATAAGAAATAAAAAACCTAAGGGTAGACAAATATTTCCATCAAGTGGTATCAAAGCCATCGTTTGTATTAGATGATTGGACTTTATAATAGGTTGTATAGATATTGACTCTAAAAATACTTTATAATAGGTTGTATAGATATTGACTCTAAAAATAATTAAGTTCTATAATAAATTACTAACGTAGTGATTAGTTATATGATTTGAGTCATGACATAGACCCGATTGTAAATCGTGTTTTTATTGGGATCCATTAACATTTCATTACACTAAATGAAATTTTGTAATATGCATCAGACATTGCAGTTTTATTGGTATTTAAAACTGTAATTTTTTCACAATATATGAATTGCAACCGTTGCAAATTTTCCCCGCACATGATTGAATAGATCCAGCGGCTTCTGTGTGTTTCGATTGGAGCATTTGATGGACTGCGTTTTAATTCCGAGCGATTTTGGAAAATTGGGGAGGCGATTTCGGATCAATTTGAAAAAAATTGAAGTTTCAATTTGGATGTTCTGTTTGTAGCCAATTTGGAGCATTCCAGTTTTGGTTTGGGGTTAAAGCGAGTGGAGTGTTGATCCACGTCCACGTTCTTAATGCGCTATAATGATGGGCAAAAACAAATCACCAAAATGGCATCGCCCAAACTCAAACTAGAGACCTTAACCAACTACACCACAACACACCGCTTGTTGTGCAATTTTTTCAGAGCGGGTTTGGCAGTTTCGCGTTTCATGAGCAAAAATATATATATATTTGGTACTAACAAGGAATCTAACCTACTACCATTAGATCCATTAAAATTTTTCAAATATTAAAAAATTATTATTGTTATTAAATCTGCTACGTTATTTTTTATTATGTGTAATTGTTAGGTATAATTACTATTATAACATGTAGTTTTTTATTAGGTTACAAGTATTATTATTATTGTTGGATATATTGATAATGATAATAAGTAAATAAATTATGGTACAAAAGACATAAAAAGTACTACATAATTTGATAAATTTTAGGTCCTTCTAGTTAATTTGGATTGTCTGATAATTTTAAGATTAAATTAATTGAAGCAATATATTGTCAAAATAATCTCTATTGTGAAAATTAATTTAATTCAAATTACAAAGATGTATATTAGTATGAAATTATTTATGTAAAACTGTGATCGACCCAAAGGAAGACACAATTCGACCAAATAATAACATACATGTGATAATAAATATGTGACAATTATAAAGTTTTATTTTTTATGTGAATAATAGTCGGTCCAAAGAAAGACTATTATTTGACAGAATTAATTGTTAATATTTGATTATTACACTGAGAATACTGCTTACAAATTAATGTTGTGCTAGGTATCTTGCAAAGGGTCCATTATGTAGTTTATCTACACATATCTTGTCATATACTTTGTATGCCTTACAAAGATACCTTAAAGTGTCTAACCACTATGTGGTAAAATAAACGTATAGTTTTGGGTTTTCCACGTATGCGTGAAACTTATATAAATTTAAGACCTCACATCTTGATTAAAATTGTCTAGTCATATTGGTTGGATTAATTGAAATAACATGTTGCTAAAGTAATATTTGTTGTGTAGATTAATTTAATTGAATTTACATAGATGTTGTGTGGGATTATTCATGTGAATTGTGCTCGGCCCAAAGGAAGACACAATTTGACCGAATAATTACATGCTTGTGATGGTAAACATGTGGTGATTATAAGGTTGTTTTTCTATGTGAACAATGGAGTGTCCAAAGACAATCATTGTTTGACAAGACTTATCACCAGCGTTTGATCATTGCGTTGAGAGTACCAATTGCAGTTAGTTCTTTCAATCCTAAGATTGAGGATTAATGGTGTTCTAGGTATCTTGTTTGGGTCTTTAAATTTATCATAAAAATTAATTGTGCTTTGTAAATTCAATGTTCTCTTTTCAATTATTGCTATTAGTGTGGTCAACATATATGCTCAAATTAATAGTATCCTAATGCTGAATAGAATGAATTTCAAGGTTTGGAAGGAAGTCTTAGTGATAGTATTTGGCTGTATGGATTTGGATCTAACGCTTCGAGTAGAGAAACTTATTCTTACTCTGGATAACCTTCAAAGAGGTTAAAATTGAGAAATGGAAACACTCTAACCAAATGTACCTTATGATCATGAAGCGCTTGATTTCAGAAGCATTTCGAGGCTTTATTTTAAGAGTCAAAGGTAGAGAAAATATAATAGAGTACATAATGGAAATGTCTAATATCGCAGAAAAGTTCAAGTCACTCAAGTTGGAGCTTGGTGAAGACTTGATCGTGTACTTGGTTTTGATCTCACTTCCTACACACTTTTGGTAATTCAAAGTGAGGTATAATACTCAAAAGGACAAATGATCTCTTAGTGAATTTATATCTTACTATGTGCAAGAGGAAGAGAGGTTGCAGAGAGCTAAGACTGAAAGTGCTCATTTTGTTTTAACCTCTTAAAATAAGAAAAGGAAAAACATTAAGGGTGTTGCGGAAGGGTCTTCTTAATGAAAGAAAATTAGGTGCTAAAAAAGCTAAGGATGTATTAGAACTAATACATACAGATATTTGTGGCCCTTTTCCTACAGTTTCATGGAATGGACAACAAACTTTATTACGTACATAGATGATTACTCTAGGTACAGTTACCTATATTTGATACCTATATTTGATACATGAGAAGTCCAATCCGTAGACGTTTTCAAGTCTTTCAAAGCTGAAGTTGAACTTCAACTTGGAAAGAAAATTAAAGCCGTCAAATCTGATCGTAGTGGTAAATACTATGGTAGATATGACAGATCAAGAGAACAACGTCCAGGGTCTTTTGCCCTTTTTCTCAGAGAGTGTGGAATTATTTCGTAATACACCATGCCAGGCAAATATAGCATGAATGGTGTGGCAGAACGACGAAACTGAACTCTTAAGGATATGGTAAGAAGTATGATTAGTCATTCTTCTTTGCCAGAGTCACTTTGGGGAGAAGCTTTAAAGATCGCAGTTTACATTCTTAATAGGGTGTCGACTAAAGCAGTTAACAAAACCCCTTATGAACTTTGGACTAGAAAAAAGCCAAGTATCAATCATTTGCACATTTGGGATTGTTCAGTTGAAGCAAGACCTTATAGGCCGCATGAAAGAAAACTAGATTTAAAAACAGTTAGTTATTATTTTGTTGGCTATGCTGAACACTCTCGGGGCTAAAAGTTTTATGATCCCACTTCAAGACCCCTTTTTGAAACGGGAAATGCGAGAATTCTAGAAGAAGTTGAGTTTGGGAAGGAAAAGAACATAAGAAATGTTGTCTTTGAGGAAGAATCTGTAAATGACATTGGTCAAGTCCTTGTGCCTATTACCGTTCAAGAAACAACTCTAGTAATAGGAGACAATGTCCAAACTATTGTTCCTGACATTGTTCCAGAACAAGACTATGATGAGGTTCTTCCTCAAACACCTAGAGTAACCTCAACAATCTCAAGAAGTTCCATTAAGGAAATCCATCAGAGAGAGGAGACATGCAATTCCAAACGACTACATTGTCTTTCTCCAAGAACATGAAGATGACATTGGTTTAACAGAAGATGATCTAATCAACTTCTGTCATGCTATGCAAAGTTCTAACTCTTAAAAATGGATTGATGCCATGAAAGATGAGTTGAAGTCTATGCAAGACAATGACGTTTGTGATCTTGTCGAATTACCTGAAGGTGTGAAACCTAGTGGTTGCAAATGGATATTTAAAACCAAAAAGGATTCTAAGGGTAACATCGAGAGATATAAGGCTCGTCTAGTTGCTAAAGGCTTTACTCAAATGGATGTTAAGACTGTGTTTTTAAATGGTGACATTGACGAAACGATTTATATGATGCAACCTAAAAACTTTGTTTCAAATGAATCTAAGTCTATGGTATGTAAACTAAAGAAATCCATTTATGACCTCAAATAGGCTTCTCGACAATGGTATCACAAGTTCCATCAATTCATTACCTCATATGGTTTCGAGACAAATGTAGTTGATGATTGTGTATATCACAAGTTCAGTAGGAGTAAATACATATTTCTGTTATTATATGTCGATGATATACTACTTGCTAGTAGTGATACAGGCTTGTTGCATGAAACCAAGAGATTTCTGACGAAGAATTTTGAGATGAAAGATCTTGGGGAAGCTTCTTTTGTATTAGGCATTCAGATACTAAGAGATCATTCTCAAGGTATCCTAAGGTTGTCATAAGAGAACTATATCAACAAAGTCTTAGAAAGATTCAACATGAAAGATAGTAAACCAGGAGACACCCTGATAGCTAAGGGAGACAAATTTAGTCTCAAGCAGTGCCCCAATAGTGACCTTGAAAGAAATGAGATGCAAAAGATTCCCTATGCCTCAACAGTGGGGAGTCTAATGTACGCTTAATTTTGTACTCATCCTGATATTGCTTTTGTGGTAGGAGTTCTGGGCAAGTATTTGAGTGATCTTGGAATGCAGCATTGGAAGGCAGTTAAACGCGTGATGCGTTACTTAAGGAGAATAAAAAGACACATGCTCACTTATCAAAAGTCTAAAGACTTGGAGATCATCGGGTACTCTGACTATGGTTTTGCAGGATGTCAAGACAGCAAACGCTTTTCATCTGGATATGTCTACATGCTGACTGGAGGAGCTATCTCTTGGAAGTTTGTTAAATAGACTCTTATAGCCCCTTCAACCATGGTTGTAGAGTTTGTGGCTTGCTTCAAGGCATCCAGTCATGGGATATGGTGTGAAACTTTGTTACTAGTTTATGGGTGGTCGATGGAATTGAAAGGCCATTGAAAATATACTGTGACAATAATTCGACAGTCCTTTACTTCAACAATAAAAGGAGTTTTACGAAGTCAAAGTTCATCGATATCAAGTTTCTGGTTGTTAAAGAAAGAGTTCAGAATAAAAAGATTTCCGTAGAACATATAGGAACAAGTTTTATACTAGCTGATCCATTGACTAAAGCGCTAATACCTAAGGTCTTTCATGTGCACACAACTCATATGTGTATTATTCCTTAGGATACTTTAGTTCAGTGAGAGCCTATATGTTTTACGTTTCAATTTGAACAGTTTTGTTATTATTTATTTTCTGTAGAAATAAAGTTAATGGTTTATGTTTATATTTTGAACTCGCTTGTGTTTTTTTGTATGTAATAATTATGTTACATTCAAAAGAATTTGGACTGATGTCCACTGAAGATTAAAAATAAGGACCAATTAGAAATAAACATGTTTGAGATCACATTGCATGTAATTTCCATGCTGCTCATCCATATTTGATCTATGTCATTGAGTATATTAATATGGTGATCATCGTAATTTAATCACACTTAAATTGTGATGAAAGTTGCAATGGTTCCATTGTTAATGTACGAGATGGATCATATTGTATTAAGAGGAAGTCTAGAGATAAATAGCATACTCGCATGCCTATGAAATTGAGTAATATAATTATTTAAAGAGAATATGAAATCCAAGTGGGAGATTGTTAGAAGTTTATAATTTCTTTTAATCATGTGGGCATTATATTTTAAATACACTTATATCAGCTATTTATTTAAAGTGATTATAGTCTTAAGTGATCCAATTAAGTAATCAAATAGACTTCCTAAAAAGACTTGATATAGGTTTAATGAGTAGATATCCAGGTTGACCCGTTAGAGGATAATGGAAACTCTATATATAGGCTAACACATCAAGAAAGATTATGGTCACCAATACACCAAACCGAAAATACGTTCTCTGTTCTCCCCATCAGAAAAGAGAAACGAAAGTCCCAGAAGAAGTTAAGGTGGTTTGGTTGAGGAAGTCCACAAACCAACGGGTCGCAATCATTGAAGATTCTATTGCAATCTCCTAAAACGACAAATGGATCATATATTTATTTATTTATACATCCTTATTTATAGTTTTGATGATTTAGTATAACGACAATAGATTATAAGAAACCTAAGAGTAGGAAACCTCTAACATGAATAAGAACATAAGGAACTTAAGGGTTGGAAGTCTCCAACAATAATAAAAAATAAGAAACCTAAGAGTAAACAAATATTTCCACCATCTTATATATATTTTGTATTTATTTTTAGGGTGATCGAGTCATATTGAATTTCCTAGAGAGAGAAGTCTACATAGTGTGTTCATTGTTGATCTCATAATGCATCGGACATTAACAAATGCAGTCATGATTATGGAAAATGATTAGAATTGTGCCCATTTTATGTGCAAAAGCAGAGTGAATAGCTCATGTGTCGTTTTCCTTTAGAAAGGTTATTAATACATACCAAACTTACTACTAGATTTGCAGAAGTTGCTCTTTGCAAGGCCTTTTGTGATGTTGACCCAAATGAAAAAGTATGGGCAAACACGTGATGGGCTCGGAGTGGGACTTTGGGTACCAACCGTTTCACTCACCTTCCTGATTACCAAACTTGGTCACATGGAAGGTTACATAGTCTACATCTATTTCTTTTATCTTTTCATTATAATATTCTTTTTTTATTTTGGATTATACGTAATTTTAGTCTCTCAATTTTTTTCAATTTAATTAAGTGCTTCTATTTTTAAAATTAATTATTAAATATTTTTTTATAATCAAATTTCTTCTATCTTAAACCTTCATTACAAGATTTTTTTTTATTTTGCTGCTAATTTTAATTACCATTTAAATTAGTAGCTAAATCTTAATTAATTAATTATTAATTAACTAGAATATTATTTTTTCTATCTAAATTTAAATTATATTTATTTATATTTCTTATTACTACAAATTAGTTAGAAAATAACTATAAATTTTAAAAATTTATTACAAATTAACTAAGGTTATTTTCTTAGTTAATTTTGTTACTTATTTCATACTACCACCAATATTATAGTAATTTTGTAGTTAATTATTTTTACTAGAAATTAACTACAAAATAACTATTGATTTTAAAATTTTGTAACTAATTATTTTATAGTAAATTTTAAAATTTCTAATAGTGCTTCAAACTATCGTTTTACATTTACATATTTGAGAGTTATGATGGTTTTAGGGTATGAAATAATTATAAAAATTTAAATATCAGAAATTTAGTAAAATTTTGATAAAACTTCGATTCTTTTATTGGAGGTAAAATTAAAGTTTGATGAGAGTAAATTTTTATTTATTTATTTTATTTTGGGTGAACTTTATATTTTTAGTGAGCTTTGACCTGAAGGAAATTTAAACATAATTGGATTGATTCAGTTTGTGAAAATTTTGGAATAAAAAAAAAGAATTTGATATATAAGAAAATTAAAATTTCTTAATTTTAAAAATAGAGGGATTAAAAAAAAACATGAAAACCATTTAAAATCACACACAATTTATACAAAATTGATCAAAATTATTATTAAGGGTATGGTTGATCTCCTTCTTACTTTTTTGTTTTAAAAAATATTTTCTAAAATAATTCATGTTACTCAGCAATCAATTACTCGTTTAGAAAATATTAAAATTTAAAAATTACTTCTAAAATAAGTGTTTTAAAATAAAAAATAGAGACAATACTGAAAGATGTTTTATTCTCTTCTTCTTCTATTTTGTGATTCTAGCTAAAGGACGTGGGTCATCATGAGTGGTTCTGTATATATATGGTGAAACATGGAGTTGGTGTGAGTGTGTGTTTTGTTTATTTGTTTAAACTAAAAATTTTTAAAAATAAAAATCAAACAGACAATAAATCTTTCTTTTTAATCGGTGTATTAACCCCTTGAATGTGTTAAACTGTGTAATTAGATGCTCTTTAAACTTCTGCTTTGGTAGTGTATATATAGATCTAGAGAGTAGCCGCTATACTCTTTTTTTATTAATTGAATTCGGTTCATAAAAAAAACTAAAATAATATTACTTACACATAATTAATATCCTCCTATATTATCAGTTTAAATTTATATAAAAATAACATATATAATGTCATATAGGACACGTACATTATGCGCGCGAGGCTAACAATAGTGGTTATTTAATGATGTTGCTAAAAAAGGGTGTTAACATATGAAGCAAGAAAAGGTTTCATGACTCATACTACTATTTACAAAAGTGCTTTTGAATTTACACACTGCAGACATAATTATAACCGAACCAGCCATTACATGCTTCATTCATTTCCTTTGTCCATTCATATTTAGTTGAACCCTATGACGAACAGGGCCAAGTCAAAGTCCCAGAGTAGTGAACCATTCTTCAAGGTTTGATGATAAGAGTGCAATCAAGGTATGCATGCACATCAACTTTTTATGTAGCAACTCGCAGTTGTTATATACATACATTCAACCTGGAGTCTTTATTGTTCGTCTTTTTTGTCAAACATAAATATGGTAAGTACTATTCATTATTTTATTTTTTTGACAACACAAAAAAGAGAACATGCAGATCCTGCTCCAATAGCTAGTGATATAGGCTAGTGCTCATGCCCCAACAACAAATATTGTACTATGCTTTATGATCTCTAGAAAATTTAATTAAGAATGAGTGGCAGAGACGGCACCTCCTTGCACTTGTGGTAAGCCCTGCAATTTTGGGTATATAACCTAAGAAAATGGGACCTTTGTATGGAATTGTTTTCAAGCATTTCATTGGCTCTAGTCTATTAGTAAATCTGGGTTGGATATAGCAGGATCTTTTGGTTATCTAGGCTTCACTGTTCAAACTTGCCACAAGAAAATGGTAATAAGGAAATTATGTGTGCACACTCCCATTCCAAGTGGCATGGTATCTTAATAACCACTCTTCCTATTTCAGTCAGAGTTGTTACCCTCATGTTATATTCTGTCAACGTAGGAACAAAAACTTCCATGTCAAGTGCTCAATACTCTCCATTTAGCAAAATATACCATTTTCTATTTTCTACGATTATAATGCCAAAGTTACCAAGTTGGATACAGGGTCAGTTTCTTGCACATGAAAAAAATTATTTGGTCTTTCACTTTTTATACTTAAAATTTTTGTTTTAATCTTTATACTTAAAACTCTACATTTTGATCCTTTTGATTTTTTTTTACTTTAATCTATGTTTTCAGTTTTCTAATGGTTTAAAATTGTCACAAAATAGAAGTATAATGACTAAAACATAAAAAATTACTCACATGCATAAAGATTAAAATATAGAATTTTTAGGTATAGAAATAAAACAAATAAAATTGTTTTTAATGTAAAATAATCTAGTTACTATTTTGTAGATATTTTAAAAGGAAGAAGCTAATTTATGTTTATTTATTTTCATAAAAATTACTTTTTTTTTATTAAAGAAGCAGCTGATTTTATGAGAAATTATTTTAACTTTATTCATATTTTTTTATTCATTTTAGCTTTTGATTATTTTGAAGGTAAACAAGTGCATAAATTTTTTTTTAAGTGTTTTTTTTAAATGATTCTTAAAAAAACTGTAACAAACGAGCCCATAATATTGTTTGTTTTAAAGTTTAATTTTTATATACAATTATATAAAAAAATTAAAAACTTTTATATTATCAATTAATTAGAAATCAACTTAAATTTAACTTTTAAAATAAATAGTAAAAAATTAACAATCTTACTACATATTCGAAGAGATAGGATGAAATAATGAAATACCTTTATATTGTTTGCATTCCAATTAATTATTTGTATTAACATGTCAAACGTCGGAACTCCAAATATTATAGTTATCTTGATATGTGGGGCTAGATTACTTGATTAAAAATATTACGTAACTAGTATTGAATTGAATTGATAAAATACTCAGTTTATGTTTATATGATATCTTCAACTCAATATGAAGCGGAGGTTCACCAAGTTTCAACAATGTAAATCGTGATCATAGTGTAATATAAGGGGCAACAATAATGTACATAAATTATAACTATAAAGGGGGCATCCATCAATAAAAAATCGACGATTGTTGTAACTTATTAAAAAATTACTATCTGAAAAAGGATGCTTTGGAAACTTAATATATAAAAAATTATAATAAGGACGACAACAACAAAAAGGGGTATATAAAGTACACCATCATGGAGCGTGAATTGTTTGGTGAACTTCTAAAACTAAAGAAAATTAGTTTTGATAATTTATTCATTTATTCTTGGATTTTGGTATATGCATTGGTGTAAAGTGATGGACCCTTGCTGTATAATAATAATAATAATACATACGTTATTTTTATTATAATTTTCTTTTAAATAGAGTTATCTATATGGGCTTTGGCCCATAGGACAATGACCCTGCCCACCCCTATGTTAATAAACGATCCACCTTAAAGTATATATAAAAGTAAAATCGGTGTTAGGTATGATTACTAATTATATTTTAGAACCAAGGCTAATTAATATTGAAGCACAACAATTTTGTATTAAATATTTTCTATTAAGTACCCAATAATAAAGGAAGATATTTCACTGATTTCATTTTTTTTTATTTTCGATTTCATTGATATAAACTCTTGTTAAAATTTTGACAGGGTTATATTAAAATTAAGTTTCGAAAACTAAAATATTTTAATATAATGAGATAATCACCTGTTGAGTGCGTGTTTGGAATCAAATAAGTAATGCACACTTGTATTCTCTTCACATTTATTAAAAGCAACAAAATGTTAATTTTGCGTTATTTGCATTACTTAGCGCAGTTTTACGGAAGGACACACATTGTGGATGAGTATTCAAACACACTATGAAAAAATACAATGTCGCGTGCCACAAATTTTTCTACAAGAAATGAGTTTCCACAAAATTATTTTTTATTCTTATAAAATTAGTGACACTTGATTTTAGTTCTTATATTTAAGAATAGGAGGTTTTACTTCTTTACTTTCTAAAATTTAATAAAATTAGTATGTAAAGCTAATTTCATTCATTAGTTTGTTAACATGTCTATTAATGACACGGGTCAACCACATTACAACACGCCTTAGAAAATGATATATGATTATAACATAACAAATGTTACATGTGTCATTTTAAGAATATTCGTGATCTTCATAAATTTTTTAAATATGATTTTGGTCTTTATAAATTGGTAAATATGTATTATTCATTCTTACTTTTTAAAACTAGTTGTTTGAGTCCTCCAATTTATGAAATACAATGAAAATAGTCTCTATTATTAACTTTGTTATTGTGGTTGCTCTAACAACACATGACAATTTGTATAACATAAATTATATACCTAATAGCAATAAATGAATCACTCAAATTTGAATTGGGCGACAAAGCTTCTAATATATATTCTTTAATTTCCTTTAATAACTTATAAATTTCTAACACTTGGAGCAATTATTCAACAACTTGTACAAAATTTAATTAAGAATAAAGCCTCAATTTCTTTTTTACATGTTTCCTTTAGACCTTTTTGTAATTAAATTCAAATTAAAAAAAAAACTTAAGGGTATCTAGAGAACACATTCAGTAAACAAATTATATTTGAGATTTTTACATTTTTCTAACGTCAATTATAATAAGGCAAAACAAAGGATGCAAAACCAATTTTAGTCTTTTTTGGGATACCTTACCCCAAAACACTAACTAATAGAGACAATTCTAACTAACCTTGCCTTGTTGTAAGTAACATTGCACAATACTAAAAAATTATCAAGTTTGGAAAACATTAACTCTAAAAAAAAAATTTGTGATCTTGTCCCATATTGGTAAAATTTGCTGAGATTGTTTAATTATATATCTAAATGTTGAAATTTTATTAGTTACTAAAGTGTATAATAGAACGTTTTGATATTCGATTTGAATTTAGTCATTCATTTATTGTGTTATTAGAGTAAATCACTTGTTGTTACATGTCATCTACGTCAGGCAAAATTGTCACATATCAATAGAACAACCACCCTATCAATGTAATAAGAATTAGCTTCGTTGTCCTTGGAGAAATCAAATAACTGCTTTTAAATATATAAAAACAAAGATTACATTTGACCAATTTATTGGAACCTAAACCACATTTGAACCAATTTATAAAGATAAAAATTATTTTTAAATTAATATATGTAATCAACGATTATTCCGTCACTGCCATGTATCAACTATTAGACATGTCATCAAAAGACGTTAACATCTAATAGTTCTATTGTCTTTCAAAAATCAAGGAAGTAATTAATTTTAAAATATAGAAACCAAAATCAACTTTAAGGGCGGTATAGAAAACACCATTAAGTTTAAGTTTTTTTATGTCATTGTCATCGAATTTTCAAGTCACATAATTTACATATGTGTGGATATTTTTGTCAACATTAAAATATCCCTTATTAATGATTATAATGTAAAATTTAAAAAGAAATATATATACATGCCATTGTTTAATTTGAAAACTTTATAATAGAAATACCAGGAATTAAATTCAAGTGAACAAGTTATTCTCCATTTAAATTATTTTAAAAAATAGAGTTTGAATTTAAAAAGAATTTTCCATGACAATTAAGAATATTAAAATCTACGTATGTATAATAGACATGTTAAGTTTTGATGGTCAAAATCTTTGACTAAACTCAATTATTAGCGTGATGATTTCATAAACAAACCATTTTAAGAGTTTTGTACATAACTGATCGCTAAAAGGATCATTCCAAAATTAGAACTCTAATCTTTTAAGCCCTATCCCAAATCTCAAAACACCCCTACCCGGGACCCCGTGGTTGTTGCCATAGCCTAATTAAGTTTTCATAATTTTATTACAAAATAGATCCTGTCATATATGTATATTGTTGTATTTTATCTAATAAATAAACGAGAAAATTAGTTATGTACTGTATCAAATAAATAATAAATTTGTTAATTTTTATAATAATTATATTAAAATTATATTAAAATTATATTAATAATAATTTATGATTAAACGAGAGAAAGTTAAGTGACCATTAAACTCTAAATATATCACATAGGTCATATATATATTAAAAAAAACATTGATACAAAATTTAAATTAATATAATTTGGTGATCATATTAAAATTTGACATGAGATCATCCTTATTGACTGGGAAGTCCTGGAGCCTATTTATGACCCAACGCTCATTAACTCCTTCTTTTGATACAATTGTTATTTGTTTGGTACAAAAAACTCTCCCACTTTTGCTTGTTCTATCTGTGCAGAGAGAGAGAGAGAGAGAGAGAGAAATGTGAGAGTTAATAAGGTTGTATCTTTACCGAGAACAAAATATGAATATGTCATGTTAACTTGACCAGTGACAGAAATATGGCATAAAGGTGTGTAACCCTGGCAGGCCGAGGTTCCAAATTTAGCAAGCAGTGACCAAACACACAGGACTTTTCAGGGGTACCCTCCAATGGGATTCCCTCTCTTCGGTTTAGAAAATTGATGCTCTTTTTTCTTTCTATCACTACTCAAATAACCCTCATCTTCATATACCATCATCATTCATCCACCATTCTCCTCACAAGTGGTCATTCATCACTCACAACAACACAACTTTTGAGAGACATATCACATACACACACACAAGCCTTTTACATCTATCTTTTTTATATGATTTGAGTAAGACAGTTTCTTTTTGAGATGCAATATTGCAATTAATCTATCTGCCTGAGGAATCAAAGAAAAGGAACTAGCTAGCTAGGCCAATGAAGAGGAGCAGTTTGATGAGTTGTGCCAACAAGACCCTAACAAAAGACTCCATCCATGTTGTCACCAACAAGAACAACCAAATGGCAAAAGAGTTTTGGGAGTGCAGCAACAACAACAACAACTCTCACAATGCAGATCAGGACTATGTGAATGGCTTCCCTTGGCCACCAAGATCATACACTTGTAGCTTCTGCAGGAAGGAGTTCAAGTCTGCTCAGGCACTTGGTGGACACATGAATGTTCATAGGAGGGATAGAGCAAGGTTGAGGCAGTCACCCCCAACTGAACCTCATCAAGGCCCTATCCCTATGCTCAACCTTAACCTTGACCCTACCACAACAACTAACCCTAACATTAACTCAACAACCTTGTTACCATCATCTTCTTCACCCCTCAAACCTGTCACTTGCACATTACCCTTGTTTGTTTCTCCCACTCCTCCTTCACCTTCCTCTGAGTTGAAGACATGGGTTGTTATGGATGGCATTCTGTTGAACAACCCTTTCAGCACAAAGAGTACCCCAGAGCACTCTAAGTCAAGGACTCCAGAAGATGGATGCAAAGTGTTGAAGAAAGGTGAGATTCTCAGGATGGACTTGGAGATAGGTTTGCCTAGAGATTATGATTTAGATCTGGAGCTTCGTTTGGGTACTACTTACTCTTAGGTCACGAAGAAACCAGCATATGTGAAGTAAGTAGTTATCATGCATATTTCTCTATGTTAATTTACTAGTTAATGTTTAAGAGGCAGAACGAAGACTAATGGGTAGTTATTAATTTGAAGTAGAGTCATATCAAATGGAAATGTATCTATACTTACCATCTTCAACATCTTAGCTAGCTAGAATATTCTATATGTTTATGAAGGCTTTCACTTCCATTGCTTAGTTACAGGTGAAAAGCTTCCACTTATCATTTCCTAATATCTGAAATTTAATGCTAGCTAGCTCTTGTTTTGTGCTAGCTTTTGTCAATTGTCAAGCAGAAATCAGATTGTTTTTGACGTGCATGAATTAATATATCATATGTTAATTATATCCTAGTTATTTACACGTGGTTTAAGCATTGGTTACTTGTCTCACCCTCTTGGATTTTGATCTATAGTGAATCGAGTTACAAACTTAGAATACCATGCCAACAAAAAATAATCAATTCAGATTTTCTAAGCAAAACAACATAGTTATTTTTAGTTTTTCATGATACCACCGTGATTTTGAGTTTTCCACCACCACCGATCCAGACACATTATTCACCATTTCTATTTTATTAACATATAACTATATAATGTAAGTTTCGAGCAATTTTTCAACGAAGAATAGATAACTGACATTAAACAGGAAATTGAAATTCAGCCTTACAATTACGCATCATGAGGCACTTTTGTAGTAAATTATTTATGTAAAATATTTACTCTGACATTGGGGCATAACATTATTGATTCAATTTCCAACACAAGCCTCATTATGTCACTGTACAAACAATGTCCTATTTGGGGCCACTACATTTTAAAGTGAAGTTGTTCCAACTCGCATGGAAATGAGTTTGCATAACATAGTTTTTTCATTTGTTTGACTAGCCTCTCCGCCATATTGAGCACTTGGAAAACGATGTGGGAAATTTAGAACAATCACCAAACTTACCAACGACACTTTGCACGGTGGCACATATACATAATTACTGTTCAGAATATATAGTTGCTTTTATTTAATGTTTATCTCCTAAGATGCATGAAACCCACCAGAGAGAACAAACAACTTTTAGAAAGGGAAAAATAAAAGCAAAATGCAAAAGAAAGAAATGTTGTATATTGAAAAGGCAGAAGGAAACAAAAAGCTGCAAGTTATGAGCAGTAATATCTACCTTCAGAACAATATCTCACAGAGAGCCAAACAGAGATGTCATTTCATTAAAAATGTTGCATGGTTTTGGTACCCCAATTTTATGGCATCCAGTACTCTTTGTATAGCAACACAAACGTGGCCATGTGACCTTCCAATCTTCACTTCTCATTGGATATTCTCCCAATATTGATGAGGACAATTCTTTCACCACTTTGCTCACTCCTTTTATTTTAAAAAATAATGTCACATGTATAATATAATCAAATAAAATAAAACATACTACATGCGTGCTTAGTTTATGGTCTAGGATTCGCGTTTTTATCAAAATGAAAGAATCACTTTTGTGATTTTGAAACTATTAGTCTGTTTGGTAACCAGTTAGACTTCAATAAAGTTTTGTGTTTATTCTAATATTCTTAACGTGGATCCATGATAAGAAACAAAATCTGCACTATAAATATTAATTTATGAAAATCAAGTAAAAATATGAAGTCAAACACATTAACCTAAAAGTAACTATTAATTGTATTAAAAATCTATGTCCAACCGCGTCTAGTGTATTTCCAAACACACTAATGTTGATATTTTATAGATTTAAAATAATTAATCATTATTTTTTCTATATATACTCTTATTTAAAATAACTAGATTTAATTTTTGGAGAAAATAATGCCCTATAACCTATTTAAAAAGCACTTTCATAATCAATAAACCACTTTTACATGTTATATTAAATAAAAGTATTGTAGACTAAATATATTAATATTTAATATTTACTAAATACTTTTTAGTACATGTACTGAATTTAAATATATATCAATAGTTTTGAACAGGAGGCCGTAATAGATGTTACCATTTTATTTAACTCGGTATGCTCAATAAAATCATACGGTAGTAATTTTATACACAGTTATATAAATTAAAAAGCATTATTATTTCCAGTAAAACTAGTGGCACTGATTGTAGAAGGTGGATCATGCGTTTTAAGGAAAAGGTGTCCTTAACCTTCAATATAGATAGATGTGAGAATGACAAATCATTAACTAGGACACATAAGTGCCCAATGGCAGGTTTCTAATTAATTATAGATGTGATAAAATTTTGATTATATTTTATAGCTAGTAACAAGAAAGGGGTTTGTGGGTGTGGACTAATCATGTGAGGATAGTGTGGGTGAAGATGTTTTAGTGTCCTTCTGATCAACCTGGAAAATGGTGTGGGGGGGGTCTCATAGTTCTCTGTAATACTTTGAACTGATCAAGAAAAGATTCCATTTAAGGAAAGGCCATCATACCCATTTGACACCCGGACATTGTCGGGAACATATAAGCCATAAGATTTGGGGAAAAAAACACCACTCTCAAGAACCCACTAGGACACATATTTATAGAAAAATAATTGAAATGGCAAACCATGTTAATTCACACCTGAATTGATTGCTTACGTTCTATCATCTCCATGACTCCATCCCATGTCACTTTATTTTCTTATTTATTTGCCTATTTTGTCCTTTTCCTTTAAGCCATATATTCTTGTTTGACATAGAGACATAGATAAGATAGATCATAATTAGAGAAATTCTATCCTATCTTTGTAAATTTGGATAAGGTAGATTATAATCAGAGAAATTTCATCTTACCTTTGTAAATTTGAGGAGTTTTGAAATCCTATTTTATTTGGAGAAATTGCGTAATATTATCTCAATTCATGAGATGACATGTCAGTCTTATTTTATTAGTTTTATCCTTTTACATTTGAGTCTTTATTTAAATTTTTTAATTTTTCATTTACGGGTCCTTAGGATTACAGAATAAATAATTTCAAATTAAAAAATATAAAGTATTTAATTTAAAAAAAATTATCTTTTAAGAACTTACATAAAATATTAAAAAAAATTAAATAAGAACTTAACTATAAAAGAATAAAATCAATAAAATAAAACTGATGTGCCACCTTTAAATGAGATGAATTATTCTATTTGTTCAAATAAATAAGTTTTCAAAATCATTCTAAATGTAAAGGTACCATAACAAAACTCATCTTATTTTTTTTAGATTAATTCTTTAAGTTTTAAATTTTTTCTTTTAATTTCTTAAAGTATTTTTATTAAACTACCTTACATTAATATATATGATGGACATGTTTTACAATTTGTGATATCTTAACAAGTTGACGGAGTTATCAGATACACTAAGAAGAATCAAAGTAATTTATTTATTTTTTAATTTAAGAGATCAAATTCAAAATAAAATAAAATAAAATAAAAGATATATTCTTAATAAATAATACAGGAGGGAGGGGCCAATTTTCTGTGATATTCGTTACGGTACACGTGGAGCTAGGTATTGAGGTATTATCCTTGGGTGTAAGACAAAACTTGAAAAATGTGCTACATTAACATAACATAGTAACCATACATGATGAAAAGCTGAAAGAATAAATTCTGTGAGTGAAGAAGCTTGCTGCCTGTAAATCTACAAGATGCATCAATCAAGACCCTATATCTGCATGATGCCTCTTACATACAGAGAGGCCCAGGTTCTTTTTAACAATAGTCCACTCAGTTGTAGATAAGTACCAACTAGACCTTAAATATACAGATGGACCAAATTTGGTTGAGCTGTTAAAGATCCCAACATTCAAATGTTCACCTTTGAATTTTACTATTCAAACATTACTGCAAAATCTTGTTTTTTAAATCTAAGGTATCTTTTACTAAAAGAAATTCTGTTTAAATTAGGCAAGTGCATGAAGAGTTATAATGTTTTATATATTAGTATTTTAATATTTACATGATAAATTTTTATTTTATATAACTAAAATTTATAATAAATTCATATTTTTGTATAAATAAATTATATTTTAGATTTTTAATAAATAATATACATTGTGATATAAAGTTATTTTTAATTATTGATAATTTCTTTAAAAATATTAAAATTTAATTTAATACAGAAATAAAAATAAAGGAAAGATGATATGGAGTTTAACTGCAACTATAAGTTATTGTGAGAAGTGAGAAATGAAAACATTTAATTATAAATATTAGATTAAATTAATGGTTTAATTCTAAATATTTAATTATAAATCTTAGTGGGTTTTTTTTTTCTTCAATTAAACATCACATGATGATATTTTTAATTAATTTTTAATTTTAATCTAACTATTATGATTAAATATTTTTATTTCTTAGAAATATAATTAAGAGTTCTCATTTAACACATTCTCTCAGTAAACATGTATATCTATCTACACATATATAATGAAAGAACATTTTTATATCAAAATGAGAGGGTTAAATATAAACCATATACATGAATAACCAAAATTTAATGTTATGCCACTACTTAAAAAATGACCATTAATAATAAAATCTAATGGTCAATGCTTATTCCTCTTGTTCACTCTAAAAAAAAAAAAAAAAAAAACCCTCTTGAGTTCCTGGCCCCATCCCATTGGATGTAATCTTCCAATCTCAGGGGTTATAAATATAGGTATCTTGAAGTACTAAGTTTTATTTCTCTTATATTCCATTTAAAGTTGTATAAAAAAAGCTATCACGTGTAATTTTGAGTCGAAGGCTTTGTAGGATACTGCTGTATTGAGGGATGATATATAGTTGCACAATGCACACACTATTTTATCTGAACACTTTAACTTTGGTACTTTTGTTCCCACAAGAGTACGATGCTCTTGACTCTTGATATCATGTCCATTAATTTATGGAATAAGTGGGTGTGATGGTCGTGAAAAGTTTCCTCTTCAAGTTTGAATTGATTGACTATGATGGTGGGATTCCAAATCTAATTAATAGAAAAATATTATTATACAATAAATTATATAATTAAAAAATATATGAGATGTACTTAACTACAGTAGGTATCTTGAGGCAGGTCCTCCAACAACTTCTTCACACCACTACTTCAAGATATTATTGCTCAACTCAAATTTCCCATGCTTACCAAGAAAACAACATATGTGCAGACCATGGGACATGAAATTAACCTCTTTTTCATGGATCTTGTTGGAAAGTAGTTTCCCTCGTCAAATCTTGTAGTTTTTTTTTTTTTTTTTTCCAATTTTCAATTCATAAAAAAAAGGAATGTTAGACATAATAAACGATGCAATGAAGATAAATAGACACAGAAATATTATTGTTGTATAAAGTGTTGTGTGAATATCTCAACTCAGGACTATTAATATCGACTTATTCATGCCTTTTGGTGTCAAAGATAGATGAATTGTGCTACAATGAGCGTCTTTCACAAGTTCTACTAATTGGGAGAAAATTAACAAGTGTTTCGCATTCTTTTAGGATATACACTTCACAATTTAATTAGCACACTATAGAAATATATTAATTTAATTGTGTGTATGAATTTGTGTGTGAATAGCAGTATTACAAGAGTTAACAATATTTAAGCCTATTTTTATTATTGAAGTATTTTATGAAAAAGTTAATTTAATAACCTAGCAAGTAAATAAGGTGTGTGTATGTGAAAATACAGTGTTAAATAAGTTAACACATTTTTAAAATATATTTTTATTATTAAAGTGTTTTTCTAAAAAAATTAATTTAATAACCTAGTAACTAAATAAGTTACTTTCTAAATAGCGCACTGACTTTTAAAAGTTAAACAATAAAAGAGTATTAAAAAATGACACTAAGAAAGTCTCATCATCTAAAAAATGACAAAAAAATTTACAAGAATTAAAATTAAACAGAATCATATTTGCAAGACTTAAAACGTATTTAATTATTTTTTTTATTTTTTTCAATTAAATATTTTATTTTTTTCATTTATTTGATCCAAATTAATATAAATATTGAGTTAAAAAAAAAGATTATAATTATTTGTTGCTAGTAAATTTTTTTATTTTTTTTTATTTTTTATTTTTAATTATAAATTTAATTTAATACATTTATATTTTTTATATGTTGCTATTGATTTTTTTTATATGTTACTATTAAATTTTTTATATCATTCGTTCTACAACAGTGTTTAGCAGTTAAATTTTTATAATAATTTATTATTTTTATATATTTATATTTATTTATATACATGAATGGTAAATTTATTAAACTTATATTATGATTTTAAGATATATTATTTTAATACTTCAATTCATATTTTAGTTTTGTTTTGATTATTAAATTTTTAACTTTTAAAATTATTAATAGGGGTATGGTAAAAAAAATTGTGTCACAACTTTTTAAAATTTTTATGATACTTAATTAAAAAGTAAAAATAGATAAATAATGATTAGTAGTTTTTATTTTTATATTTTTTGATATATATAATGTTAATATAAAAATTATTTAATTAATTTTAAAATTTTAATCATGATTTAATTTTTTTTAAATGAAATAATATCTTATAAGTACTTATATAATAATATATTCAAATAATTTAAAATTATATAAGCACTTAACAACCTGTATATTTAAACACATAAAATTTATTAAATTTTAAACACTTATAACATAAGTTCTTATATAATAAGAATTAATATATAATATGAATTTATTAATGAGATTCGTTAATATGCTTTTTCAAACAGGTCTTATAATATCTGTGTTGTTTCTTTTAAGCGCATAAATACTCTTGTTCAATGCGGTTGGCATATAAATTATGTATGGAAAAAATAAATTGTTTAGCACAAACTTTTTTTTCTTGAAGATGAAATAACAGTATATTCTTGAATATATTTTTAATATTTTTTTCTTATTGGATAAAATCTAAGTAGATTTCACTAAACGATATACGTTTTACTCTATATTTAATGGGTTTCATTTTATATTAAATTTTTTGTAATATTTTTTTAATAGTGAAATGTGTATTAAAAAAATTAGATAAAAAGAATGAATTTCTTGCATTCCTGAATCCTGATTGTAACAATGCTTTGATACATCGAAGCAAGTAGGGCTAATCTTTGATATTTGACCATACAGAAAGAATCAATTTGTTACTTGTTCTTATTTTGCATTTGCTACTTTTCTAAAATTTCTCCTTGTTGCTAGAATCCACTTGACTTTGAAATGGTCCTCGACCTTCCAATATCCGTTCTTAAAATTCACTTTTTTTTAATGGAGGTCCGTCGTCCTTCATGACCTTTACATTTTAAATTTCAAGATAGAACACTTGTACTTCTATACATTCTATCTGGACAAGTTTTTATTTCTTCGTTTCTCTCGGCTTTGAATTTATTTATTTCAAAAATAAAATTTATACTTGATCAATATGGTTCAAGTATACGCACTAATTGACAAAGAATTAAATCTCTTTAGCCTGATTTGTTGGTGTGTTGGAGTGTTTCACTCAATACCACGTTTACTGATTTCTTGTGAAAGGGTACCGATTGATGTCAACTATTTTCGTGTCTATTTATACATCATCATTGCGATGGAGGTTTCCAAGATGATCGTTGAAAGCAACAGCCTGCAAGTGCTCATCATGAAACTGCTCAACAATTCTATCTCATGGAGGTCATGTTCGATTGTCGATAGTTTGCTAGTTAGCTAATATTGCGGTCCAATTTCTTTTTTACAACTATAGTGAGACAAGTTTGATTATTCTTTTTACTTTTGAGAGAATATTTTTAAAACATATGTATACTAATATATATAAATAATTATTTACAATGTAAAAAATAACAAAGCTGTTTTGAGATACCATTTTAGACTCTAGTTATATATAAAAAAATCACCCCTCATTCATGAGAAATTACTTTTTATTTTGGGGAGAAAAAACATTATTTTCCGGACAACCTATTATTTTTTAGTCAAACTCAAATCCATCGTTCATAGGCTCACAATATTGTCACGATCACTAAGATTTCTGCTTTCTTCTAATTTACAAAGAAATGCAATTATTTTGGTTCTCTTTTTTGGTCTAAGCAATTATTTTTCTTGGTTATCAGACTAGACAGTCGTGTAGTTTGATGCTGGAGATACATGCTTCTAACCTGTACGTCAATACCAAGAAGTTAAGTCATCTGTAATTGCAAGTTGCAACATCGGATTAGTAATCCAGTAGGCCCAGCTTGGTAAGACACTGTTAGTATAACGCCCCTTAGTTCTCTTGTATGGATCCTCTTTCATGAGAGACATCAATAAAAGATCCAGAGTGGCTAAACATTTTATTCCACTAAGTTCTGAGTAATGGGATTGTTGGCCTTGCCATGCAATACAATTGAATTTGAACCTAATTTATACACAAGATAAGCCCGTGATTTTGCGTCAGAACTTTCACTTCGAACCCAAATCTGTCAATTTCCTGAGTCTCTTCTACTTATTCTGCAAGAAGATGGAATGGTGTTTCAGTTTTGTTGAGTTGAGCTTGATAAATTGTAACCAGTTACTAAGTTAGATTCTTTGTTGCTTATTAGAGGCCTCCTTGCATAAACTTCAACTTAAGCACTTATAGGAGAAAGATATAGGAAGAAAAAAATTAAATAAACTTTTTCATGAACTAAAGTTAGCTTTTGCATAAGTTAAAAATTAATTCTTTAATAATTTAATATAAAATAACTTTTACAAATTAACTTATGAACAAACTTATTTCATTTTTCTTCCTCCATAAGTTCTTATAGAAAAATTTATCCAAATAGATCCTAGATCTAATGTTCTAATTTGATAAGGCCATTTTAATTGTTAACTTCTTGGTATTGAATGTGAACTTCTAAAGAAACTATCAAGCTAATTTATGCTGGAGTTGACTTTCTGGTAGGTTTAGAACAAACATGGAAGGATTGTATATTTGAATCACCCAATGAGAATAAATAGCAAATGCAAAGGGGTGAGATAAACAATGAAACATTGGCCAAATGGCCAGTAAAAAGAATCACAGAAGTTTAAACAACCAGTTGCAGATTTTCCACTTTTCTGTTTTTATTTGGGGGGCCAAGGGAAGGGGTTAGGGGCACAGAAGCCCAAAGACTGACAGTAATACAATTATGAAACAATCCAGTAGAGAGAATAAAAAGAACCATTTATTCAAGAAAATAAGAAAAGAAACAAAGGGAATTCATACTTTATTGCATAATAGAAGAACCAAAGTGACCATTGACCAACATGACTATTGACTTGGAATTTATGGTTGAAGTGTCACTAAGGAATGCTAGGAATATAATCTTTCCAACACATTTTCTTATTGTGTCAACATTAGTCTTGCAAAATATATGGATCTCATTTCCCATTGGTGGGTCTCATTCCCAAATTAGTGGGACTCACATGGATTTTAACCAATAAAAGAGTGTGTTGGAAAGAAATCAAGATAATATTAGAAAATGTGTTGCTATCACTCTCCTTGACACTAAATACCCATAACACAGGTTTGGAAAAGAAAAAAGGGAAGGCAAATCTGTGTAAGGTGTATATTAACATTCTATCTTGAGTTTCCAAGAACTCAAGATTTCTGTCTGCCCAAAATTTTCTAAAAATGACTCCCACATCCCTTTCTTCTGAAGTTAAATTCCCAACCTAGAGAAAAACCTAGAATATTTGATGCATCTTTGTTAATATTTTGAAGAACCATAACCTACTCAATCTGTTAGGAACCCTGAGAAAAAAGGAACAAGATCCAAGAATAAACTCTGGAGTAAGACAAAAGAAGACAAAGTAATCAATATAGCTCTTTTATTGAGAAAGAAAAGGAAATGAGTTACACAAGGAGCATTCTCCTTCACGCTGAGAAATCTCAGTCAACTGACAATCTACCAAAAGAACCCTCTCGTTACCCTTAGAAGTCCTATTATTCTCTTTTGATTTCTTCTTTCTATAGGAAACACGTAGGATTCTTTTATTCTCAGCTGGCTGCTCATTTGTTGGCCTAACACAATCTGAGTTTGTTATGAAGTCGAGCGGCATGCTGATATTCAAACACTCAGATATGATCAACGATCCTTTCTGAACAACTACCTCTAGTTATTATTTGGATAAACAATGACAATGCTGTCAAATTCCAATCCGTATCGATGCGCCTCTGAGGAACCATAATCTACTAAATCTGAATTTGTAATAAAGTCCAACAGAATGTTCATATTCAGATTTCAGACACTAAGGTATAATCAGCAAAAATTAATTCAGAATAACTCAATCAAGTTACAAAGTCCTTAAATTTTTTGGTAATAATAATAAACAAAGGACAATTAATCCACCAATTCAAAATTTCCTCAGAACTTATTACTCTTTCCACTACAATTCATTTCCATTTTTCCCAGCAAGCAATGGCAATATCCATTGCCTAATCTTAATTCACAATTCCAACGGTAAAAAATAACAATAGATTAAATCGAAACACTAGTCGTACATCGACAAAGCGTTGCGATAGAAACCCTAACCTTTATTTGAGAGTTTCGTGAACGGCAACAGATTCCGACGAATTATGCGTCTCCGCGACTCGCTGCTGCCGCTGGATGATGGTGTTCCTCTCGTACTCGCGCCACTTGTTGATTCCGGCGGTGCAGATAACTGAAACGGTTCGTTAAATTCGGTGCAAGTAACGAACGAAAAGGTGAGTGAGAGAGGGAATTGGATTACCTGCGGCGCCGACGAAGAAGACGAGACGGAGGAGCTTGGGGCCGGCGGGGCCGGATATTTCTTCTCCGGTCATGTCTCTCCAACGCCGGTGAGTGCTTCCTTCCCACTTCTCCGCTACTATCTTCGCTCTTCAAGCTTCTGTGCTACAATCTCGTGCTTATTTATTTTCTTCACTATTTAATTACTGTTTAACATTTATATCTGTACTATTCTTTTTTTATTTCCACTAAAAGATATTTTTTACTGCAAGATTAATTTCATGTAAAGCGTGGAGATCAACAAAAGAAGTTTTGACATTTTTTAATATTTTTTTTATACATTATAGTAAGAAATCGAATACTTATAACATGTCAACTACTTACTAATTGTAATTGATTTTGTTGGTTTTTAATCTTTATAGTTTTGAATGGAGAGAGTAAAAAAATTAAAAACTACATTATAAAAATTAAAATAAGTAATTTTTAAGTATGGATACTAAATAAATAAATTTTTAGTAAGTTAAAAGGTTACTGATATTTGAGTCTAAATACTTGTAATTATGTGTCTACTTATATTAGCAACTTCCACTTAAATAATATTTGAGTAAATTGTATTTTATAATTAATACATAAGTAAACACTAATTAGATATACTTAAAAAATATTACTATATCTATTTTTTTAAATAATCCTTCAAAATATATACATTAACAGTATACTGGCTCTCTAATTTAAGAAATTATATTTTACCATAAAAGATAATGTGAAAGTAGTATATAATATTTTTTATTTGATTTCATTCCATCACTTCTTATCAAACCAAAAACAAAGAATAAATGGTCAACATCCTAAAATTTTTATAAAACTAATATTTTAATATTTGAATCGGTGATAATTTGGTCGACGCTAAATCAATGAATCATATGACTCAATTTTTATTAAATATTTTAAAAAAAATTTAAAAAAATTTTATAGTTAAAACTATAAAAGAAATTCATAGCATAACTTACAAAAAAAAATTCATTTCACAAATTTACATAATCACCTTTCCTCAATCATGTGTAAACCTTGATGAATATGATATCAACACACCACTCTTTACTATTGAAAGTTGATATAAGTTTAGTTTACATGACTAATATATGTTTAAAATAAATTATTTTGAAAAAAATACTTATTTTTCCATAAATTTCGTATGCTTTTATGTTTTTCTTTAAAATTGAAATATTTTAATAAATGATATATAGGATGCAACGAGTCTTCAAGACGGAGTAGCTGCGACTGTTGGGTGCAACGAGTCTGCGAAGGAGGGTGCTGTGCGTCGATCAGTGGTCCGGGTCATTAAAACCGGTTTAACCATCAAATCGTTCACATCTACGCTTCCCAATTGACCAATTTCCATTAAACGGACTCGTGAAAACATTTTCAGAAGTGTTTCCAAACGGCGACGTTTCCACCCATTCGAAACAAGGGCTAGAACCCTTTCCCCCCACCGTCACAAACCCATAGTTGGCGGCGAACGATTTCTGGGTTTGCTGTTTTTATCTCAAAGTTCCGGTCTTTGCCCTCAAACATGGCAAAGGGAGCAAACTCGAAACTCAACATCGCAATAATTCACCCGGATCTTGGCATAGGTAAATAACCACTCTCCCATTACTTTCCATTCTATTCAAATGAAAACCAACAATTTTATGGAATTTCCATTAATTTGATATATATATATATATTTATTTATTTAATTTTTTTTTAATTTTTGGTTTGGTGAAACAACATTTTGCTATGTTCTTCCATGAAGTTGATTTCTCATTACCTTGTGATTATTTTTTGTAGGTGGAGCCGAGAGATTAATTGTGGATGCTGCTGTTGAGCTAGCATCCCATGGCCATAAAGTTCATGTTTTTACTGCACATCATGATAAAAATAGATGCTTTGAGGAAACTGTTGCGGGTGAATCTCTCTCTCTCTCTACGTGTGTGGGCTTAATTGCACTCTTGGTTCAAGTTCCCTACTATGGTCAAAAGATTTTGAACCCCCTATTTTCTGTTTTAGCGCAAATATGGCCCTTTTACTTTAGTGCAATTTTAGTCCATCCATTGGCAATGCTGGAGTGTGCAATGTCAAGCATGGATGTACTGATACGACAATGTAATAGAGTTAACAAATTGGAGGTCAAATCAACAAATGAACTAAAACTGTACAAGTCAAATAGTAGGTGAAGGGGATCAAATTCGTGCAGAAGAAAATAGGGGGACTAAAATCAAATTTTGATGATAGTAGGAAAACTAAAAGTGCTAATAAGCCATGATAGTAGCATTGCCATTAATGTATGGTTTTGACTTGTGATTGTTTCAGGTACCTTTCCAGTTACTGTCTATGGTTCCTTTCTTCCCCGGCATGTATTCTACCGTCTTCATGCATTGTGTGCATACCTTCGGTGCCTATTTGTTGCTTTCTGTGTACTTTTCATGTGGCGTTCATTTGATGTTATACTGGCAGATCAAGTCTCTGTGGTTGTTCCCATCTTGAAACTTAAAAGGTCAACAAAGGTAGCCAAGAGAAGGAAAAAGAAATCATAAGTGAATTTAAGTTTTGACATCTTCAATTCTTAGTTATTTCGTTTTCTTTGGCAGGTTGTATTCTACTGCCATTTTCCAGACTTGTTGCTGGCTCAACATTCAACTTTCATTAGGAGGATGTATAGAAAACCAATAGACTATGTAGAAGAAATAACAACTGGTTTGTTTTGTATCCTTGCTTTCTTGTTTTTTTTCCTCTGAATGTCTTTTCTAGTGTATATGCAGAATCATCCATCTTATTAAACTTGATCAAATTACAGGAATGGCTGATTTGATACTTGTTAACAGCAACTTCACTGCATCTACTTTTGCCAATACTTTCAAGTATCTAGATGCTAAAGGAGTTCGGCCAGCTGTTTTATATCCAGCAGTCAATGTGGATCAGTTCAATGAACCCAGTTCCTTCAAGTAAATGACATGTTTGTAGATATATGGTTGACTCTTTATGAGATTATGCATGTAGCTTATTCTTATATCCAATTTTACATTTTTTATTTATTGAATCGAAGTCTTAATTTGTATTGTTTCTTCTGTTGTAGGCTGAATTTCCTTTCCATCAATCGTTTTGAAAGGAAGAAGAACATACAATTAGCAATTTCAGCTTTTGCTATGCTTCACTCACCTGAAGGAGTTCTTAAGCATAAAGATATAACTAATGCTTCTTTGACTATTGCAGGTGACCATGATTTGCTTATGGCTTTGTGTTTCTGATGATAGATATTATGATGTTATGTGCATTATGAATTGTCATGGGATGGGAGTATCTGTGTTGATGTATGTGCCTCATACCAGAGTCTGGTGTAATGGTGTCTTCCTTTTTCAAGAGATATAATATTATTTTAAATGAAAGTTATGTTTGATTTGTAGTTTTAAAACTCTTCTATTCTCTGTCTACCATTTCAAGGGATTTTGTTCGTTCTGCAGAATCTGCTCAGTCTTGCAGTTTGTATGTAAATTATCTAGTGTGACTTTGTGGTGCAATCATTTCTCAAACAGGTGCATTATCTGGGATTTGTCAGTGTTTCCTGTTGAACCTTTTCATAATTGTTGTGGAAACTGCGCTAAGTTTATTTTCTATTATAATAACTTAACTAAAAATGAGTATTTATAAACCATTATGTGATAACAGAAAGTTCATTTATTAAATTTTTATGCTCCATACCATCAAATGAGGTGGAATGCACAGTTATGACAAGGTTACAAACAATATCTGTTTAAGAATTAGATCTTCATATTATTTTAGACAAGGAAATTTAGGTCATGTGATTATAAGTTCATTTGGTTTGGTTATCACTAAAAGTCCTCAGCACTTCTCTAGGAAAGTGATTATTATTTGATATAACAGTGAGCCAGTCTTAACATAGAATAGCACAAATTTATTTATCTGATGATGAAGTGTATTCATACAAATTTTGAGCAGAAAACAATGAGCAAACCTTGTTGAAAGGCATTTAATATTTGTTAATAATATGATTAAAACACTTTGCTGAGCTGTCTGGGTGTGATCCATTAGTATTTTCTGATAAAAATTGACCATCAAGTGCAAGGAACCAAGTACTCTGTTGTGCAAGTTTAGGCTGCTTCACTGAAGGATCAACATCCTGGAACATATTCCTTGTATTTAAGCTGATTTTTTTTTTAAGGATTGATCACGGTGAGTGAGTTTTTGGTACCTGTCAATTCATTAATCTGAAAATTAAAATAGGGTAAATTTTGGTTGGATATGGAAAAAGTTGAGACTTGAGAACAAGAAATTTTTTAACTCCATCTGCTTGGTATGTTAGGTTAGTTATATTTGAAGGCCTTATGGCTTTCTGCTTTGATTTAGAAATGAATTTTCTCGGTAGATCTGCTGGGTTTTTAAGTTTGAACAATCCATACATGACTCATTCATTTAATTTCAAAGCATTTGCATATATGCAATTTGAGTAAAAACCCTATTGTCATAAATTGTACCAGGTGGCTTTGACAAACGGTTGAAGGAGAATGTGGAGTACTTAGAAGAGCTTAAAGATTTAGCAGAAAAGGAAGGAATCTCTAATAAAATAAGATTCATCACGTCTTGCTCTACAGCTGAAAGAAATGCACTTCTTTCAGAATGCCTGTGTGTCCTTTACACGCCGAAGGTATGTAAACCTTGCAAATTTTGATTCCTGACAATTGGTTTAAACTGAAAGAAGAAAAAAGAGTTTTACATAGAGATCTTTGATGCAGGATGAGCACTTTGGCATTGTTCCTTTGGAGGCAATGGCAGCTTATAAACCTGTTATTGCATGCAATAGTGGTGGCCCTGTGGAGTCAATTAAGAATGGTGTAACAGGATTCCTTTGTGATCCTACACCGCAAGAGTTTTCTTTAGCAATGGGTAATCTCATAAATGAACCCCAAGGGGCAGAAAGAATGGGCAGAGAAGCTAGGAGGCATGTTGTTGAGTTATTCTCTACAAAGTCATTTGGCCAGCATCTAAATAGATATCTAGTTGACATTCACCGGGGAAAGGAGGATTGAGTTTGACATTGGATACCATGATTTTGCCCTCAAATCGTTAATTGTTATTGGTGACCATTCAACTTGCTGTTCAGATTTTAGTTTGCTTAGTTAACTATTTGCTACAGGTTCTATATTTTCGAGATAATTTTTATTTTATACCAGTATACCATGTAAATTTGATTTGCAGAGATGATGACATGTTCAATGTTCTGAGGCTTGCTCTTTTGGATATTTTCTGACAATTCAAGGTATTTCATAGTTTATAGAGAAATTTCTTGTGCTATCTTAAAAGAGTAAAACCGTGTGGCAAAGAAAATAAATTGATACTGCCAAAAAATATGGTAAAACTGTTTAAGTGATGCCAACTTCTACACTATTCTAGCGGTGACTATGTAGCATGGATTTGGTTGTGTCCAACAACATGCGAAACTAACGTGAAAATCAGAAGCTAATAGTACAAGCTTTTGCCTTAAAGGTGAAAACAACGTGATTTTGGAACGAATCCAAACGTGAAAATCAGACATTGACTACATATTTGGCTAGATATCAAGATTTGAATTTTCACGTTTGGATTTAGCAGAAAAAGTGTAATCAATGAAATAATCCACTGTCTGCCTACGCTTCTCAGCATGTCCAAGTTCAATTCCAAACGAGTAATTATTAACATTGAACATAAAACAGAAACGTGAACCTAAATTATACTGCAAAAATCATGTTACCGTCACTTTACCCAAACAAACTCAAGTGTCTAATTTCTAAAGTGAACCAACTTATATACAATTTTAAAGTTTCAAAGAAGCTTAAAGCATTCATTTGACTGTTTAACTTCTCAAAATTTCAAAGGATCACTTTCAACATGTGACACACAAATTACATGCCAAGTGATTTCCATTCTATTCCTGATGTTAATCATATATTTGAGTGATAATTACTTTTCATATTGCTGCTTTATCTTGATGAATGATTATCAGATAGTGTGAAACTTAATATTTTACCTCTTTTGATTTGAGTGTATAGTTGTTCATTATATTCACAATGTGAATTTGCATAATAATGTACCAATTTCCACTGGTATTGTCCCTTTGCAACAAAGGACTCATTTTTGGAGTAGAAGCAGAGAAGGAACTTTTATCAAACGAGAATAGGATGTTTTTCATAACTTGCTTATCTTCCACAGTCAGTTTCTTTATAGGAAGGATCTTTAGATTAGAGGAAATGGTTGACAGATTCTTCTTCCAGTACTTTAATGGGATATTCTCTTGGCATTGTAGATCCTGTGTTCAAATAATTCTGGATTGGCAAAGCTTAACTTGTCAGAGGGATGCGGTATAGAAAAGCAGAGCATAGAGCATCTTTTTTTCCCATGTAAGATTCTTTCTCAAATTTGAGCACCATGCTTAAATTGGACGGCTTTCCAATCTTGTTTAAATGTGTAGGAAGTGTTTACTGGTTCAAAATGAAAGGAAATAAAATATGTGTATAAAATTATATAAATACCTTAAAGAATACGATACGATAAAAATAAAGATATTTTGTCTTTACGTTGAAAAAACTTATTTCCTTTTTTCCATTCAAAATTGGACAAAACATAAATTTACTTAAAATCCATATGAAATATTTTTATGATCTCTAACAAATCTCAATCAACAGTGAGTGTTCAAAAGAGTGCAGTAGAAAGTGTATTCCTAATCTTTATCAAATGTTTAAATAGTCCACCCCAAATGAGTTCATATATGGAGTTAAATTAGGGTCACGTGAATCTTTTCATAATTTCTCGCTTAGCTTGTGAAAATGTGTTATGCTCAACCGAAATTCAAGACAAAGCAAAAAACGCGTGAATCTTTCCTGATCTGTCGTTCATCTCTCCCTCGTGGATTCGAGAGATGGTTGTTGAATTATATGGAATTTGAATTTCAAGTGATTGTGTTCTTGGCGTATCATAGAAGTTGCAAATCCCTCTTTTTTTTCTTCTAAAAAATAATTATTAAGAAAAAGAAAACAGCTTCTAAACATGCCCAAAATAAAGAGACATGAGTTGAATGCGAATTTCCACAGACACTAGAAATGTAATTCAAGAGTGTCATACCATAAATGATCCATATTCCATCCCAGATGGTTACTCTGAGCAGTTAAGAATTTCTCCTTGTTATGTTTTTTTTTTTTTTTTTTTTGGTAGAAAATGATTTCTCCTTATTGCACATTTATTATCACTTACGGCTTACGCTATCATTATTGTGACCAAGTCATGCAGTCATGCTTTGTCACGTTGCTATGTTAATTTATCACTCACAGAATTGATAAGAGAATCCCAACCACTTTTTCTGCCTACTAAGCATCACCCATTGCTGATTACATTAGCATCAATTGCATGAAGTGTCAATAAATTAACTACCCTTTTGCTTAATGGATAACACATTAACCGAAGAAATCAATTTCAACCAATAGTAAATTAAAGTTCAAATTCTTGCTTTAAAATGATTTAATTTCAGTGTTTCAAATAAGATTGTTTTAAAAAAATTATATTGGTAGAGTTTTGCTCTTGGGCACTTCCTAAAATTGACTTTTGGAACAGTTGTAAAGGAGACTGCGCATAAAATTGGTGTGAATTAGTTGATATATCATCGGAAGAAATTTAAGAAATAATGATGCAACTCCTCTACTATTTTTATACACCTATAACTTAACACATTTTTTTTATGAAAAAGTAAACAAAAGAAAATTTCCCTTTTTAATAGAATTTGTGTTTTCAAATTATAGGGCATGGATTAATAGTTGGAATGAGCTAGAAAAAGGCACAAAATTCCAAATTGTAAGGGGAATCTTTATCAAAATTCTTTCCAAATTGTGGTCAGTCAGAACCACGAAAAATATAAATATTGTTCAGATACAGGGAAGTTATAAGGCAATAATAAAAAACTGAGTGTTGTACACAAAATATTCATACAACGTAGAATATAAAAAATTTAAATTATTTCAATTTATTACTTCATTTAATTTTTTATTTATATCATATATATGTTTCTTCACTTCTCATATTTTTAATTTTTAATTTTTCTTTGTTAATTTACTAAGTTAGAAAATTTTATAACATGAAAATTAAAAGAATAATTCAAATATTATACATGAACTAAAAGATCATAGAATTTACAAATAAAATATAAAATAAAAAATAATTAATATTATATTGATATATATTTTTATTTTAAAATTAATATATAATAAAATTATATTTTCTTATTTATTAAAATTATTATATTTTAATTTATATTTATTTGAACATTACAAAAATCACTAAAAAATTTTAAAACTAAAATTTGAAAGGGTAGATACATGTACATAAAATAAATAAAAAGTAACTAAAAATTTAAATAATTTAATTAATTTCAACTTAAAAAAATAAAAATCCCATGTGAAACTTTAGTAAAACTTTATAATGATATATATATATATATATATATATTGGTGATAATTATTTGGCGGGAATAATACAAATTAGTATCTGAAGTTTGAATAGTATAATAATTAGTTCTTGACCTTTAATAAAATATATGTACGTCCTTAATTTTTTTAAAGTGTGTAAGATAGTTTTTGCATTAATTTTTCATAAAAAATTGACAAATTTTGTTATTTGACTGACGCACGATTCATTTTATTCTAAAATCATTTATAAAAAATATAAATTAACACCATAACATTTTATTTATGTGTAGTATAATTTCTAACCATTTAAAAAAGTATATTTTAGTTTTAAACGTTTTTAAGATGTGCAGAATAGTCTTCTTAACATGTATAAAATGGGCTATACAGTAGTCAAGTAACAAATTATGTTAACTTTTAATGATAAAATAAATAGATGAATTGGTCTACGAGTACGATTAGTTACTGTATTAACTTATTCTATGTTGATTTTTATAAATTATTTTAATCAAAATAAGTTTATTTAAATATATTTTAACAGTTTTTAACTTATTTTTATATTAATTTATGAAAATAAACTAATTTATAATTTTTTATTTTTATTAATTTTTAAAAATTTATAATTTTTTAATTAAAAAAATTAAATAATTAAAATTGTCATTTTATATTTATCAACTAGTTTATTAGCTGATTTAACTAAATATTTTTAATTCAATTTGCTAATTTATAATTTAAAAGGTTTTTATTAACTTATAAACTAATTTTATGATAAGATCTTAATTTTTATATAAAGATTTTTACATTGTGCAGCTTTAATTAAAACTATCCAAAACACAGCTTGGGAGTGATGTTTAGAGAGAGGGCAATTTTGGTGCTGATGCTCTAACTGGTTATGCCATTACCATGGACATAGGGACTAAACACATTTATAGGCTTTTTATTAATAAAAAAAAAATAGAACTGAAAATGAGGTCATCCCACACTGTGTGAAACTAGTTTGATCCGTCTAAATTTTCTTTAGACTGTCAATTTAATACTCTAACCTACCACCGACTAGACTAGCGTGACAAATTATCCAAATTAAATAAATTTAATATATAAATTTATAAAAATAAAATTAAAACAATTAGTCGAATCGAGCTGACATTTTTTTAACTTTTATTTTAAGACAATTGTTAAACAAATTTGTGCAGCATACGAGTTTCTACTAAACAATTTTTTTAATAACTTGTCACGTTTTTTTTAATAGTATTTTTTAAAATATTACTTTCTAACTTCTAGTTATATATTTATTCTCTTTTATCTTTAAAATATTTATTAAAATTTTATTTTATCCTTTTCTACGTTATATAGAATTTATATATATATATATATATATATATATATATATATATATATATATATATATATATATATATATATATATATATATATATTCTTCTTTTACTCATAAAGTATGATTTTATTATTTTTATCTTTTTATTGAATAGATAATATATTTATTTTATTATTTTAGCATTATATTTCAAGATATTAATATTGATAAATTAATTTTTTTTATGTTTTAGTATTTTTATATTATACTATTTATTTTAATAATTAAATTATTTATATTATTTTAATATTATATTTTAAAATATTTTAATTACTATACTAATTAAATTTATATAAAAATATCATATAAATATGTTATTTTTGTCATTTTATATTTCCTAACAATCTTATTTTTTATAATTTAAAAAAATTAAGGATTATTAAGTTGTCATGACTCAAGCATTCTCCAAAACACAAGTTTTTTTTTTTTATATAAACAAAGTGGTGGTGAATTCAAAATGATTATTTATGTAAATACTAATTAAATTTATGTAAATTTTATTTCATTTTTTAACTAAATTATTTATATTTCCTTATGTAAATTATTTAAATTTTTATTACTAGTTTTGTCTGAATAATTTATATAAATAATATGTAAAAAAAATATACAATTAATAACATTTATAGATGATTTATTATAACATTTTCTTGTACGTAAAATAAGATAAAATTTAAAAATTAATTTAATCATATTATAGATTTGAATAACTTTTGTGTTAAAACATTTTTTTTATAAATTTTAAAATCATAAACATGTTAGTGAGATTATTAATATTCTTTTACTTAGTTTTAACACCACAAATTTTTTAATTCTCTTAACTTTAGCTTTTTTTTACTAAAATATTTATTGAATGTTACAATAAAAATATCTTAAACGATTTATTAATTAGTTATTTGATGACTTATAAAAAAATTAAAAGTATAATATTTAATATATTAAAAAAACAAAACTGTACATTTTGTAGCAAAATTTTATTTATGGATTATAATAAGTATATTGAAAATATTTATTAGTTTTTTTCATTCTTAAGTTTAATTATTTATTATATTTAATTAAAAATATTTCAAAATTTTATATAATTAGATGAGCTAGTAAAGTTATTGTAATTTTTTTATATCATGAAAATTTTCTTTCAGACTCGGAAAATTGGATTCTTACTTCTCCCATGACAATAATGTTATAAAAAAACATGAGGCAAAAATATTTCTACCTCTTAAAGAATCGATATTTTCTAAAAAGAAAAATTATATACAAACATAAAAAAAACTAATATTCCTAACTTTAGATTACACCAAATACTCCTTAAATTTTGAGTTATATAGAATTCCTATAAGCATCGATAATATTTAATAAATTTTACCATTTTATTATTTTGAAAAATATATAGCAGCCATGCCAATTTTCAATTGAAAAAATATCGACATCTACAACCATTGATCACATTTGTTAAATAATAAAGAGTGGAAGATAACTACCTACAAGATATATAGAGATAATTACCTGCGAGATATATAAATGTAACCACCTGCCAGGTATATAGATATAATCACCTACGGGATATATACATTATGAACCAAGGTGATTACGCTGCCAGGAAAAAGAGAAGGAAGAGTACAACACAAAAGTTTTGGATACTAGGTTTTACCATACTAGCCTTATAGTCCACACCCAGTTCAGTAATAACTATGTGAACTTTAAATTTTTCATTGCAGAAGGACATACTTAGGAGTAGGAGGCAATTTCTGTCAAGTTCCACAATAAAATATACTTATTTCTTTTCTAAGGTTCTTTAGATGTCAATAGACAGTGCACTCTATCGTAGAGGCTCTTTTGCCCTGGAAAATCATACAATTACCTCATGGTGAGTTAGCTACACCTACAAATGATATAAATACTACAATTGCATTAGCTTTACTTATGACAGTTGCATATTTCTATGCGGGTCTTTCAACTCATTGGACGCTAATGAACAGTCCACTCCCTTCCAATAATCTTTGGATGTCAATGGACAATCCACACTTTTTTATTACCTCCCAAACCTCAGTTAGAACTACATGAACTTTGATTTCTCCGTAAAAAAGGAGATACTAGGAGCAACAGGCCTATTCTTGTCAAGTTAACCATCCAAAAAAACACCAAAAATATCCTACACTTATTTCATGTAAATACTTCATCCTTAGTGTCGCGACCTAAATCGTGACGCCTTTTTTAGAATTGGTTTCTGAGTTCCTTCAAGGGAAAGAACAAGGAAGACGGAGTCGCCACTAGCATTTTTATGGAAAATGCCGGGAAACCTTTAAGTGGATAAGGATGGTATTTGAATCAGAGAATAGGCTCGAAAGTTGGTTACGCGTAGGGATCACTGGGTATCCTAACACGTTTATCACATGATAGTTACCCAGACTGGCTGCACGAAAAGGAAATGACTTATGTTTTTGTTGATGCCTTTCTATCGATGGAGTATTTACACGGAATAAGTGTGAGATATTTTTAGTGTTTTTTTTATGGTTAACTTGACAAGCGTAGGCCTCTTGCTCCTATGTATCTCCTTTTTGATGGAGAAATCAAAGTTCATGTAGTTCTAGTTAAGGCTTGGGAGGTCATAAAAAATTGTGGATTGTCCATTGGTATCCAAAAATGATTGAAGGGGAGTGGACAGTCCATTGACGTCCAATAAGTTGAAAGACCCGCATAGAAATATGCAACTGTTGTAAGTAAAGCTAATGTAATGGTAGTATTTATATCATTTGTAGGTACAACTAACTTCCCATGAAGTAATTATATAATTGTCCAGGACAAAAGAACCTCTGGAATAAAGTGCACTGTCCATTGGCATCCAAAGAACTTTAGAAAAAAAAATAAGTATTTTTATTATGGAACTTGATAAGAATTGTCTCCTGCTCCTACGTATCTCCTTTTGCAGTAGAGAATTCAAAGTTCACATAGTTCTTGCTGAACTGGGTGTGGACTATATGACTAGTCTGGTAAAACGCCGTCTTAGGGGTATTATACTATCTTATGGTATGCATATGAGATTTTTAGCAGCTAACCTAGTATCCAGAATTTTTGGCATTGTACTTTTCCTTCTCTTTTTTCTGGTTGCTCTTCCTGACTTGAGTGGAGCAACCTTTTCTTTCCTGTATTTGACCTTTTTTTTTTCGACCTAAGGTTTTATATAGGTCTCGTATGAGGTTGTTAGGGGCCTGGTTTGGTCGCATGTACTATCCCACGATTTCCTTTCTGATATTGTGGGCAGCATAACCATCTCGATTCATAGTGTATATCTCATAGGTGGTTATATACATCTATACATATCTCATAGATGATTATTTTTATATATCTCGCAAGTGATTATCTCTATATATTTCGTAGGTGATTATCTCTCACTCTTTATTTGATATTCCATTCTACTAGGATAAATTTGGAGTCCCATAATCATTTTTTATTAAATTAATATTACTTAGTTCTTAGCTTTTAATAAAATATATTTGAGCTCAATTTTATCTAATGGAGTTTTTTTACGGTATAAATTAATTAAAAATTATTTTAAATATAATTTTAAAATAAATACCATAAAGATTAACAATCTTACTTTGCTTAACAACTTTTAATTAGATGATAGAGTAAAAAAATCTTTATTGATATTGTTCTAATTAAATTCATATATAAGTATTTATTTTTTTTAAACTTGTAAAACAGTTCTTAATTCCATTATTTTTTTATCAAAAGATAACAAAATTGAATACCGGACGGACACGTGATTTGTTTCATTTTGAAATTATTTATAAAAATAAATTAATTCCTTAACGTTTGCGTTATACGTGATTTAGTTCTTAATGTTTGAGATATGCTTAATCACGATGTTTTCAAGATGTGCACAATAATGATATATTCCATGACATGAATAAAATGAGACAACGAGATATGCAATAGTCAAATAAAATTTATGTTGACTTTTAATGAGAAAATTAATAGAGTTGTTCTTACATATTTTAAATACATATGAGAACTTAACTACATTTTTTATATAAAAAAAGACTAAGTCAAATATGATCTAAATGTCAAGATATTAATTTGCCCTTATACGGTATATATGATGTATGTGGTTCGAATATAATCAAGATCTATATATAAATCGAAACAGTATAACATCCGTACCAATTGAAAATTCAAACAACGTCGAGATCTACAACTATTGCATTTGTTAAATTTGCTAATTTTTTTATTAAAATAATATTTCAATTATACCAATAAATGGATAAATATTTTTAGGAATATATTTTGATTTTACACTATTAACTAATAATAAATTACCTACTAATTTATAATTTTTAAGATAATTATGGTAAAGGACAATAAATTTATTATATAATAATAATTTGTAATTAAATAATTATATAAATATCTTTACATTGTAAATATTACTTATTCATATCTTTTTAGCAATTAAAATATGCTACCAAAAATCAAATGAAACAAATGATTTTATAATATGTTATTTTCATCTCTTAATATTATCTAATCTACTTACTATACATGGAGGAGAATTAGGTAACTTTATTTTGGAAACAAACAATAATACTTACTGTAATTTTTTGTTGTTTTGTAATTATATATTCTTACGGATTTAATTTTGATGTCTAGTCATTAATTAAAATTTTCTGACAATCAAAATTATTGTTTTATTTTTTAAAATAATGTGAAAAATACATTATTGAATAATAGAGTGAGACAAACAGTACATTAAATTCTAACTGTTACAATATTATATATATTGGTTATGAATGATTTTACAATTTTATAGTTAAATATTACTAATTAAATTTCTAGATGAACTAAAGCTTACCAAATCATTCTTTTAGATTTTTGACAAATTTAATTAAATTTACGGGTGGTTAATTAGAGGAAATGAAATGAAAAACGCCACTCACTAATTTAAAAATTAACAATAAACATGTTGAAACATATTTTTTAAATTAAATTAAAGTTAATTACAATTAAAATTACAATCCGAAGTGTAATTGACATGTGGTCCATGTATGTCCTTTAAGCAAGTAAGAAGTCCACTAGGCGTAGCAGGTGGGTTTGGTAAGTTCGATAATTGTGTATCCCAAGAATTTAAATGTTTTTTTATTAATTAACAAAAATCCAAAAAAGGCAAATATGCATCGATAGATGGAACAGCATAAGTTAAGTATTTAAATTAAAATTTGAAAATGAAGTATAAAAGGCAAATTTCTTTTTTATATAATGAAAAGTGGCATAATTTGATAATAATATCTTATTACCATTATTTTCATTAATTTGGTTTCAGTCAGATGGTCCAGTTCAACTTCAAATTAATTGTGTGTACCTCAACTTCCGACATAGAATTTACTTTTGAAAATGAAAGTCACAAGATAGCAAAATTAATTGATATAATCAACGTTCAACGAAGAGAAATTATTATTACCTACATTTCTTTTTTCTCTATTTTTTTTTCTCATCTAAATCAATCTCTTTTCTATCTTCTCCTTTCTATTTAGGTTTTTAGCTATTCATTTATCATCATCATTATTTCAAGTTTAAACACTAACATATACCAGAGTTATAAAGTGGGAGCTGATGAACAATTAAGTGAAGAAGAAATAGGATGAAAAATATATTTGTGAAGAAAAATAAAGAAAGAAATTTATTAAGTTTATGATAGAATTTAATTTAAATATATTTACATGATAGCCTAAAAATAATTTTACTTTCATTCAATAGTAATTATTTTTAAAGTTATATATAAATTCGTTGATAATGTAAATTTTGTAACATCAAACTCTGATATGTATCAAGGCCCAATATACGTTGGAAGTATAATGTAACGGGTTGTAGATCATAAACATATAATTTAAGTGATTTTAATTTTTTAAAATATTTTTTCTATATTATATTTTAAAAAATTGTTTAAACCACCGTAACAATTACAATGTTATCAATAATATTCTGTTAACAATGTTATATATTTTTTTATGAGTATAAAAAGGCAAAAGTTAATGTCCTAATGTAATTAATTTATTAATAAATCCAACGAGGTATATTGATTTCTTTTTTTAACATTTATTTTAATATTTTAATTATGAAAATAAATTAAAATAAAAATTTACTTAAATATTTGACAAACCTCTTCACAAGTTTAACAACTATAGAGAAACAAACAATTATATTAGATGAACAATGAAATATTTGGTTTTTCTCTTATAATTTGTAAATCAACTACAATATACATTGTCGACCAATAAATTTTTTTAGTATAATTAGAAAAGGAATATATACGTGACAATAATGAATAAGTTATTCGATTAACTTAAAAATATGTGCTGAATAAAAGTAAACAACAACTAGTACCTTGTGATTAGTTTTATGCCAAAAACTTATCTTGTAAAATTAAATGTTGAAAATGAAAATCCATTACTATGTCTATACAAGAATAATTTTAATGTTTTAACCTTTTTTTAAAAATTAATAAACATTATTAATTATTTTTCCACGTATACCCATTTAATAATTGCTACTAGAATAGTAATTTATTACAAGTAATGAAATATTAAACAAGAATATTTTAATCTAAATATAATATTTTAAATCTATTAAATTTTACCTCTAGTGATATATATATATATATATATATATATATATATATATATATATATATATATAAAAGAAGTAAATGATAAGATAATTTTTTTAATATATTAATTGTTAATTTTTTTGTATACCCTTCATTTAGTATTAAACTCATTAATAAGTCATTTACTTTATTTTTTATTAAAGTGAATATATTGCATGGATATTTTTAGAATAAAATTTAAATTTATGACATTATTAATTAAATGAATTAAATATTCTCTCTATATTCCTAATTTAACAAAAATATTTAATATTTTATTGATATTATAAAATAACAATGAAGATAAGTCAATTTTTGTTTTGCTAAAATATAAACTAAAATGAGATAGTAGTATTTAATATTAAAGGTATGTATTTAATATAGTTATAAATTTATTAATTTTTTTATGATTACATATATCTTCAGAGACAATTTTGTTTGAATTTGGTAAGACTATATTAACTAATAAAATCATTCTTTATTTAGTGCAAATATATACTCAATTTGTATATCAGTCATTTTGTGACTTTTCTTGAGTAAGAATATTGTAAAGGCTTAAAAATCATCAACATGACTTGAAATTATTAGTAGATAACTTTATCGAAAGATTCAATTTTCAAAATATATAAGAGTATTTTTAATGTAAAAATATAATTTGAATTCTTAATTTTCTTTTAGTGAGTGGATTATTATCACCTACTCAAAATAAGAATAATTATTATATTTTACTCTAGTAGTAGAATTTAACTTGATTTCTTAACTATTTTTAATAATTCTTATTTTATTTCTTCACTCAACAACTTTTATTTTAACTTGAAAAATTATTTTTATATAATTAAAAAAATTTTAGTGGTAGATGTTTATATAAACAACTTCAGCAAAAATTTTATATATAAAAACTCATTTATTTCACAATTACTTAAAAATCTTTATAAGCAAGGGCATTCTATTTGCTCTAAAAGCTAGATAGCACGTGGGTGGAGGCAATTAATTATCGACTCCCCCCAAAAGTTAAACCTATCATCTCTTCCAAAATTTTAATTGTTTATATGCATATTAAGTTGCCATGTAATAATCCTGAGAAAAAAAAATCAGAAATACAAGGAAAGAAAACCTTATCTTACTGATTGAAAATGAGTTCACAAAAAATGTCTATATAAGAACTCATGTTGCACACGATGATCGCCATGTTCCTATACTAAAGCTGTTGATTTTCCTATGTATAATAATAAGCTCTAGCATAATTTGACATGGCCAAAGACAAGTACAGGTCTGTCTTGCATGATGAAAGTGATAACATCCAGTGGAGACATGGTGGCCCTCCCACTTATGATGATGTTAATAAGCTTTTTGAAGAAGGAAGAACCAAGGTGCAACCACCATACCCTCTTATCCTTTCTCTCTCTAGATTGTGTGTTCACTATGTATTGCATATTTTCAGGAATGGCCAAAAGGGTCATTGGAGGAGATAGTGCAAAATGCTATCAAGTCATGGGAGATGGAGCTCTCACACAAGACCCGCTTGCAGGATTTCAAGACAATAAACCCTGACAAGTTCAAGCTCTTTGTCAATGGTATGCACTTAACATGTGTCAAATTTGTTTTCTCTCCATCTTACTCCATAGAAATGTTAGGGATTTTGGTAGATAGATAGATAAATTCTTTGCTCAAGTGCATTAGTTCTACTTTTTATTCTTTTCTTCTGCTATTTGATTGACTTCTATTCACATAATTAAGGGGGTGAATGAATCAAACTTCCCCATGTGTTTTTCTGTTTGTTCCTTGTACTATTCAATATGCACCCCATGTTCATAGTTCCACAACAAAGATCAAATTTGCCCCTATCGATCGACATGGACAAAAATTGCTTCGAGTTTGGATTGGGGAGTTTGTTAGTTTTGAAGAAAAAAGAGATCCCCATAAGACAAATTCTGTAACATTTTCATTTCTTGTACAAGTATTTTCTAGTAGGAGACATTTTTTTTTTCAGGGGAATATGATAATAAATTATAGTTGCATTGCATAATTACATCAATCTTATTATTTTGTTAGTATATTATTGTAGGTTGTAAAAATAAGTATCATGTTTCATTTGCAGGTAGGGAGGGATTATCTGGAGAGGAAACTCTAAGCCTGGGAAGTTATAATGCTTTGTTGCAAAGTTCTCTGCCAGAAGATTTGAAACCTTACAAAGCAGATGAAGAGACTTTTGAATCATCTCATGAAGCCTTCAGATCAGCTCTTCCTAGAGGGTTTGCTTGGGAAGTGATCAAAGTTTATAGTGGACCACCTGAAATTGCTTTCAAGTTTAGGCACTGGGGCTTCTTTGAAGGTCCTTTTAAGGGACATGCCCCTACTGGGAAGATGGTCCAATTCTATGGCTTCGGAACTCTCAAGGTATTACTTTTACCGTGTCTACTTTGTACTATGTGAAATGACATGTTTTAAAAGAAAATTATCGAATTAAAAACTTAATTAAAATAAAATATATAAGTATGAAATAATTTTGACTGTACAAGTTAATTTTATGAAAATAATTTTAGTATCAACTTATTATAAAATTAATCAATGATAGATAAATCATAATACGAAATTATTTTAATTTAATGAATGATCTTAAAAAAAATTTACCACTCATAATAATCTTACTTTAACATTTACAAAATTACTTCATATAAAAGATATACGTTGATTTTGAAAAAAAAAAAAATAGAATGCACAAGTATCAAAATATTTAATCATTCAATAAAATTTTCCCAGTAAAACAAAATTTTCCACCATTATCAACAGTTAGTGATGTGATTTTTCCACTACTGGTCAACATAAACATTTTGTTTAAGGCTTTTATCACAATCATGACTCATGAGCTTTAATTTCTCTACACAGGTGGATGACTCTTTGAAAGTTGAAGAGGTGGAGATTTACTATGACCCAGCAGAGATGCTTGGAGGCCTTCTATCAGGGAAGCACACCATAGAGGATGGCACCAAAACTTCAGCACCTTCCCAACAATGTCCTTTCTCCAAATAATTACAATAATGTTTTAATTAAGTAAATGATGATGTCCTTTGATCCAGCTATATTTCTTGAACCAGTTAATTTGGCAGCTGAGATTTGAAGAAAGATAAGGGTACTTTGTGATTATAAATATTGGGTCCAGTGAATAAAATTGCAAAAATGTCAAAATATATGAATTCCTTTTCCCCCCTCTTTTTATGGAAAATTACGGCAAATACATGTGCTGTGTTGGAAAGCAAGGTGCATGATAAAATGTATGTTTGGTTTTGCTGTGGCATAGTTTAAAAGTTAGAAGTTATTTTATTTTATTTATGGGAGGGAGAGCTTTCTAGCAGTACGAGGGGATCGATCCAGTAACAGTAAGTGACCGAGTTAGCTCATGTGGCAGCAAAATCTATTATATTGTTGAATGAAAGCATTTCAATTTTTTTTCACAATGCAGTATTTAGTTACTAGTTAGATGACACCTATTATTCAGATCATAAATTTTATTTCTTTATTATTCTTATTATTATTTTGAGTGTCTTTATGACACTGATTAATAAAATAAAGATGTTAAATAAAAAAGTAAAATATTTATAGTCTTAAGATTATAAAAAAAATTAATACTTATTTTTAAATTATTAAAAAATTCTATATAATATATTAATTATTAAAAAAAATAAACAATGCACAAACAAGATAAAATAATTTTACATATACACCTAATGATAAATTATTATATGAGCTACAAATTATTATAGGAGGTAAATTTGTCAACTTTTACGATAACTATTTAAAGTTATAATATTAATGAATGAATATGAATTAAGTTTTGTATAGAAACATACAAAGCCTGAAAAGTAAAATGGTTGGAGTAATTTGTTGGTTATTGTCGTAGAAAGATATGATTTTGAAAGAGGAAAAAATATTATTTAGAGGAGTTTATTCAACTCGTGCTCTATATATGGAGAAAAAATGTAACAAAAATTTAAATAATAACATTATCCTAATCTTAAAATCAAACTGCTGATAACTTAAATCAAAATGATAACAATAATATTTTATTTTTAACTAAACAGTATTTTTAGAATTGAAATCAAATTATAGATATTTAGGCATATATTTCCAACACTACTCCTTACCTTAATATTTGTTGACACCTAATTTGAATTTCAAATTCAAGATCCGGCTTTCCTCCTTTTGAATCTTGCTTTCTTCCTCTTATTTTTTCTTATATTTCTTATCTTTTTTTTTTTTGGATGGTACTACATCTTCATTCAACTTGAGCTTCTCCTTCAGTGCATTTATTCTTTTTTGGTCAATTCAGCTTTGTTTTTTTTGTAGACTTCATGCTAGCATACACCTTTGATGGACGTCATTTATGTCATCATTCTCCTCCTAAACATCAAACTTCTTCAAAATGTATGTATTTTTGTACTTTTCTTTTTATTCTGATTCTTCTTTTTTATTTTCTTCACTTATAGTCAATTTCTCCCTAGTCAAATTTAAGGCAAAATTTTTGTTTTTTATTTGAACTTTGATCACTTTCATGTTCTTTGCATCTTTAATCACACACTTTTTATCTTCAAAAAACACCTCCTAGCTTTTCTCTAATAGTTGAGTAACACTTAAATTTTTTTTTATTAATACCAATTATTTTTGCTGCTTCTATTATTGCTATTTCCAATTTTGACTTTGGAAATAATAGTTTTATAAAACTTTAAAGAATTCTCGATCATGTTATATGATTTGCACAACCAATATCAATAAGCTAAGTTTTTGTAGAGTTGTCGATTGTAAAACATGACATGGCAAATAGTTGTTCGTCTTCCTCTTCTTATTGATCCTCACCAACCTTGGCCTCTCCTTGTTGGAGATCTCACATTGACTAATGAAATGGCCTAAATAGTATATATAAGTGGGGATAATTATCAAATTACAAATCGGTTTTTTCGAATTGAGTTAGGCCTAAACTCACTTTCTTAATATGTTATTAGAGTTTATCCTAATAATTGTTATTAGGCTTATCAGGTCACCAGCAAACCACCTGCAAATGTTTAGTCTTGCAATATGCTCGAGATGTTCAGTCCTTGATGTGAGGAGATGTTAGAGATCTCATGTTGACTAGTAAAATGACTTGAATAGTATATAAAAATAGGTGACAATTCTCACCTTACAAGTGGTTTTGTAAGGTTGAGTTAGGTCAAAATTCACTTTCTTAAGATGGTACCAGAGCCTATTTTAATCATTGTTATTAGGCTTATCAGGTCACATATTATCGGACCACCTATAGATATCCAGTTCTGCAAACTTCACACTCAAGATGCTAGTCCTTGACATGAGGCAATGTCAAACAACCTGTCTGAGTAACCTTTAATAGTACTTGCATGCCTCGAATTTGCTCGTCCCTTGCATACTCTTTCTTCAAATAATCCTAAATTGATTTGGGTATTTTGAGGGTCATGATTGTGGTGAAAACTATTTGTGAAACACCAACAAATAAACATGTATTTTTTCCTTCTTGATTTTTCTTTCTTTGTACATTTTTATCTAGATCATGGTGGGATCGTCAAGCAGCAACAAAACATCATAATCTTCTTTTATGGCTTCCTAAAGATCTAAAGCATCCTCTAGGTATGACTCCATTTTCACTACCCAAAGATCATAGTTTTTTCCATCAAAGATAGGAGAGGTGACTTGTGAAAAAATTGTTTCGACTTTCATTATCACAAGTCCACAAGAAAATAGTTCTTTTTCCTGGTTTGTTGGCTTTTATCGTAGAAAGATATGGTTTTGAAAGATGAAGAAATATGATATTTAGAGGACCTTATTCAATTTTTATTCATGGGCTCTATATATAGAGCAAAAATGTAACAAAAATTTAAATACTAACATTATCCTAATCTTAAAATCAAACTCCTAACTTAAGTCTAAATTATAACAATAATATATTTATTTTTAACTAAACAATATCCTAAGAACTAAAACATAACAAGAATATAAAAAAAACAAATGATCTATTTTCAAATTATAGATATTTAGATATATATTTTTAATAGATACCAGGAATCACAAAAAAAGAAAGTTAAGAAAGTAAATTTCTCATAAAATGAAAATTGCTACAACCAGAGGAACAGTTCGTTTGTAAAAGAATGATAAGAATCGGCGCAAAACCTTTTTTCTTTGTTGATAAAGTTAAAAACACAGCACTTTACTAGTCATGATCTACAAATTAGTACTTTGTAGTCTTTATACTACCAACATCCGGAATAAAATTTTCATTTCCACAAGCAATTGTATGAAATACAAAGCTTTGAGTCAATATTCAAGAGTACTATTTCAAATCATAATCAATGCTCCATATTTTACTGATACATATATAAATAATTAACAACAACATGGCAAATTAGACCCAAAAATATTCTGTTGGGACCATGAGGTTTTTTTGGAGCCGTTAAAGAGAATCAATAAACAATCACACTTGACACAAACAAAGCCAGGAAAAAAGTTTCGACCCTGTCATTCTATTTGGAGCAAGAGGTTATTTGCCCTTGATAAAAAGGGGAGCACAAGGGTTGTTTAACTCAGCAATATGCTATATTCTAATTCTAGTTTTATTTGGCAGGTTGTGCCTTCTTATTGTTTTACAAAATTTATCAAAATTAAGTATAAACTGGAATAAATGAGTACTTTCATAAAAGCCAGGAATGAAAAACAAAATTATATATTAAAGCTATCAAAAATCGTATTAAAGACTAACATGTCATTAATGCTCAGCTAACAATAGTGAGTGTCTTTTCGTTCTACCACTTTTTCAAAGAAAAAAAAAAGACTAAAAGATGGAATCTATAAACTATTTTAGAGATATTAAGATTATAATAAACATAATGTCCAGTTCCTGCAGTAATAACTGTTACAGAAAACAAGGCTGGCAAGGTTCACCATGTACAAAGCATAGAAAAGTTGGGAGAATATTAGTAGTACATACCTCATTTTATGAAGGATCAGCTCTTATAACAGCCTTGCACTTATAAGGAGCTTTTCTACCAGCAAATGCATTCTAATAACTCTTCTTCATACAAGCAGCAACTAATACTAGTTCTCCTCATTATACTACATTAACCATAATCAATATAAATTACGTTTTAAAATAAAGATTGAAATAAGCAAAAAATAAAAAGAAAAAAAGCTTTTGAGAGGACAAACATGCGGGTCATGCAAGGCCATCACTCCCCCAAGGGTCCCTGTCTTGTCCTCCTTCATTCTATCTTTATTGGAAAATCTGATTTGGAACTCTAATTTACAATATTTATTATATATTAAAATTTCCTTACCTTCAACATTCCGTTGTAGTCTAGTTGGTTAGGATATTCGGCTCTCACCCGAAAGACCCGGGTTCAAGTCCCGGCAACGGAATATATTTTTGAATCCCCACTTCCGAAGGGACTTTATACAAGTTTTGCTAATAAGTTCTTAAAAATAATATATTTCCTTAAAATTGCTACTGAAGTGACTTTTATGATCGTTTATACAAGTTTTGCTAATAAGTTCTTAAAAATAATATATTTCCTTAAAATCCTTAAAATTGCTACTGAAGTGACTTTTATGATCGTTTTGTTATTTATTCCTTAAAATGATATATTTTCCAAAATTGCTGTCATAAAACATAATGAAGTCCTGTTTGTTGAGTTAAAAAACGCAATTTACAATATAATTTTTTCAGAGTATTTTTTTACAAACTATTATTTTTAACTTATAAGAAAGAAATATCAGCACAATAGTTATTTTAAAAAGAATTGTAAATTCACCATAATTATTATAATTTTTTAAAACATCTTATAACAAAGAAGTACTCTTTTCTTTTTGGAAAAAAAAAGGGTGCAACAACCAGGCCATAAACGAAAAAAATTTCTAAAAGTTAACTGTATCGGTCATGAACTAAAAATCTTTACATATTTTACTACGAAACTTATTCCAATGAGAAAAAAAAATTATACACTAATATTATAAAATTTTCCTCTATCATCAAATCACAAACTTATTTTTTAAGTAAATTTGTTAAATTTTATAATAATTTTCTTAAAAATGATAGTAGAAATTTATAATTTAATGACAAAATAAAACTACATTTCAAGGGCAGTACATTAAACTCTGTTCCAATTACTTATGTGATTCTATGAAAAAAGTCTGAAAAGGTGAAGCATAAGAAGCACAGAATCCTGCAGAAAAACTTAAATGAAACAATAGCTTCAATTAATTCCAAGCGTGAACCTCTTTGCAGGTAAAAACATATGAAAAACAATAACACTAGAAGTAAGACTAGCAATGACCTTGCTTGAGCAGCAGCTCCTATTGAAACACCAAACTTAGTTTTAAAGGTTACACAAAGAGTCTAACGTGCTATGACAAATTAAATTTCACTTTTCTTATAGTTCGTATTTCTCAGAATATTACACGTACAACAGAGCCGATGGCAACCAATTGAACTATGTTTCGAACCTCAGCTTGAGCAGCAACCAACTCTCTTCAAAGCAGACACATCATTTTTCAGATCAATTTTCTCTCCTTTGGCAGGCACAGATGCACTTCCATTTTCAGCTCCCTCTACTGCTTTCTTGCTAACAATGCGGTAGATTTGAGTCAGAACTTCAGCAAATGCATTCTCTACATTTGTGGCCTCCAGAGCTGAGGTTTCCATGAAGTAAAGTGATTCTTTCTCGGCATAGGACTTCCCATCTTCGGTTGACACGGCTACCAGGTGACGCAGATCTGATTTGTTGCCCACAAGCATCACGACAATGTTCGCATCCGTGTGGTTCCGCAATTCTTTCAGCCATCTGTCAACATTCTCAAATGTTGCATGGCGAGTCACGTCGTACACCAGAAGTGCCCCAACTGCCCCGCGATAGTAAGCACTGGTGATGGCCCGATACCTACAAACAGACACCATGTGAATTAACAAGATGCATGTTGGTGGGAAGCCATTTTACAAATTAGGTTAACTTAAGTAAACTCTCAATTTAGTCTCTTGAGTATTTCTCTCTCTTTTAAATAGTCTTTAAAGGAATGAAATTATATGAATAGTCCTTAAAGTATTGAAAATTCATCAGTTTAGGAGTATGTAGCATGATTTCTAACACATTAAGGACTATTTATATAATTTCATTACTTTTAAGGCTATCTAGGAGAGAGGGTAATACTTGAGGGACCAAATTGAAAGTTTACTCGTTTACTTATTACACATAAAACAATGGATTGTTAAGCAACATAGCAAAATTGCATAAATTGAGGTGGTCCCAAGGCAAAAGGACATATTTGTGACAACACTAACAGAACTTGAATAAGACTGCAATTCCATACCCAACATTTACATATTTGACAATTCCCTTAAACAAAGATTAGAGTCAATACAAGTCAGTGGAGCACATAAAAAAGACTGAAAAGTGCATACCTTAAATTTCCACTACAATAATTTGTATATGATATTTCAAACAGGTATCTCCCCCAATAATTAGGGCTTTATAATAGGAGTACAAAATGAAATAAAAACGAAGGCATCTGTTTTTTTATTCAACCCTTCAGGGAACATAATCAATATATTATAATGGGGGGAGATGTTCCACATTCAGCACAAACTTGGCTGGAAAAACTACATAATTTCATCAATGTAGTTATAGACAGAACACACAAGTATATAATTATAATTTAAGTGGTACCGGAAATTATTGGGATTTAACAAAGCAGTTGGAAAGAATACCATCAACCAAATGACTGTCCAAATATAGTACTGTTGATCTCTGCCAAGCACGCATCTATGGTTCCACATAGTAATGCCATTTCAGCTTTTCAGATGCAACAATCAAATTTCCAACAGAGACACTTTCAGTCAATTACAAAGTCTCCACAATGGTGTCTGTAGTAAAATTTCAACAGTACTTTAATCTTACCAGCAGGGGCGGTGCTAGAAGGGTTTTGTTTGAGAGGAATGGGAGAGAAAAAGATTTTTTTCAAGGAAAAAATTGATGAAAAAAGAGTTATGATATTGAACTCTTGCAGGGAATAGTTTATGGTAAACAGAACTATGGGTCAAAATATTATCGCAGTAATATAAATTTTATACCATTATGTTGCATTGTCAAAATTGCCAAGTATGTAATGAGAATAGCAAGGATGACAGAGTGATTATAATTCTGTTGACGTGTCAGCAATTCAACCTATAAGCCTACAACAATATAATTACATATCACATGTAAAAGAGAAGGTACAATTTTCTTTCTCATTCTTTCTTGTGGACTGCTTACCAACACACTTTTCCTTGAGTATAGCATGGAACTTGTTTCATTCTATAAGGTTCACCAAGTCACCATTGTTTACATAGAATACAATGATGTCAACAAAGAGTATGATTGATTACTCTAGTAGGTAGACCAAGAAAAAGGTCAAAACATACCCTTTCAAGGGATCTTTCACATGACATGTAATGAAAAACATATCAATTTCTATTGGCATATGCTTAATCAAGGTATGCTTGATTTTATTTTGCACCAAACTCAACTGAGATCTCAGATGATCAAAACCTACACAACCCACATATATACACATTTCAAATCCTTCCCAGGCTATAAAGTGGGAATGCAAAAGCTAAAGTTCAACAAAAGGCTTACCCATAGAAATATGATCTCAAATGAAGAGATTTGAGCAATAATTTCAAGGTCAGCTCATAAGGAAAATAATATTAAAAATAGAATAAATGAATAGAAAATTCAAATTAAGTACAATGGTCCATTTACAGACAAATAGAGTATAAATAGTCTAAATTAAAGACAAGAAGATCAATATTTTATTAACAATATACTAGTAACTAACACCTACCAGATACAGACAATGAGATATTGAACCAAATAGCAAAAGGGAAAATTACTGGTACGCAACAGTATATAGCCTTTTCTAAAGAAGGAAAACCTGTGCTATGAAGCATTGCTTGTGCATGAACCATAACAAGACCCAAACGTACTACAATCTAGTCAAAGATCGATTAGGCATTAGCCAAGCTCAACTGAACATGGTTTTATTTCAAATTCAAGTGCTACACAAATTCCTATTTTTGAGACCTCCTAAACGAAACAACTCTTGACTTTAAATGCCACACCACCATCCAAGCCAATGTTGAAACCCCATTTAATAAATTTGACCATTTCAACACTCACTCACGTGAGATACCAAACTCATAAAAAAACACGCCAACACATGAAAAAAATTGAATTCAAATCAAGTCCAGAACACTACACTGCCTCATCAACGGTCCCACTTTCACTTCCGATCTCAAAAACACAAATCCTCACCGACTCCACAAACCAAATCTAGAACAACACAAGCAACAACACTCACTTCATTCACTAACCTAATTCCACAAGCACACATTTCCCTTCCTTTAAACACTAATTAACAACTCATCCACATTACTTAAACTAGACAACCATGAAGCTCATAGATCAATCGACACATGTTCAAATCTCGAGTTTGAATCCTAAATATACATCTAAATGAGTAAAAACTTGCAGCTTCCAGTGGTTCTACCCGACTCGAATAAAGACAAAATCACGATCCACCCACCCAATTGCAAGTGAAAAGGAAACAACCAACCCAACAAAAACCCAAGTGGAGCAAAATCAAAATTAGATCCACCCAACTAAACCCACCCTTAAAAAATCACTTTTTTTTTCCTTAATTTTGGAGCGTTAAAAAAGAAGAGATTTTGACTCGAAACATGGGTACCCATTAGTGAGTAGAGCATGATCTTGCATTGTAGGGAAGGGAAGGAGGAAAAGGGGAACCTTTCTTGGCCGGCGGTGTCCCAGATCTGGGCCTTGACGACTTTGGCATCGACGTTCAAGGTGCGAGTGGCGAACTCGACGCCAATGGTGGACTTGGACTCCAAGTTGAACTCGTTTTTGGTGAAGCGAGAGAGCAAGTTGGACTTGCCCACGCCGGAGTCGCCGATCAGAACCACCTTGAAGAGGTAGTCGTAGTCGTCGTCGGCTCTGTAACCCGCCATTGCTGCTGTGCTCTCTTGTGCTTTCAATGGAAGAAAGAAAGAGACGAGTTTGATATGAAAAGAAAAGAAAAGAAAAGAAAGAAAGAAAGAAACTAAGAGTGTGGAAACGCTTAAAAAAGCGCCACTCACTCATCAAATCTTTTTTTTCTTTTTTTTTCCTTTTTTTCTTTTTGTCTTTGTTTTGATTCGCACGTACATGTGAGACTGATCTGGCGGTGGAGTTGGACTCGTGGTTGAAATTTATTTTCCATTTTTATTTTTACCGTATTAAGCACTGTGTTAAAAGTATACATGTTTTGCAAGAAAGAAAAATCGACGATAAAAATGTTTTAAATCAGATTGTATTAAAAAATAGTATCCTATTGATCAATAATTTTAAAATAATTATAATAAAAGTCAAAAATTTATCTTCCATAGCGATATACAATTAAATAATGATGTAATTTTTTTTATATTGTTAACCTTTCAAATTAAATTCAATATATAATATTTTTTTTAATAAAAATAATCAATCAAATTTTTTGACAAAAAATCAATCGCCAACAAAAAGATAATCTAGTACTCGCAACTCAATTATCTTTTCACTAACAATTTTATACTCAATTGCAAGAATTTTTCCTGTTCTATAACTAATGATGTTTTAGTTTTTCAATTTTTGTTTCAAAACTAGGGATATTTCAGAAATTCAATATTGTTTTTTCCATACACTTCTTTAAAACAATGAGAATTAATGTTGTGCTGACAACATTTAATATGTAGTTTTTTTTTGAAAAAATTAATAAAAAAACCACGTAGCATTAATTAAGTTAACACTAACTGTTAAACTTAGTATCAACTTTAGTCAACACTATCAAGATATTTAAGTTAGCAATGAAACTTGACTACCAAAAATTTTATTTATTACTTTAATTTTGGAGTAATACATTATACTTTCAATCAAATAGATTTGTTGGCGCTTATAAGTGGGATATCTTCGGTATTGAACTCTCTCCCATTATAAAAAACATGAGTGTCTAGTTTTTATATCTCACCATCCATACATGTTTTTTATATTAAATAATTAAATTAATTAACGATTCAGATCTCGTCTAATTTTTTTTTTTAAACGGAATAGGATCTGTGTCTGATATTCTTTCCTAACAAAATTTTTAATATAAATACTAAATTAGATTTAAATTTCTAATCATATACTTAAAAAACATGAATTTAATACTTAGATCAATCATCGTTGAAAAATATAATCTTTTAATTTCTCAAACAAATCATCTAAAAAATCATTGAATTCATAGTTAGTTGTTTATCCATCTAAGTTCATAATTAACACTTACTAATATAACAAAGTATTTCTATCAACGGTTTAAGTAGGAAAAAAATGATTTTCCGCCAATAAAGCTTGAATAAGTGACTTCCAAACATTGAAGGTTTAAGTAAAATATATATATATATATATAAAATAAAACATTTTATAATTTTTATTAATATAAATTTACGTGATTAGAAAGTTTCAGACGGCTTACAGCTACATGTCCGTTCCCAATCTTTTATCATTTTACTAACCTAGTTATTGATATGTTAACATTTACATGATTTACTAACCTAATATTTCGCTATCCAACTTTCTGTAGCCATTAATTAAAATATAAATAGAACAATAAAATGTTGGTACTTGGCTAGTTGGCTCTTCCCCAACAACTCCACAATGAACAAGCATTCAATTTTCACAGGCATTTAGTGTAGGAATAATTAATATCACCAAGTTAAAATTAAAGTTGATATAAGAGAATTTCTCGTATCCATCAAGTCTGTTCTGAAGATGGGCAAGTTCAATGGTGCCATGTTTTAAGAGAAATACTGATATAGGTTCTTTATAGGATTTTTTAGTTTTCCCCTAATTTTATTCACCTAGCTTTGCCAGCAGATACTTCCTATATTGTATTCTCATGTGGATTCTGATTGTGTTTACTTTTTTTTTTCTCTCTCACACACACACACAAAATTATACACAATATTTAATGTAAAAAGCTCTATATAGATAATAGAAAAACCATGAATAAAAGTGAAAATTATTATTTTCAGTAAGAGAAAGAAATTACAAGTCAATAAATCTCTAAATGTAAGAAGAGAAGAATAATACTTTTAAAAAAATAAGAGAATACACACATTAGGAAAAACTTCTTAGTAGAAGAGTATATTTTATTCTCTTTAGTTTGTTTTTTTTTTTCCTCTTGGTATTAGAAATTTAGAACGTTACTCAATTGTTGGATGCTTCAAGAGTTCAAGTGATGGAAGAGCGTTGTATTATTTATAGGTAAATTTTTAGCTCCATAATTCACCTAAAAACTTGTACTCTCCTTTTAAATGTAGAAAAACTATTCATTAATACTCAATGGTATGTAGACATCCACAGGAGAAATGAGAGATAAATGTTTGACAAAATTAGTGATGTGATATAAAAAAAAATTAAAAAGATTAAAAAATAAAGTTGTTATCCTATTTGAGATGTGAAACAAGTCAACATTATTAAATACATAATCAAGAGACTTGCTTCTTAGATAAAAAGAGCTCTTCCTTTTTTATTTTGAAGCCAAAAGTGGCTTACTTTTTTCTTTTTTTCACATTTACCCCATTTTGTTGGAGGGGAGGAGGAGGGAAGATGTGCATCCCAATAAATTCAAACCTTTAAGGCAAGTTTGTAATCAAATTTAAGTTTCCAACAATAGTTGGCATGCTATCACCCAGTTTTAGTTATGGAACTTTATGAACTCAGTTGTGATTTATTTTTCTAGTTCTATATCCCTGACCCTAAGATTACACGCTTTGCGTCCACAAGTTACCATTTCGATAGACCTACTAAAAACGCTGATATTTCTATACCAATAACATAAACCTAAAAATTTTCATTAAATTATTAGCAACAATTGCACACATGGGATGTGCAAGAGAGATGGTTTGGATTTAACAGAAGTGAGAGTTGTTGTGTAGTTGCAAGCAATGCTCATCTTCACACCAAGCACAACATAAAAGCCAAGCCATTGCTGATAGACGCTAGGGTCATATTGTCAGAAACCAATGAAAAACAACTTCAATATTATGCTTCAATGTATATCATTTCCTGTGTAATAAGTTTTCTGTATTTCTCTGGAGTTTGCATAATTGACTCCAATCGTTATGTGTATAATTGAGTTCTATATATTGTGGAGACGCCATAACCTTTACCATAAATTGAAGATGCAAAAGCTAACTTTTACTCATTCTATTTAAGTTTTCCAAATAAAAATTAGTCGTCGAAAAAGTCAGAAAATATTTCGAACTTTTATAATGTAAGAAATGAAATATATCCAATTGAATAAAATATAAAAGTATTTGGTGAACTAAGAAGAGAACAAAATGTTAAAAAAAAAAAAAAGACAAATTAAAATTTGAAAATGGCTAAAAATTAAGGGCAACTATATACTTAAAGTCAGAGGTGCATTTGCATCCCCTCAATCCTACGAAAGTTTACCTCTCAATTCAATCATTAAATGTATTTAGGTCAAGTTCAGAGTTATTCCTCACAAAAATTTATAAGAACGGGTGTATGTTTGATTAATATACTATACCAATGTGGATTTGCAGCTAGTATCATGCAACATCTTAGCCTTTCATTTTTTATTGCATTAGTAATTAAGGACAAAAGAGAATATAATAATGAATGGTTCTTATTTTAGTTATAAAGAAAAACTTGATGGAGAGTCCGGAGAGAATCCATACATCCTGTATATGCACAAACATTACTTAATATATCAAGTATAAAATAAAATAATATTAAATTTATAAGTTTTTAAGTCGAATTTCATTTTAATAATAATTCAAATTTTAATCAAATTCATTTTTAATTTAAGACTCGACGATTTTATATTCTCAAAGTTTTTTGATAAAACCTAAAATTGATTTTTTAAGACTAAACTTGTGATCAATTTCTTTGCACCTAATCCTATGGTTGATTCTTTTTATCTGAACTTTATGGTCAAACTTTTGATTGATTACTCACGTACTTGTAAGCATTTTTTTGTCTAACTTATTGTTATTAGTGACGATGAATATTATTTTTGATAAATCTTACAAAGTATAAATATAATATTTTTGTATAAAACATGCACAATTTACATAAAACAATTATGTTTGAGTTAGGTAATACCTTAAATTTCTCCTTTTGAATATTTAACACATCTACATACTTAAAACTTGAACTTGATATTCATGTTTAAGTTTATGAATCTACTTGGTGGTGTGCAGATACAATAATATAAGCATATGAATTAGTGTTTCGTATTATTTAGGCTTAATTGCATTTTTTATCTTTTAGATATTATAATTGTGATATTTTAATTTCTCAAGTTCTAATTGCACCAATTGGATCCCTCAAGTATTACAATTATGCAATTTCGGTCTCCAAGTTTTAATTGCGCAAAATATCACAATTATGCAATTTCAATTTCTCTATCTATCTTTCGTTAAATATTTAACATATTTTATTGATTTGTGATTAAATTACGATGTATAATTATTTTATATTATTTAAAAAATACCTCCAAATAATTTTTTAATAAATAATACATATAGTAACTGCGTAAAAACCTATGTATAATAAAATATTTTTACACTATTATTCAATAAAAATTATTATGTACATAAAAAATTTATTAATTTTTATAATAACTATCTTAAAATTTATAGCAACCATGATTTCTAATTAATTGATAGTATAAATTATTTATTCTATTTTTTTCTTCCTTGCATTAAATCATATATTTCTAGATTTTTGTGAACTCAAATGCTATGAAATAGTTCTATCGTCTACAATAGAATCTCGACTATTGAATTAATCCAAGGACTACTGTCGCAACCTGAAGTCACGACAGATAACCGACTTTCTTTGCATATCTCAGCCGAGTGCCTCTCGGCTATCTGGAGTCGCCACCTAAGTTTTTCTGGAACCTAGGAAAACCTAAGGAAAGGCGGGTCTATCGTCAGAGTTATGGGTTCGGGAGTTGGTTACATGCAAGAGGGGATGCAGGGGCCCCTAAGCATGTCTATCACTCGATAGTTACCCTTGGTTAGCTGTATGGGAGAGGGATGGTGTTTGTATATGGGTGGTGTTCTTGAGTTCTTACGTTTTAGGCTGGCGGTTGTAGGGTGTGGGGTCATTGACTTGATAGAGGTATGCCCTCTAGGCCTACGTACCTCGGCTTCAGAGGGTTCAAAGTCTACGTAGTTCTGGCTTTTAGATGGGTAAGGGTTAGGTTGAATTGGATCTCGTCATAATTGCCGAGTCGTGCCCGGTCTAGGGATTCAGGCCGAGACGTACTCGGCCTTAGATGGGGGATTAGGTTCTATTCCGGGTCGGTGTATGTCAGGCTAGGTGGGATTCAGGGGAGGATCTTGCTTGGTGATACAAATTTATGTTAAATTAATTAAGAGAAGAAAGGGGAGTTAACCAACCTGGACGTCGAAAGGAGTGAGCAGTCTTGATCGGTCTAGACTTGGGTGAAGGAGTCGACCAATCGGGCGTCGGAGTAAGTGGGCGGCGTGGATCGGCCCTAGACTTAGGCGCTTCCTCTATCTTTAGCGATCGTCAGTTTTTCTTCCTTTCTTTGCCTTTCTTGCCTTTCTTGCCTTTCTTTCTTTCTTGTCATTTTTCTCCTCCTTTTCTCATTCGCGGTGAGGTCTTATATAGGCTCTGAAATGGGCTTGGATCTCTCTCTGATGAGAGAATATTTTATTATATTTTATTTTGAATTTTGAATGTTTAACAGATTTATCCCGATTCTTGGGAAGAGAGGATATTTTATTTTGAATTTTGAAAAAGCTGACAGATTTATCTCAAATATTTTATTATTTTATATTTTAATTTTGAATATTTAACAGATTTATCCCTGATTCTTGGGAAGAGAGGATATTTTATTTTGAATTTTGAAAAGATGACAGGTTTATCTCGAATATTTTATTATTTTATATTTGAATTTTGAATATTTAACAGGTTTATCCCTGTTTGTTGATAACGTATAAAATCTTCAAGATTTTATTTGTTATTAGTTAAGGAACACCAGCTTGTGGTTGTTGGTTGATAACATATAAAATCTCCAAGATTTTATTGTTATCGATTAAAGGAAAGTCAACTCTGGTTGTTTGGGCCGGACAGTTTTGGGGTATGTGGTGGCCCCCTCTTTATTTAGGTTTTTTGAAAGGATGTAATCCTTTTCTTGGATAAGCGTAAATAAAAGATAGAGGTGAGGATGGGGGGTGGTTGATGTTTAAAAGTGAACATTTGGTAGTGGGCAAGGTATCACTAATTGGCACTCAACCATCTAAGTTTCACAAAGTACTTGGCAGCAGGCAAGGCACACAAAGGTGGCTGGTGCCCAACCCTCCAAGTTTCACAAAGTACCTGGCAGCAGGCAAGGCACACTTTTGGCTGGTGCCCAACCCTCCAAGTTTCACAAAGTACTGGCGGACAGTGCAAGGCACATTTGGTGCCCAACCCTCCAAGTTTCACAAAGTACTTGGCAGCAGGCAAGGCACACACTGGCTGGTGCCCAACCCTCCAAGTTTCACAAAGTATTTTTGAGTTTGTTATTATATTTTTGTGATGGTGGAAATTTTTAGGCCTTGGCGAGGTAAATGGGGTTATAACTGGGCCGGCTTATGAGATGGAGACGGCCTACGTGGGGCTGGCTGTGATGGAGTTGGTCTACGTGGGGCTGGCTGGGATGGAGTCGGTCTAGCTGAAGGAGGAAAACGCTAGTCTTCCGAGAGGGTGGAGTGCTTGGAAGGAGCCATCGTGGAGCCATGAAGATGGTTTCAACAAAGCCCTTAGGCGAATAGCTTTGTTGGCCCCAGATTTCGACCTCAGCCCGTATGATATGGCTAAGGATGTTAAAGGCGGGGAAATTGATTTCCCTCTTGGATTGAACTTGTAATTGTAAAAGCTTATTTATTAATGAAATGATTTTTGGCATTTTTCCTTGTGTGTTTGTTTTTGTTTTGTTTTATTGCGTTTTTACATTGATTGTTCATTAATGGCGTTTAGTTGGATTGGGGTATCAGTCTTGACTTGGGGTTTTGGTTATAGTGTACATGGGGCAATGGTAGTAGGTTAATGGGTTCGATGCTTGGGACTGGTGTTGCAAGCAAACAATCTACGTGCTCGGCTTAATGGAAGGGTTTTAATCAGTATTTAGGGAAAGTTATGGGCTAATGGGATCAATTCCTACAAGGGATGGTGACCTCTGAACTTGGCTTAGTGAATGGTTTGTGGCCATTATTCGTTAAGGAGTGGTGACTCGGGACTAAGAGGAATGCGGTTTGGATCGATGTGTGTTGACTCTCACGCTCGGATGAGAGCGAAAGAGTTGGTATGGGTTGGTAGATGGTTTTGACTCGAGTCGGCCTTGTGGTAGAGTAATGATAAGGGCCTTGGGAAGGTGGATTGAAGGCGTGAGGGGTAGCCATTGGATTATAGATGGATGGATAGCTTGTCCTTCTAGACTTGGCTTAGTGGAGTGATAACCTAATGTTTTCTAACTTCGGTTTAGTGGGTGATTCCGACTCGGACTCGGCCTTGGGGAAGGCGGCTTGAGGGTGAGATGGAAGGCGGTCTTAGAGTTGTTTTTGGTTTCTTTGGGGGTCAGAGACAGACTCGGTCGCGATGGATTTCGCCCAGACTCTTCTGGATTTTGGAAAACTACCGGTCTTTCGACATGTTTGGAAATGTATTTTGTTTACGATGATTTTAGCATATCTTAAGCAAAGGTAAGGAGAAGAGAGAAGAAGGAAAAGAAAAGAGTCTTATTATTTTGAAAAGATTACAATCATTTTTAGGAAATGAAATGAAAACTACTTAGACTATGTTTCCCTTGATCTTCGCTGTCTCGGCAAGGGTCTTCGCTACAGCAGGTGTCTTTACGGGGTGCTTGGGGATAGAACATTCTAACTGCGTCTGCATTGATGGGGTAGGCTAGGTCTTGTCCCTCGGCGTTGGTTAAAATCAATGCTCCTCCAGGAGAAAGCCTTGTTTCACCACGTATAATTTTCATAGTTAGGTGCCCGTTTACCCCTGGTCTTTGATGTTGGGCAGAACCTTTTTAGCACCATGTCCCCTTTTTTTGGAAGACACGGGGCTTTACCTTCTTATCGAATGCTCTTTTTATCATTGCTGGTATAGTTGGTGTACGGAAGCGGTGAGTCGCTTTTCCTCGATGAGGTTTAATTGGTCGGCGTTGTTGAACCCACGGTCTCGTCAACTCGGCTTCGGGCCCGGTACCCTTAGGGAAGGTATTTCTACCTCTTGGTAGGACTGCTTCCGTGCCATATACCGGCCAGTATGGGGTTGCCCGCGTGGATGTTAAATGCGAGATGCGGTATCCATGCGAGTGCATAGGGTAACATCTCGTGCCAATCCTTGTAAGTGACCACCATCTTTTGTATTATCTTTTCAGATTTTTTTGGCTTCTTCTGCTCCGTTCATTTTGGGGACGATAAGGTGTGGAATTGTGGTGGGTGGTGCGGAATTGTTCACAGAGCTCTGTCATCATCTTGTTGTTGAGATTGGTGCCGTTATGCTGTGATGATGTGAGCGAGGTCAGCCGTATCGACATATGATGTCCCTCTTGATAAACCAGTATTCTGCAGTCTTTACGCGGGCAGGGATAGGAGGATGCTTCTACCCATTTGGTGAAATGTCGATGGCTACCAATATGAACTGTGCCCGTTGGATGCTTTTGGCTCGATGGGGCCTATCACGTCGATGCCCCCATGGAGAATGGCCGAGGGGAGGCGGTGAGGTTGTGTAGTGTGGATGGGGCGGCGTTGAGGCGGTTGGCGTGTATTTGGCATTTTGCGCATTTTCGGACATGTTGGTAGCAATCTTGCCTCCATCCAGGTCAGTAGTAACCTGCCGGAGTATTCGGCGAGCTAGGGCATGTCGTTTAAAGTGAGTGCCGAATATTCCTCGTGTACTTCCTCGAGAATTTGCTTAGCTTCTTGTTCATCTACACATCGGAGAAGTGTCATATCGGCGTTTCTTTTTGTAGGCGTGGTCCGCTTAGCGGAAGTTGGAAGCCGGGCGTCGCGCAGTTCGTTCTTTGCTTTTTCGGGCGTCCTCGGGATACTTGCCGGTCTCGAGGTACCTCTTTATGTCGAAGTACCATGGTTCCGTGTCACTTTCGGCGTTCTTTATTTCTCGGGAAAGGCATTGGCGTACGCGGTTTGTGGGCGTTTGTCGGACTTGGATTACCATTTCTGTCCTTCGTTTATCCGTACCATGGCGGATAAGGTGGCGAGGCGTCTGCCGTCGATTTTCCTCACGGTGGGCGTGGGTGAAGGTGATCGCCGAATGCTGATATGATTTCCTTTGCGTAGTCATAGTGCGGGATCAATTTGGTATCCCTCGTTTCCCATTCTCCACGGAGTTGGTAGATAACTAGTCTTTGAGTCTCAAGAAAACCTAAGTTTCTTTACTTGGTGGTCTAAGGCCATTAAGAGTCCCATAGTGCATGCTTAAGTGATTCGGCCATGTTGTTGGTGCAGATCAAAGCCTAACTTAGCGGCGAAAGGGAAACACTGGTTGTTTGGTGAAATTAGAGCGACTCCGATCCCATTCCCAACGATATTAGAGGCTCAGAATCGAACCACATTGTCCACTCGTCACCGTGTTGGTCTGGTCTCTTGAGGCGGTCATGAGGTGCTTTCGTCACGGGAACTCATGGCTCCATGGTTAGGTGTCTGGCGAGGGTGATAAGCGAGTTGGTCGGCTAGGGCGCTCCACTTTGTGGCCGGTTTGGTTTACGTAAAGAATGTCATATTCGGATAGGGCCATTTGCCAACGTGCGATCCGTCGGTGAGGCGGGCTTTTGAAGATATACTTGACCGAGTCGTTCTTGGCCACTAACCAAGTCGTGTGGGCTATCATGTATGGTCACGAGTCTTTTGGCGCCCAAACGAGGGCCGACAAGTCCGTTCGAGTCTTTGAGTACCTTGTCTCGCATGATCGGTGAACTTTTGCTCAAGTAGTAGATCGCGTGCTCCTTTTTTCTTTGGGCATCTCGTGACCTAGCATACCGCCCATGGATTCTTCTAATATGGGTGAGATCTGATATTAGGGGGGTCGATCTGGCGTGGGTGGTGCAATCTTGGGGATTTTCTAGGTAGTGTTTGATTTTTTTGAAGGCTTTTCGGCATTCTGTATCCCATTCTTTTCTTTGCTTCTTTCGCAAGAGTTTGAAAATAGGGCTACAAGTGGTCATCAAGCCCCAGGAAATGAAGCGGGATATGAAATTCACTGCCCGAAACCCCCACGACCTCGCTTCCGTTCTAGGGGTGGCATTTCTTTAATGGCCCTCACCTTGTCTGGGTCTACTTTGATACCATCCTTATTGACTCTTTAAACCGAGCAACTTGCCCGTTTTTACCCGAAGGTGCATTTGGCGGGGTTTAATCGAAGTTTGTACTTCATGAGTCGATGAAGAGTTTCATAAGTCCTCTATATGCTGCTTTCGATTGTTTTTGATTTTGCGATCATATCGCCCACGTAAACTTCAATTTCTTTGTGCATCATGTCGGTGAAATAGGGCTACCATGGCTGCATTGGTATGTTGCCGCGCGTTCATGAGTCAGAAAGGGCATTACCTTATGAAAGGTCCCCCGTAGTGTGATGAGCGTGGTCTTTTCTTGGTCTTACGGGAGCATCATGATTTGGTTGTATCCGAGAATCCGTCCATGAATGAGAAGAAGGCGTGTTGGGCGGTATTGTCGACGAGGATGTCAATGTGAGGTAGTGGGAAGTTATCTTTAGGACTGGCTTTGTTCGAGATCCCTATAATCTACGCTTGCACGCGTACTTTTTCCATCTTTTTTAGGCACTGGCACTATGTTGGCCACCCATTTAGGATAGTGGGCAAGCTGCGAGGAACCCTCTGATTCCATTGTTTTTACTGCCGTCTTTGATCTTGAGGGCTATCTGGGTCTCATCTTCCGTAGTTGTTGCCTGATCGGAGTGGCCCCAGGGGGGTAGGGGTAACCGATGCTCAACAATCTGTCGGTCTAGGCCGGGCATGTCTTGGTATGACCAGGCGAAGATCTGCGTATTCTTCTAGAAGTTCGAGGAGTTTGGCCTTGGAGGTTGGGGGTATTTGCACTTGCCTATGCGGATTTCCCTCCCGCCTATCTCTTTCGTAGACTCACGCTTCGAGGTCCTCTACAGGGGCCTCGAATCTTGCTTTTTTCTGTACCTATCCCGTCCCTATGTCTTCCCAGGGTTTTGGCTTCTATGCCTCGCTTGGTGTGTCGGGAGGGTCGAACTCTTCATTTCCTAGGCGCGAATCGTTTATTGGGCTGTTTTCGTTTTAGAGAAGATTTTTAGCGTGAAAGAGAAGAAAAGGACGAAAATGAAGACATGCTAAAATTTAATTGGAAAGGTCTGGATGGTTTTTACAAGCACGATATGAAAAAGAAATCAAAACAAATTACATTTCCATTAAGTCTAGGTCTAGTAGTTCCTCTACGGTCCAGTTGGTGAGTTCTGCTTGTGTAGCCTGTACCCAAGGTGCTTGGTCTTCGCGTCCTTTGCGATTCTTGACACGCTTCCTCAAATGCGAAGGGGGTCCTCGAGTGTTTCCATAGGTGTCGCTTGCCTGATATCCTATTAAAGTAGACGCCACAGGTTTTCAAGCTATCCGGATGGGGTAGGCGCACTGTTAGTTGGGGCCTAATCCTTTGCCCACTGATATCCTTCCTTGATCATGATTTGCAAGGTAGCGCTTTCTTGAGGGACATGGCGTCCCCAGGTCCCTGTCATTGTCGATCTCTAATGACTGTAGGGAGGTTTCGAGGGCTTCCTCGTCTCGCCGATATATTCTTGAGGGGGGAGTGGTGATCACGAGTTCTTTCTCCCCAGGATGCTGATGATGCGATGATCGATGAATTTCACCTGCTTTGGTGGAGGGAAGATGGAACAGTGCCCCGGCGTGTATCAAGGTCGCCCGAGGGAGGCGGTATGGCCGAGGCGGATGTCCATGACTTGGAAGTCAATGTTGAACCGGGACCGGCCCAATGAGGAAGGGTAAGAGACCTCTCCCATGACTTCTCGCTTTGATCCGTCGAATGCTCGTACTATTATGGAGCTAGCTTTTTAAGCTGGCGTTCAAAGTGAAACGAGTTTGTCAATGTAGTCTTGGGGGGAGGACATTTAGGGAGGAGCCGTTATCTACTAGGACTCTGGCGATCATGTAACCCCAGCATTTTACCGAGATGTGAAGTGGCTGGTTGGGCCCTTTCCTTCTTTGGGTATCTCGTCCTCGAGAGAAAAGGTTAGGTGGCCTTTACTGGTGATGTTGTTGACCAAAGTGCCAAATTTTTCTGTAGTTATGTTATGAGCCACGTGAGCTTCTGTAGGACCTTTAGGAGGAGGTTACGGTGGGCCTCAGAATGAAGTAACGAGGGACAAGAGTGAGATTCGTGCTTGGGGGTCTTATTCATTTGGTCGAGGAGGCTGATGCTCGCTTACGCCTTATGATCTTCAAGAATTCTTCTTCCTCCCTTTTCTGGTGTTGGAGCAGGGCATTGGAGGTTGGAGGCTTTGTGCCTCGGAGAGTTTCAGTGTGTAGATGCGCCCGCTTCTGGTGAGGCCTCCTTCCTCGGCTATGTTAATGACCTCCTTGCGGGTTCCATTTCGGGAGGTGCGGGCTCATATAACCAAGGCACAGCATGGTTATCCTGATAGGTTGGTTGGGGTGTGATATTGATAGTGAGGGAAGGGCTGGTCATTTGTATCGGATCGTAGTAGATAATGGCGGGTTCCCTTGGGGGTTCCCGCCTATCACTTTGCGACTTGGGCGTGATCGCTTTCCAGCCTTACGCTCGGCCGGTAGCGTGATCCAAGGTGTTGATTGATGCCCCCTCATGGGGCGGGGAGAGGGTTGGTACTTACATTGGGCTTGTTTGGTTCCAACTTGGCCATCCTTGCTCCAAGAGGTCTTGTACCTTGTGTTTAAAAGCCCAACAATTCTCCGTGGTATGGCTGGGCCTCCCTCATGGTATTCGCACTTAGCGGTTGGGTTGTAATTCTGAGGGTATGGGGGTTCTAGGGGTCGAAGTGGCACGGTTGAGATCATCCGCTTTTGGAGTAGTTGGTGGAGAAGAGGCCGTGTATGACATTGGTATGGGGTAAAGTTCCTCCCGAGGCGATTTGTCCACAGGGTCTTGAGGCGTTTGTTGCCTCGGCCTTCTTTGGAGTTTGAGGTCTTTGGGGAAATGATTATTCTGAAGGGGGTGAGGGTTATTGGCGTAGTGTTTGGTCCTCCGCCGAGATCTGACGTGGCTTCCCCTTTCTTCTTTTCAGGCAGGAATTTTCTTGGTGAGTTGGTGGGGTGATTGGTAAATTTTCCCCGCTTGATTCCTATCTCGATTCGCTCCCTACGGTGGCCCAAGTCCAAAAGTTGGAGGCGACACTTCCCACAGTTTTTGTCGTAGAAGAGGGCTTAGGCAATGTTTCGATGAACATGGAGACCATCTCTTTTCCGTTAGGGAGGTTTGACTTGTGCCCGCTAGCTCGCGCCATCGTTGTGCATAGTCCTTAAATCCTTCTTGAGTCGGGTTTGGCAGGTTCGGAGAGGGGCCAGGTCAGGTGCCATGTCCTCATTATACTGTATTGGCGGATGAACGCCTCGCTGGGTCCCTCCAGGTTTTACTTGTCCCTTCTCTAGGTTAACGTACTGGAGTTGGCGGGGGGGGGTGAGGCTATCTTGGAAGCGATGTACCGGGATCTTATCGTGGTGGGCGAGGGTCGCCATCTTTCGGCGATACATGGCCGGGTGTACCCGAGGCGGGAGCTTCCCTTATATTTTTCAAACTTGGGGGGTTTTGAAGTCTCACAGGAAGGACCACGTCGGGCATTAGACAGAGGTCTACCGCATCAGCCCATGTCCCCCGGTGCCTCAATGAGTCGGACTCGTTGTTCCGGGGAACTAATCTTCTGCCGTCCCGGACGGGGGTAGCCTCGGAGTGTCTAAGGGTGACCCGCCTGGGGGCGAAGAATAGGGAGATGTTGAGGGCCTGCCGTGGCCCGAGAGGCGATCTGTTGGGGTTCTTCCAATGTTGGGGCCTCGGTGAGGCGGAATTCCATCCTAGGGGCATTCCATATTGCGGGGTGAAGCCTGGGGGGGTATGTCGGGGGTTCCCTGGGTGGCGTTGGATCTTTGTTCCTATAGTGTCTATGGGAGCGGGTGGAGGTACATTCAGTGAGGAGCTCGAACACCTTATTCAAATTTGCTCTTTTATCTCTCCCATACTCTCCCTTATTTGGCCAGACCTCTGCCCTAGCGGATGTTCTGCTGTTCGGCTCGTCTATTGCTTGCTCCATGTGGCGAGTACGAGCTCTAGTGCATCTTGGTGGGTGGGTAGCGTAGTTGACACAGACGGATGTAAAGGGGAGGAAATTTTAAGCGAAAAGAGAAAGCAAAGGTATATACATGCAAAGATGTCCAATTAGAGGTTTTATTCAAAAATGGAATCGTCAAAACACATAAGCAGTTCCCAAAATAGTATGTGGCCTAATCTAATCAGGGCAAGGGGGTCCGAGCCCTTAGCTGATCATATAATTCCCTACAAAGACCTAGGAATCCCGTTATTTCCCTTGGTAACTTCATGAAGTCGGCCATGCCTTCGGTTGCTTGGAGACTTCGCGGTATGTCTTTTAGTGCCAGGTTGGCTAGACTTGCTAGTTTGAGGAATTTGTCTTTTCAGGAGGCGGCCTGCTGTGACCACGTTACTTGTTCTTCGGTATTTGTCGGCTATATCTTTACATCGTCGTTTCCACCCTTCTGCTGTTCGCTTGAGGCTCTGGATGGTTTCCTTGAGTCGGGCTTCTTCCGCCTCCGCCTTCGAGCGGGTTTGGACTGCTTCCGATAGGATTTTTCTTTCTTGCTCTTTTAGGAGCTCATTGGAGAGGTTGGCCCTTGTGAGTTCCTCTTCTAGAGTGGATACTTTCTCTTGGAATCGGTGGAGTTGCTTTTGTTGTTCGGTTTCTTTCTCACGTGCCTCTAGAAGTGCCTTCTCGAGCCGTTCTTTATCTTTAGTTACACAGTCGCTCGGCTTTCCTTGCGCACATCGCAGTCGGCAGCTTTAAGGCAGCTGCTTTGACCCTTAATCGAGCCTCGTGCTCATCATCACGGCCTTTTGGTGATCTCATCGTTTACATGTTTTTCGTGATAGACCTCATCTAGTGCCTCCTCGAGTTTCCGCTTCCAGTGCGCCTTTTCGGCCTTTGTCTTATCTAGGGCTCTTTTGAGCCTTTCGACTTCGAGGGTTTCTGTACCTCATATGGTGGTCTTTGGGATCTGAGATAGATTCTTGTCCCATGGGAGTTCGAGTTCCTTGGCTCGTCTTTCTACCCACTGGCGGTATTGGGCCGAGGCCCCGCAGCCGGAGTTTTTTCTGAAGTTCCCCTCTTGGTTGGGTTGTTCCAAGCACGGCGTATTTTCCGATGGTGGACCCCTTCGTACTTGAGCCCCCCGTGAGTGCGAAGGAGTCATGGCCCTTTCGATGGTGGGACTATTATTGGGTAGCTTTGCTGTCGGATTTGCCAGTTCAGGTTGTAATTGATTGCTCCTTGCGTCCCTAATAAAGGCACGTTTAGTAACCTTCACATTTAGCGATGACGTCTTTGCCTTTCATTCCATGGCAGGTACCAACGGATGGATCTTTCGGTTGCTTTTTTCGAGCTTTTGAGTCCACTCTTCGTTGGTCATGGTGGGCACCCAACACCATTTGAAATTTTCTATGGGGCAAAGGGTGCGGTGTTTCTTGGAAGAGATGGGAGGTCATCCAAGGTATAAGAGGGGGTGCAGCCCCTTAAGACTCCTCGTCTCTGTTCGCCACATTGGTGGAGGGAGTAGTATGTGTCTGCCAGGGCGCCATGGTGGGGTTTTCCCCCTTGTTTCTTTGGCCGGGGAATACTTCCATAGCTGGACTGACCCACATGATTTTTACGCTCGATGGAATAGGAAAATCCCATAAATTAGTAGTCGAGAGTGTTGATGAAGGTGGGCCAATCTTTTACTAGTTGGAGATGTTCAAGCCTTTGTTCGGGTAGGTCTGGGAGGCCCTCGGTGCCATAAGCGCTTCTTTATGCTTGCGACCAGATCGCCGGGGACTTTCAAGAGGCGGGCTATGGTGCCCCGGGGCGGGGCTGCTCTTGGTGGAAATATAGCGTTCCTTCTCCCGGGGGTAGGCCAGGAGACGTTCATACTCTTCTATTGTGGGGGCTATCCGGAAGTTTCTTGAAGGTGAAACATCGCGGGTGCGTCATAATCTGCACCGGGGCTTCTAGGGCCTCGGCCAGGGTTTCAATGTCCAGTGGGTGTAGGAGATTGCCATGTATCTTGTCAAAGTTGATGCGCTATTGCCCTTTGAGGTGGCTGCCAAGGTTGCGGAGGGTGTGCTGCATTCCGGTACCCGAACTGGGCAGGGATATCCTACTCTACCTGTTGAGGATGTGTCTGGTTACCATTTTCCGAAAGTCCTGGTCGTTAGTCAAGGCCGACTTGTGCGGGGCTTAGGGTTCTGCAATGGGGACAGTTCGGTTGCTAAGGTTTTTGGTGGGTATGATTCGGACTCGGCTTTGGGCTTAGATCAGGTTTACCCAGGTTTGGTTTGACTTGAGTTTAGGATTCGGGCCAAGTAGACTTGGCGGTTAGATTTAGATTTAGGCTTAGTCCGATATAGGTTCGGTCCGACTTGGACATAGGTTTGGTTTTGGCTTAGGTTCGGTCTGATTCAGATCCAGGACTTGGTAGAGTGGACTTGACTACCAGGACTACGAGGAGTTTTGGGCTAGGGACTCGGTTAGGACTGGGACTAAGTTTTACCTAACTGGGACTAAGGCTCATGACTCGGACTAAGGTTTAGCTAATTGACTTGGTCTAAGGTTTATGACTCGGACTAAGGTTTAGTTGGCAGACTAGGTCTAAGTTTTATGACTCGGATTAGGGTTTGGCTAGACTGGACTAGGTTTTACGACTCGGAGTAGGGTTTGGTTAGCTTGGACTAGGGTTTATGACTCGGGCTAAGGTTCAACCGACTAAGGCTAAGGTTTAGCTGATTGACTTGGTATAAGGTTTATGACTCGGACTAAGGTTTAGTTGGCAGACTAGGTCTAAGTTTTATGACTCGGATTAGGGTTTGGCTAGATCGACTAAGTTGTACGACTCGGATTAGGTTTGGTTAGCTTGGACTAAGGTTTTACGACTCGAAGGCTAAGGTTCAATCGACTAAGATTCATGACTCGGGCTAAGGTTCAGCTGATTGTCTTGGTCCGACTCGAACTAAGGTTTAGTTGGTTGACTAGGTCTGAGTTTTATGACTCGGATTAGGGCTTGGCTAGACTGGACTAGGGTTTATGACTCGGGCTGAGGTTTATCCGACTGAGGTTCATGACTCGGACTAAGGTTTTAATTGATTGACTTTAGTTAAGGTTTGAGTTTTTTTTTTTTGAAGGATCCCCCAAGGTTCTCACCATTTGAATTTCTACTTCCTCACCATTGGGCTCTGGGTCTATGGACTCCCGAGGTTTCAAAGACGATCGGGATCAATTCCCAGATGTTCTGGCTCCCCAGTCATCAGCCCGGTGGGACTATCACGGTCACCGTATGAGAAAAATCTCGATGAGGGTACCGCTTACACCCCCGCACTCCCTAGCTCTCGTGTCAGGGAATAGAATTTGCGCTCATGGATATATTTGCTCTCTGACCCCCCGTTTTTTTTTTGGAAGACTGCCCCCATGTGCACCCGTCCCCCACAAATAAAGAATAATAGAAGCAATAATGGTCATCTATCCTATGATTCCATGCAATACAGACGAAAGACGAATAAAGCTAAATCATGCAAGATATAATATCACAAGCATCATCCCTCTCTGGGCAAGGCTAACCTAATAGGGCTCAACTCTCTTAGAAAATCCCCAGTGGAGTCGCCATCTGTCGCAACCTGAAGTCACGACGGATAACCGACTTTCTTTGCATATCTCAGCCGAGTGCCTCTCGGCTATCTGGAGTCGCCACCTAAGTTTTTCTGGAACCTAGGAAAACCTAAGGAAAAGGCGGGTCCGTCGTCGAGTTATGGGTTCGGGAGTTGGTTACATGCAAGAGGGATCGGGGCCCCCAAGCATGTCTATCACTCGATAGTTACCCTTGGTTAGTCATTTGTATGGGAGAGGGATGGTGTTTGTATACGGGTGGTGTTCTTGAGTTCTTACGCTTTAGGCGGTTGTAGGGTGTGGGGTCATTGACTTGATAGAGGTATGTCCTGCAGGCCCACGTGCCTCGGCCCGAGAGGGTTCAAAGTCTACGTAGTTCTGGCTTTTAGATGGGTAAGGGTTAGGTTGAATTGGATCTCGTCATAATTGTTAGTCGTGCCTGAATCTAGGGATTCGGGCCGAGACGTACTCGGCCTTAGATGGGGGATTAGGTTCTATTCCTGCCGGTGTATGTCGGCTAGGTGGGATTCGGGGGAGGATCTTGCTTGGTGATACAAATTTATGTTAAATTAATTAAGAGAAGAAAGGGAGTTAACCAACACAGACGTCGAAAGGAGTGAGCGAGTCTTGATCGGTCTAGACTTGGGTGAAGGAGTCGACCAAACGGACGTCGGAGTAAGTGGGCGGCGTGGATCGACCCTAGACTTAGGGCGCTTCCTCTATCTTTAGCGATCGTTTTTTCTTCCTTTCTTTGCCTTTTCTTGCCTTTCTTGCCTTTCTTTCTTTCTTGTCATTTTTCTCTCCTTTTTCTCATTCGCGGTGAGGAGGTCTTATATAGGCTACTGAAATGGGCTTGGATCTCTCTCGATGAGAGAATATTTTATTATATTTTATTTTGAATTTTGAATGTTTAACAGATTTATCCCATTCTTGGGAAGAGAGGATATTTTATTTTGAATTTTGAAAAAGTTGATGATTTATCTCGAATATTTTATTATTTTATATTTTAATTTTGAATATTTAATGTGATTTATCCCTCGATTCTTGGGAAGAGAGGATATTTTATTTTGAATTTTGAAAAAGATGACAGGTTTATCTCGAATATTTTATTATTTTATATTTGAATTTTGAATATTTAACAGGTTTATCCCCTGTTTGTTGATAACGTATAAAATCTTCAAGATTTTATTTGTTATTAGTTAAGGGAACACCAGCTTGTGGTTGTTGGTTGATAACATATAAAATCTCCAAGATTTTATTGTTATCGGTTAAGGGAAAGTCAACTCTGGTTGTTTGGGCCGGACAGTTTTGGGGTATGACAACTACCAATGTTAATAATCTCTTAGTTGTTTGAATTTTGGAGAGCTCAAAAATCAAAAGTATTTTTACTTTCAATTTGTTTTTTTTTTTTTGGTATTTTGAAATTTGAAAATATGCATAAGAATTTCTCAAAGTACTTTCACAAGTTTTATCCAAAAATAACTTAACAATTGAATTAATCCGACAGCCAAGATGATGTAGCAAAAGGAAGAAGTGGAGTGGTGCAGAGAATCCGCGCTGAGTTTTAGTGCTTTTAGCCCTTAAAATAGAATTTATAATTGCATTACATATCAATTATAACTTAGTCGACCTTTGCGATCAACATTCTGCAGCTAGAGAGTAGGAAGAATATTCGCACTAGGCTTCTCACTCATATGGATCAGTACTTACTTTTGAGTGCGGTTTAAGTGGTTACCAATTTTGCTTTTTAACAATATATACCATAAATAGGAGTTTGATGTTTAGTTACGTAAATAAATATCTTTAATCATGTAAATAGAATAGTATGTGTAAATAAACAAGTTATCTCTTAATTAATATTTTATTTTTTCAAAAAACCTAGTTTTATTACTTTCCACAGTGAAATTTCTTCCTATCCAATCCCATATTAGAAAAAATTAATAAAATAAAATAGTAGACAACATTCAACAGGATGCTGCAAATTAGCTGTGTTTCTTTATACTTTTCGTTGGGCTGATTGCAAATTTGAAATGGAATGGATTCCTTCTCCAACTTTTGGGTAAGAAAAAGACTACTCCAGGATACCACACTGATAAAAAAGAAAAAGAAAAAATAAACCTACTCCAAGATGTAAATTCAAATTTGTATTTTAGAAAAAATTATTAAAAATATAATTTAATTAATTATAGACTAAAGTATAATATATTTACCTCTATTACCAAGAAAAAATGTATTTTAATATAAGAAAAAGAGATGATATAACACTTCAGTTAGTAATATAAAAAATATGTTGATAATAAAAAATATTAACAATTTTTAATAAAAATTAAATAAAATATCATATATTCGAATATATAGTAAAAAATAATGTAATTTTTAACTTAAAAAAGATAATAATAGTGTAATATTCATGTGTAAAAACAGCAATGATACAATATGACTATTGAGGTAATAAGCTAAAAGCATAGTGCTTCTATAGTAATATTTTTTGAAAACAACTCTGCTACTACGTTGTGCAAAATCTAGTGTTTTGTGCATGGGCAACCGAAGCATATATATAGATATCCAATTCCACAAGATTTAAGAAATGGGGGAAGAGAAGGAAATGTTGATTCGTTACTGATTGCAGAGAAATTATGCATAGCCACTAAAAGTACGTTGAATCGTTCTAAGTTAAAAAAAAAAAAAAAAAGTTTGGTTGGAATGACGAAATTTACAAACTTGGTGTACAAGAGACAACATGTAAGAAATCAAATCGAGTCCTCGGTTATTACCATCATGTTACTGATGAGCCACTCATGAGTTGCAATTTTTTAGAATTTCACTTGCTTTTAATTTTTTATACAACATGCTGCACTTCAAACTGTCCTCATGCAGAAAAAAATCTCGTGTGTGCTGCGTGAGTTATTTGAGTGCGAGAAAAAAAAATTATTTTGTTAAATAATAGAGTCACTAGCTAATTATATCAATATGCTACGTAGAACAAAAGTGTGTGTAATTGATAAATATCTGACAGTAAGAGCTCGAGTTGAGCAAGTGAACGTGTGAAGAAATTATTAATCCTAAACCACCTTATCTCAAATAATCTTGACGTAACATATGATTGAATTGTATTAATTTTTTTTATAAAATAAAATTTTTAGTAACATGTTACTTAAAAATTGGTCATGACCATAAACGCGTTGTGATTCGGATCTATATAATAATTTCTGAGTGGGGGCTAAAAGAATGAACCTTCTTCCTTTGATTACTTAAAGAACTGAATCTCAATCACACAGAAGTCACATTACCATTTTTTGTGTTTGGATAGATTAGGTACATGTACCCATAAAAAACAAGATATATGTCTCGCTATCGTGTACTTTTCTCAGGTACAAGCACACTTCCACAATACATGATATTAGAAGTCCTACCTTTAAAGTAACCAATCTCCCTCATTCATCACTTTTTAGTTGCTTATTTTTTTTCTTTTGTCTTCACCTTCATTCAAGAAAGAATTAATTGCATGAAACAAGTCACCAATAATGTTTTAATTCGTATCCCAAAATTGTCGTTGACTTATTAGAAAATATCGCATCATTTGTTTGAATTTTTATATGCAAATTATATATTTGATTAATAACTTCATATCGTCAATTAATTTTAAAATAAAATCTAATATCATATCAAAAGTTTATAACTCATTTTAATAAATTATTTATGATGTGAGCATCTAATATAGTATCACTTTTCCGAACATAATGTATTATTATATATGACACTTACGATGGGAAGTCACAATTTTATTTTATTTTTTTGGAAGTAGATAAACATTCTCCAAAAACTTTAAAATGTTGGCAAACCAACTCTTCGAAACTGATTATTGTGCATTTGACCCAAATCAAAACCTAGTTGCGTTCTGTAATAGATTGAAGAACATATATAGTAAAAGGGTCACAATAATTTCTAACAGTTTCCAAGCATTGGTATATGGTGGAACCACTAATTTAGCCATCCATTGTTTCAAGTCAAAAAAAGTTGACCTGTATAATTCATGCACGGAATTAATGTCATCATGCCTCCTTGAGAATAAGGCCATAATGGAATGTCAAAGTGGCGGCCATAATATGAACTATGCTAGCCAATGAACTACGAAAGAGTTTACTCTTTATGAGATAAAAACCACAATGCTTTGTGGTGAAGATTCAACTTTACAAGCAACTCACCAAGGTGTTTGGAGAAAACAAGCAAGAATAATGGATGTCACAATATCATGTGAACCTAACCCAACATCTAAAGGAAAATTTAGGGCACTTATCACTCTTATAATATCACGTGCCGTTTAACCTTTATGCAACCGTGCACTATTTCTATAAAACAAAATTACTAGGAACAAATTTTTAAACACATGTTTTTCTATATATATATAACAAGAGAGGATAAGTTATTTTAAAAATAATTCTAAGAAGTTACTTTACTTTTTATTTTCTAACCATCTAGCGAATAAAATAAATTACTCGTTATAGTTATTAATTTATAAGAAAATAAAAGACGAAAATGGAGAATAATTATCTTAGAATTGTTTCGGAGTAATTTGACAATAAAAAAATGTTATTTGTATAACAAAATGTATAAAGAAAGAAAAAAAAAGAGTGTGAAGTGTAAATAATAATGTTGTTGAGAGAGATAAATACATAAAATAATATTATATAAATTACTATAGGAATTGTTATATGTATATTATTTCTCACTATAAGAAATGTTATTTATACATCAATAATTTATAAAAAAAAAAAAAGAAGCTTGAGGTATAATTAATAATATAGTGAATAGAAATAAATATATAAAATAATATTATAAAAATTGTTGTATATATATAATGTATAAGTGAAAACTTGTTGAAAATTATAAATAAATTTTAATTAATAGAATGTATATTAAAAAAAATACATTAAAGAAGAGAAATTATTAACTGATTCAATACTATCTTGGTTGCTATTCATCTCCACATAACATATGGTTAAAAGCTATTAATTCTCTCAGGTAATTAAAAAAATTGAATACTTATCTTATAAAAATTAATATATAACATAAATAATTAATAATCTTATATTACTTTTTTTTTTGTGGTTAGAGGGTGTGTCGTGATCAACTCTTCTTGGCTAAACAGCGTAAACCTCACGTCTCACTCTTCCTCTCTTTCTAATATTTAAATTGCAACAACGTCACATCATGTTCTTTTTTTCTCTCGTGTTTCTTTTCATCTTAAAGAAAGATTCAAAAGAAAGTTAAATTAATGAAACAATACACAAATGACCCGAATTGTCAAAGTTGTTTTTGTGTCTTTTCCTTCTGGCACGAAAAAAGGGAATTCAAGAGGATCCAAATCATATAAATAGCATGCACAAGCCATTCTTTCTTTCAACATAACACAAAGACACAAACACATTGGTACCTTTCCTTACATTAGTAGTGCTCCACATGGCTCGCTTGAATCCTGTTCTACTCATCACTCTACTTGTTTTGGTAAGCTATTCCTCAGTCTTGGATGCCCGAAAGATTCTCAAAATTGAGACACAACAAATGCTCTCTTTGAAGGGTACCCCACCTTCAAGTGAGGCTAATAGTTATGTCATGCGTGGTAATGGAAGGCTCGTTGCTCATCTTGCCAATGAAAAAGTAGTATCTAATCCCAGCCCAGGTGAAGGACACAAGTGAATGAAGTGACATCTTAATCCTATTGAATATTGATACCCCATAAATTTGCAACTCTACCTGTGCATCAAAAAATCAATGACAAAAGAACAAGGGTCGTGTTTCTTAGTAAGTTGTAACCATAAAGTTCTGACATTAGCCTTCTTCTCTATGTTACATTTTAATGATATTTGCCGTTTCCCATGTAATAAAAACATATTATAGCATTTTCGTTACTATTTTCAACAATCTTGTTTCCTCAGTTCAAGATAATATCAGGCCATGGAAGTGTCATATCCTCTCTACTTCTCAATGAAGGCATGCTTTTCTGTACCGGAATTTTGGTCCGAAAAAATTTGTCTGGATTGAAAGGTCGTCACATCTCGCTTTTTATGTTGCCTAATTGCCTTAAAACACATTAAACAAATAACTAGTGATAGGGACATAGTGCAATAATGTACTTTCCCATACTTGCAAGTTACAATCATGTACCTCTTTATAAATTATCGGATGGCATTTTTTATTTTTCTTTTACGTCCACTTTTAATCTCCTTAAATGCTGTCAAGTTTACACATCTCATCATATGTGCAACTATCACTATCTTGAGATTAATTGTAATTAGTATAAAAAAAAATTATTCCATCAATTAATCAAAACTATTCTTAAAATGAATTTAAAGATAATTATTATGAAGAATTTAATATTTACGTATTGTTAGTATAAAAATAATTTTTACATTATTGCTTTATTGAAACTCAAAAGTTATTTTTAATATAACTTAAAATAATTATTATTATAAAAATCAATAATTTTATTTAATATAATAATATATGATTGAATGATTGTGTATAAAGATTCATATATTATTTATTCTAGAAAAAAAAAAGATTTTCTACCTTCTCATTTTAAGTATTTATCAATTTACACTATTTGATGAACATCTAATAATATATATTTTAATAATTTTATATGCATATTTTAAGTCGACATGAGTTGTCTAATCTTTATCCAACATTTTAATTGTTTAAATGTGTAAATAGTCTAGAAGAAATTTAGATCTTTATATAAGTCAATTACACAGTGATACGTGATTAGGAAAATATAAAATATTTATGCAGTGTATTTTAATTTTTTTAAGAGTTAAAATATTTTTTATACATTATTGAAGGTGTGCTTATATACCAACTTGTGAGTGCACAGAACTAGTCAAACTTTTTCAATGTAATAATAAGCCATTCACGTTGAGATAACGAGTAATTAGCTATTTTTGAAAAATCGAACCATATCGGCCAGTTAAATAAAAAAAAATTGGCGAATTGATTCTATATTCAGTCTAATTGAATTATAAATTTGGTGTGTTTAATCGGCCACTACCAATTAAACCAGTAAAGAAAAAATAATATATTTTTAAATGTCATTTGTCATATTTTTCATCTACATATATATTTTCTTTAAATGCTCCTGGCATTATTAAATGTCATTTTTAAATTCTGTCAAGTATCATGTTTAAATGTCAATAGTCTTTAACGAACATTGTTACGTAGGTACGTGTGTAATATGAATGTTCAAAACTTATACAATAATATTTTATTTTTAGTTTTTAGTAATATAAAATTACAATATTATAAATTTTAATATTATTTAGTTATTATTATTATTTTATTAATACTGTTCCGATCATTAAACCTCGAGTGTTTTGAACGGTTGAATCACATGTGGAATTTTAAAAACATATGTAATTAGTATAGTTTGATTCAAACATATGTCCATGTATTTACTAACACGTGATATCTTTGTTCCCCGTTAAATTAACCCTTTACGTTTGAGTCAAACATATTTTGAGCCTTACAAGTGAATTTGGCCCATTTTGTTTGCAATCACCTTTTTCTTGTTAAGCCTGGCCTGTTATGGGACATCAAATTTTGCCCCAACACAGTCTTTAAAGCCCTTTGATGGATGAATGTAAGACTCGTGCAAAAATGAGTTTCATTGTACAAAGGGTTATCCATTTATTTTAGAAGACAAGTTTTCCTTATATTAAGAGTATTTTGGTAAAACTGAAATTATTAAATTTCAGCTGTTTTGGGTAAAAAAAATATATATATACATATTTGAAAAATAACCCAGACATCAGCTAAATTTGTAAAAAAAAAAAAAAAATTAAGTTGTTTTCATGTATCTAAAAATTTGAAACTTGTAATTATTTTCCAACATCTTTTGTTTCTCCTAAAAATCTATTATTCTCAAATTTCTCAACAGATTTTTTTTCTTTCAAAATTTTCTCAACAGTTCCATACCCTTTTTCATAATTTACTATATAAAAACTATTTTTTAATCCAAACAAAATTAATTATCTTATAATCATTTTAATCAAAATTTTCAAGCACCCTGTCGGGAGAAAAAAAATCTAAATAACATGTGATGTGGTGAGGGTCTCCACACCCTGCTGTATCTTTTTTTTCTTTAATAATAATTACATAAAAAGGGAAAGTATGGTTATTCGACTTGTCTCAGAGAAAGAATCAAACCCAAATTTAAACAAAGAGAATGTATGTTGAATGGAAGCTTCTATGTAAAGTGGCAATTATTTGTTTTAGATTTAGGAAGCCACAAACATTCACATGCATCAGATAAATGGAATTATTAAAGAGTGGCCATCATGTTTAGGTAATATTTACGTTTTAATGATAGAAGTGATTAATTGTTACAATCAATTTTAGGCATAACAAGTGAAAGAAGAATATTTTGTCCCGTTTTTTTCTTAAGAACACAGAATGACCTTAATTAACAGAAATCAATGGCATGTCACTTAAACCAAGTACACCTTTGTTGAAAAGGTCTTACGTGTGAAACTGTTTAATCACAAAATATAATTTTATCACATTACCTATCTTTTAGTGTTTTTTTTTTCAATTCTCCAACTTTTTTTTTTCTAAATTTATATTATGCTCTTTCTAGTGATTTCATTTTTAAAAAAAAATCTCCCTTTTTTTCTCTCCACACTCCTCTTATTTCGAAAATTACTTTCCAAAATTATTTTTTACATTTCAGAGGTCAAACTAGTTTTTGGAATGTAGAGGGCAAATTAAAAAATCCATTAGTGTTTATATTATCAAAATCTACCATTCATTTTCATTGTAATTTATTATTATCAATAAGATGGCCATTATTTTTATTTTTGGGGGACACGTGTCTTAAATATGTTAATTAACTGTAAAAGCGTATTGAAAACGCTTTTTTACAAAAAATATTTCTATTTTTAATTTCCTAATCAGTGTTATTAGGACTTAGTATTTCTTTAAAATTTTGAGCTAACAAAATAGAAAAGGGAGAGTTAAATCCAAACCTTTAACCAACAAGGGAGACCTGCCAACCAATTGTGTGGTGTGCGCAAGTTTAATTAAATTGTCATTATGCCAACAACATACTTCCTTTGTTCTTTTTATACGTTGTCTTCCAAGAAATTTTTTGTTTTTTTATGTTATTAATATTTTAGCTTCTATAATGCATAAAATAAATACTTATTTTATATAATTAAAATTTATGATAATTAAATATATAAATTATATTATAATTAAAATTTGTAATAAATAAATATTTTTGAAGTTATAAATTATATTAAAGATTTATGATAATGATTTATATTGTGATACAAGGTTATTGATAATTATTAATAATTTTTTAAATATTAAAATTCAATTTAAAATAAAATAAATGAAAAACTAAGAGATAAAAGATTAACAAACATTATTGAAACAACTCCTAAAAAGGTTATTATTGAAAAATGACTCTTAAAAACGTTTTCATTCTATTCTAATTTATATAAAGAAAAAAGTTTAAAATTTTAAAATAACATTAATAATCATTTTCTCAGTTATAGCTTTACCTCAATTAACTCAATTCTAATTTTCTCAATTTCAAGATAAAATTATTTACAATGGTAAATGAAATATTAAAGGAATGAATGAAGAAAGAAATCAATTAACAAGGTTCCTCAAACCCCTAAACCTTTTTCCATAGAGCCCATTCCATATTTCCAAAAGCCATAGGGCCCATCAATAAGTGTCTCAATGGTACAAGTAGCTTCTTTCAAGCGAAATGCTTAATGAGTAATGATCTCACCTTTCATTTTTTGTCATTTAACTCCATTCTACCTGAACGCACAACTGTATGGCTTATATCCAATCATAAAGTCGAAAAATTATGTGTACCCTAAACATTATTCCATTATCTTTATATCTGCCCAACTTTTTACTTTGTCAGATGTGTTATTACAAAGAGCATTGTCCTGTCACACCAAAGTAAAACCTCTATTCAATGCCCCATATCAAAATATGTCAAGCTACATTCAATGTCTCATCAAAATATGTAACCAGTTGGTAAGAATTCAACTCAAACGTTAAAAAGACGTGAATTCAAATTTTATTATTTATATATAATTATTAATGAATAATCTGTAAGTATTTTTGTACCATTTGCTCAAAAGGAGTAAAAAGAAAATAGCCAAGCCCCCAAGTCCTAGCATCTAGAAAATAACTTGCATTTAATTATACCCCTCTACCCTTGCCAAACGGAGCAAACGTTATTAAGTAGAAAAAGTTTGACCCTGAATTATTTTCCAGTAAAAAGATGATACCTTTCCAAGATTTTAAAGACACGACTAGCCCCTTAAGATCTACATGGTCCATGCCCACTTTCCACTTCCACCATGTGAGTCACAGGGCAACGTGCCACATTCACTTGCATTGGCAGATATTTGTTGCAACCGTTGGGAAGCATTACAGGAAGATGCATAAATGAAAAATCCATCCAGAATCACATCTCCTTTATGGGACAAAGAAAGGTTTGCAAATATTGTCTTCACATGCCCCTTAGGCTTCAACACCGACTTCGTTGAATAAAGTTGGCATCTTGTGGGACCCAATTAGCTTTCAATGCATAGTACAAAAACAGTCCATAAATTAGCTCACCCCATTAAAAGATATTCATATCCACAAGGGCATATTTGGTATTGAGCAATTTGTTTATTAGCCTTTCTTCAAGTTTAACCACCACAAGAGGAATGAAGAATAACACATAGATTTGGAGGCATCCGCAGCCACAGCAAGTGGCATTAGAATAAACTTAAAAGAGGGTCAAAAATAGGGGAATGGAGCAGAACAATGAGTATTGGAAGAAGGATTATAAAATTCCCACCTATATATCATTATGTACATATAATAAAATGCAATGTCTAGTAAAGATGCATAACAGCTAGACAATCCCTGTCACTGACCTGATAATAAAATTTGGGGGGATGTCTTTGATAAATCTGGCATAAATTAAAAAAGATTCTAAAAAAAGGGTTGTTCCCAACGCAACGGTCCAATATCTTTTCTTTTTTCAAAATGGCCAAAATACAAATGGACAAAGATGCCCCAGTGAGTGTATTCTAGCCAGAGGTGAGTCCCCACCACAAACAAGGCCCGTTCCCTCCAAAAAGTTAACCAAGAAATAAAAATTGCCTTCCAGTTCAATCACCTGTTTTGTGGGGTCAGTACTCAGTGCCTGTTGTTTGTTACCTTTGCCTTGTGGAAGTGATTTTTTTTACCTTGCTTTGGTGCTGTGAGAGGTACACTTGACACTGTATAACAGTTTTACCAATCCTAAACCCTGGAACTACTGTGAAAGCAACCTGTGGATCTGATTCCATTTCTGAATAGAGGAACATTTCTTCATTCACACTTTCCATGTACACATCAGAGAATCTGCACCCTTTCCCCACTTGGAAGATCGAAGCCTGAGGTTCAAAGGAGAAGGCCAAGCAGTGTAGCAGCCACACCCTCTTGGCCATCTCAGCAAATGCAGTGAAGAATGCAGTGTCTGGAAACTCCCCAGCATTCACAAGATTCCTGTGACTCAGGTTGCCAAAGAATGATGACTCCATCTTGGGATGAACAAGTCTCAAATACTTGACCCTGCAAAACTTTGCAAATGTAGACCTTGGCTTCTCAGCAAGGAACTCCTTTGCCTTCATTGATTTCAGCTCATTGAACCTCCCAAAGAACCACTGCTGTCTCTTCTTTCTATCAGGGAGAGACTCACTTGAAAGGGAGAAGTTGGGGATGTGGAATGCATCAAACATTTCCCGGCAAACGAACGCCTCCATCGTGAAACACTTGTGATCTTCTATCAAGTAAATAACATTCTGTTCAATGGCATCGACGGCAGCACCAACATCCCAACCTGCAGATCTCATTTCATCGACGATCAACCTCACGAAACTGCGAATGGACCTAACCGCGTGGCGAAGAACGGTTACAAAATGGCTAGGACTTAACCCTGTTATGTGAAGATTATCAAGCATGGATAGTTGGCCACTTTGATTTAATCTCTTCTCAATTGCCTTGTTCTGTTTATTAGCCTCCTCTAGCTTCTCCCTAAGAAACATGATCTCGGAATCCTTGAGGCGCACCTGCGATTCTAACTTCTTGGCCGTGATCTTGTAAGTTCTAATCACACCCTGCAGCTCCTTGGATTCGGCCACAAGAATGGCCATCTCAGGCGAAGGATCAAACTGTTTCTTCAAGTAACATTGCTTCAGCTCAGACAAGTTCTTCAACTCAGACACTAGCAATTGATCAGCAGCTTCAATTCCATCAGGGTCAAAAGGTGACTGAGCCTGCTGCAACTCCGCATATGCAGCTTTAACAGCTGAAATGCTAGCAAAAAGCTTCGCTAGAAGAGCTTCATTGGCCACTCTCTCCTGAAGCTCTTCATCATCGTCATCTTTGTCGAAAGACTCAGACCAATTCAATGTAGTCTTATTACCCATGTTCCCTTCATCCTTGAGATTTGCATCAGATATGACATTCTTAAGCCCTTCAACTGAGGCAATAAGAACATTCGTGAAACCATGAAGCAACCCCTTCTTCGAGGACATCCTTGGCGGGATCACCGCCAATGGCTTCACCGATTCCATCTGCACAAGCAGCCACAACCAATTGTCAAAAATGCAGATCAGAATCGCGATTATTGAAATGTATGCAAGTGACAATATCTTTAAAGGACTCACGAGGACAATAAAATAAAGTCATAACACGATGGTGATCATGATGAACATGTCCAGGCAAAAGAAAAGCTATTATCAAAACAAGGAAAAGTGTAATGCTTTCAACACATAGATCGAGGGCCTTTAGTAGAGGAGGGAATTTTTCTTTTTGTACTTCATCTATTAAAATTTCATTGTATGCCCAATTTAACGTGTCAAAAAGCATGAGAAGAGAATAGAAACTGAAGGACAAGATCTAAAGATACATTAAAAAGCTCAAAATTGTAGTTTACCCACGTAATACAAGGCATCTTGTCCAATTTGCAACATGATTCTCAGCACAAAACCAAGGGCTTACGTAACAAGATTCAGTAATTAAAAAATAAATAAATAAACATAATGTTTTATTTTATTAGATAAATAAAAGGAAAAACTTTAGGCCCTGATTTAACACCACCACCACCCAGCAAGAAAACAAGCTCATCATTTCTACACACTTTATCCTATTTCCTTCAAGGAGCGTAGGAGTAATAGGCCCATCACAAAATTAATCATACCCTCTATTTCGTGAATTAATTTCTTTGGCATGAATTATTATTAAAGTTATAATGATTAAAGACAGTCACCATCAACCCTGATTCCATTCACTTCTATGTTTTAAGAAGGAATGGTAAAATCCAATTATAAATTCAGTTAAATTGCAACTTTTGTAGGGCAATCATTGGATCTAGGTAGATCATAGTTTAATTGCAACTCTCAATGTATCGAATAAAAAAAACTGACAATTTTTTTTATTAAAAAAAATATATATTGGGCTGTTTTCATAATCTTAGGATTCCCTTAGTTATGCATACCCAACACCTTTGTCTAGCCATGCAGTAAGATAGTACTTGGCCAACATCGTTTACAGCAGGAACCCATATGAAACTGAATATATCTTACATGCAATATCCAACTTTATTATCACTACAAATGAAAAATAAGGTGTCAAAAGCAAAAAGGTTATCTCTCATCCTTTTTTTTAATTTAGTTTGGTATCTTAAATTTTAAAAAACTCAATTTTTTTTAAAAGTGTATAGAGCAAAATAATCCTTTCATCAATTTTTTACATTAATGTAGTCAATTTAGAATTTAAAATTTAAAATTTTCATTTTAATTTTTTAAAAGTGTTTAGAGCAAAATATCCTTTCATCAATAATTCACATTAATATAATCAATTTAGAAAACACTAGAAATTATCAGAAATGTTACATCAAATAGTAGTTTATTGTTGACCACATCAATATAGTTAATGCAAAAAATTGATGGAAGAACAAAATTAATTTAAAAAACGTGCTTTAAAAATTAAAATATAATTTATTTGAAAATTTATATTGTTTTGAAAATTTACAACGGTCACTGATCAGAAAAAATTTCTTCCCACTTTTCAGAACCCAAATACTTCTGCTAGATTAATAGCACTTAATCATATAAACGTAATAGTAACTCGAGCCACTTTCAATCCATTAGATTTAAGATTTAAAATAGAATTTTTTAAACACAGAAAATTTATCACCCAACACATGGTAGAGAAGACATTTATATCACCCAACAACACGCGTGTTAAGTAGGCCGGAAAGAGGCCAAGAGTTTAGGGAAAAAGAAAAGAGAAAACATGAAAATGGAATGTCTTCATAAAATATCATTTTTTTTTTTTTTTTTAATCTAGGTGAAGAAAAAACTCAACTTATTGTCGTTTTTATTTTTAGTAATTTAAACAAAAGAATCTAGACATTTTTTCTTGTCTCTGATTTCCTCCGTACCTTTCTCACATTCATACTCAAAGTGTTCATGTTTCTTATTATTACATAATTCTACTGAACAAATAAAGACAATAATTGTTTAAGCAAATAGACAATGTGATGATTGTACGTAATCGTTAGGAGAGATAATTTATGTTTCCCGTGACCAAAATCACGGCCTCTGAGCACTTGTACTGCATACAAATGTGCCATGATGGCAAAAATTAGAAAGCTGTAGAAGAATACTATTACCACTTAATTATTCTTTTTTAACTGTTAACATAAAATAAACCGTATAGTTTTTCTTAGACAAAGAAAGTACCACTATTAAAAGGCAAAAGAAAGAGATAAAGGTGAATCAAAAATTCAAAATAATAGACATGACGAAGAAATCATGAGGAAAATATTTTTTGGGACAGAGAAGTTACTGTATCACACACTAACATCTTTCCAGAGTTAATGTCATTTCAACATCCATTATGTCAGACGCTCACATGCCTATCTTAAAAAAGGTCAAATTCTTACAACAAGAGATTCTTCGTGCTCTTAAAAAATTCACTTTACCTTCTCAAAAAACACGGGACAAAAAGTGGAAACTCGAAATTTTTATTCATCCAAAATCAAATTTGATATTATTTGCAACTTCGCAGATACTACCAAACCTTTTCCACACATTACATTACAACACCCACAACAAAGTCATAAACCATGCCAGAAATCATAAGTTAAAATGAGAGCAATCAATACAGTCAAGAAAATACTAACTTTGCATAAATGAAGATCCTTATGTCATTGCTTGGGCAAGGCTATTTATTCCACTAATGGTTTCACTCTAATGTTTTCTTTCAAAAATTAACGGCTATCAATACCTTTTTTATCATTCTTTTATACATTCTCTATTTTATTAATCAAATCAAAATTTGTTAAAAATCTCTCATTTTATTTAACCAATCATTTTTATAATTTTTAATAAATTTGAACTAATAAAAATTATTAAAAATAGTATATTAAGCGATAACTCTTCTTCCTCGAACATTATTAGAATAAATTAGATCGCGTAAAATATCCAAAACTAGAGGGCAGAAGTTAAACGTACCTTGAAAAAATATCACGAGAAATTGAGGGCGAAGGAAGCTGTCAACTTCTCGTCATCGGGAAACGTAAATCTCAAGAAAACAGACAGAGAATTAAATATGATGTTATTAATATTATTATATTATTATATTATTATATTATTACTATTATTATTATTAATTATGTTATTAATATTTTTATTATTTGTTGTTCTCCAACTCCAAATGCGACCTGAAAGAAACACCCTGTAACCAAACACGGAAGAAGCTTCAACCATCAAGAGCAAATACAACAAAAATCAAAAGGACTTTTCTCCAAACACCAAAAACAACACCACACCCGAAAGAGCTAAGCAAAACAATGAGCGCCACTATCAACAACAACAACAACCCACAAAAACAACCACACAAAAAAACAAGATCATCATTCATCAAAACGTGTCTTCAACAAGAGCAAGAGACCCAACAAAAAAGAAGCTTAAAAATCAAAACTTTTCCCTCGGAAAATAATAAAAACACCATTTTCCGCCTTCAAGCCCCAACCAGGACCCCAGAAGCCACTGATTCAGTTTCGTGTAAAACTACATAAAAAGAAACAGAGTTAGAAAAAAGGGGTAACTTTGTTTACCTCGTTATATCGAAACAGTTCGTAGAATGAACGGAAAAAATGAAGCACTTGGGTGTGTGTGTTCCAAACCAAATGCTGTGTTTTGTGAGGTTGGAAGAGAAGTGAAGACTCTGTTTCTTCGCCCTGGGACTAGTGGGGGGTTTGGCAGGGACAGAAATACCACAGCTGGAGGAGAGAGAAAGTTGTAGAGCGAGAAAACTAAATGGGAATGAGAAGAGAGAGAGAATCGGAACTCGAGGAAGAAGCAGAGCATGAACAAAAACAGAGTAGGAAAGAGAAAATATTTGTAGTGACCAAAAGGGACATGTATCGTAAACCGTTCAATTCTCCCAACCTGACTTTTGCGAATTCAGAACGCCACAATGGTCAAGTCACTTTTGCGAATTCAGTACTACTTCGCATTTAATAATTTAAAATTAATTTTATTAAGATTCAAATAAATATACATAGTTGTTTTGAGTTTGACTCTTATGCTTCGAATTTAAATTGTACTGAAATATTAAATGTCACAAAAAATTAATGTAAATGTATTTTTATGTTTTAAAAAATAAAATTGATATTTATGATTAGGTTAAAGATTTTTTCTTTAATTTCGCTACCAAATTATTCCGATCTCAAATATAAAAAAAATGTTATAAGTATTTATTTTAAATATAAGTAAATTTTAATTAATTTTATTTTATATAATAAATTTATTTTCAAATTTTCTTTCATTTATTAAAATTTATGCTTATGATTACCCTTCTTTATTATTTATATCAAGTTTCAAGAAAAAAGTGATTTAAAAAAAGATTTATTATTAAAAATTTTAATATAATTAAATGATATTTAAGTATACTTTAATTAGTATAAATTAATTTTTTATATATAAGACAGGAGGAAATATTTTTTTATTTATTTATTTTTAAATTTTGGTTGCAATAGTAATTTTTTTCAAAATATTAATTATTTTAGAATTTTAAGATACAGTTATGCAAAAATCAATTATACTTTTATGAATATGGATTAAGTTACTATTAGTTTTTCAACTTTTATTTTTTACCATCTAATGATTTTAACAAATGATAAATCTGATATGTTAGAATGTAAAAAAAATAAGAGTGAAGGTGATTTTATTATAATTACAATTATTCTTAAAGTAACTTTGATGATATTATTATTATTATTATTACTAATTGATTAATTGATTAAAAAAAATAAAATAATAATAATAATAATAATAATAATAATAATAATAATAATAATAATAATAATAATAATAATAATAATAATAATAATAATAATAATAATAATAATAATAATAGTAATAATAATAATATAACATCTGGAAATAAAATTTTTATAATAAAAAAGAACATATTAAATGAACATTTTCTTAGTGTGAAAAATCAAAACTACAAGTATAGGCCATTAAATTTTATTTAAATGATTAAAATTAAAAAAAAATAGTAAATGACTAAACTAGTTTCCAAAAGTGTTACACACTCTTATATTAGTCCACAAAGTTATTGAAATAAAAAAAAATTCATCAAATTGTCCTCCATATCTCATTTTAATCTTTCTATTATTTCTCTTTTGATAATTTGAGTAACCATATAGATGTAACAAATTAAGTAATGATGTGACATAAATTATTTTTATATAACTAATCATTGTTTTCTTTTTTTTTACAATGAATTATATACCACAACCAATGTATTGGGTATTTAGAATTTTGTAACTATGGTAGTTTTTAAGATCATTGAACCTACTAAACTATTAAGGTCCATATACCTTAATTGAATTACCATGTATGCCTTATTAAATATTGTATGGAATCAAAGCAGTGTGATTTGTTGATGTTCATATTGTTCTTTCTTGTTGTCCATATTGGACTCCCATGATGCAAGCATTCTGTTGTTTTATTGTCAGGTTACTTACAGGGTGATGACCAAAATTATTTTCATTTATTGTTGCAATCATATCCTCTTAAGTGATCACATTAACATGTGATTGTATTTGTATTCACATTATAATAATTAAAGGGTAATTAATGATCATTAATCTCAGTATTTTAGTAAAAGTAGACATAAATAAAGAATTAAAAGAAAATAAATATAAGATTAACCATTACATATTCAAAGGTCAAATTAGAAAAAAAAAAGTCATTACAACTTCAACATAAACTCAATACATATTAAAAAAATAATTACAGTTTGTAATTAACCATCTAAAATATTAAAAAAATAACATTTTTAGTTTCACGTCAAGCTTCAAACCCAAATCAGTCATCCAACCATCACCTCTTCTAATGTACTTAACTCCATGTTCTTTTTCAACACTTGCATCAACTCAATAGAAATAACTGCAATTCCCATCACCTTTTTGCAATGACATACCAAAAACATGACATAAGAATTCTTAAAACAAAGTATAAATAACCAAAACTCAAAATAAAAGTGTAAACAAATTTATGCATATTTTGGGCATTACACATATGTAGAACAATCTCCCAGAATTCTTCTTCATTCTAGATGAGTGAATCATTGTCTTTCTTTCACAATAACAAAAGTCAACATTAGATCTATGGTTTCATTCACTTCCAACATGCCTTGAGGAAGAAGAATTGTCATGGGAGAAATCACTACTTCTCTTATTTGGTTGTAATTGATAGGAGTCATCTCCTTCACCACCACCCATGTTAAAACCTTCACCACACTACATATTAAAAATAACAATGAGGACAAATCTTCTTCAACAACAAATGTAACACTTAAAATGAAATCATGAAAAAATGTTATCGCTTGAACACTACACCCCCTTAAACTTGCAAATAAGTCATTGGTAACAACATAACTAACCTAGAAAAAAATTGTTTGTATTGTAACACATCATCACTTAACTTGCCACATGTGCATGGCGGTTAAAGTTAACAAAAGAGAGATAATGAAATGACCATCGTCAGTCATGAATGACACTTTGAGGGAATTTTTTTAGTTTCATTAAATTTGATGAGTAATAAGAATGCTTGTGGCATTTTTTGAAACTAATTAACTTCTTAAGTGATCTTATGATCAGTAAACAAATTTTAATATTGACTTTCTATGGATAGAAGTACGACCCAGATTTAAAATTTTCACTTTATTATACTGATAATTACTCACATTTGACACTGTGTATGTGTCTATATATATATCAAATTAAAAATTTTCACATTATTTTAAGTGTGTTTACACTCACTTGTCCCATAAAATTGTCCATATTCATGATAGTTATGGTTAATATTGTCGTTATTATCATTACCATTACAAAATTCATTACTATTAATGTTACAATTATCGTTATCGTCATTGTTATAAATATGTATTTACTATCACAAAATTATCTAGGTTCACCACAATTTATTGTTATGATTGTCTCATTGTCATTATCATTACAAAATTCATCATTGTTATTGTTATTATCATCATTATTGTGTTGTTATTACATTAGATATGTGTGTTGCACAGGATCCTAACAAGTTGTGTGTAAAGGAAAGAAGTTGAGACATACCCATACTCCTCATAGATGTGTGTTGTTATTATCTTAGATATTGTTATTGTCATCCTTGTAACCATTGTTATTACTGTCATTGTTATTAATGTTGTTGCTATTTGCTAACACTATCATAGTTGCAAATATTACTACTATATTTATCATTGTTGTCACTATTTCAATTACCAAAAGTTTTTCTTCATTGTCATTGTTATTTTATATATATATATATACACACTTGAGTCTATTACTTTTAGTAGAACCTCTTTTCTCAATCTATTTTTAATTTACAAAATTCAAACTTAAAATATTGCTTAAAATATTTGAGCTAGGACTTACTCAAACTAAAATAATGTCAGTGTTATCATCATTGTTCTATCACCAAATAAGTTCAAATAAAAAAGTCTAGTATAAATTTAAATTTGAGAATTGACATTAAAATTTGAAAGTAAAAAAAAAATTTGTAAAGTTAGAAACTTGTTTTAAATTTTTAAATTTTTAAAACCTAAATCAAATAATCATACCGAACTTAAAATAGTCTTGCGAGTTAATTCATACGATAAGCCGATTAATAACATTTTAATCTATGCAATACAATAAATTATTTCTTAATCATTATATAATATTTTATTTTTTAAAATTATAAGGATCAATTTAATTTTTAAAGTTATAAATATACTATTTTAATCCTTATTAAAATTTGGTCGTTTAAAATTTTTAAATATTAAAATATATAATTATCGTTAATAATTTTAAAAACTATTTTTTTATAACTTAAGGAAATAAGTTGGTTTTAATCTAATTTCAATAATTAATTAATGAATTGCTCATTTCAATGTGGTAATAGAATAGCATGATACAAATTTATTTTCTCTTAAAAAGTATGGAATGATGTTATTATTATTTTAAATAATAAAGGTTAAGTTTAGTTTCTATACCATGTTAGTAAGAACAAATTTACAATATTAACAACTCGAAAATCATGTTAAATTGTTAGGTATAATTTTTGAAATAATTATTATTATAATAAAAAACTTATATACATGTTGTTTTGTAATTGAATAACTTAGTGCATTTAAATTAAATTCATAAATATCCATTGTTCTAAAATTGGACTTGAAGCTAAATATGTATATTAAGTCACTTCAGTTGAAAATATAAAAAATAAAACTAACCCAATTTATCAATTGCTGACATCATTCTATGTTTTTTTTTTATCTAGATCTAAGAACATTATAGAAGAACTAAGAACAAGAAAATTGAAGCACACTTAATCTTGAACAAAATTACCATAACACTCCACCAAAACATGGTAACATTTTCCTTTAGAGTACTTAGATCTCATGCTAGTGAATCCAATCCATATAGACTCCTACAAATACAATCAACGACAACAATATTAAGTGTTAAAATGAATATACTCCCTCCAACAACATCTCAACCATATCGTATTGTTGAAATAAAAATTCATTATTTGTAAACTACAAATTTCAATTAATAAAAAACATAATTGAAACAACTCAAACTTTAGTCAAAGTCATTAATTATATGTGAAACTCAACATTAACTAATTATTTGAAAATATTGAGTTTAAAATATAAACAAAATAAATGTTAATTTTGAAAATATTAAATGTTGTAAACTTTATTAAATACTTTTATATTTAATAAGTATTTTTAAATTACTTGTTAATAATATTTAGAATTTTAATATTCATTTTTATAATTGAAAATTAATGTGTTATCTAATTAATAAAAATTGATATTTATACACAGAAAAATACCATATTATTTTTTCATATTAAAAAACTCAATAAATTGTATCTATTTTTTAAAAGGTAGAAGTTTATTTTAAAATTTATAAATTAACATTTATGCTCAAGTGATCATGCACTCACATATCCGTTGGACCGTTGGGCTTTTCGAGGTGGTGGGTGTTATTGGAATTTCATTAGTTAGTAACAACTAATGATGATATATATATATAAATCCTCTGATTTTACGTACTATGTCGCAGGTGGACTTCTCAGAAATTGACGGTCGGGATTGTGTAGAGTGATCTGAATGATTTACCACTGTCATAATACGTTTATCCTTTGCGTAAATTGCACTTACCATGACCCAGATTATGTTCTATTTTAATTTATTTCAATGCATTAAATTTCTTAATCCTAATAGTAATAACTAATGATTATCAACGGGTCTTTTAATGATATTTCTAATTTATCAATGACTCTTACCGTTACTACTAATTATTTTAAAACATTATTAACATTAAGTTTCTAAACGATAAAATGAAAATTTATTTGTTAGCTTAGATTACAACTTTATAGTATTTTTTATTTTGTAAAAAAAAAATTGTTTCAATCATTTATTTTTTTAAAATTTATTTTATTATTTTAACTCTATTATTTTTTTTAAAAATAATTGTTATCAATTTTGATACATAATTTTAAACTATTTTTTAATTAATTTAAGAAATAAAATTTATCCAATTAAATTTAGTTATGTAACATTATATAAAATAAATTAATATTAAAGAAAAATATAATAAATAAAAAAAATACTGTGAAAAATAATAAATAAAAATTAAAAATCTCATATCATGTTTTTTTAATGTTGATGAAACTTACTTTCCTATAATTTTTATTATGCTGATCACTTTTTAGTACAAATTTTAATTGAGCTTTATAGTGTTTATATAGATAAAATTATTAAGATAAATTTCACATATTAAATTAATAAAAAAATGGTTAAAATTATATGTTAAAATAAAAATAATTATTTTTTGGAAAGATAATATTAATTTAAATTTGATAATTAAATGATTAAAATAAATTTATAAAAATATCAAAACCAATTTTTTTTTATCAAAAATTAAAGATAAAAGATGAAAGGTATGATGTAGCTTATTTTTATTATTATAGGTTGAGATTGAAAATCGTGATTAGACATTTAAATAAAGTTATCTGTAAGTTAAAGGTCACGAGATGATACAAATAATATTTTAATGCTTATATTTACATTAAAGAACTAAAAACACAATTAACCATGTTCTTAAAGTCTCTCTTTCATAAATTCACAATTTTTAAAGGCTACGCAATCTTTATTAAAAAAAAAGTCTATTTCTTTTGTTAAAAATATGTTTAGACAATAAAATAATAATTATGTGTTTATTTAACAATTATTGCGTTAAAGTTTTTATTGAAAATTTTGAAGTTAGATTGATTATTAAATAAAGGAAACACTTTAAGGTCTAAAATTTTAATCATATATAATTAAAATGGTAAAAATTAAATAATATTATTACATTTTTTTATATAATATATTGAGTATTGTTAAAAAAAGTAACATAATCTTCATAATATTCAAGATTAAACCTGAAATTAAATGAAATATGTCATAATATTTTAAATTTAATTATATAACAATATCTATAAGTGACTATAATTAAAATAAAATAAATATAATTAATATAATTATAAAATTATCATAATATTTTATTAAAATAATATCTATTATTGTAATATTAATTTTCATTTAAAATTAAAAAATATTATTTATAAAATAGGAAAATACAATAATAATAATAATAAGACTCCAACTAAAAACTTTTGTATACACCAAATCAATCCCAGCGGTATTAAAAAAATTTCCCAACAAACTAAATATACTTTGTCTATTTTAAATCAGTTTTACACTAATATTTTATAAGAACCAATTTTTAAAATTAAATAAACTACTTATAACATTATACAATGACAATTGATTATTTTGATCTTATTTTTTTTAATCATTTTATCCATGATAACTAATATTACACTGAAATTTTACTTCTCAATTGCATATTTATATTCATTTTTTATTTAACCTCTCTCTCCCGTCCTCTCTTTTAGTTCATATTTTATTTTTAAAAAATATAGAGAGGTAAGAACTTTCCCCTAATTTTTTATAAGGTTAATTTTGAAAATGAAATAAACTAATGTAGCATAGTTTTTGATAGACGTCCAATGCAGTTCAATTATAACAGCTATAATTTATATCATAACTAGTATTTTTATTGTTATGTATTATATAAAATAAATGTTTGTTTCTATATAATTAAATTTTATAATAAGTAAAAAATTTAAATATATAAATTACATTATAATTTAAATTTATAATAAATAAATATTTTTAAATATATAAATTAGATTTTTAATTTATAATAAATAGTTTAAATTATTATATAAGATTATTTTTACTATTAATATTTTAAATGATTAAAATTTAGTTTATAAATGAAATTAAAAAAAAAAGGTGGATTCAAAAGACAAACAATTAAAGGATCAATATAAATAAATATAAAAAATAATTTGAAATGATTAAAAAAATAAACATTTTTATTTGCCACGGAGACATTATATGTGAAGTGCAGTTTTGAAAAAATACATGTGAAAATGTCTAATTTTAAGAGCAAGAAAAGTGAGAATTTGACTCTAAAAATATTGTATTCTAATTTATAATACAATATCTGATTTTAACTACAGAACCTATTAAGAAAAAAAAAACTGATCAACATCATATAGGATTCGTAAATTCAAATAAACTCTTTGTAATCGTAAAGGTACATATTACATGAAAAACACAATTCTCTTACCACCTGACTTTGTGGAACACGTTATTTCTGTTAGCTGGGACCATTCTATATGTATACAATTGTCTACACCTACCATATGGTCCTAAGTCCTAACATGCTTGGGAGAAAATGTTTTGACCACAAGTTGTTGACCGTTGGCTATACTTTTTCGTTCCATTTTTTCCCATTTTAATTCAATATTTCTCTTAATAATGGTCTTTTTTTTTTATGCAAATCTTGTAAATAAACTTTGATCTTTATTTAACTTTACATTTATAAAGTTTTTACTTACTCTAATCTAATATAAGCTGCTGGATACGTAACATTATATTGTAGTAAAAGTGGATTACAACAACTCTCGTATTTCTCTCAATATGTATTGAAATTGCCACTATAAAGATAGCTTTAGGTAATCACAACCATCGTATTCAACATTTTATCTGCAAAAATATCCTATTAAATATAAAAAATGTGTTAGTTGATAAATAATATTTTACACGATAAGAAAATGAGTGTACAGTTGTAGAGAATTTGTGTCAACTTTTATGCATTTGCAATTAGCACCTACAATCGACTCTAAGCTCACACTAAATTTATTTATTTTTGTTAATTTTAAATTTTTTTAGTCTTTTTTTTATAAAAATTATATTTTAGTTGACATTAATTTTTAATTTAAGCATGACATTTGACATGACCTTTCACCTCTTTCTTTTCTCAACCTACTTTACAACTAGGAATGAAAATGTGTTACATCAAAATAGGTTTTATTAGATATAAATCTAGTCTTTTTTTTTAAATTACATAACTACATCTTAATCTATTTACCTCTCATAAGTTTTTTTATAAAAATGTTAAATTGATCGACTTAAATTCAATCTATTTGAGTTGGGTTTAGTTAAATTTATTTTGATATTGTGTTAAAAACCTCAACTTATCTCATCAGTTTGATAAACATACTAAAATTAAAAAAAAATCGTAAAAAATAATGAGTATAAGTTGATATATAAAAATATTTTCTTACAAATTTCTTTAGTATAGATTTTTTTGAAAGCTATCCTAATCAATTAAATAAATTTAAAGTAAAATAATAAAATAACATAAAATTTATAATAATTTATAAAATATTATATTTAATAAAATAATATTTAACCAAACAATCCATAAAATATTAAGAAAAAAAAACACTTAACCAAATGAGTCAATCTAACTCACTTGTCCTATAACTTGATTCAATTATGTAAATTAAAAAGTTGAATGGATTAAATGAATTGACTTTCTCGGGTTAAATTTATTTTGACTTATATACTTTTAAAAAGTTTTGTCTAACCTACATATTAAAAGATATACTCTATGATCATTTAATATTAAAATAAATAAAAATCATAAATTTTATAAGAATGAAGTATAAGTCGTTTTTACAGTATTTCAGATAAAAGATGTGGATAACGTTTTGTCTACTGCTTGTGACGAAGTTAAAACAAACCACTGATTATACACTATTTTCTGGGTCCAAATATACAATGAAGAGCCTATTTATTGTAAAAGTATAGTAAAATTAATTTTTTATAAAACTAATTTCAAACTGAGACGTTTATATTTCAATTATACGTTTTACATTAAAATGTATATTATATTATATTATATAAAATTAATTTTAAACAATAACCACACAGGCACAAAAATGGTTTGAAATCACGTTCAATTATATGGTGAAAATATTTTAATTAACCAAAAAAATTGATTAAAATTAGTTTAAATAATTGATTAATTTTGTATCAAACTCAATTCAAATTAATCATTATTAAATTGATTCTTGTGTTCATGATTTTCAAATTCAGACTAAAGTTTTAATCTAGCTACTTGTTTAACTTTTATTTATTTATTTTACTTTTAAGCTTTCAAATTTAGAAGGTATTTTCTCTTCTCTTGCCTCTTCCTTATTCATTCTAAGTAATGGCAAAGCTACGTGCTACATCTGGGGGCCATGACTTCCCCAAATTCTGAAAAATCTTTATTTTAGGTGCTTTGTTTGGTTTCCTTGTGCATAAGTCTCAGTCGAATAACCATAAACTAGTTGTGCACACATGTAATGTTAGAACCTAATTGGAAGTTGGCACAACAGTGTCAATCAAGTCCATAGATATGTCTCTAACGTAGTTCCTTCAATTGTCGTATTTATTGTTGCTACTCACATCCACACACTCCATTTTCGACCATCAAATGTCACGTTTTTTACACCAAAAAATCATTCACTATCTGGACCATCCAAATTAAGATTCTTATTGATGAATTGGACCACCCAAGGATGGAGCTAGTAGAGGTAGCAAACCTATGTATCCAAGCAGAGGCTGGTGGCCCCCGAGGAAATGCCCCCTTGAGAGTTAAAGGATAAAAATCACATATAGCTATTCGTTTGAACTTTGAATATTTAATAGATGTTGTAAAATATGGTAAAATAAGTGTTTAAAATAATTGATCCAAATAGAATTGGGTTAGACAAGTAAGAATAGACAAAAATAAAAGCTTACCTAAAAATAACTAAACCCATTTGATATCCTATTATTTTTATTCTTTTTTTGAAATTTTAAATATTTTTAAATTAAAAAGACTTGAATTGGTTTAATCCAATAAACTACTAAACTAGACTAGTAAAATAGGAATTTATATAAAAATCAAGTTAACTTATTTTCTTTCCTCAACTTTCAAGTTGAATCGAATAGTTAATTTTCTCATTTTCATTATTTAATGAATTTGCATATTAAATGATTTTTTTACTTAACTGATTAGTTGAAAGTTCAGTTATTGATTTGTGTTCGCAAAACCGAGCTTATCTTTTTAATACACATATGCTTTTATGTTGGGCTTCATGTATAAGTCACATGCGTTTTAATGGTTTTATGCTTTAGCAAGACTCCTATTCTATACTATGCTTCCATATATATATAGGTTATTAAATGTGTGCATATTGTAAGAGTGCATGTTATTATTATATGTGTGCATAGTGTAAGAGTGCATGTTATTATATGTGTGCATACTACAGGTCCTTATATATGTTAATTGATATATATTGGTCTTTGAATTGTTTTCGTGTCAGCAAGAGCATATATAATTCAACATTTGGATGAAAGTTATAGGTAAGAATGTCTATGTAAAAACTGAATCATTCAATTTAATTTAAATTATATTTTATTAGATTAATTTTTTTAAGAAAGGAATTTAAACTGAACTATATAATGATTTATTTGTTTATATTGGATGATTTTTGGGTTAAAACCAATCTAATCAATTTACAAATACTTCTAATACTAAATCATCAAATTCAAAACTACTTATTAAATTAAAATAATTCTATACTAGTTGATCAATGTACTTTGTAGTTAAAGAATCTCTAATGATGTTTACTATTAGAGATGTTTTAATATTAATTAAAACTATCTCAATTTTTTTTGCTTAAAGATTTAAAAAAAGAGAAAATGTTTTTCTATTAAATATTTATTATAAGTAAATATCTTAATATAAACTTGTTGGTTAAGGTGATCTTACTCAGTTTAAATAATAAGATTGTTTACCATAAAAAATATTTGTTTTCTATACAAATAAAAAAATCTTAATAAACTGAACTATTCTCAGCACAGTTGGCAATTCTTAACAATACATGAATGTTCCCTTTGTATACGTGAATGGTCGGAATAGATATGAATGGTAGGAGACGGACAAGGCAGTGTAAGTTACAAAACAATATTAATTAATACATATAATCAAATGCAATTAAAAAGAATCTTTTTCATATTCAAAATTTCTGTACAATTTTTTTTTTGCCACTGGCATGATATAAACAACTGGCTATATATGTTATTGAAGTATATTACTTTATGTTGATAGCTAGCTAGCATCTGTCATTTAATTAAGCCAATTATATGCGTACCAACTTGTAGCAAATTCAGATAGTTTCAAAATACTGATTATAATTATAGAATAAAGTCTGGAATTAATGCAAAATAAACCATGTGCATAAAATATATTCAACCAAAAAAGAGAATAAAATATACTGAAAATAACAGATTAATTAGCGGTTCTTATAAGAAACTACTAGTCTACTAGGTTCACTTTACATTATTTTTTTGGTTCTGTTTCTTGGCTTCTTAAAATCATTAATTCAATCCGCTTTGATGTTACCAGCAATTTTGTAACTTTGTGCAGTGGAAGTGTAGTTGACATTGAAAATTTATGATGAGGGGACTGCCGACTATGTGTTTGGTAGACCACAAGTCAGAACACAGGAAATGAAAATGGGTCGGCATAAAATAAAACTTACCACCTATTCAATGTATTTAAGCAATATTTAATTGAGGGTGATAACTTCAATATTACATCAATGAGGCAAGAGTGCAACAATAATTGATGTACTAGGATATGATTTGACTGAAATTATGTGTAAGAGTAACTAGGATGGTGATAATAATTATGATTTAGTTTCGATAATTTTTTTATTTAATTGTATTTTTTATTTTCAGTGTTCTATAATCTTACGAAATTTATTTCAAAATAATTTTTATATTTTAAAATTCATAAATTTTATCTTTTTATTAGTTGATTGATTGATTTCATTAATTGATAGTTGAGATGTTTAATAATACTGATATTGATAGATGATGTAATAGACAAATGATAATATGATAGTATATGATGTGAAAATTCCATGAGTGCATGGATTTGAAGAAAAAAATAATATACAAGACGGAGATTAAATTGTATATGTGATTTTTGAAAGTTTGTTATAAAACTGGATGATTTAAAATACAGTTTGATATAATCATCATAAGAGAATGCAGAAATAAAATAATGTAGGGTAAGAGAGAAAAACGCACAAAGGTTATACTAGTTCAATCTTTCATCGGAGCTATGTTTAACCCTTCAACATGAAGAAATTTTACTAAGTCTACCTGACTTACAAAGAAGTATTTTTTACTTCTCTAAGTATTACAACCCTTGTGTGATTACAAGAAAATCAAGTATTCTTTGATATTTTAGCTTCTTTAGGCTATCATAATAACTCGATAGGATTTTTACAAAAGAGTAACTCACAAAGTGAGCATTTGCAATATAAAGGACAATTTTACAAGACAGTTGTGCAAAACATAAGAGAGTGTGTTTTTTTCTTGATATAATGGGTTGTAATTCAACTTCTCCTTCTTTCGAGCTTGATAGATCCATTTATATAGCATGTGAAAATTTGAACGTTCCTTTTTGCATGAGGAGTGGATGAATCTACATTAAATTCTACTTGATTGCTTCTTGCAGTAATTCTATAGAGACTCATCTTTCTGAAGACAAAGAAAAATTATGTCAGGAAAAAACTATTTTTCTCTAAAATTCTACGTGTTGCCTACCGTTGATGAGTGATGAAGCTTTTATTGGTTCCCTTTGAATTGAGTCATAATTCATGCTTCCTTTTATTAGAATTGACATGTATTATAAAATCTTTGTTATTGTTCTTAATCAATCTGAAAGCTTAACATGTTTTCAAACAATATATTAAGTAGACATTTGAACGTTAGATCTAGATAATCAACTCTTTATACAAATGAAAGAGTTCATGAGACAAGATAAGCAAAATAAATAAGACTTTACGCTTTTATGAGAGGTTCTTCCTTATTGGAACAGTGTAATCGTTTCACTTTCTGGACTATCTCTTCTTTGGATGACATGAACGTCTCAGGATATCGAGTTCTTATATGGACCCTTGATTATGTCTTTGGATGTTGAGTCTCTCTATGGATGTTGAGAACAACATCCTTTAGATAATGAGTTTCTCGATGGATGCAGAATATGTCCTTTGGATGACGAGTATCGCTATGGACACTAAGAATGTTTAACTACGTCCTTTGGATGGTGACTGTGTCTATGGATGGTGAGCTCTTTATGGACGCAGTAGATGAACTTATTTTAAAGTCAGTTTCCCTTAAATGGATATGTTCCAACCTTTAAGTCCAATAACTTATAGTTCTTCCGAAATTTAGATAATAGTGGTCAATCATAATATATTATCCATTTCCATAATGTTTGTTATAATCAAAACACTTTGGACGCATAAACTTATATTCTAACAATCTTCCTTTTTTTATGATGACAAAAATTATGTTAAAGAAAAAGATGATTTCAAGATATAACATCTTAAGTGCGTGATATATTTTACTAGCTCCCCCCTAATATATATAACTTATATTTTATTTTAGCTCCCCCTAAGTTAGCGAATGGTTAAGAGAAACATATTTTAAGTGTGTCAAAGCATAAGGGTTTAATACATAGATCAAAGCAAACATATATGAATTTTCTTATTATATAAGAGCATATGACAGATGTATAAAGGCATTCATATAAAATGATCAGAGTATATATATATCATCATATGCTAAAAAATCCAGATTCTTATGTATTGGAAAATGCAAACTCTTTCTCCTTTACACAATTCTCCCCCTTTTTTGTTATCAACAAAAAGGATTGGAAGAATAACTATCACAATAAAAAATATAAAAAACATAAGAAAGAAAGTTTTAAGGGTTTGAAGAAGGTGGTGGTTGCTTATATGGTGGGGTAAGAAGTTTAGGAGGGTGAACATAGGCTTGAAAGAGGGTTTCCCAAGGGTGAAGTGTTACTGGTTCAGGTGGTGAGTAAGTGGCTAGGAAAAGGTATGAGGGTGAAAGTATTGGTTTGAAGGTGAAGATGGGTAAAGGGTAATATGATCTTGGCGGATAAGGTTTTAGGCTCGGGTTGTTGGAAGAAAAGGACTGGCCATTCTTTAAGGTGTGGGTGATGGGTTGATTGAATCAGTGAAGAAAGACTAGGTTCAGAGATGTCTAATGTGGTATAAACAATGGTATGTAATGGTGAAGGGGGATTAGGGTGAATAGGTGAAAGAAGAGAAGGTTTTGTAGAGATAGAAAGCAAGAGATTCAATAATTTTCTAAATAGGGAAAATGAAAAGATATTGTCATTTGGAATTTACAAAGGTTAAAAAGGGTAAATAAAATGCATTGACTCAGCTTGTAAATGAGAAATATGCAAGTATGCAATGGACGAACAGGATGCACATACTATGAACACATACGTTATGGACACACAATTTATGAAGCATAGATTACGGGTGCACAATTTATGGATGCCTAAGTCATATTATTTTAAACTTCATTCCAGAATAAAAGTCATACCAAGAAGATTCCTGATATAGACGAGTTTGTCTTCAGGAAGGGGTTTTGTAAAGATATTAACCAACTGGTTTTTAGTACTGATGAATTTTAAATCTAAAATCCCTTTTTGAACATAATCCCTAATCGAATTATGTTTAATTTATGTATTCTTAGCACGATAATGCAAAATGGGATTCTTAGATAAATTAATTGCAATAGTATTATCACAAAGAAGTGGGATGTTACTCTCGAAAATGTCATAATCCTACAATTGGTGTTTGATAATGTTGTCGAAACACTATTAAAATCACTAGATTTTCCTTAATTTTGTAGTATATGGACTAACCTAGGTTGAATCTCTCAAGGAAACAATCATGCAATACCCAATTTTGTTAAATAGAAATCAAATTAAATGCTAAAACAGAATTATGCAAAAGACGAACTGCAAAACAGAATTTAAAACATAATTATGTAACATCAATCCAAGGATTTAATCATGTAGTTTATTATCATGGTTCTAATAAAGAAGCAAATTCATATCAACTTAAGATTCATTAGATACTCATCTAAAATTCATCCATACAAATTGAGATCACAATTGTAGTATCTAATTAACATGGATTCTAGCACATAATTGGTTGATTTTAGATGATCAATTGATTACCAAGCTTTGATTAGATTGGGATTAATCAATCATAACCTAACACAATCCAAAATTTCAAACAAAATCATAATCAGGCAAACGGGTCAAGAATTAGAAAGAAAAGAAAAACATAACAAAATTTGCATAATAAAGAATTCATGAACTCAAACCTAACCACAATCATAGAACCTTCGATTGATAAAAGATCTTAGCTTTCCATGACAATCATCACAGAAAATGTAGCACAAAACACAAAGAAAACCTAAGAGAGATGAGAGAGAATAGAGAGGAAACTTGTGATCCAAGAAACCTATAAAACGTCTCTCTAACCCTACTAACCAACTACTATTTATTACATGCACTAAATGACAAGGAAGGTGGTCTGGGTCAGAGGAATTCGTAACCCAAAGGCCCACCAACCAAGGTCCCCAAATTGGACCAGAATATATAAGGAAAGGCTCAATAGAATGAGTACGAAGATTGTAACTTCACACGAACTTTTGACACTGAAGACGATTGAATTGAATTGCTCCCAAAAGAGAGAAGTTGTAGATCTTTGTCTTAGTTTTCCATAGTCATCAAGAGTGTCCAATTTGAAGGTCTATAACTTTAAATATGACCTGTACAAGATAGCAACATCATAACGAAAGTTAAGTCTGCAAATAAGCAAAGAATAGCAACTAAACCCAATTAAGTCCAATAGCCTAAGACTCAAACAATGTGTCAATATTAACAATAAAATGATATAAAAAATGTCCAACACAAATCACTATTAAGTGCCTAAAAAATACTCTATCAAATTCCTCCTCACTTGAACTTTTGCACTCCAAGCAAAATCAAATAACAAAAAAAAAAATCTAAAGTAAAAGGAAATGAAGCAAATGAACTAAAGTAACTATAGATAAAGTTCAACACTTTTCCAATGAATCCTTATGTTAATAAAAGGAATAAAAGTACAAGCATCATAAAATCAAGGTACCCAACAATCTATGAATTTACTTCTAACATCTAAAACAAATAAGAGAATAATAAAAATTAAAGAATGACACACAAATGATAGAACTCTCTCAAGATACATACTTTTAATCTCTCAAGTGCTTAAGTTTGTGTTTACACTCAAGTGCCTTATGCCAACTAGCACTACCAAGCTTTGACTAGCCTCTAATTTCTACAACTTGAAACACATACACAAATGATCAAAAAGGCTTTTGTTGAGGTTGTAATATGGTCAAGGACAAGGTAGGATATGAGAAGTAATTTAAGGTTATGCAACCAAAGAAGGAAGATGAACAATGAGGAATAAGTCAATAAGCATGAAGATCATCCTTAAAACAATACAAGTCACAAAAAATAATGCAAAGCAATACAAGATAAGTAAGGTCCACTTTCCTCCTTTCCCTCTTATTTTTTATATTCTATCTTTTTATTTCAATTTCACTTTCCTTTTTGCACTACTACAACTTTTTGTTGCATTTTTTTTTTCATTGATGTACTTTTTTGTTCAAAAAGAAATCAACCAAACTCCACAATTACTACTTGTAAAAGCCAAATTATCAAGGTATCACTTGCAAGGCCTTGGGGTATCACCCCCACACTTATTTAGAACTCATTCCCAAAACAATTTCAAAGCTCCTTTAACCCCTAAGGTTAGGGTGATAATCGTTTTTCAGTTTTAGGTTTGTAATTGGCTATAATATGAGAGAAAGAATTAGATAGGCTAAAAAGGGATAAGCAAGGGATTTAATGCAAGACATGCCCATTTAGCTAATGGCTATAAAAAAGAGAAGACCTAAATTATATCACCAATTCATGTGAGGCAAGAGGTACAAAAGATCGTCAAGGCAAAACCTAGAGTAATTAACAACACATGTGCAAATTATACAAGAAGGAAGAGAATGACAAAATGCAAGTCATCAACATACAAGGTTCAAAATCTCACAAGGATAAATTTTCTATCATCAATGAATCAAACTGTAATTTCTAAGCCACTCATTACACTAAAGATGCAAAAGTGGTTTCATATCAAGTTATAAAACCTTTCAATCAAGAATGATGCAACTATTCACAATTTATGCAACTTAGAAATCCAAAGTACTCAAAACTGCAAAATATTTTTTCTTCTTTTTTTTAAGCAAAAATAAGTTTGACAAAAAAAATTAAAAGTAAAAAAACAGAAAAGCAACAAAGTAAAATAGCAAACAGTAAAATAGAAACAACAAAACTAGTAAAAATAGAAAAACACCCCATACACATAAAATGAGCATTGTCCTAAATGTTAGCATATAGGAACATGACACAAAGAGAATATTTGAAGTAATAACAATGGAAGTGGTGAAAAAAAAAACTCCTCTCTCGAGGTGGAAGATATGTGCAAAATTTTGTATCCAAAATCTTTGCTCCACTCCGATTTGTAGTTGCTTGGGGAAGCCTCCTCCTCATCCATCTTAACAATTTCAATGTCACATATTTTAGTGGCTTCTTCAATAGGAACCTCAAAGTGAAATGCTTGATAGGGTGCTTATAGAAACCTCGCCATTTGCTCAGCTTGGAGTTTTTTGGCTGTGATTACTAAGGTTGTAATGGTTGTACAATGGATGAAAATGGAGGTTGAACTTCTATAAACTCTACAACTCTTGTAACATTCACATCTGCAATACCTACAACTCTTGCACTTGCATTAATAACACTATTACTTTCTATGCAAATCAAGAACTCAGCTAATCCAGTACAAGTACAATCATAATCAGTAAATTGATCAAAATTAGGGAATTCAGAAAGCAAATTTATTATTTGCTGTTGTTGTAACTCCTTGTCACTTCTCAAGGTTATGACACTTATATTTCCTTGTGGACTAAGAAAGGTTTGAGAGGGAATTTGTTTAGAACCTTTGGACTGTAGTTGATTCACAATGGCAGCCAATTGTCCAATCTGTGTTTGCAAATTATGACTTTTGGAAACATATTCTCTTGGAATTGAATGTTATTCGTGACCATCTGGTCGACCAAATCCTCCAACGAACTCTATTGTACAACCTACATAGGTTAATGTTGTCTGAATGGAGGTTGTGATTAGTATCTCTGAGATACATGTTGCGTACGAACTATATCACTAGTTTGAGTACTGATCATGGGGTTACCTATATTGTTGACCAGCCATCATTGCAACAATTTTAGCACCATTTGGTTCAATTTCTTGCAAAGTGGGACATCCATTAGTTGGATGTTCTACATAAACATAAATGCCACACACTCTCACTAGTGGACTAATTTGGTGTTATCCAATGACTAATTGTCTAACAAGAGAGGTCAGTTCAATTATCTTATTTTCCAATCTTTGATTTCTAGTAGCAATTACCTCATTCACTACTTTGGATGTAGCAAACTTTGTAACACCAAATTGTTGAGTGTTACCTACCATATTGAAAATTAAATTTCTTTCACCATGGAACTCCTTAAGATGCTTGTGAGGATCTTCACCTACAAAATCATGAAACTTAGGCAACAAATGGATTAGTCAAAACTTAAGCTCATATGATTAAGCTTGCTCCAATTCGGGATATCAAATACACCAAGGTTGGCACATAATATCAGGTGTAGCCAACTCCTTCAAGGTTTTGTAATTGTCAATCATATTATCTAGACTAAATTCGGATATGTAAACACCAAGATCAAAATCAGAATTAGTAGGATCATAATCAATATAAGCATTATCAGATTTGAGAATAGCGAAATTAGATGCAAAGGCACTATCATTATGACTATTATTATTTACTTCACTACTCCTAGGACGTCTTATTAACCTATGAAATGTTCTATCTATTTTTGGATCATAAGCATGCAATTTACAATAATTACTCCTAGTCATATACTACGGAAATAGATTGACATAAACAATAATAAAAAGTAGTAAAAAGTAGTAGAAAATAGCAAAATTGACAAAAAATAGTAAAATGGCAAAAATATCCCTACTATAGTAAACACTTGTCAAGAAAGGTCTAGGGGGTGCAATGATACCAAACAAGTTTTTTTTAAACTTTATCACCACAATAACATTATACGACGTATTTTTGATTTTCTAGAAAATTTTGGGTGATCTTTAAAGATCATAAAAAATAAAAATAAAAAAGTCAAAATCAAAATCAAATCAAAATCAAATTCAAAATATCAAAAGATTAGGATACAACAGCTTGTGTCCCCAACAACAATGCCAATTTGATAATGTTGTCAAAATATTATCAAAATCACTAGATTTTTCTTAATTTAGCACTATATGGACTAACATAAGTCGAATATCTTAAGGACACTATCATGCAATGCCTAATCTTGTTGAATATAAATCAAATTAAATGCTAAAAAGGAGTTTGTGTGTAAACAAAATTATGCAAAAAGCTAAATGCAAAACATAATTGAAAACAAAATTATGTAATAGCAATCCAACGATCCAATCATGTAGTTTGTTATCATGGTTCTAATAAAGAAGCAAATTCATATCAACCCAAGATTCATTAGATAATAATCTAAAATCCATCCATACAGATTAAGATAACATTCGCAGTCCCTAATTAGCATAAATTTAGGCACATAATTGGTTGATTTTAGGTGATCAATTGATTACCAAACTTTGATTAGATTGGGATTAGTCAATCCTAACCTAACACAATCCAAAATCTCAAACAAAATCATAATTAAGAAAACGAGTCAAGAATTAAAAAAAAAGAAAGACATAACAAAATTTGTATAATAAAGAATTTAAAAACTCAAACCTAATTACAATCATGGAACTTGAATTGATAAAAGAGCTTAGCCTTTCATGGCAATCATCACAAAAAAGTAACACAAAATACATAAAATCTAGAAGAGGAGAGAGGAGAGAGAATATAGAGGAAACTTGTGATCTAAGAAACCTCCAAAATCTAAGTGTAAAATCTAAAACATCTCTCTAACCCTACTAATCAACTACTACTTGTTAGATGCTCTAAATGACAAGGAAGGTGGTCTAGGCCAGAAGAATTTGTAGCCTAAAGGTCTACCAACCAAGGTCCCAAAATTGGGCCAGAATGTATAAAGAAAGGCCCAACAGAATAGGTATAGAAGTTGAAACTTCACAGAGACTTTTGGCACTAAAGACGATCAAACTAGTTGCTCCCAAAAGAGAGAAGTTGTAGATCTTTATCTTAGTTTTTCATAGCCACCAAGAGTGTCCAATTTGAAGGTATGTAGTTCTAGATATGAATTGTACAAGATAGCAACATCATAATGAAAGTTAAGTCCGAAAATAAGTCAAGATTAGCAACTAAACCCAATTAAGTTCAATAACCCAAGACTCAACTAATGTGTCAATATTAACTGTAAATAATTTTAAAAATGTCCAACAACTATTAAGTGCCTAAAAAATGTTCTGTGCTTGATCCATAGTACCTTGTCGTGGAGAGTGTTCTAGTACCTTGTCTCTTACTAGACCAAGATACTAGATTGGATCCAATGAAGTGCCATCCTCCACTATTACTGTTTGTTTTTACTTTATCTCCAACAAAATCAGCATTACTATAGCCTTCCATTTGTATTAATTAGATTTCTTATAGCATATACCAAGATTAGTAACACCTTTTAGACATCTAAAAATACATTTAAAATCTATAAGATGTGATTCCCTTGGATTGGATTGAAATCGAACACATAAACATATACTAAACATTATATCTGGCCTAGAAGCAATTAAATAGAATAGAGAGCCAATGATACATATGTATGATATTTGACCTACCTTTTTATCTGTCTCATCTAGACTTAAGATTGATGTTAAGTGTATTGGAGTTGACATTGTTTTACAATTTTCAAGATCAAATTTCTTGAGTAAATCCTTGACATATTTGGTTTGATGGATATAAATTTCATTTTTTGCTTGCTTAATTTGTAGTCCAAGAAAGAATTTTAATCTCTCATCATGCTCATCTCAAACTTTTTTTGCATTAACTCAAAAAATTCTTCACAAAGAAAGTCATCACTAGCACAAAAAATTTGTCATCTACGTAAATTTATACAATAAAAAAATATGAATCATAATTATTGCAAAATAGAGTGGTTTCTACTTTTCCTCTTTGAAAACTATTTGTTATAAGAAATAAATTTAGTTTTTTCATACTAAGCACGAGGTGCTTGCTTGAGTCCATAGAATGTCTTTTTCAATTTAAAAACATGATTTGAAATAGTATCACTCTGAAAGTGGTTCTTTGGACATTGTTTGCAACTCTTCAATATTTAACTCTGCAAAACGTTGTCCTTAGTATTTAAAATAAAATAATCACATTCGAAAAGGTGGAAATAAGAAATGTCGAATTGTCTACCATTTCATAATTCACATAGAGTTATAGACTTTATATACTTTTGGCGTTGTTAAGTATCCAATGAATGTTCTCTTATCAGATTTAGGATCAAACTTACCTAAGTTGTCATTAGTATTTAAAATAAAACAATCACATCCTTCGAAGGGTGGAAATAAGAAATTTTGGGTTGTCTATCATTCCACAATTCATAGGGAGTCTTTTTCAAAATGAGTCTTATATAAATATATTCTATTTTGCATATAACATGCTACATTAATAGCTTATGCCTAAAAGTATTTAGAAGAGTTAAAATCATTCAACATTTTTCTAGCCATCTCTTAAAGAGATCTATTTTTCCTTCAACAACACCATTTTGTTGAGGAGTTCTTGGATATGAAAAAATATGATAAATTTTGATGTTATTCACAAAACTGTTGGAAGTTTTTATTTTCAAATTCTCCCCCATGATCACTTTAGATAGAGGCAATATTAATACCTTTTTCATTTGGAACACTTTTTCAAAATATATAGAAGAACTTAAAAGACTCGTCTTTATGGGAAAGGAACATAACCCATATCCATCTAGATTAGTCGTCTACTACTACTAGTCCATAATATTTTCCACCTAATGAGGCAGTTTCAATAGGCTTAAACAGATCAATATGTAACAATTGCAAGGGTCTAGAGGTAGAATGAATATTTTTGGACTCAAAAGAATCTCTAATTTGTTTCCCTTTTTCATAGACATCACATAATAGATCAGCTTTGTATACAAGGCTCGGTAGACCTCTTACGAGATTATGCTTGTTTAGCTTGGATATAAGTCTCAAGCTTGCATGATCAAGTTTCTTGTGCCATGTCCAATAATCATCATTTATGGATACCAGACTTGTTACAATTTGATTTGTCAAGTTTGTAACATAAAATCATATATAGATTGTTTTGTCTTTTAGCATAAAAAGTTATAAAACCTTTGTAGTCCTTAAGTATGCATTCTCCCTTGTTAAAGGAAACAACATACCCACTGTTTAATAGATTGTGTTTTAACCTTTTAACAAATAAAACTTTATTAATGGATAGGAAGGGATGTTTACCAATCCTTCCTACGTCAACTATATTACCTTTTTTATTATCTTTGAAGGTAACCCATCCTCCTTTGTTTGGCCTAAGGTCTTGAAAATTTTACTCTTTTCCTATCATGTGACACAAGTACCCACTATCCATTTACCATGACAGGGGTTTCCACTGTTAAACACATATGCAACATGAATAATCATTGATTTAGGTGCCCAAATTTTCTTAGGTCCTTTTGAGTTAGTCTTTGAAGGTTTGGACAATCCTTTTGGACGCTCTCTACAGTCATAAGATTTACATCCAAACTTTCTATAATTTGAACAATGAATATTTGATTTTTCTTTTATTACTTTTTCCTTTTCAAAACCTAAGCTAGATTTGTCATGTGGACTTCAGCTATATTTCAACAACTTGTTAAAATTTTTGCACCCTTGACAAATTTGGCTAGACTTTGTTTAAGATCAATTACTTCTTTTTGTAGCTTAATTACTTCAGAAGTGGTGACTTTATTGGTTTGCCTTTCAACTTTTTATTTTCTTGCTTAAAGATACTATTTTTTTTCCAAAAATTCAAAATCTTTGGTCAGTTTTGAATTTTTTTTTTTAGTTCTTTGTATTCGAGAGAAAGTGTTGAGGAATTTGAAAGAAGTTCTCGATAGGCTATTTGTAAATATTTGAAGTTATTGAAATTTGCTTCTTCATCATCCTCATTTTCAAATACTATGTTTGCCATTAAACATAAGTTGACTTCTTTATCTTCATCTTTTGAGGATGACAGGTCAAGATCTTCCCAAGTAACTATGAGGCTTTTCTTCTTCATGATGAATGATTTCTTCTTTTCCTTCTCTTCCTTCTTTTCAAGGTTAGAACATTTGGATTTGATGTGTCCCAGTTTCTTACATTCATAATGCACCACCTACATCTTGTCTTTCATTTTCTTGGTGTACTTCCTAAAGTTGTTCTTTCATCTTGATTCTCTTTTATAATTCCACATAGATTGGATCTTCCTTGAAATGAAGGAGAGTTCATCCTCATTAGAACAATCTTCGTTTGATGTAATTCTAAATGATTCCTCTATTGTGAAGGCTTTGGACGTTGAGCCTTTAGGAGCCTTATGAGCTTTGAGGGCTATGGACTTTCCTTTTCGTTGCCTTTTTAGCTCCTTCTTATGAACTTTGAGTGTATTCATAAGTTCTTCCATTGGAAGCTTCTTAAGGTCTTTGGACGCTCTTAAGGCTGTGACCTGTGGTCTCCATCTTCTAGAAAATTCTCAAAATTTTTGTTATGTGATCGTAATTATCATAAGTTTTTCCCAGTGATAAAAGATTATGAATAATCATTTGGAATCTTCAAAATATTAGATCAATAGTTTCATTATTTTTCATTTAAAACAATTCATATTGATATACTAACATTTTAATTTTAGAGTCTCTTACTTGAGACGTACTTTTGTAAACTAGAGCAAGAGTGTTCAACATTTCTTTGGATAACTTGCAACTGTGGACTTTCTCATATTCTGATTTCGTTAATGCACACATGAGAAAGTTTTTAGCCTTGTAGTTTAGAAGGTACCTTGTTTTTTGTTCTTCGTTCCACAAAGATCATGGAATCTCTGCTCCTTCTTTGTTGTTAGGGATATAATTGTCATTTTCAACTACTTCCAACATGTTAATGTGACATGCATCAAAAATGCCATCATTCTTTGTTTCCAATAGTCATAGTTTTGACCTTTGAACATAAGAGGTATGTTCACTGCGTGTCCTTCGGTTCCATGACTTTCAAGATCATTTTCCCTACACTATTAAATGCTAAACCACTAGAGGATGAGCTCCGATACCAATTGAGGGAAAAGATAACACACAAGAAGGGGGGTTGAATTGTGGGTGTGTGATTTTTGAAAGCTTTTTGTAAAACTGAATGATTTAAAACATAGTTGAATATGGTCGTCCAAAAGGAGTGAAGAAATAAAAGAGTGTATGATAACAGAGAAAAACACACATAGATTATATAGGTTCACTCTTTCAACATAGCTACATTCAGTCCATTTAACATAAAAGAATTTCACTAAGTCTACCTGACTTACAAGTAAGTATTATCTACTTTTCCAAGTATTATCTACTTTTCCAAGTATTATAACCCTTGTAATCTACCTGATTACAAGAAAATCAAGTATTATTTGACATTTAGCCTCTCCAGGCTATCGCATCAACTCAGTAGAGTTTTTTACAAAAGAGTAACTTACGTAGTGTGTATTTGCAATACAAAGCACAGACTTTACTTTGCTTCACAAAGAAAGTTTTACAAGACAATTATCCAAAGCGTAAGTAAGTGTTTTTTCTTTCCTGATAAAATGCGTTGTAGTTTATCTTCTCCTTCTCTTAAGCTTGATAGATCCCTTTATATAGCACATGAAAATTTGAACGTTGCTTTTTGCATGAGGAGTGATTGAATATGCATTAAATGCTATTTGATTGCTTCTTATAGTACTTTTGTAGAGACTCCTCTTTCTAAAGATAGAAAGGTTGTGTTAGGAAAAAGTTGTTTTTCTTTGAATTCTACATGTTGTCTATTGTTGATGAGTGATGAAGCTTTTATTGGTTCTTTGTGAATAAAATCATGATCTGGGATTCCTTTTATCAGAATTGAGTTGTATTATAAAATCTTTGTTGTTGTTCTTCATCAATTTGAAAGTTTAACATGTTATCAAACAATATAATAAGTATACATTTGAATGTTGAATATAGATAATCAACTATTTATATGAATGAAGGAGTTCACGAGACAAGAGAAACAACACTTTACACTTTTACGAGAGAGATTCTTCCTTATTGGAACAATGCAATTATTCCACTTTCTGGACGATCTCTTCTTTGGACAACAGGAACGATTTAGGATTTTGAGTTCTTCTATAGACCCTTGATTGCATCTTTGGACGTTGAGTCCTTTTATGGATGCTGAGAACATCCTTTGGATGATGAACTTCTCTATGGATGTAGAATATGTCCTTTGGACTATGAATCTCGCTATGGACGTTGAGAATGTCATTTGGACAGCAAGCTCCTCCATGGACCCTGGGAATGTCCGAGTACGTCCTTTGGATTGTGAATGCGTCTATGGACGGCAAACTCCTTATAGACACAGTAGATGAACTTCTTTTAAAGTTAGTTTCCTTTAAATGAATACATTCCAACCTTTAAGTTTAATAACCTGTAGTTCTTTTGAAATCTAGAGAAGAGTAGTTAATTATAATATATTATCCATTTTCATAATGTTGTTAACATCAGAACACTTCGATCAATTTGGATGCATAGATTTTTGTTTCAACAGGACTCTTCATGTAGTAAAAATATTTAATACACACAAATTGCATTTTTGGCTTGTGCAATTATATCAATTTAATAAAAATTAGATAAATGAGAAAATATAAGGATTTCAAATTTTGAATTTAATGAGAATAAATGAAGATAAATATAAGAGTAAAAGAAAGAAGGAAAATTCAATTAAGGAGATAATTCAAGGTATGGAAAGATTCTAGAATCAAGGTATTCTAATTCAATTAAATCAAGGTTAAAAAAAAAATCTTCCGAAAGTAAATTGACTAATGTAATATTTATTTTTCAAGAATCGAATTTATGCCTTCTGTTGCGGTGACAATGTTCAATTAAATTCTTTAAGACCGTTGCTAATTTGTTTTACCCTCATAGGATTAATTTTACTACCATGAATTAAAACTTAGGTTCTTTAATTATAGGTCAAACATGCTAGGTTCTCCTTTCAGTACTTCCCTATGCATTGCAAATTATGCTACATAGTAGCTAATCGTCTAACATGTATAAATCAATAAAGAAGAATCAAGAGTGAATAATAAGAACCTCAAAGAAATGTAAATTAAGAAAATCATTGTCAAAGGCTAAACCCCAATCCTAATAGAAGACGGATTACTCACACATGTTCATGAGCAATTTCCTGAAAATCATAAAATGTGAAAATAAAATTATAAAATTAAGAACAAACCAAAAGAGAGAAAGTCTCAAAGAGAATCCTAGTTCTTACTCTCTAGAAAAAACCAAAACTATTTTTTATCTTTCCAATTTTTTCTTATTTAAAGGACCTAATTTTGAATTTCTAAAAAACAAAACAAGATAAATGGCATGTTTGTGTCATTCAGTGGCATACCCATGCTAGTTGTAGTCATCAAAGAAAAGATGTGAGGAAGCTAATCCACACACCCGTGTCAGTCGCGACTATTAGAGAAAGAGTGTGAGGAAGCTTATCCCAGCCATTAGGTGTTGGTCCAAAATTGCTTCTTTTCTTTCCAAAGTGCGTCCCTAATGATCCTACTTGTCTTGAGAGCTCAATATGCATAGGAATGACTCCATTTAGCTCCAAATGTTAAAAAATATTACTCTTGTACACATAAAAATACCTAAGGCATAACATATTTGACAAAAAGGTAAAATACAATAAAAATGAACAAAAATAAAGACCTAAGGAAATATTAAAGTAGAAAATCTTAATTAAAATACTCCTTGGGAATGTGAATGCTTAGGAAAATAAAAAGAGAATATGAGATGAATGATATACTTTATACATTAAAGATAGAGATAATGAATCAAAGGTAATGATTGCTAACTATGTTTTTTGGGTAGACATTATTTGTGTGACAAGTCATGAAAAAAAAGAGAAGACAATAGAAAAAAAAACATTTGGCTCAAACCAAAACTACTCATCATTATGTTATTGCAACATGTCTATTGTATTTTTCTATTTTATCTTTTTACTTTATATATTTTATATTTAAATTTTTATTGTTTTATTGTAAATGTAAAATACTTAATTATAATATAAGATAAACAAAATATGCAAAATTTTTTGGGATCAAAATAAGCGATAAATAGTTGGGGGCGAAATGCGTAGAAACAAAAAAGTTAGAAAAAAATTTGCAAAATCGTAAATGTTTGGGAGAAAATGTGCAATTTAATTTTCATATCACTACAACCATGTTACCATTGTTCTACCAATTATTGGTCGATGTCAATACTACTTGCTACATCAGTAGTCAACTGGTGGAATCAAATGATCAACTAACAACATGACAAAATTTGCATAACTAAAAGTTTTGGACAAAATGTGTGAAAAGAGTTATTTATGAGCAAAATTTGTGTGATTTTGTAACTTTTAGGACAAAATGTACAACTAATCATAATTTTTTTAATATGTATTGAAAAAAAAACTAAAACTATATGGCTTAATTAAAATCATTCTCGAGAGTGTAGACAGTAATAATAATAATTATAGTGTATTTTGGATAAAAAATAATAAATATTTATAAAAAAATAATAAATAAAATAAAATAATTTTATATATTAAAATTAACTTATGGACATCAATTTTTATATCTTATATTTTTTTCTATATAAGTACTTATGCGCATGTTTATCTAAATTAGGCATATAACAATAGTAGTTGGATCATGTGATATAAGTCTACTATATAATGTCTTGTTCACCCATCAAAGTGTTGTCTTTTTTGGATGACCTATGACATTGAAGCACTTATCCCTAGAGAAGTAAGAGAATCATAACAGAAGATTGACTTGGAAGAAAAAGATAATGAAAATCTCTTCCGGGAGAAATTCAAGTTAATCAATAAAAGAAACAAGTGTCTACTTATGATCATTTCAAGTCAAATACCTCATCCTTAAGAAGATTGAATATATATGAAGAATGTCCAATAAGAAAAATTGGCTCCTAATTAGGAAGGCCTTAATAAGTGTCATGGAAATTTGAGAAACAAATATATTGCCTAGAAACTAGTATTATCATAATCAAACTAGTCATTAACACTGTAAAGATACTATATTAATGAATTGTTGGTTGAATTAGTAAATCAATAGATTAATCACGTAAAATAGTAAATATTAAAATTTATTTTTAACATATTATATGTAATTTATATTTGTCACATAGTAAACATATTGATGTAATGGAAATGAAGTCTAAGTGAGTTTAGTTTTGGAAACTCATCAAGATTATGGTAAGACATCTAGTTAAACAAAAGTACGAAGTTCTTATAAATTATTTATCAATAAAATTCTCATGTTAATGTCAGAATTTTAACTTATAAGATTTCAATTCATATCAAATTAGCCAATATTTACTGATTAGGCAATCCACTAATAATAACATGAAAACTTCTCATTTTATTCTTAGCACACCTCATTTGTGGTTGAGTTAGGGAGCTCATATTCCAACTCTATCAAATAGGTCAAATGTAATATGCGTGGGATAATCCAAGTCATCCAAATCTGTGACTAAGGGACCAAATTCAAAGACCAATACACCAGTTGAATCTTAAAACACTCAAATAAGTTTTCTTTTCATATACACTACTAATTATCGCATTAACCTGAGTGTTAATCTCTATTTAGATATACTCTCCATGTTTTATCATTTTATTAGATTAATATTTTTATCTTTTTTATTTATCCGAAACAAATTCAGTAAACTTTGAAGGATAAAAATTTGACTAAATTGATTTTATGTAATATATTACATACATTATAATAAATTATTTAAATAATGTCTAAAAATAATCTAACAATATCAACATTGGCTAAAAACAAACATACTGCTAATAGCATACGTGGCATCTGAGGTATGAACTAAAGACAAATGCACGTTTCATGCACACAACACACAGTATGCAGGGTACACAATATATTATTATAAAACATTAAATATAACATTCCAACTGAAGAAGATAACGTGACAGAACAGCATGTGCTTATTCATAATTCAAAGAAAGATGTATTTTTTTCCTACCAGAGCAATATTACATAAAATTTATTATTATTATTATTATTATTATTATTATTATTATTATTTAAGGCGCGGCATTTTTTACAGATCAGAAAAAAAATGAGACCTTTTAAAATTAATAAAAATGAATTATTTTTATTTAAAATTTATCTTTGAAGTATTTTAAGATAAAAAATTAATTATTAAATTATTGTAATTTATTTATTTAACATCTCTTACAACCCGTAGTAAAGTTAAACTATTTAATTTCTTTTGAAATATTGTGGATCTTAATTTTTTTTCATAGTTTTAGTTTTTTTAAAAAATCTTTCTACTATAGTAACAATTATTGAAATTATTAAAGTTCTTTACTTTTTCTCAATCCAAAACACTAAGGTGCAAACTTTTATAGTTTTACCATTGAAAAAAAGACGAGAAACATGCAATTGTGTACTAAGAGGGCTACAAAAAGGAAGGGAGGAAAAACATCATTTAGTAGAGACAATGAAGAGACATATTAAGTGGCATTTGGTATATGGAGAGTTTCTTTTAATCATGATTTTAGCAACAATAAAAATTTGTATGGTCAGTGATAAATGTTTTTAAGAATGTTTAGATATGATTCCAAATTAAAGTTTTTATATTTAATTTTAATAGATTTTTTTTCTATCTATATGAATAATTTTTTTTAGATAAATAATTTTATTAGATAGATTTATGTAAAATTTTATTGTCAAAATATTTTTTATAAATTTTAAAATTATAAATATATTAATGTAATTTTTAATATTTTTATTTAACTTTAACATAACAAAAACTTTCCATTCTTTCTATTTTAATTTCTTTTATATATTTTAATAAAACATTTCTTTAATATTTCTGTAATAATATTCTTAAATAATTTATTAACTAATACCATAATAATTTTTTAACTAATACCTTGACAATTTGTAATGACTTAAAAAATAAAAATATTATAAAAATATAATGTTTAATATATTAAAAATATTAAAATAATATATTTTATAAAGTAATTTATTTTAAAAATTGTATTAAATATACTAATAATATTTATTATTATTTATTATTTTAAAATATAGTTATTTATCACATTTAATTATATATTATATATAAATTTATAATTGTATTAAATAAGTTAACGAGGTATCATGATATTTTTGTATCATTAAAGCTTTTTCTCAACTCAGAAAAGTTAGATTCTCACCTGCCACTAAAAATCATTCTCTCCTAGGAATTTTTTTAACAGTATATGCCAAACAAAAGAAATTAACTTTCTCTAACTATAGATTTTTGAGAAACTAAAAAAATTCCATCTACCAAACACTTCCTAAAAAAGATCAAATCATAATAAGATAAGGATTTAAAAAGACTAATTACCATTATTACGATAAATATCATAAATTTTAATTCTAGTCTTTCAATCTTTTTATTAACTTTAGTTCTTATATTTTTTTTTTAAAATAGTTCTTAACATTAGTAAATATTAAGTAATAATATCCATCTAAACATGTACATCATTAATTACTATAAAAAGAGTTACTCGTTATTTTTATCTTTCATTTTCTTGCAATCTAATGACTTTAATGGATGACACATTTTATCTGTTAGATTGCAAAAAAATGAAAGATGGAGATGAATTACTCTTAAAAAGTAAGTGGATTTTTTCTCCATATATATATATATATACATGATGATAAATATTATTTTTAGGATTTTTAAAATAAAAAAATCAAAACTAAAAAAAAAGAATGACTAAAATTAATTCATCATATCAAACAAAATTATATCATCATCTTTTCTATATTATTGTCGAAAGTGGATTCTTTAGTCATCTTTCAAGATCCCTACTAGCATGTTTTTACTTCTACAAATTGATATCGTAGGAGTTTGCTTTATTAGGATGTAGTTGTCTTTTTCCTTTTCATTTGTTTTTTTATCTCTTATAACAAAAAAATCCAAAAGAAAGATAAAAATATTGTTTCTTAAGAGACGTAGTTTCTACCATGTATTAGGGTTGGTCAAAAATAGGGATATCTCTCCATCAATGGTCAAAAACTAATTACTTGAGAGGCGTAGAAATCATTGAAATGAATTTATTATTCTTTGATAAAGTTTTTTTGTACTCGTAATCAAAAATTGAATCTCTAACTTTATTTAAAAACTCAATTATCTTTAATGTACTGGACCTTATTAGTGTAAAAGTGGTTATTAAAAGGAAGACATGTTACAAGCTGCAAAAGAAAATATGCAAAACACAAAATTCACTATATTCTTTTAAGATATTGGGTTTTGTTTAAAGTGTGGATAGAAGCAAATAGTGTAGGTATAAGGATTTGGGTTATCATCACGATTTTGGTTGGGTTAAACCCTACAAGCAACAACAAATCTTACCTTTATTAAGGACCAACCTATATAAATCTATAGGCCTAGCCTCCATTAACCTTTGTTGGGCTCTAGTAGAAGCATTTAAACTATCTAGGCTTTCTTATTTTTCTCTAGAAAATTATTAGGGTTTATTAATGGTTGCTTTTATTTTATTTTCTAACAAATTAAATATTATCTTATCATTTAATTAAGTAAGAAATTTGTTGGGTGTTTTTAAATATTAAACTTTGAAAGTGAATATTTACTAAAGATACCTTGAGATGATATCAATACTATTTTAAATTCAAATGTTACTAGATGTTAAATCCCAAATGAAACATTTAAGAAAAAATATATCATGGACTGATAATGTAAAATAGTTTTACATGATCATTTACTCATAAATTACCATGCATAGCAAGTTCGTTGATTTTTAAAATAATTATCTTAAAATCATAACAATCGTGATTTGTAATTGGATAGCTGTGTAAAATTATATTGCAATGTTTGTGGACCATTATATTTAATAATCTTTTATAACTATTAAAATTTATCAATCCAATAACCATTTGTATTTTTTAGAAGTTTTTCACTAAAAAAGGAAGGAGAAAAATAGTTAAGTTACTTCCTTTTTTAAAAATGCTATCGGGAGAGAGGAAGACAAATGAATTATTCTTGGATTGGACTTCTCTAAAATGTAACGTGCACTTTAAATGATAAAATGTTCATATTCTGATCATTTATAATAATAAATAGTTCAAATTATTGCAACTAATTTCAATTGACATATTATATTTGTCTTTTAAAAAATAAAAATACATCACATTTAGCCAATAAATACAATAGAACTTTAGTGATAATCATTCTTTGTCAAGAAATCTAACTAGCCAACTTTAGTGGGATCTCCCTTCTTAGTCACATTATTTTCCACTCACAAGGCTCAAACTCAAAAGCTTACTTAAGATATCCAAACTCAATATCTCTCGGACTATCATAATATTGTTATAAGAACTTGCCATTAATTTAAAGAGAAATATACTTTTATCAAATCAATTCATACATAAATCAATCATATTATATCTTATTATTCCTGCTTAACTTGAGTGGTAGAAGAAATTGTTCTTAGATTGTTTCAACGTTAATGAATGAAAGTTACATGCACTTTGATAAAGATATTTACAAGTCTTTGATTTCAAAAGATTTTTTGTAAGTGAAGTTATTTGCACAAAAACTTAACAAAGTATAAGCCAATTTACATATACTCGATAGGTTGGTGCAAGATTGAGTAATGTGCCAAATAAATGACACTTAGTTATAACAATCCCTCAAAGTAGGAGGAAAATAGGATATGATATGATAAAATATTAGGTGAAAAACATTATTGTGTCTATGAATGTTGTCCTTTTTTAAAAGTAAAATAAGAAAATATAATGACGACAACAAAGTTAAAACTTAGGATATTACACATACTAAAACTTCACCATTGGATCAACATTTATGATTTCCTTAGGAATGTTGTCTACATTATTTAGATAGTTTTTCTTTTGCCAACTAAAAAGTATTTTAAAGCAAAAAAATAATAAAGAGAGGTGCCAATTTAGATAAACTCAACTCATACAAGTTGATCCATTACTTACCAATAAAATTTTGAATTATTGGATTAAACCAATTTAGTCACAAGTTAAACATTTAGTTACTAGTCTAATTTAGTATATTGTAATCTACGGGCCAAACAAGTTAAACAATAATATTAATAATATAATATTTATATAAAATTATCAATTTACTACTATATTTTAGTACATTGTACTTTTAATTAATGCATTATATGTCAATAATTTATATTTAATATATTTTTAAATTGATGAAGGTTATAAATCTTTATATGTCATTCTTCAATACCTAACTAGATCTTTTATGTTTTATTCTTACCATAGAGATTTAGTCTAATATAAAAAATTAATTTAAGTAAATAAAAGTCCAAATAATAATAATAATAATAATAAATAAGTCTAATGGATTGATCTAACGTATTGAATACTTAACACCAATAAATTGATTAATTTTGGAGCTGAACTGAGGTAGGTTAAATTAACATTAAACAAGAATTTTTAAAAGAGTTACTATGATACCTCAATAAATATAGAGATTTTAAAACAGTTGAAAAGCTTATAATACTATGATACCTAAGTAAAAATACATGTGTTTAACCTATCATCTATTTTGTTATTCAGCGAAGAGCTTATACTTACTTCAATTTAACTCTTAATTAATTAATTTTTTTCATTTAAATTTAAAATTACAATTATTTCAATTAAAAATTTATTTATTTATTTTAATTAAAAATATTTTAATCCTTTTAATTACTGGAAATAATCAAAATTTTTAATTAAAATAATTATAATTTAAAATTAAAAATATTATTTTAATTAAATAAAAACTAAATTAAAATATGTTGTTTTATTATTAAATAATAAACTAATGACATAACGAGAAATTAAATATTATTAATACTTTTAATTGATTAAATACTATTAATATAAAAATTAACTAGTTCAAAACCCCACAAATTTATACGAGGTAACGTAGAATTCCTCTTTTATATAACCCACAATAGCAAGAAAAGTGCATACTCATGGTGAGGCACGAAAAATAATAAACATCGCCCAATTCATTCAAGGTCTATTCTTAAACAAGTAATGTCAAGAACCCTCGTAATAATAAATTAGACGTAAAAATAATATCACTCACGTGTTAAAAGGAGGATAACCGTGTCACCCTCGTATAAATTCAAATAGAAATTATATATTATCCAATTACAATGAGTCCGATGCGACATGTTGCTACCATTCTTTTCAGATTAAGCCAATTCTAATCGATGAGGATTGTGGAGAAAAATAATAGTCCATGTTAGGTGCGAGTGGAACATTATAAATTGCACAATAAGATAAAACCAAATTTACGCCTTACTTATTCATAATTGTGCGGATCACCTTAAAAGGATGCTTAATCAGTTGAACAAAAAGTTAGACAAACTTTATATTTAAAAACACTTTGACAACGATATCTTTATCATTATCTATTCTCAGCAACTAAACGATTTCTTATAACCAACTAAATGCAAGGTCGAGTGAAATGACGATGTAGAAACACTCTCAAGTCTTTTAACTGGAACAAAACAAAATGTCTTTAGTACTTATAATTGAATTTAATTTTAATTCCTTAAGAATTAATATCATTTTAAACTTAGGTACCAAAATATTATGATTATCTATTCTTATATTTTAAGTTAGATTACATTTTTATATAAAAAAAAATACATTTGAAAAGTGAAACACTCACTTCTCTCATTATCAATTAAACATTATTAATATTTTTTAAGTTTAAATATATTTTTATAAATATGATTTTATTTAATTATAATCATTACAAAATCTTTTATCATTATATTTTTTTTAATATATTTTTTTAATTTTTATCATTAAATCTACTTAGTTTAGTATTGATATAATTAACTAAATAAATAATATTAATGAGACAACTAAGGTAATAAAAAATATTTTAAGTTAAGATAATTAAATTATTTCTAGGTACTCAATTCAATTAATTAATATATTTATTATTCTATATAATCAAATTATTATTATAATTATTTTTATAATTTATCTTTTAATATATTATAAATAATATTTTTAATATTATTTTTATTTTTCATTTTACTAATCTACTTTTAACATTATATTTTTATAAAATATATAATTTAATTGTAATATATTATTTTGATGTTATTCTTTTATTTTAATTTATTAATTTAGATTTATTTTAATAAATTTATTTTTTAAATATATCTCAAATATTAATTTTATCTCTAAAGATAAAAATAAGTTAAAATACAATATATTAAAAGTAAATTATATTACCATTAGTCAAAATTAATAAATTAAATATACAAATAACATAAAAATAATAAATTAAAATTAAATTATGAATTTTTAAATAAATATATATTAAAAACAATAAAATTAATTTTCATAATATAAAAATAAAATATAATATTAAATTAAAATAATAAATTCATTAATTCTAATAAGAAAATATAAATAAATACATTAATTAATTAAACTACACATAAAATAATCTAGTTATCTAATTATTTTAATTTTAAATATTTTTTATTATCCTAATTTCAAATATTCTTCGTTATCTTAAAATGACACTAAAAGAAATTAAAATATAAAAATACAAAAAAATTGTAAAAATTAAAGCCAGATTGTAAGAACCTAAATCATATTTAAAACTAATTTTTATGTTCTCTACCTTTAAGTACTGTCAATTAACTAAAAACATTTGTCTCAATCATCTCAAATTATCTTTTTTCTGTCTTTATTACTTATCCTCTTAAGTCTTAACTACCTATTTCATGTACCAATTAACGTGAGGCTAGTCAAGGAAAGGTATATCGACTAGACGATTTGCATCACTAAGCTGATAAATTTAAGATCCAGTTTTTTAAACCATGGTGTCAGACTTTGATATAGATTGAATGATAAACACAAGTATATTTCGAGGAAACCCAAAAATGTTAACATCGATGTACTACCTCATAGTTCCTCAGTTGAAAAGGAAAAATGATAACAAACTACTCTATATCCTCCCTTGTGATGTTAAACAACCTAGAAGTACAACGATCTCTCATTGGCGTGACCAACATTATTTGCTTTGCAGAACCTAGAAACCAAAGAAGCCAAGTTCGCTAGCTCTCTCCTTCTCAAATGTTTCGAAGTACTGATAAATGATCGTTACTGCAAGCAATATCCCTGTCCCTGAGCCAATGGCCCCCATGAAATCTGCCAAAACTGTCAGGGCACCAATACACATGCCTCCAAATGCTGCAGCAGTGGGAATGTATCGATTCAGCTCTTTCTGCAAGTTGGACTCACGGTGTCCAGGCATTACCATTTGTTGTTCCTGAAAATTCAAAAATGTATTGTGACTCCTCATATTTTAATAGAGGTGAATTTTCATATGATAAAAAATTGTTCCTGGCAACAAACTCGGGTTCAGAACCACCTTTTACAAGGGTAGATTTGCTACGGAAACCAAAGAAAGTTGCCTATAACATTGATCCCTACCCTCAGGAAATATTTGTAAACTTTATGGACATGAAAGAAGTGACAGACACATAGTTTCTTATTTTTTGTTTCCATCCCAAAAAAGGAACCCAAGTATAATCTGGTACAGAACCCAAGTCAGTAAAAGCAAAATAATTCTATACTGTTCCTGTTCTAAACTTCTAATCAATCCATAATTCCATTTCTTCCTTATTTAGTAGTAATCCTAGGAGACCAGAGCATTTTACAACCACTATTTGTACCAGTTTATCCAAGATTTATGAACTCCTAAAGGTTCCATGATACAGGTTCCATCAAGAATGACAAAGTGCAACTAGTTGTGTATCTCCCAGTTCATTGGCAACATACACAACCTTTCATTTGAATTTAGACTAAAAACTTATGCTGATTTAAAGCTTACAAAAAGGGTTGGGTTGAAGCTCAAAATAATATTTAGTTGTCTAGACACAATATTGCTTGCTTCTAAAGAAACCCAAGCCTAGATAATATTTTGCTTTATATAAGAAATATATCATGTCAATAAGGAAATGAGTATGCAAAACGAATGCTAGTCAATACCTTCAGCTGCTTGGCAACATCTCTAGCAGATGAACCAGAGACTTCAATCCAAGTTTTAGAAAACAAGGCACAGGCTGAAAGCATAAACACAAGATAGAACAGAGCATGGAAAGGATTGGCTGCCATATCAGCTAAGCTGCAAAATATATAGAGCAAAGACACAAATAAGGTATCAAATGAAAAAGGTGAATCAGTACAAAACTGGCTGGCGATTTGTATCATATTAGTATTAGTATACCATAGAAGGCACAGAACTTGGATTTATCAACAATTCTCATACCTGGATGGTGCAGTGATATAGTATGCAATACCACCGACAGGAATAGACTGACCACCTCCATATTCAGATTCCTTCCATTTTCCCAATAGATCTACAAAGAAGTTTCCGCTGTACTTACGGTGGAGCAGCTGAACAATTTGAATAACATCAGATTGTTAAAACGGTAAATCTGAAAACATTAATTCCGACCAATCATACAACTATTATTACCTGGGAGATGAAGTAGAGATTGGAAACAAGGGCTGACTGAAGAATGATGGGCATGTTGGAGGTATAAAACAATTTGATTGGATATGAACCTTGCTGTCCACGAGCATTCTTTGACCTTACAGGCAAGACCACACGGAAACCTTGAAAGTATATCACAATTAGGAAGATCAAGACAGTAGCAAGCAAATTTGTCACATTGGGAAGATTCTGCCGGTAAAATGCCTCACGAAGAGCGCGGACCTTGTCTGTTCTAGTGATCAACAAATGGAACAGAGCAATAACAGCACCTTCAAATTCAGCTCCACGTCCACTATTAATGGTGGTGGGACTAAATGCCTTCCATATAATGTTTTCACTGAAAAATAGCAAAGGAATTCCTTTAAAATTTTGGTAAAAGGTTACATATCCTGGTTAGTAGTGGCTAGAAGACAGCAAAAAAACATTATATTTTAAAGGTGGAAATATCTCATTAGTGAAGAGTAGAAATTTACCAGATATTAGTAGCTATGAATAGGGAAATTCCAGACCCCAGACCATATCCTTTTTGCAGAAGCTCATCTAAACATATCACAATTATACCCGCAAAACAGAGCTGGATGATGATGAGGATGGCATTTCCTACTCCAAGTTGGCCCACACTACCATACATCCCCGAAAGAACATAGGCAACCGCCTCACCAACTGCTATCAAAATACCAAGTAGCTTCTGCGCTCCATTCCTGGGAGAGAAAAGGAAGTTATCTCAATATACAGTATATAACAAAATATGCCACCCTAAAGTAGTCCTCAAACAGAAATTATAAAACACAACAAATAATAAATTTTATTTTACATAGTTAAATGAAGGGATGCATCGCGCATGTCAAATTGACAACCACAAATGCAAAATCAGATGAAACTACACAGGAAGAAAAAATATGTTCAGTCAAAGAAATGCAAGTACAAAGAAAGACACTCACAATAGGGCTCGATCCTCTCGTACATTGTTGTCCACTTCAATGATCTTCGACCCAGCCAAAAGTTGCATTACTAGCCCAGAAGTCACAATGGGAGTGATTCCAAGCTCCATGACAGTTCCCCGGTTAGAAGCAAGAATAACACGCATCCAATAGAATGGATCTGCGCCTGTTGTTGAGTGTATCCCATATAGAGGAAGCTGACTACAAACCAGGAAAATGAAAAGGGAGATCACAGTATATATGACCTTCTCTCTAAACGGCACTTTCCTGTCAGCAGTTTGAACCTCAGGAAGAAACGAGAGAAATGGCCTAACTAAGTGAAGCACTCTAAATCCACCTCCCATCTTACCGCGCTACACCAGTTAAACCTGTAACAAACATTTAACACGCATCCGTAAGAGGATCACCAGATAGGGGCCCAACAAATTGTACTTCTAAAGAATATCTCAGCATCCAAGTGACAATTCAGCAAATAACAAAGCCCAAATTAAACAAAAAATAAGAAATTAAAAACGCTTACGATCGTAAAGTTCAAAAATTAAAAACGCTTATCATCTACACTAGCAAGCCATGCATTGGCACCTTTTCAATTTGTCCTCACTAAAACTAATCAGTTTAGCATACAAGAACAAGTGAACAACCATTGCCCAATTTTCACTTATTTAACCTTTGATCCTAAAAACACATAGTTATATGCATTGAACGATACAATGTAAACTACGCTTCATTGAATTAAAAAAAAAAGTACATCAATTACATGGCAACAGAGAATTATACATCACCAGCACTTAACCTAAAAAACAATCATCGAGCTACGCAATACCAAAGCATGCGATATAACTAGATCTGGTCTCATGCAGTGACACGCACGAATTCAAACCCTGATTCGCACGTGTGAAAAGCAAGAAGCGAATCGGGGATGGAGAAAGGGGAATATGCAGATCTAGGAATCTGCGAAATCGCGATAAAGAAATCAAAGCAATGGTGGGAGAGTTTTACCGTAGCTGAAAGGTGTTATCGTAGATCTACGATTAGGGAAAAGAAAATTTGCGATTCTAAAGTGCAGGGTGCGCCCGCGCGTACTTATATAGAGGACAGGGACTGGATTTTTTTTTTTTTAACCAGACATGAAAGTTGTTGACTTTCATACATAAATATCTTTAATAATATGTAACAAATAAAAATTCTAATTAATTAATCTTTACACTGATACTACATATTATTAAATTCGTAAATATCATCTATTCATCTATTATCTATATATATTCGTAAAATTCAATTCACTTTAATTTTTTGTAAATAAAAAATATTTGCAGTCGTGGATTGAATTAGATCAATTTTAAAGAAAGATTATCTCATTCAATTATTTTGATTCTTTTAATTCACTTTCCAATCGACTTATATCAATTCAATTAAATATAAAATTTATTATTTTAAATATTAAATAAATAGTAATATATATTAAGCATAATTATATAGTAACAGGTCAACTAATAATAAATTATTGTTATTAAAATTTTAAAATACTTATAATAAAATTAATATATTTATTATACACTGTTATTTGTAATTGAATGAGTAAAATTATTTTATCTTGTTAATGCATAATTTATTTCTTTTAATAAAAAATAATTTAAAAATTAAAATATCTCATTTATAAGTGCCTGTAGTATTGCTCTTTAAATATGTATGGTTAAAAATAAATTTACACAATTTGATAATTATATGTGTACATTTTTACTTAAATAGTTATATAAAAATATTTTTAATTAAATATATTTTCACAAATAAGTATAAATTAACTGATAATTTTACAAATCTATAAGAAGTAAAAATATAAATATGAATGATATTATAAATTTATATATAATATTATATACATATGTATAAATTCAATTTAGATTAGATTGATTAGGTTTCAAAATTAAATTTGAAATACAATTCAAACCAATAAAGAATTTTGATCTTTTCAAAATTTGGATTATTTGATTTTCGATTTTTCGATTTTAATTGGATTGGATCGCTTTACGAACACCTTTACTCAATAACTAAAGCTTATGCTTCACATATCAAGGTAATTTTCGTTGTACCATTACTTCATGCAACCGTGACATATCACAAATTAAATTAATTTATGTTGACAAATAAGTGGGGAATTTACATCACTTAATACATTCAACTAGATCCCCACTTATAGTGTATTTGCTTGCGCATTGAATAAAAAATTGGATGACATAAAAGTTCAAACCACACTTGATTTCCAACTTGAGCATCGATATAAGTAAGAGAAAACAAAAGTAAACTAGTAGAACATGTGGAAAACAATAAATAGGAAATAGTCGTCCAATTTTAGGTTCTTTTGTGATTATCTTATGGACACTTGATCTTGCACAACACAACTAGAAGAAGAAAATTAGACATTATAGTTATGATTAACCAAATGCCCAGTAGAAATAAGGTTTGTTGAAAGAATAGAAAACACAAAAACATGAAGAAAAAATATCATCATCGAAATTGATAGACTGAGAATTGCCATTAGTTATATGAATTTTCGGATTTATGTCATATTTCCAAATATGAGAAAAAGAGACAAGTTATGTTTGTCATATGCTTTGAAGCTACCGAATCAACATAACACGATAATGTGGAAGATTATGTACAAATATAATACATTAATTACAGTAATAAAGACTCTTCAAAATATATTAATTACAATAGTAGAGAGTTTACGACCCATTAATCAATAAAATTTAAATTAGGAAAAAGTCTTCAAACAATCTTTTATTTTATTTTAAACAATATTTTTTTATTTTTCAGCTGATATTATTATTTAATTTTTTAATTATAAAATATTATTTTATTCTGTGTATAATTGTTTTCTAAATTAAAAATACACAAATAAATTTTATTTTTATTTTTTTTATGAATGCTGAATTCAAATACACAAATGTTAAAATAATTAAAATCCACTTTCTTTCTACCAATACTTAATATAAATAAAAGTGAACAACAAATTTTTATAAAAGCATGCATTAAAAACTCGTCATTTATATAAAAAAAGTTGAGAGATGAGACTAAGTTAAGTGTCATTATGCAACTTCTCTACCATATATTAGTTATTGATATAATTGTTCGAAAATTTGCATTTATAACACGATAAAAAAAATATGCTAGTGATTAATAAAATTATTAAATAAATGAGAAATAAAACAATTAAGAAGAAAATATTGGAGAGATATTTATTTTTACATTTAATGTTAAAATTATTATTTAGTTTTAATTTTAATTATTTTCAAAATAAAAAATAATAAAAATAATATTTTATTTTTGAATATGATATTCTATTTAAAAATAAAAGTCATAAATATAACAAATGAATGTATAAATTTAGACATGTGTAATTATAAAAATATTATTTAATTTTTAATTTAATATATAAAAACAAAACACAATGAAAACTAAATATATACTTTTTGCATCTGATATTTTTCTTTTGAAAAATTAAAATTCATAAATTTAATAAATAAATTCATAATAATTATGGATGGATTCAAATACTCATAATGAAATCCTTCTCCCAATACCTAATAATTAACAAATGAAATATAAAATATTTTATAATGTGTATTGATAACTTACTAAGTATTAAATACCTCAATAATTAATATAATTTATTAAATAAACAAAAAATAAATTAATTAAAAAGAAATTGTCTAAAGTGCCTTTATTTTAGGGAAAAACAACTACGCCGAAAGATCTTTACATTATCGTATAAAATATCTGTATATTTATCTTTTTATCACTTGTCTATTTCAATTTATTCCATTTTATTTATATCTCTTAATTAAATATCAATAATTTTTTTAAGTAATTTTAATAGTAAAAAAACCTTATATTTACTATTTAAATAATTTAATTTTTATTTATTTCATCAATTATCTCTGTCTATCACCTTGAAAAACAATACTATTTTTGTAAATATTCACAAAAATAAAAAAAAATAAAAAAATTGTAAACGAGGTACCATGTAAAAAATGTAATGCCGAAGAAAGATTTTACAGATTCATTTGTGAGATTCTAACTTTAAACATATTACTCATGAATTTTACATTCGTACGAGTGATATGCGCAGCAAATATGCAATTAAAGAGTTCAAGACAGATTTTACAGATTCTTCCTGTTAAGAGCATCTGAAATATAGTAGTTATTTAATTTACTTTTGGTAGATTCTATGATATTAAATTTTTAATAAATTGCTTTTTTTTAACAACTTTCTTAAAAAAAATTAACTACTTAAAATGAATCTTACATTTCTTTAAAAAAATTAGTTATTTTTATATAAGAATTGTCATGTCAATTGTTGTAAAAAAATTATTTTAAGTTCTCATTTTTTTAATGATAAAATATATATTAAAAATACTTTGAAAATTTTAAAATTCTTGCATCAAAATGTTTTTTCTTTTTAGTTTTTATGACAATGATATCAAAATGTATTTCACAACTAAAATTTCATACTATTAAGTGCGTGTTTGAGTGGTACTCGGAAGAATTCAGAAATCCTTTTATTTTCAAAGTAACAAATTCTTTATTTTGTGTATTGGAATTCGTACAAATACTTTTCTAACTTTAATTCAAGCCTAAAATAATTTCTGCTAGCTTATAATTATGTTCGGGATGTTACTCAAAATTATGAGAAAATTTATTTTTTATTTTTAAAGATTTAATTATATTTTTTAATTTCTTTGTCATAATTAATATATGATTTTGATTTTTTAAATAATTTTTACTTAAATTTTAGTTCTTCAAATTTTAATTATTACAATTAAATATTTTCAATTATTACGTCCCAGATCCCTCTATTTAATTACAATTCACCATATACGAAATTTATTTATTTATAATAATTTATTATTTAATAATAATATAAAATTATTTAATATCATTAGTATACGACTATTATACTCTTAAAATTATTAAACTATTCTAAATTATCTTTCGCTCATAAATTATAAATCAAGCTATTTAATTAAATGAAGTGTAAACTTTTTTATATTATATTTTAACTATCATAATAAAATATTGATTTTTGAAATAATTATTTTATAAAACTTGTTTAGAGTAATTTTTAATTAGTTAACAATATAATTGTTTTTGTATTAATCACATATAAAAATTAAATTCTAAATCAAAACATCACATTTCACATAAAACTAAAAAAATATATTTTTCAATACATTAAATTTATACCTCATAAAATCTTCCAAATTCAATTAAACTTTCACTCTTAAAAATTTTAAATGTTTTTCATCTTAAATTAGTCAAAACATCTAAGTATTAAAATAAAAACAAGGATTTGAGGTTTTATAAAAAAGAAGAGCGAAATAAGTTAATAAAAATAAAAACTTAAGAATTTAATTTTCAGACAGTCTCACCGTAAAGATTTTTATCCTATTAACTAATAAAAATCATTTCACGTATAATTTTAATATATTGTTATAAAAAAAACTTATAGTATAAGTAAATATATAATAATATATGATTTAATTACTGGTAAAAGAAAAATTTTCCATTATTAGTATATTTTAATAAATTCAAAACTTAATCAGTATCCATTAAAGAAAGTAAAAATTGAATAAACTGAAAATGTAGAACGTTATCTCGTTAGTCTTTCAAATTATTATATTAAAACAAGTTAATATAATTATTAACTATTTTATCTAAGTTTGTAAATTTAATTTTTTATTCTTTAAACATATATTAATATTAAATTTAATGAGCAAATTTTGATTTGAATTCATATAAAAAAATTTGATTATTAATTTTTTTGAAATTTAAAATAACTAATTTTAGTATTTATAAAATAGAGAATTTTTTGTTTTAATTTTTGTAGAAAATATTTATTTTTTATTATTGTAAAATTTGAAATAATTATTTTTAATTTTTAATATTCATTTTAATATATATAAAATAATATTTATTTTAGGAATTTAAGAATACTTAATAATAATATAGGTATAGAAAAAATTATATGATATGATAGTGAAAATCAAAACTAATAATTTTAAATTTTAGAAGAGTAAAAATCAATAAAAAATTTACAATGATTAAAATAAAATTTTATTTATTTTATAAGGACTAAAAATATATTTAAGTAATAAAAAATATATTTAAGTTTTAATTATATTATTTAAGTTATATATTTTTTTTAAAATTTGAATTAATTATATTGATAAATTGTATTTTCAAGAATTTATTTAAATTTTTTAAGTTGGTAATTTATTTTTAAAAAATATTAAAAAAATAAAATTACGCACAATAAAATAAAAAATACAATAAAAAAAGAAAAAGAAAAAGAATGAGGGAGAATGAGTACGCAATGAAAGGTAAGCAGGTGGACAAAAAGCGTTTCACTTTGGTCACTCACCTTCAGTCCCTCCCTCGAAAATCTCACTTTCCGCGTAAATGCAAAAACCAAAGTTAATTTTACCAAAAGCACTTTAATACACCGTAAGAGAAGAGAGAGAGAGAGAGTGTGTCCCCAACGAGATGAAGTAGAAGAAGAAGAAGACCCACTTGCTTGCTACTACTACTTTGATTCTTTCAACTTCCTTCATCCTCCCCCTAACCTCTTCTTCTTCTTCTTCTGATTCTCAAACTAACAACATAACCTAGTTCAGCTCATTCCCAAAATAGCTATGAGAAATCACATTCTCTTCTTATACGCTCTCATTGCACTTGCCCCCACTTTCTCTCTCCACTTTCAACCTCACGCTGCTCCTGCAGGTAAGCATAACTCGCCCCCCACCCCCATTTCTTCACCAACATTTTCCACAATTTTAAATGTGTATGCTAAATTTTCGATCTTTTAGCTCAAGGTTGCTCGATACCTAAGTGGGTGTTTTTTCAATGCTTCTCTCTTTCTTTATCATTTTGGTTACTTTGATTAAACAATGTTAGTGAATCAGGGCCGTTGATTAAGCATCTGTCTTCACTCATCAAATGGACAAGGTCTACCTCCAAGACGCCACAGTCAGGTTATATTGTAACATTTTTTTCAAGTCATGTATTTTTATCGTGTAATATTCTTATGGTTCTGGTGTTTGTGTGTGAATGTGACTTGTTGGTTCTTTCTTTTCAGATGGGAATGTTCTTCAATTTGAAAATGGTTACGTGGTTGAGACTGTTGTGGAAGGAAACGAGATTGGGGTTGTACCTTACAGGATCCGTGTCTCTGAGGAGGATGGTGAACTCTTTGCTGTTGATGCAATTAATAGCAACATTTTTCGAATAACTCCGCCGTTGTCCCAATGTATGGTTGCTTTTGTTCTCTTTAGTTTTTGTAACTGTTATAAGCGAATTTGATTTGCTAGGATATGGCAGTTTTGACATACTTTCCTGGGGGTCTCTATTTTTCTCATAATTCTTTCAAATTGGTTCTGGATTTTGCTGGCGAATGGTAAGAATGATGATAAAAAATTGAAAAGAAAAAGGAATATGAGTTTTGGCTGGCTCAACTTAACAGGGAATTGGTAGTTATCTAGTCAAAATAAAAAAAGGTAGAAATGGGGAAAATCGAAGCCTAATTAGTAAGTGAAAGTTATATGACAAGTTAAACAGAATTTTGGATGAATTGATCTTCATTGATTGGGCTTACATTTATTGAATCCTGATTCCTTCTGTTATATATTGATTTTACATGGCTGCAGATAGTAGAGGAAGATTGGTGGCTGGGTCATTTCAGGGCCACACTGGCCATGTGGATGGAAAACCAAGTGATGCTCGTTTCAATCATCCCAAAGGCATAACCATGGATGATAAGGGGAATGTTTATGTTGCCGATACACAGAATCTGGCCATCAGGAAGATTGGAGATGCTGGTATGTGATAATTGAGTTGCAACTTACACGAATTCAAGATCTAGTCTGGACTAACATGGTGCATTGGTATTTGACAATATTAGAATGAAATTTGAACATAAACTCATAACATGTATTAATAGAAGTGTTACTACTTACTAATACCCTAAGTGCAATTCTGGAATTCCTTTTACTGCAAACCTGCAAGAGCTGTTTTGCTTGAGAATTCCATAGTCCAATAGCATGACATAATGGTTAATCCCTTCATTTTAAATAATACAGCCAGTGGTTATGGCATCCTAATGTATTGAGAGCATTGCCTGGGTGAAAAATAGAGCTGGCAATTTTGGCCTGGGCTAGGCTATCAAAATAGTAGCCTAAAAAATAATACCGGGCCAATTTTTACCTGAACATTATTGGGCCTATTTTGGCCCAATATTCTTTAAATTTTTATTTTAAAATTTGTATAAAATTAAGAAAAAAAGAGAAATTGGCTAATTTGGCCTGACATGTCAGATTGGCCATGAAATGTGCAGCCCATGCAAATCCAGGCCGAGCTGAGCCAGCTCGTTTTTGCAATGGTGGGTCAGACCACCCTTTGTGACACCTCTAGTGAAAAAGGATATTGTTACTGACCTTGGTGAGTATTTTTTAGGTGTGACGACCATTGCTGGAGGAAAGTCAAACGTTGAAGGCTACAGGGATGGGCCTAGTGAGGATGCTAAGTTCTCAAATGATTTTGACGTGGTATATATTCGGCCCACCTGTTCCTTGTTGGTCATTGATAGAGGAAATGCTGCTCTTCGGCAAATCTCTCTTGACCAGGAGGACTGTGATTATCAGTCTAATTCAATTTCGAGTACAGGTTTATATTCTTATCTTGATAATTATAGTTTATATCATTTGGATTCTGTAAATATCTTGTATTATGTACTAGAAAACCTAGTTCCTTGGCTAGTTTATTCTTTCCTTAGGTGATTCTAATCAACTTTGGGGATTGTTCCTGTTGGTATGTATATAAATATATAAATATTGTACAGTTTATTCATGTAAATCAATCAATAAGATATTCTGATTCAAGTTGGTGCCAGAGCTCTCTGGTTCGACCCCTAGTCTCCTCGTTGTCCAGTGCCTCCACCATCCGCTTCAGAAGTTGCTGTAGGCTTATTTTTGATATGTTTTATCATTGAATATAATCATTTCTGTTGATAGAATATGAAAATACTGTGCTGCTTTTTCCTTTACCTTCCAAGCTTGTAATGAGAAGACAGGAAGGTTTTGAATGCTTTATACTTCACTGAAGGACAAAAACTTCTAGCCTTTGTAACATGTGATTCAGATGTTAAAGTTATGGTTTCAAATTTGAATATCACCTGTAAACAGGAAAAAAAAAGGAAAGAAGGAATAAAGGCATTGAATGAGTTATGAAGAAAGAAAAAAGAAAAATTCTGTATGTTGATTTCATGACCCTGTTTGTCACTTTGTTGACTACTATGAACATCATATACTGGAGTAACTGGACCTTTCTGCTGAGATCATTTACTTCTCTTTCTCTCTTGTGGCATATTTAGTTAAGATGGGGAGGGTAGCTTTATTGGATCCATCTTGATATGAAATGGTACTATGGTAGCTTTATCTGGTATGATCCCATCTTCAAGTTTAAGGGAACATCTCTTGCCCTCATGGACTAGACTTGTGAGGCAGATGCATTAAATGATGTCACTGAATGTGGATTTAGTTCATCCAAGATGTGTTTGCTCAGACCTGGTCTTAGCTCCCTTGGCTATGGTCCATAAATGGAATGGAAAACGCCAGTAAGACAAGTACTATTTAGTTTCACTATGTTGTTCTTGGTGGATCTGATTCATTCTTTATCAGAAGATTGTTCTATATATGTTTTTAGTAAATAAAAATATTTGCATGTGTTGGTTTTACTGGAAAATGTGAATTTGCTGTATTTAGCAGAGAAGCGTAACAATAGTGAATATGTAAATGTGAAAACTGATGATGTGACTGCATCTTGTTATTAAGTCCTTTAGATTCTCCATATCTCCAATCAACTTCTGATTTTAGTTCATTTTGTGCATTTTCCTGCAGATATCCTTACAGTTGTTGGTGCTGTTATAGTAGGATATGCTACATGTATGCTTCAGCAGGGATTTGGATCCTCTTTCTTTACAAAAACAGTATGTCTGTTTTGTTTCAATAGGATTTGTAAAAACAGAAATTTCAGAATGATGACATTTTGCCTGTTGTAACCCTATTAGGTTGCCTAATATTATCCTGTGTTATCGTGGACACTTACTGCATGTTGCTGAGCCAGAACATGAGTAGAATTATTTGAAACCGCTAAGATTTCAGTTGAAAAATCAAGACTTAAAATTTACAACACTGCCACCTTGTTTTCAATCTATTTTCTGTTTTTCAAAGATTTGTGTTGAGAATATGAGGGGGGAACACCGGGAGAACTCCAACAATGAGTCATGAAAATTGTTCATTTCTGTTTAATGTGAAATTTCTTATTCACACTTGCACTTCAACAATTTGTACAGAAAAAGTGAAAACAACTTTTTTTTTTTTGTTTTTTGTTTCTTGTACAAATCTTTGAAAACAAGAAACAAATGGAAAATGTGACAGATTTGTAAATTAAAAGTGAAAACAGAAGAAAACTATAAAACTTATTTTTCTTTGGGCCTTAGTATGTATATTTTATTTGTCATGTGATGCTGTTCATTTTAAGAAAATATTCACCCTCACCAATTGGCTAATTACATTGCACAAATGCTGCAGCGACCATTAGAAAGAAAGTTTAAAGGGCCAGCAAGCAATGAGAAACACATGCCAATCCTGGAGAGCAGTAAAGAGGAGCCAGGATGGCCATCTTTTGGACAGCTCATCATTGATCTTTCTAAGCTTTCCCTTGAAGCATTAGCTAGCATATTCATTCAATTCATACCCTCACATTTCAGATCTGGCAATTCCAAGAGAGGCCTAACACCGCTGAAAGATCGTCTTGTGATGCCTGAAGATGAAGTGCAGCCTCCATTGATGAACAGGCAAAATGCTCAAGGACATACTCCTCTTGCTGAAAATAGGATGGCATCACAGGTCCATACTCCTCTTACCGAAAATCGGTTGGCATCACAGGTTCATACTCCAAGCACAGCTGAGAAATATTCAGAAATGAAGCCCCCAAAGATAAAATCAAGCAGTTTCAAGGACCCTTCTTTGTCAAGCAAGCACCGATCATCAAAACGACCAGAGTATGCCGAATTCTATGGATCTACTGAGATTCCTCCATACACCAAATCCAAGAGTCAGAAAGAAAGGCCAAGACACCGGCAACGGGAAAAGAGTGGAGAAGTTGTTATGGGGGCAGTTGGAGCTGAGGCTAAACCTGTTGAGACAAGGACTGTTGATCATAACAATCCAAAGTTTGACCATTACAGTATGAGGACTAAGTATGCATCTCAGGAGACCTTCCGATTCAACACTCAGTAACAAGTTTTGCATTTTTATTTTTATTTTTATTTTTATTTTTCACTAGTATTATGTTGAATATGTGCACCTACATCTTGTTGAAATGTCTGTACTTGACAACTACTTGAAGCTGTATTATAAGCAAACCATGCAGGTGGAAGGATTAGTTTTGACCCATGTGCTGAACAGTTTGTGTTTGGTATTTGCTTCACTCAATCTCATAGTCTTGGGGAGGAATCCATCTCCATTTTTATAATAAAAACAAATTAAACCTAAACTTCAAAAGAATTTAATTGTCAATCTTGCATGAAAATTTGCCGCTGCCCGATGGAATTTTACGATCGATCTGCAATCCATAAGGTCCAAAGTCAAAAAGTAAATTAAGATAGTTTTAATTTCTTATTATTTCATATTTAACATTTTATGTTTATATAAATATAATTTTATATTTATATTATTCCATATCTATTAAAGTGCAAGCGGACAACAATTCACAAATTCACTATATGATAATATATAGTATTCGACTATTCTATATTTTTATTCGTTTTCTTTTTTTCAACTTTGATTGCTATTTGTTGTAGAATACGAAGTACATAATTGATATTATTTTTTTATAAAATATAAATATTTATAATTTTATATATTGATTATTTTGATTTTTATATATATTTTTTATAATTGAATTTGAATGGTATTATATAGAAACAATTAAGTGTATTATTAAATATGTTATGTTGAAATAATTAATTTAGTAATATATTTTTCTTTATATATTTAATTAATTTACATGTGTCAATCAATCCATGTTCATTTTGTATAAAAATAAATGCATGCATATATATATATATATATATATATACCAAATAAATTTTATTTTTTATAGTTAGCTCTTATCATCCAATCCTAACTTCATCCCTACATGGATCCTACAACGAACCTCCTCTTGCGATGGCTCAACCATGAGCTCCCCTTACAGTTTCTACTATGATAATACATGGTCACATTTACTGCACAAAAGATGCAGGGTTTCATATTCTACATGGAACTAGTGACCCCTAATATTTACTCACCCTACTTCAAGTACGTGAAGTTTGATTTCAACACACATTTAAGAAAATATATCTCAATCAACATGCAAGATTTTTTGCGTCTACCTTTATGAGTTTGCCAATGATTGAGGCAAGACCCAAAATAAAATTTCCATCATACAACAGTGTTTAAGCTTGGAAATCGAACCTAGGCCGAGGTACTATCAATTGTATCAACTTCACACATGTAAAAGCACACGCAATATTGCTGCATCAATATAATTACAAATAATAATAAATTTTGAAATAAAACTCCTAATATATATATATATATATCACATTAATTTATTTTTAAAAAATTTTAGTTATCAAACTAGTCTTTTAATTTCTTTTTTTTGTTGTCATTTTTACTTTAGTTTTCTAGAACTTTTGTGACAAGTTAGTTAGTTTCTCAAATATTTAATATCGCCAAATTAAATTTTAATTTTTTTATTACATTAATTTTCTATAATAATTTATACAATGATATTTAAATCTTTGACGAATTATTTTAGTGACAGAATAATTTTTAAGATAATAATTCAATACTAAAATTTTAAAAATTAATATAATGACAATTGAAAATTTTAAGATACTTATTTAATTATTCAAAATTTCAAAAATTGTTTTAGTAACACTTATTTTAAAGGGTTGAATTCAAAGTTTCCGATTCCAAGTGAATAATTACTTTAATCTTTTGTAAAATGATAAATGTTTCAAAGTGTAAGTACCAAATGAATTTAATTGACATTTATTGATATCAGTATAATAAGTTGTTATGCTGCTATTTGAACATTGATTATTATGTACTTAAAATTATTATTTTTTGTAATAATTATTTAAAATTAAATAGAAAATATTTTTTAATTAATTAACCGTATATAAATTTTTACACTAACGTTATATGAAAATCAAATTCTATATGTTCACCAAAAAAAAAATTAAATTCTGTATAAAATATATTTTTTTAAAGCACGATAAATAAATAGTTGCCAGAAAGTTATATAAAAATAAATAGGGTTAGGAGAGTGGTTGTTGTGGTGATTTGTTTGCTAGTATGTATTTGTCACAGTCCATTTTCTTTTGTTTGTCATCATTTTCTCTCTCTTCTAAAGGTTAGGTCTAACTATCCACCAGCACGAGCATCTTGCTAAAATGGCAACTTTTATTTGTTTGGCGCAAAACAAACAAGGAAAGCTTAATCTAATACTTATTTTGTAAATAATAATGAATATTTAATAAAATGCATTAACTATTTTTAGTTAATTTTTAAATACACAAATTTAAAATCTAATATTTAATATGATATATTTAATTCTAATATTACGTATGAAAATTTTTTTATTGCAACGAAAATCCTTACCGTTAAGCTCACAATTTTCAGCATATATTAGTCACTATTTTTTTCTATAGACATTCTCATCTATTTAGTAAATAAAATAATCATTTAATCCTTAAAAGTCCTTCAATTGTTCATCTGAGTTTATTTTTTATGTTGAAAACAAAAAATGAAAACGATAAATAATATAAAGTTGTTTGTATTGTTTCTTATATAAACTTTTGAAAATAGAAAGTAAAGTAAAAGTATTTTTATGTAATTAAAAAATAAAAAATCTCAAACTAATATCAATTTTCATTAATGTTAAGTTGTTCTGATGAGTTTTTCATGGAATCAACCTAATTTGGTTTAATCAAATGAATTTATTACAATAAAAATATTTAATATTTATATGTAAATAGTTTAAAGTATTTAATTAGGTATTTTAAATACTATTAACAGTGACAGAAATTAATACTATTCTTTGTTTTATGAGTCTTACTAATAAGTGCCTTAAAAATATTAGTTAAAGGCCATTTAATACATTATATTAAATACGTTTATTACTTAAAATATATTAATTTTTTGTGATTTCAATATAATAAATATCTTTTAATGACATTTTATTTCTTTCATTAATATTTATTTTATTTTGTTAACAAATTTTATTAAGGCATTTTCTAATATATTCATTAGTCACTGAGGCTAGCTTTGTGACGAGGGCCTTGAGTAATTTGTGTTGATCATAAATTTAAATCTCATTATCAGATTAGTATATATATATTTAATATACTCTTTAATCTGTTATCAAACTTCTAAAAAATCATAACTGAGAGAATTTAATATAAAACCTACAAAATAATACTATAACCCTTGCATTTTATTTAATAAATTTAATTTATTATTTAATGAAATTTATATAAATAAACTTGATCTAATATTTTTTTTAGTTAAAAATGACGAAGAAAAAATTGTTAGAATCATGTAAGACTATTATAAATATTTTTTTAAATATTTAATGTAACTATATATTTAAGACTAAAACTTAAAACTACTAATTAAATTAAAAAAAAATTTGTATAAGTTGAACACATGTTCAATAATAAATTTTATTTAATCTAATACTAAAAAGAAGACTTGAATATATTTTTATTTTTGTAAAATAATTTTTAAAATAATTTTTGTTAAATTTATTTAGTTTATTTTATTTTTTATTATTTTATTTTAGTCCTTATAATATATGTCCTTTTTTTTGGTTTTAGCCCTCCTGACAAGAATTATTTAAAAAAAATTCACAAAAACTAATCTTGAATTTTGAATTCTAAATATGTAACTGCACTAAATACATGAAGAAGAATAATTAGTTTCTATATATATAAACCTAAAAAAAAAAACATCAAAGAAGTTGTGCTAAGAAGTATAGAGTTTGTATGATGTTTGTATTTTAATATTGTGACATCTTATCCACGAATTGCCGCACTATTAGAAAAAAGGTGAGAAGCCATAGTGCCACGCAACATGGTACATTGACAGCCAACAACTTGTTTCTTTTCACTAATGCTTATTATTCACCCATTATCATTCCCTCTCTTCATTACATTCAATAATGTACCTTTAATCAAACAACACAATTCACCTCTAACTTCAACTCCATCTTACCTTTTTCATAAATTCATGCATCCCTACCTTTTATCCATAATCAATCGACATATCCCATATTTATACTATTAATCTTTTTTTTAATATCTTCTTTTATTCATAATCTTATTCAAAATACAATCGAATATTCAATTAAATGTTTTTCTTAACAAAAATTCAACCTTTATTTTGTCTTACACTATTACCCTACTCGTTTTCTTAAATTTAAATTACACCCTTTATAAACAATTAAACCGGGACCTAATGTTTTTCGTTGAATCATAACATAAGATTTTCGTTAGTTAGATTTTTAAGTTGTAAGATAAGAACAATTTTTTAATTAACTTTTACCTTAATTAAGAATATGAAATTTAAAAGAGACTTCACTCCAGCTTGATTTATTGTAAAAAGTTATTGGACAAGTTGAGAAATTTTGTCACGTAGTTACTTATGAATCAAAACTCAGAATCAACAAGTTGAGAATTGATGTATTTAAGATGAAATTAATTTCGTATTTAAGAATAAAAGTATGAGTTTAATTTTAATTTATTTTCGATGTAAAAAAATTATATTATGTCAATAAGAAATTATTATTATTATAAATTTTAGGATATTTATTATAAAAAAAATAAATTTATTATATACGACATTTGTTATTAAATAATGATGTAAAATCATGTATCCTACGTATACATAAATTATTTACTGTAAAAATAAAAATAAAATAAAGAATTAAGAAATGAAAAGAAAATGCAGGCATAGTTATGGCGTATTAGAGGGGCAACATAAAATAAATGAAGGGCAGCCCGTGTTTTACCGACCAAAGGCAGCATGACCCGTGAGAATAAAGGGGGAGGGGATCCACACCTTATCTATGAGGTTATCAAACAAAGATATATATATATATATATATATATATATATATATATATATATATATATATATATATATATATATATATATATATATATAATATTAAAATAATAGAATAAAATTAAGTATTAAGTTTTTTGTTTTTTCAATTTTTATGGACTATTAACTTAAATATTTTTATATTATTAATTAATTAAATTTTATTTTAAGTAAAAATTTTAAAATATTTATTATAAAATAAAAATTATCATACATGATAATTTCTAATTGTATTATAATATTAAAAAAATATGTTTATATCACAATTAAAGACAAATTATTTTATTTGATCACTAATTTATTAGAAATATATTTTTTAGTTAATGTTAAAAATATGTGTTTTAATAAAATTAGTGATTAAACATTTTTTATAATAACTATAATGTAATACTCATTGTTAATACTATTTTGTTGTCTTTTTTATTTTCAATATATATAAATAAGATAAAAAATTAATTATATGGAATAGCTATATCAATATATAAAGAAAATGTTTTTAATTTGATATGTTTTTTTTTTACATTTTTACCCCCTTCCTATACTATAAAAAATTGTAATAATTTTTATTCTTTTAACTCATAATAGTAACTTCTACACTTATACGTAACTTCCTCTCTTATCTTATTTTATTTTATTTTTAATTAAAAAACAAAGACAAAAAGTACCTTTTTTCTAGTTAAATATAATATCAATTAATATTAAACTTAAAATAACAAAACTTAATATTACATAGACAGCTAACAACATATTTTTTAATATATTATTAATTAAAATTTATTAAAAAGTATAAATAAAAATAAAACTTACAATTTTTTTTTATAATTTTTGAAAAATTTGAATCAATAATAATATATTTAAAAAGTGTATTATTAGATGAGAGTGAGAGTGGTGTAATGAGGTTAGAGTGTACCGATTACCGTTACCCAGTGCAATGGTTATCGTGCCAAAGCTACGTCATTGACTTGGCATCTCAGTGAAGCTCTTCCTTTTTCACTTCTCTCTCTTCCCCTTTCTCCTTCTGCCTACCAAGTTCTCTTTTTTCTGCAATGGGTTGTGCTGGATCTTCACAATCCAAGCCTGACGGTGAGTCACCTCTTCATTTAATTCCTCTCCAAAATCATCTTTGCATTCCCTTTTCGTTAAATCCTTCGGAATTTGATCATGGGTCGGTGTCAAAATCTGTTCTTTCTGGTTCTTGTTTCTTGGGGTGCTGATGTTTGTGAACAATCATGTATACTGACTCTAGAAAAGTGTGATTTTGAAGGGGAAGAAAATCAAGAAATAAGGTGCATAGGGCAAACAAATCTGTTTTTTTTTTTTTTTTTGGGTTTTGGAGGTCTTTTACCACATTTTGTATTGAGCAGTGAAAATCCTACCCTCTGTAACCGTTTGGAGCATTTTTTGTGTGTTTATTTTTCCAAGCAAGTGTTGTCATAGGTTGTTGTCCGGACAAAATTTAGACACAAATTTTCAATCAAAATTGAAGTTTTATTTCGGTAGTCTGCCTAATTTTTAATGCAAATATTTATTATGTGAATAATCGAAATAAAAACCTAATTCTGATTAGAAAACATCACTTAAGCAACTGTATCTTAGTTTTGTCTTTTTTAATCTGTTGGATGTCTTGCGGTAAGAATTAGGATGGTGTGCCAAACTTGTAAACTCTATATGGTGCAGAGGTTTGTCTTTTAAGTTCAAGTGATTTGCTTGGTCTGTTTCTCATATTTGTAATTTTTGGAAATTTAGTCTCTAATGGGGACACTCTTTGTGGGTTTTTGGTGATTGAATTTAGGTTGGAAATAGTTGGTTTTGGATGGACCCTACTTCTATTGGGGTTAGTTTAGATCTTTGAAATTTTGGCTGAATGACAGTAATTTGGTGTAAACATTTGAAAGTGCCAGAGTGAATCAAGCTTATAAACTTGTTGATTTATGAATTTTAGAAACCAAAGAAAGTCAAATTTATGGCAGTATATTGATGAATTTATCTTCTAATATTAAGATTGGTAATGCCACATAAGCATCCTGACTGTTAGGAAAGCCTAATCTTTCATTTCCCACTTTCACCAAACCTGAATGTGTAGCTGTGTGATCTAAAGCAAGTGAAGAAGGGCGTAAGGAAAGGCAGAAAAACTACTAGTAAAAGTAGGTTCTTGATAAAAGAACTACTTATATATATCTCATTACTTGATAGCATGCTTATTTGTACTGACAGGTTATCATTATGATGTGTTTCTGCATCCTTTTTATTTGTGTGTGGAGATAGTGCCAATAAGCATGATACTGAAAATTTGCCTTGCAATTTTGTTCCACCTGGGCATAAGATAAGTAGCAACATTATATGAATATGCCATTTCCTTTTCAAGGTGCATTGATTACCAATAATAAGTCTTTCTCCTTATGATCTGTGTATTGCTGCATTCATAGTCAAGTATTACAACGCGCAGGAGCCTCTTTGTTAGTCTTACCTCAAATTTGTTCTGTATTAGTATCTGTTGATGTAATATCATGAAGGAAAAATTCTTTGCAAATTGATGATTTAAATTTGAACCACAAAAAGGATTTGTACAATAAGGTGGTGCAGCGTGTCACTCTTTTATTTGTTTCCTTTCTCATAGTATATTTAGATTGTTTTATTATTATTATTATTATTATTTTGCTAATCTGAATTCATGTTATTCATTATTTCAAATGCATGTGGTTAGATTTTTCACTCCTTGCATCTTCTAAAGTGTGAAACTATCTTTTTACTTGCTTGTTCCTGATGACATTTCATTTGCCATTTACATCAATATAACAGGGACAGTAAAGAAGATCCGAAAACCTAAGCCTTGGAAGCATCCTCAGCCCATAACAAAGACTCAGCTAACACAATTACGTGATGAGTTTTGGGACACAGCTCCTCACTATGGCGGCCGGAAAGGTATTATCACGGTTTAAAAAAGTGACCATATTTGGAACGTTTCAAGGCCTATTGCAGATTAAATTGGCTTTAGAAGATAAGAAGTTTAAGTGGAAACAATTGCTTTATGAATCAGTTCACTTCCCATGGTTTGCTGCTGCATTGCACAACTTCTCTAGTTCTCCTGATTGATTAAAATTAGTTATTTATAGCTTGCTGTTTTGCTTTGATCTCCTCTAGCATGGTCGTTTTCTAAGATACCTCTATCTTACAGCCAGGATGTTGTACAATAGTGTTGGTAAATTGACAATAGCCAAAGGTTATTACATCATTACATGTAATCCAAACCTGAACTGATAGTTCCATTAGTTCATATTCTAGTCAGAGAATGCATAGAAAGCTGATCAATTATGGGTTGTCATTTGTTTACCAAGAATTTTTTTTTGAAAATGCTCTTTGTCAAAGAATATTTTTTCAAAGGGGCTGTAGACAAGTGTGCCCTCCTAATTAGAGAGAGTCTTTATTATTGTTTGGTTACATGAGGGTGCAATGACTGGGACAATGAGATTGTAGAGTGTTTATCTGGGAAAAGAAGTTGGACAGGAAACTTTAACTTGAAGGGAGTGGATGGCTGGCTGAGGCAGTAGAGATTGAGCTTTGTAGGTTGATAAACTATGCAGTGCTTCAATAATCCCTTTATAGTTGAGTTTTTAGTTTTGGGGCATCATTATTCTCTTGGCAATATATGGAGAGAGAGAGAGAGAGATTTGATGATCATCGTTTTTAGGAATGACCTTCACCTTTTGAACTTCTTGTATTCTTGTTCTCTCATTGCAAACCATGAGCAAAAGGTTTTATTTTATCCATTCTTACATTTATTAAATATTATGCCTCAGATACAGAATTTTTTTCTTAAATTGTATTCTGATTCTTCATATAGCTGTAGGCTTAGATTTCAGAGTACAAAGAATCTGATAATGATGATATTCTCCATGTAAAGAGTGAAGTTCACATTTTGTCATGCTATTACATTAAAGTTCAAAACTAATTATGGAGAGAAGGACGAAAAGTTCACATGAAGGAAATTTTTGAAAATGTTGTGCTTTTATAAGTGTCCCGTTGGTTGTTGGTGACTTGTGCATATACGTGATATTTAACATGTCTTTATTTGTCTTGCTTAATATATAGAAAACTGGGCAAACGAGAAACATGTGAATATAGGTGTACAAATTCAAATTGGTTCAGATGATTGATTGGCATGATGCTTGAGTCATTTGTTCAGAATGACTTGGGTTAAAAATCTGAAATTTGGCTTCCCTAGGTCTGGCAGGAGAAGGAATGATTGATTTCCTTTGGATCTACATGCCTTGGGAAGCCAACTTTTGCTTTTATAATGAAAAAAAAAATAATAATCTTTAAGAAAACAGGCTATGGGTTATCCCAAAAGAAAGTTCAGATTATATAGGTTTACAAGGTATTAATTGTGAATCATTCTGCTTGATTGCATTTTTTTCCTTAATTACATGTGTTAATTGTTTTAGTTAATTGAAGTTGGTATCTATTTTTGTGCTTGCTAGAGATTTGGGATGCTCTTCGAGCTGCTGCGGAGGCTGATCTAACTTTAGCACAAGCAATTGTGGATAGTGCTGGGGTCATTGTTCAGAGTTCTGATTTGACAGTATGCTATGATGAAAGAGGTAATTAATTTCATGCTGCATTCCATTATCTAATATATCAAACAAATTTTTAAAATAAAAAGGAACAAAAAAATATACAGGAGATACAATGTGATTTAGTTTCTGTAATCTGGAAAGTTAAAAACTCGATTCAGTTTCCTTGGACTGTAAAATCATAACACAGCTTACAAAATCGGAAGAAAACGAAAAGCATCTAGAGAACTACCCCTTAATCATCCAACTGTGGTCCACCCACCTTTTGGTGTTGTTGTAGAAAGCTCTATTGCCCCACCAAACCAAACCATTACCTACCTTTCTCACAATCAAAAAGCCCTTTTCTTTTCTTACAATATTTACTTCTATGAATAATAATAATGTTAACTTGTTCTGATCCTTGTTTTGTAGGAGCAAAGTATGAGCTACCCAAGTACGTTTTGAGTGAGCCAACTAACCTGATCCGGGACAGTTAAATAACAGAGTATAAATAGAAAAATTCATGGGAAAAAGATTGTAAATCATGTATATGGTTATCTCATTGATTTGGTAACTTGCATAGGGTAGCAACTCTTTTTCCTTTCCACCATCTGTGCTCACTCACCTTTGAAATCTATTGCTATGTTTCCTCAATATCAATTGAACAAAAAATGTTTGTTCTGTATCAGATGACCGTTCCCCTCTTTGGTCTCCATTATGTATTTTCCATCGTAAGCTTTCATTTTCTGTTGAAACAACACTTCTTGGACAATTTTTCCGAGTTTTTCTTCCCCTTGTTTTATACAATTCATAGTCACTTTCAACCGAAAAAAGAAAAACTCATTTTATATCTTTCTTGTCTATTATTATTATTTAGAATTGAAGTGCAACGATGCAAAGTTTAGCAAGTGAATGACCCGTTCCTTTTATACATTTGATTTTTATTAAATAAATTGGCTAACTAATGTGAATAAAATTGAATATATTTTCTGAAATCTTGTTTTTTATATATATATTATAATCTTAAAATTGAACAAAATATTAAATTATTTAACACTCAAGTCGCAAATTAGACACGGCTATGAACCACCCAACTATACACTTGGAAAATAATAAGATTAGGCTGAATTTCATTTGTAAAAGGGGCTAATGGTATCATTAAAAAACTAAATATATCCTTTTAAATTATTTATAAAAGACTTCTTGTCACTCTCATTGCTATCAGTCTTTGTTCCCTATTAAAATTATACGCATTCGTCTAAATAGTTAAATTTAGAATTATAAATTTTGATCTACATGTAATTCAAAATACTTGTTTATAGAGTTCATAAGATAAAAATTTATCTGTTCATCTGCAACCTAACTAGATGAAAAAAAATCATAATCCCGGTTTCCTTATTACGTATGTGTTTTTGCATTAGAAACGTGCTTTCCAATATGGCAAGAGATCTGTGCGAATTCGATAAAATCAAGTACTAACTTCAAGATTTGCTTCCAATCTCCATATTCTATTGCGGTTGTACCATACTTTAAAGTAAAACATAAATTGTCATAATTCAAAACATTTTTACCTACGCGAAAATAGATACATAAAATGATGCTACGTATGTATAAGCTTTGTTCCATAAAATTTATATTTAATTTGTCGCTTTATTTTACACTAGTTTCACTTCCACTAGCCATAGCCTAAGTTTAGAACTTCAAGCAACCGAGATAGATTTGGAACAAGTTTGAATAATTTTTTCATAAACACCTGTAAAAGAGAAAAATAAAAACAAAAAATAAAATAAACTAATTTGTAAAATTTTTTCATATTAGCTTATATAAAAACTGATTTTTAACTTATTCATAAATTAATTTTAACTTATGAAATTTATTCATTTTTTTTTATTTTTGCCTCCAATAAAAAACTTACAAAAAAAAAAAGTTTGTCCAAACAAGCTCTTTTACTCGTCACAACCTGATTCATTCACGGACCTGTACGTGAACTATACTTTAAGGGCAAGAACAGTAGCAGAGTAATTAGTTATATTAGCACTAGCGTGCGTATGGAAAACATAACACATAAGGTATTTCAACCAATCCTAGTGAAACCCTAACTAAAAGAAGCAGAACTACCTAATCCAATATTGATGAAACTAGCACTCTAGCATATTGATGAAAGATCCTGTAAAAGGACTGTCTCTTTTGAACGTTGTAATTATTTGAGAAGTTCTCAAACTCTCTTGAAAAATGAAAGTATATTACCCTGTTTGGGATCCTTTGAGTTTCCGGCTTTCTTGTTTCCTCCTTTTCCACTAATGGCATTTGAATTGGCTGGTGGCTTCTTAGTTGCTGGAGCACTGAAATTGCAATGAATAAATTAGTCATGATCAAGCTTAAACCTCATATTAAAGTAGTAATCTTTTGTTTTAAAAAATAGAAATTTGACTTTAAAAAATAAAACCTGATTAAAAGGTAAGTCTACAAGCTTCAGATATAAAAAATGTAATTGCTGGCCAGAGTGGACAACCATTTGGTAAGCATGTGCAGTGAACTACTTATATAGTTGAATTTCAGGTAAAATTGTAGTGCCCATTTGACTGCTGTCCCAAATCAGAATTTTTTTTTTTTTCTTGTTTTAAAAAGATGTCCGGTGGTATGTTATATCCATCTTCCAAAACTGTTTCAAACCCAAAAAAATAAGAACAATTTCTTAATGATTTTTGTTCTCAAAACGTTCTACTTACTGTTCTTGACTGGTGGTAATTTTGTAAAAAAACTTGGACAGTGGTCTTGTAGCAATTTGTAAAATATCTTGGGACAGTGGTATTTCACGGCAATTTTCTAAGCTAGCTAAAACTACAATCAGAACGTATAGGCTACTGTTCAAACAGGTCAATTGTCATGGTTTTAGTGAACTTAGAAAAGGCCAAGGAAAAGAATATTAGTTTACAAAGTCGTTTTGTTTTATCTTCCAAACTATATGAGACGCCAAAATCCATACAGATGTTTATATCCTTGTTCTTGAAAACTATTTTGCAAAAGAAAAAGGTGAGGCCAAAAGCAAACAGTAATTTACGTGTCTTAAATTGTTAAAATAATTTAAATCAAAACCTTCAAGTTATTGCAATGTCTATTCTCTATATGGGATCTTCGTCAAACAAGCATAAACCTTAAAATGATAAACCAGTTAAGTACCATGACCGCACTAGTTTCAACCCACAAGTCCTGGCAATTTTTTGCATTAATTCAAATGAACTGAGCACATATTTCAATATCAAGAAACCAAGATTTTTTTCTGTCAAAAGACCTTGAAGCACTTCAAAAATACCTAGCAAGTTGCAAGCAAACCTGATGAGGTACCCCTTTATGCTTCATGGGACAACTAACAGGTCTCATTTGGCCCTTGAAGTATTGGCAATTTCCAGTCATTCATTTCAAATACATGAAGGAAAAGGAAGATTGGCACTAACCTATTGACAGCTTTGGTAGATGCTTTACTGTCAGATTTCTTTGTTGTAACCCTATCAGGTTTCTTTTCTTCTGTCTCCTCCCCCTCCCAGACTACTTCAGTTACTGGAGAGAAGAAAAAAACAAAGAGAAAAATACAAACATTTAACATATAGAACTTTATGGTTAATGAGATTCACCAAACATTTTGATATGAATCACCCTACAATCATGCCAGTATAGAAGAAAAAGTTGGTGTTCATAAGGAACTAAGTTCAAAATAGAAGTTCCAAAGTAATCTATTAAGAATGTAAGTACCTTCTCTCCCTCGTTCATCAATCCTGGTCTTCATCACTTTTCGCCTCTTAGGTGAACATGGAGGGGCATTGTTTACACTATCCTTATTTACACGAACTTCAGGAGCACAAATCTGCAACTTCTCAGAAGATGATTTCCCAGTATTTGTGCATTTGCTAATAGCTGATACATTTTCTCTCAGTGGTTGGTGAACTTTTTGGTCAGTTGCTTTCTCTTCCTCAACTCTTAATTTATTTTCTTCCTGTGAATCAAAATTCAAGGTGGCTTTATCTGATGATTTGTTATCATTTTGTCGAGAATCTTGAGATGATTGTTTATTTGGAAGTTCAGGTGATGCTAAATTGACAACATCTTCATCTTCATCTGAGAAATCAAAGACAACTCTTCTTTTCCTATTGGATGACCTTCTTGAGGAGATATTTTGATTATCATCATTACCACTGTCACACTCTTCTGCTTCACGAGCCGAAGTGTGGCCATCTTCAGTAGATACTGAAAGAAAGTGTTGGAGATACATTGTTATGTTACTTTGCAGTCACCAAGGAAAAAAAATGAAAATCTAAAACAAAGCAAATGGAATAAAAACCAACCAGCAGGATTTGCAATGGTGTTATTATTTTCTTCTGGTGGGGAGCAAGGCTTGGGTTTTGCTGATGCACGGCCCCAAAAGCTTGCTAATGAACCTCCAGTAGCAGAACCGCTTTTATCAGCTTGTACTTTCTTTTTGCCTGTGGGCAAGGGAAGGACCTTTTCTTTGTCTGCAGTAGGTCTGTTGATGTTATCAAGAACTACAGTATTCCCTATACCGTTGCTTTCATTCTTGACTTCTTTTACCACATTCTGTGGTTTGGTATCGCCTTTGTCAATAGAATCACGTGCGATATTTTTAGGAGGTTGGTGAACTATGTTACTCTTTGTTGGTCCCTCACCTACTATAGATTTTGATTGTGGAGCTGCAGAAACTACTGTTGGGCCATCCACATTCCGTCGTACCAAAGAATTAGAGATCCCACAGAACCTGAGAAGTAAGCTAGTTAGCCACAAGGAAACCCACAAACATAATCTCTACACTGTAATGAAAACATCACATCTCATTTTCATGATTAGTATAGTGATGCATGCAGGTCCGTATAGAGAGAAGACTGAGCACCTGACAGTAGAAGAAAATTGAAATTAATATATAACTATTTTCATTGACTACATTCTCAACCATTGAAGAAATTCTGGAAATTAAAACTTCCAGTTAACTTAAAAGTATGTTACAACAGTAAACAGGAGTGACCAGCAGGTTGAGATCTTGGAACAGGCCAACTTAGTGCACATTGATACAAAAGAACTGAAGATAGCAAAATAAAATCACCACTTTTTACTGTATAAAAACTCAACACATTTTAACGCCAAAGATCCTCCAATTTGAAAACCATATCTGAACCACTTCTAGTTTATCTGAAACAAAACCAACCAATTTTCCCTTAATTTTCAAAGCAACCTTTTCCTCCTCTTTTAAATGCTCCATGCTATTACTCATCCCAGACAAATGCATCATAATACCATAGCATTCCATCATTATCCTTTCCTAGCAAAACAGATACCAAAATCCGAAACATAAGAAAAAGAACACAAGGGAGGGAAGGGAGCCTTCCTATTAACCAAATTCAAATAATCAATGGAGAGACTTTCGATCTCTCTTTATAAACCCTATTTTTTTATTATTACTCTTGAAAAGTTTTTTTTTCAATGTATATACTATTATATAAATACCAAGGATGCTAACTTGCTGAGTACTCCCACTCAAGCATTTCACAGAAACCTTTCCTAAATATTTTCTAGTCTCATGTCAGGTACACTTACAGAAATATGAATCACACCAAATCTCTTGGCATAATTTTCATAAAGAATCAGAATAATTCACAAAAGTATTCCAATTTCCCACTAATATCAAGACTTGCTTGTTAAACATTTTTTTCTGAGGAGACTTTCTCATCCTCCATTTTCTGCTCTTTCTGTTTCAGTAACAAAATTTATATTTCTTATCTAAGTAGGAAAAGAACTTATTGTTACCTGCTATAGCCATAAATGATAAGATCCATGTCCTTGAAAACTGAAATTTTGCCTCTCTATTTTTTGTTTTATATAATCTAAAATCATAAACCATACAATATCATTGAGCAGCCCATATACCCCTACAGATTCATTAATGAAAATAATGAACACACAACCTATCTAAACTAGAAGATGATAATTTTGATTTGTTAAACAGATCTATTTGGTGTTCTATAACTTCTATTACCATACAGGATATACGATTTCTCCAATTGATCTAGAAATAAATAAAAAATACCATTTACATGTCATATGCACATAAACATATGTAGAAGTTTAAATGAAAATAACAATGAACTGAAATCTATCTAACTCCAGACAATTTAATATTTTCACACTGTACACCTACTATCACATGACCAAACTATAGATATTCTGCAGTTATGGAATCTACCTATTATCCCTCAAACAATTGTCAACTGAGGAAGGCTGCTTGAAGAGCTCCTCTGCTTGAATGAATTCAGCATTCCAAAGCACAGCTGGATCCTTTGGAATGCTAGCTTGCACACTATATACCTGAACTGAGCAATCCCCATCAAATTCTTGTTGTGCTTCTGCATAAAAAGTTGGACACAGTTTCATGTTACACCTATTTCCTTCTGTTAGTAAGCCACTTCATATCAAAGAATGACAGGCAAAATTTTCTCAAAATGTAAACTGAACAGATAAATTGAAATGCACATCATATGACTAGTGAAGCTTCTTCATAAGCAGTTCTTCCAACACAGACAAACTGATCATACAAGACAGTTGAGCAACATACCAGGTTGATCCATGTCCAAGTTTCAGCCAGGAGAATTATGAAAACACGTATAATTTAGTCTTTTTTTTGTAAAATTAGATACTAAGTGAGAACTGCCACTTTGCTTGAAAATTGGACATCAGCCAGTTATGTTTGTTCTAAACTTAGTACTGAAAGTTGGACACCTTAAATTTTTTAAAAGTAGGCACAAACTAAACAGTGACAAAACTAGGAATAAAAAGCACTAGTTTTTGTTTTGTTTCCTACAAGTATCCTCTTTTAGAGACAATTCTATTTGAAACACAATCAGACTGTAAATAGGGGCATCTCTCCCACCGGGGATTCAAACCCTGGATCACCATATTGCGAGAGACTAGCCCGTCTAGACCCAACCCCTGTTGGTTGAAAGTAGGTTTATGTAATTTAGAGTTTTAAGAGAACAACTGAACACTATCATATAAAACAACAACCAAGCCTCTTCCCACTATGTGGAGACTGGAGAATACTACCATGCCAAATGAAAATATCTTAGAACAAAGGTTCAGCACCATAAAAACATTTTTTCCACTGTAACAAAGTTAAATATGATTTTTCACCTTCTCATATTCTCAACTTCGTATATATATAGAGTAAGAGTCAGTAAAATACTCTAGTGTACCCAATTTCTTATTATTACTATTACTATTACTATTACTATTATTTTACAAAATACCCCAGTACCTGCAAGCTTTGGCCCGGTAACAAGCCTTACGTTGTAACTAGGATGGTTGCTCTTTATCCAGCCAGACAAAGCATACACCACCTCCAACCCACCCTCATGTTTTTGCACAAACTCCTGAAGAATCCTACACATACAACAAAATTTGCAATTATTCATAAAACCATAACATAAAATACGAAATACACAGCAATTGTAGGAGCAAAGCTTTTCACCCAATTGTTTTGAACAAAACCCTACCTCTTTGCTTCATCGGACGATACCATATAATTGCGACTCAGCCACTTGTATGAAACCTGAAAGAAGAAGCGACGCCGTACGAGATAAATCATTTACCATGAAAAGAAGGAATTTGGATAAATTTGGGGGAATTCAACAAAAAAAAAAAACTCCGAAATTCAAGGCTAGGGATGAAAAATAAATTACGCAAAAAAAAAAAAAAAAAAAAACGGAAATCGTAAGTATGAAGTTGCAAAAGTAGGAAGGGTGTACCACTTGAAGTTGATCGGAGACGAGAGATTCGATCTCGTGAATGAAAGGTAGGGTTTGGGTCTGCGCCATTGGAAGTGAAGGACGACAAAATGAGGGGGTTAGGGGTTTTTCTTCTTATTTCCCTCCTTTTGTTTTCCCGCCATATGTGCTCTTTTTCATCTACTCTCTCACCCTCTTCACCTTTCAGATCACTCACTTTCACATATATATACTTCCTCCCATATCACCAAAATAAATAATAAATAATAATTTATCATAGGGGAGATTTAAATATAAGTAATTTATAATTTATTTTATTTTATTTATATTATTATCTTTAAAATATACTTCATTTAATTCTGATTTTATTTTAAAAAACTTTTATATTGTAAATATCAAGTTTTAATTAATAATAGTTTAGAAAATAAATATTAGGAATTGTTTGCTTTTAGAAAATATTTTCTATTTTTAGTTTTAGTTTTTAAGATTTTAAAACATGTTAGTATACGTTTTTTATTTTTATTTTTTTTAATAGTGTAAAAAATGTGATACAAGATTTTTTTTAACCATTCTAAATAACGGTAAAGATTTTCTTTAACTACTCTAAGATTTTTATAACAATCTAATGTTTCATAGTATATCAAAAAAAAAAAAACAAATGATTTTTTGTTTTTTAATTTGGAACCTATTTTAATAAATATTTTCTTTGAAAATGTTTTTTAAATTTGAACTGAATGCATTTTCAATCTTATTTTATATTTACTTTGAAAATGAATACGAAAATGATAAAATCGAACATACTATTATATTTTAAATGAAAATAATTGCATAGGGAGAGAGTACATAATTATCGTATAGATTATATTTATAAAATTTCATATTAATCATTATTTAATTTTAATAAATTTTAGTAGAAATAATTAAAGTAATATAATTTTTTCTACATAAAGTTATATTTTAATAGTTGGATCCATAAAAATCATTATTTTATATAAAAATACTATGGTAAAACAATCTATGAAAACTGTAACAGAATAATTTAGTCTTTCCTCTCTTTTTTTTTTTTGAATTTCTATTTAACTTTTAGTTGAAAAGTATTTTATACTAACTTTTAGTTGGACTTTGTCACATCTTGACATTAGTTAAGATTTTTTTTTTCGTGCAGGATGATAAATCGGTAATGTAAATAAAGTATTCTTTATTATATTTGTGATAAAAAAAAATGTGCTTAGAACATATTCGTGATGTGCAGGTTACAATTTTAACACTGGTCTTGATATTGTTCTTTTTATATTTTTATGTATTCAAATATCAACTAATTTATTTATATTTTAACTAAATAAATTATATTTTTCTTTTAGTATACATTGACATTTTAAAAATATATGAGAGTCACAAAATGAAAATACAATATTTTCCTATAATGATAAGGTGCATCAAGGATTTGCTTTGAACCTTTATCTTTTTATCTTGGTTTTAGTTACGCAATAGACCCAAGATACAGTAATATATTGCATGCTTTTGGTAGATGATATAAAGTTAATTTAGATAAATTCCTAAACAAAACACTTATAGAAAATAAATTAAAGTAAATAAAATTTTTTATATGAATTAAAATGAATTTATATACTCAAATTTTTAAAAGTTATTTTTATGTACCTTTAAACTTAATAGAATCCGCATTCTGGCCTTAAGATATAAGTCTTACATTACTAGAAAATTTAAAATTTGCTACAAAATAATTTTATGGCTAATTTTAAAATCAATAGTTATTTTGTAGCTAATTTTTAATAAAAATAATTAGCTACAAATTTACTATAATATTGAATGGTAGCATGAAATAAGTAGCAAATTAACTAAGAAAATAATCTTAGTTAATTTGTAGTAAATTTTTTTAATTTTGTAGTTATTTCCTAACTAATTTGTAATAATAAGAAGTATAAACAAATATAACTTCAATTTAGTTAGAAAAAATAATATTCTAGTTAATTAATAGTTAATTAGCTAGAATTTAGCTACTAATTTAAATGGTAGCTAAAATTAGTAATAAAATCAAAAAATTCTTGTAATGCTAGTAATATATTTTTTTTCAATAGAAAAAGTCTCCCATAAATTAGAAGCTTATCCAAACTAGGTCATAATCATAGTTGGAGGGCCAAAGAAGAAATAAATAGAAAATTACAAAATTAGAGACAGGCCTTGGAAACACAGATTTTTGGCTGAATAGAACAAAATATATGAATGCAAGTTTAGTTGGAGATGTACTAAAAGTTCTTAGGGAAAAAAAAAAAAAAATAGACCATAATATACGACAAGTAACATTTTCTTAGGCCCATCATAGAAAATGATAAAAAGATACAGAGTGATATCAAGTTATAAACCATAGGATACATGCATGTGTGTGAAATGGAGAAATGATGTAGTGTGATATGTAATGGAAAAGTTTCACTCAAGTTTAAAGAAAATTTTCACCTCACAATTACACGACCCCTAATGTTGCAAAATAAAAATATTACTATTTTTTTTTTTATGTATTTTACCTACTGAGCACCACAAATCTTAAATCCTAAAATAATACTTCAAATTATAACTTCATATCAAAATGATGATCGAACTCAAACTTATAAAAAATATGAATGTCAAATTATTTTGCAAGAAATGTTACTATTAATGAGTAGGTGCATAAAACTTGTATGAACTTCTTTATTTTTATTAGTTTAGTTGTATTGAAAATACTTCTTTTTCAATACTCTTAGTCCTTAATATCCATTGAAGCCTCTATTAATTTAGGTTTATGGTCCATGTGCTAAATCACTACATGCGATTTTCCGTGGTCTCTCATCTACAAGTTTTACTTCCTTTTCCGATGTTATCTTTTCGGCATTAGAAAATAATCTTAGAAGTTACATTACAAGTCATCTTCAACAGAAAATAGTCCTAAAAAGCACAACGTTAGCTATTTTCTCTACGAACCATCTTCGCCATGCATTAATTCTGCAGATGCACAGATCATACAAGATACAATACAATCATACAAAGCATAAATGAGCATAGCTTTTGCTACAATGTTAAGTATCTTCCTCTCATTATTGTGCATCACAATAATGATATATACTCGTTCATACAATATTCATAATAATTTTTATGCACAATACCATTCTTTAGCATTAGGCTTGTTCAAATATATAAACTTCATCAAATCCTCTCCTGCATGAAGCATAAACATTAACATCATCCCACAATAAGTAGGATTGTAGTTGTAAATGAGATTGTCCAGCAACTCTTGAGCAACTATTTCCTAGCTTCACTGGCACCAGATACGTGAAAGTAGAAAAATGTTAACCATTGATATGTTCACAACGATAGAAAATATTGCTCAATCATTTCATTATTCATAGATAGCAAGAGATATTTAAAACCTTTTTTTTTTCATCAAACTAATTTTCTTCTTGTTGGTTCAATTTTTTAAAAAGAGTAAAATAGTATTTTCAATTATAACTTCATATTCAAATTAGAATAAACCTTAAATATTTTTAATTAAAAATATAGATACTAAACTAGTTATAATAATTTTCAATTTTAAAAAAATAAAATAGTAGATAGAAATGTCACCTCACGCCCCATTCTCCAAAGACTTTTTCTTGAAATAAGATGTGGTTACTGTTAATGGTCCAAAAATGAATTGAAATAGGGGTTAGGGATTAAGAAAATTATATATTCATAATTATGTGTACTACTACAGAAATCACACTTGACTACAAATTACAATAATGGAAATTGACAATCTAGCGACCATTAACCGAGTTTCCATGTATACGTTTCGTGATGTATACGATCAATTGACTTGACTTTTTTCAATAAAAACAATTTTACTTGACTTTGATTTTTGTTTTTCTGCAGTGCTGTCACTTGTTCACAGTTGGGGTGGACAGGATGTCAATTCTAACTCGCTAAAATATGTTTTTCGCGGTTCGAAACTTTCTTTGAATTCGATTTTAGTTCTTTAAAATATAAATTTAATTATAAGTCACAAAGGTATAAATTAGTTTTATATTATTATTCATTATGCAAGTATTGTATTGTAATTCTTTTATGTTAAAATATATAATTTAATAAATATAATTTAATATTATTAAAATAAATTATATTTAATTTAAATATGTGTTAAGTCTATATATAATTATGATTCTGAATGATTTTAGTTATTTAGAATTTTTTGGTCATTTAAATCTTACCATTTTTTTTATTTTTTTAATTATTATCTACTAACTCTAGTCAATATTGAGTCTCTTAATCAAAATGTCATGGGTTTGAATCTTTGTTTCAAGTATAGGAAAAATCATTTTGGGAGGAGAATGTCCATCGTCTAATGAGATTGCGGTTCTTGCTGACATGATTAACAAAATAAAAAATATTAATTAAAATAATTAAGTCAATAAATAATATTTTAAATTAAGATAATTAAATTATTTATAGGTGCTCATATATTTTATCCCTCATGTACCCGAGTTTATGCTAAAAATATACATTATTCAGTTTTATGTTAAAATATACAATTTAATTTATTTAACTTAGAGAGTTAGAGTTTAATAGACATGCATTGTGTAAAAAAAAATTACATTGTCAATCAATTAGAGAGGTCATATTTGATATAACTTTAAGGTATTTATTATCAAACTCAACAAATTTATCATATATAATGATATATCATTGAATGACACTTGCCAATGTAAAAATATTTTATATTGTCAATACATATCTTATTTTATCTTTAATTTAATGTCCCTAAATATATTTATTATAATATTTTAAAATATATATTAAAATAATTCACTCATTTGATAATTTTTAAAAATATATAATTATATTAAAAATTAAAATTAAAATTTAAATATAACTTGTGAGATAAATTATATATAAATATTTAAACCAGGCTCTGATACCAAAGATTTCCGACGAAGTGGATCTAAACGGACTTAAGAGAAGAGGACACAATATAAAAGAATTATATGATATGTAGAATATGTAAAGTACTAAATTAAAAACTGAATTTAAAGCAATGCATAAAAGAACACTGAAACGGCGGTAGTCTGTACTGGATCAGTGAAGGGGGAGAAGAGAAGAAACTGAAACGACAGTAGTCCGCACTGGATCAGTAAAGAGGGAAAAGAGAGGGGATACAAAAAAGAAATTTTTATTACAAGAAAGAAGGAAGAAAGCTTACAAAGATGATATCTCAGAGCTTCTTACTCTAACTTCTTTCTAGACTATCTATTTTTCAGGGGTACCTCACAATATGGTAGAGGCCTCCTTTTATAGAATTGAAAATTACTGTAGCTACAGTTCCGGTTCTATTTACCTAAACTATTTCTACAGTTCCAGTTACCACTCTTTTTAATCTTCATTAAGATTGATATCAAAACAATCATCTTCATTCTGGTAGAAGACATCTGATGAAGTGGATGCTGGAGAATTGTCTTCTTCCTTCTTGGAGGAAGATTCTACTTCTTCTTGAGAGTGTAACATTTTGAGAACCTCCTTGAGGTTCTCGGTAAGATGCTCTTTGGACTTAGATCCTGCTAGAAAGGCTACTAGCTGGGACTTCTGATTGAGGAATAGCGAAGTCTTTGGATCGGCTGGTTTCAAGAACTCTAGGTTAGCTTTGAACCAGATTTTTACTTTATCTGGCTCTACTTTTGACGCATCAAATTGGTTCCACCATTTGACAAAGAAATGCCTTTGTAATGTTGGAAAGTGTTTATTATTCTCTATCTTGCTGTATCTGTATTGCCAGGAAAATATCCATGCCAAAGCAAAACTGGAGAAGTATTTTAGATCTGCTGGAATTCATGATTCTTCAGAATTATAAAGTCTTGTAAATTGAGCGAATCCTTGTTGGATTTGTTCTAGAAAAATTTCTGGGATTGGCCCAAATTGGGACCACCAAGGAATAAACCAGTTTGGAAAATTGTACTCGATATTAGTCTTGAAATAGATTAACCACGAGTGTTTATTATTAATGTTTTGATGCCAGAACACTTTGGTCCATGCATCAATATAATCCCAATAAGTATAACCTATTAGATCAAAAGGTTGAGAAATTTTTTTGTACTCATTCAGATTGGTCCCAAAATGTCTGGGTTGTAGGACCTTCAAGATTTGGATTGTTGAATGAGTATTTAGTAAATGACTTTTTGGATCTTTAAAATGTTTGATAGAAACCGAGTTTGAATCTATTAACACAAATTCATAAAAGATCCTTATTTTATTTTTTGCTGTTGGTTGGAATTGAAAATCTGAAGGAAAAGCTTTAGAAACTGCTTTGTAGGGATTTTTGCCCCAAAACTCAGGTTCCATATGTAAGACATTTGAAAATTTGTTTTTGAAAATATAGGTGTTTGGTGTCTTGTTGGTTAAGGGGGCCGAGACTACTATCTGCTTTTCTTTTTGAGCATTGCAAACAATCTTTGAATCTTTCGCTTTTTGGATGAGGGCTTTTAGGTCTATTTCACATTCATCATCTGATTCAGAGGCTATGTCTACCCAGGTTTTCTTTGGAAGTTTTGTTAGACCACAATCCTGGAGTGCCAGAAGAGTTTCTATTGGGAAGGCATAGTCAGCTTTAGTTTGTTTAGAGGTTTGGGTTTTTGAAGAATTCTGAGTAGAAGACTCAGATTTTACAACAAGTTGAGTAGATGACTCTTCTTGTTGTTTTGCTTTCTAGGTGGATGACCCAGGAGATGATATTGTTGATCCCTTTTTTAGGGATGGTTCTGGGAGAGCCAATTTGAAACCTTTTCCTCTTCCTCTTCCTCCTCTTAAGGAGGAAGTGCTTGCCTTTGGAGGCATAATCTTTATTTTTCCTGTAGAAATTCCCGTGTAAGATAGTCAGGGAGAGAGTTTGAAGTGCCCTTGAGATATTCAATTTTGAAATCAAAAACACTTAAAATTGCTTGCCACCTAGCAAAAATTTGTTTGGATGCAAGGTTTTTAACATCTTTTTGTAAAATTTCTTTGCCTGATTTACAATCCACTCTAATAAGAAATCTTTGATTTAATAAATCATATTGGAATTTTGAAACACATAAAACAATTGCTAAAACTTCTTTTTTAACAGTTGAATATTTCTGTTATGCAGAATTCCAATATTTTGATGTATATGCAATAACTTGTTCTTGGGTATTGACTCTTTGTTTGAGAATATCGCCATAACCTATGTCAGAGGCATCTGTTTCAACAATTTTAAATGCCTGAGGAATTGGGAGATATAGACATTTTATAGATTGAACTTTGAGTTTGATGTCCTTAACTACTTGAGTATGAATATCAGACCAAGGTGGAGGATTCTTTCTTAACCTGTCATGTAGAGGTTTTACAATATTATTGAGATACGGGACAAACTCTCCTACATAGTTTAGACAACCAAGAAATCTTTGTAACTGGGTTTTGTCTAAGATTTGATTTGGGAATTTGTTCGCAAATTCTATTGACCTTTCAATAGGTATGACCGTTCCTTGGTGATTATTGTGGCCAAGAAATCTGATCTTGGTTTGGAAAAGATTAATTTTTGTTTGGGATACTACCAAACCATTTTGTTTGACAATATTAATAAAAATATGAAGATGTTTAAAATGTTGATCAATTGTTTGAGAAAAGATTAAAACATCATCTATATAGACAATAGTAAATTTGGAATAAAGATTGAAAATGTCATTCATAATTTTTTGAAATTCTAGAGGAGCATTCTTTAGACCGAATGACATTACATTCCATTCATATTGTCCAAAGGGAATAGTAAATGTTGTTTTATACCTATCTGTTTCTTTTATTTGAATTTGCTAGTAACCCGACTTCATGTCGAATTTTGAAAATATTCTTGTAGAATTCAATCTATTTAATAGATCTTTTTTATTAGGAATAGGATACCTAATCCATTGTAAGGCTTGGTTCAGCGGTTTGTAATTAATAACTAATCTTGGCGTTCCTTGCTCAAGTTCTGCTTGTTTATTTACATAAAAAGTAGCACAAGACCAAAGGCTCTTACTCTTCCTGATTAGTCCTTTGTCAAGAAGGTCTTTGATATCTTTTTGACAATATTGAAGCATCTCTTCGATCATTTGAATTGGCCTGACTTTAGTGGGAATTTGTTTTTCTGTAAAATTTATCTCATATGGAAGATCGACCATATGTTTTTTCCTATTCCATAATGCATGTGGCAAATCTAAACAGATAGTAGTTTTCATGTATTTCAATAGAGACTGAATTCTCTCCGTTATTTGAGGTTTATTTAATTGAGTTTGGATATTACTAAAAGAAACTTCTTCTTTTAGAAAATTGATTTGGTTCATCTTCTTCTGTATAAGATTGATATTTCTGGTGATGAGTTTTGTGGAAAATTCAAAGGTAATCTTTTTTCCTAAATGTCACGTAGTTATTCCTTCTTTTGTTATTTGAAGAGGGAACAATGCTTTGATAAATGGTGTTCCTAGGATGACTTCATTCTTAAGGTTTTTTACCAAAAGAAAATTAGTTTCTATCCTAAGACCCTGATTTTCTATAATTGCTCTGGATAGTTTATAACTAATTTTTAATTTTGATCCACTTGTTGTACTCAGTTTTTCTGAAGTTTTTTCAAAAAATTTTGTAGGAATTAATCCTTCCAAAATACAATTTGAGTCAGCACCTGTATCGAATAGGGCTAAAGTATCCAGAACAAAGTCATTGACTATAATTTTAATAGGGATGTAGAACTTTTGGATTTTAATCCTATTGATTAATCCCATGAAGTTTTCTTCTATTCTACTTTCATTTTCATTTTCTTCTTTAGTTTCTTTATCTGAATCACTTTGGTCTTCTAATTGAGATAAGATTATTTGATGGATTTCCTGTTGTTGTTTAAGGTCTTTAACCTCTTTCTTAAGATTGTTGATTTCTGTTTGGAGATCCTAAATAGTAGTTGGTTTTGCAGAGGTGTTTTCTAATCTTTTAAGAATATTGCAAACATCGAATTTATTACTAGTAATAAACTCTTTTTGCCTAGGTTTGGATTCTAAAGTCTTTTTTAATTTGTTCAGAAAAATCTTCTTTTCTTGTGGGTCTGAGATAGATTCTATGGCTTCAAACAAAAGATCTTGCTCTTTTGTCAAAGTGTTAATTTCTAGGACTTCTTCTTCTTCTGAAGATGATACTTGTTCATGTTGCTGGATTTGGTTAAGGTTTTCACTAGAATATTCTTTTTCGGATTCTTCTTTTGAAGTTTCGATAAGAAGATTATTAATTTGTTCTTCAATGATTCGTTCTAGGTTGAGATTCCTAATTTTCTTTTTCAGCCTACAATATTTACTTACGTGGCCCTATTTTCCACAATTGTAACAGACTATTTTTGTTTTGGGATTTTTTGGAATTTTTTGCACTTTATCCTCTTTGTTAAGTGAGGATTTTTCTACATATTTCTTTTTTGGAAATTTTCTTCTGGAAACAGGTTTGTTATTTTTAAATTCTTTTTGGATTGTTGTTTCTTCTTTTGTTTTGAACATGTTGGTAATCCAAATTGTTCACAGAAAGATCCTAAATCCCTTTTATTTTGGGCTTTTTCTTTGGTTAATTGTCTTTGGATTTTGTCATCTTGACATATTTTTAAGGCTACCTTTTGGATGTAAGAGATAAGCTGTCAATAACTAAGATTGTCATATGGAATATCTCCATTTGTAGATTGACTACGAATTTTATCTCTAACCTTATCTCCTAAAGATCTAGGAAGACCAGCTAAAAAATTTTCTTTCCGAAAAGGTTGTTGACTATCTTCTCTAGTGTAAACCCTAGTTAGAAAAGCATCTCTATACCATCTAAAGTCTACTAAGGTTTTACACTTAAGATTTGATAATAATTCAGCTGACCTATCTTTCCATAAAGATGGATTGCCTATGAAATGTTGTGCTATAGTAAATATCCATGTATTTACTTGCATCAGAATTTCTTCCTTGTCTTCATTGATTATGACTTTGCCATCAAAATCTGTCTTAATAGCATTATAAATTGAAGTTTTTTCCTCATTAGTGAGATAATTATCCCACCATCCTTTTAATTGTCCAAAAAATCCTGCTACCAGAATATTAACTATTGTTTCTTCTGAACAATCATGGGTAGTTTGGTATGCCATGGCTACCATTGACATATGTTGGAGTGTATTCATTATGTTATACTCTGTTTGAGCATCTATATTCCATTCGTAAATGTTGTTTGCACTAAAACTTCTAAAATTACCTTCACCTCGTTCTTCTAAAAGAATGTCAGGGGCTGTTGGTTTTTGGTAATAAAGTTTAGAAGGTGTTTTCCAATTTTTTGTATTAATTGGGTTTATTTCTCTTTCAGATACTGAAGTAGCATCTTCAGATGCTTGATCTGAAGTCTTATCATTGTCTTTTTCAATGATATTCATAAGCTTAGAAGTTTGTCTTGTTCTAATCTTATGTGAATCTTCAAATGTCCGAGGTGTTTCCGGGATGGTTCTAAGCAAACTATTAATTTTTGTTAATAATTCACTATTACTATCACCTACTTCTTCTTTGGTAAAATTTTGTTTTCTTAATTCTTTGAATTTTTGCTTAGCTTTTTCACTAACCTTAAATGGTTTGAATAATGGTTGGGGATTGGATTGACTTTTGGTCATCTTTCAATTCTTGTTGATACGTGGTTCTAGGGATATTAGAGGTTGTATCTAATCCTTGAAAATTTATGTTAGACCGATTTTGTGATGCAGATCTAAACAATCCTATTGGTATGGATGGGGTTGGTACTGAAAAAGATCTTCTTGCAGATCCATAATGTGAGGCTTCTATTCTGGACGAGAAAGAATTTCTCCTATTGAAAGTTATTTCAACTTTTCCAGAATTATTTTGTCTAATGTCTTCTATGCATGGAGCGAGTCTGGGGATTGAAGGTGCTACCTTATCCATGACCCATTTTTCAAGAAGGGTAACCTCATCCCATTTAATTGTTCTTGGAAGAGAAACATTAGCATTTGTCATATATGTGATAAATAAAGTTGTTTCTCCTTTTTGCGGTTTAAGAAGGACTCTTGATGCACAAGTATTCATGACCTTGTACTGAATCCGATAAATTAAGGCGGCTGGAATTGAGCCTTCTTTCATGTCTAATCCATGAAATTTGATATTTAAGAAAAGAGAATCGAGAATATTTCTATTCATCAGACTCGCTGTTTTATTTGGGTAACAATTGAAGTACACTGGTCCTTGTCCTAGACTAGTTTCTACTGTTCCAATTAAGGAGTCTTATCTCTTAGACACATTAAGACAACGACGTCTATACCCATGTCTATTAATGGTTTGATTGCTACCTGTACACATCCTATGTGTAGGTATTTGTATTTTTTGATATGTTCAATTATTGAATTCTTTGATAAGAGATGAAATTCTTCTCCAATATCTTGTCCTAGAGGAATATTATTTTCTACAATTTTAATAATGTAATCAAAACTGTGTTTCTGTTTAATTGTTTCAGGAACATATAATGTATCCTGAGGGATTTCTGGAATAGTCCAATCATCCATATTTTTGTTTATTTCTTCGAAACGAACTTCTTTGTTGAAGATATTGTATTTTGGGGTGACCTCGTAGGTCTGATTGTCTTGGTCAGTGAGTAGATTAAGGGTTTTTGGATCAGAATTTGAGGATGTTGAAGAGTTAAAGCGAAAAGAGATTTTAGAGAAAGAACGTAACAATTTAGACATGATTAAGACATCCTCTAGTATCATTACCCTCATTTGGTTCCATAGAAATATTTCCATAAAGGTATCTGTTGCTGATATTATTAGATCTGGTAAAATAAAATGATTTATAACTCCTTTTTTTTAAAATACAATATAGCTTGAATATCTTCTCATAGCCACCAGTATATTATGTCCCTTGATATTATTTAAACAGTACACCTTAGCCTTACTGTCCTTTTCCACTTTACGGGACTTACTGCTATAGTACCATTTAAATAATATACTAGACTGTCGTACTTCCAGAAAAACTATTCAAACATATACTGTTCAGATTAAAGTTACTGTACAAACATTTACTGTTTAGATTTAAGTTACTGTACAAACATTCCAGATCTTTTAAATCAACATACAGATCCTTTATAGAGCTAGTCCTACTTCCCCATCAGGCTTTGATACCAGAGATTTCCAGTTTACAAGACGTACTGCTACAGTACCATTTAAATAATATACTAGACTGTCGTACTTCGAGAAAAACTATTCAAACATATATTGTTCAGATGTTACTATACAAACATATACTGTGTAAATTTAAGTTATAAGTATTAAATTTTATTTTGTAATAGATTTCTTATATAAATAGACTCATTTAAAAAGTTATACGTTTATTATATATATTAGAATTCATTGTATTTTGTTACTTTATAAAAATAAATTAGTATTATAATTATTAAAATCAGTTATAAATTATATTTAATAAATACAATAATTAATACTATATAAGAAAAATGCCAATTAACTTAAATATTTATATAAATACTATATTAATAGCATCCAATAAATATTACTTTAATACTTGTATTTAATTTTATTTTACTTATATATTATTTTTAATTTTATTATTTTAAATAGATTTTTTGAAAATAATAATAATTAAAATAAATATTCTAAATATATAATTATACTTAGCATAAGTCATAATAATTTTGAAAATAATAATTAAAAAATATAAATTAAGAAATACATTGTTATATATATATATAATAAAATATATACAACTGAATAAATATTTAAAATAAATTTTATGAACTAATATTTTAAACAATAATAAAATATAAAATTTTAAATATATATATATATATTATAATAAATTTAATATATTTATAATTTGTTATGAGATGAAATAATATATTTTAACGAAAAAAAAAGTCAATGTAATACTTGAATCTTTAAGCCTGATAATATAAAACTTGAACGAAAATGAAAAGAAAAGAGAGTGTAGACTTTAATATGGAACGTCCGCACTTATCCTGTGGGTGTTTACACAGTAACCATCATTACAACTGAGAGAATTTATCAAGTAGGAGTATTCGATTTTCCATGTGCAAAAATTCTATAAGATATTTCTGCATTTGATTAGGATCAATTGACTTGACTTTGATTTTGTGTTTTTTCTGGGGACAGAAAAATAATAAATGTCTTAGTAATGTCACTTCTTCACATCTGGGGTGTGGTGAACCGTGGATAATACGTTCTCTGTCTTTTGTCGCTTAGAAGACTAAAGAGTGAATTTAAAGAATTTTAGAATGAAAAAATAAAACACATATTTTATCCTTTGCAAAATTCCACACAGTCGAGTATTTAAGTCCATAGAGTAACAAGTAAAAGATTGTGCTTTTCTTCTCTGTTTACTCAATCCCACCCATATACCGGTATCAACCTCTTTTCCCTGAGCCACATGAAGCCTTTTTCTGTCATGTTACTAGTATTTTGGTTTTTGTGCCAAAAGACAGTTGTTTATGCAATGGTAGGAAACGAGACAGATCATGTGGTGTTGCTGAAATTCAAGGAATCAATATCTAATGATCCATATGGAATCTTGGAATCTTGGAATAGTTCGACCCACTTATGCAAGTGGCATGGAATCTCATGCAATCACATGAATCAAAGAGTGGTGGAGTTGAACTTACCAGGGTACCAGTTGCATGGACCCATACTTCCTCAACTTGGCAATCTCTCTTTTCTAAGAATCTTCAATCTTGAAAACAACAGTTTCCATGGAAAAATCCCACAGGAATTGGGTCGTTTGTTACGACTACAGGTACTCCATGTCACTAATAACTCATTGGTTGGGCAAATTCCTTCAAACTTGACAAGTTGCACTGAGCTCAAAGACTTAGACTTGTCAGGGAACAATCTTGTTGGTAAAATACCAATTGAAATTGGCTCTCTTCATAGGCTTCAATACTTTTATGTTGCAAAAAACAACTTAACAGGAGAAGTGCCACCATCCATGGGGAACCTTTCATCCCTAACCGATCTCTCGGTTGGTCTTAACAACCTAGAGGGAGAGATTCCACAAGAAATTTGCAGCCTCAAAAACTTGTCACTTATGTCAGTGCCCATCAACAAGCTGTCTGGTACACTTCCTTCTTGTCTTTACAATATCTCATCTCTTACTTTGTTCTCAACTCCAGATAACCAATTTAGTGGTTCTCTCCCACCCAACATGTTTCACACACTTCCCAATCTCCAAGGATTTAGCATTGGTGGGAACCTATTTTCTGGTCCAATCCCCATTTCCATCAAAATGCAACTGTCCCTCAAGTGCTTAGTTTTTCTGGAAACACTTTCACTGGACAAGTTCCAAATCTAGGGAAGCTAAAGGATCTAAGGTGGCTAGGTTTGTCTGATAACAATCTAGGGGAGGGAAATTCAACTAAGGATTTGGACTTTTTAAGATCACTGACAAACTGTAGTAAGTTGCAAATTTTATCCATATCCTACAATAATTTTGGAGGTAGTTTGCCAAATTCTGTGGGCAATTTATCCATCGAACTTAGCTATCTATATCTTGGGAGTAATCAGATATCAGGAAAAATTCCTATAGAATTAGGAAATTTAATTAGCTTAGCTCTCTTGAACATGGCATTTAACCACTTTGAGGGGACTATTCCAACTGTTTTTGGCAAGTTTCAGAACATACAAATATTAATTTTGAGTGGAAACAAACTGGTAGGAGACATACCAGCCTCCATAGGCAACCTCAGTCAATTGTATGATTTGCGTTTAGCACAAAACATGCTGGGAGGAAGTATTCCCCAGACCATAGGAAATTGCCACAAGTTACAACTTCTAAGCCTTTGGCAAAATAACCTTAAAGGAACCATACCCTCAGAGGTTTTCAGCCTTTTTTCATTGACAAACTTGCTGGACTTGTCTCAAAACTCATTGAATGGTAGTTTACCTTATGATGTGGGCAAGTTAAAAAGTCTTGAGAAGATGGATGTCTCTGAAAATCATTTGTCTGGTGACATTCCTGAAAGCATTGGAGATTGCACAAGCTTGAAGTACCTGTACTTGCAAGGGAATTCTTTCCATGGAATCATACCCACTACTTCGGCTTCATTGAAAGGTCTTAGACGAGTAGACATGTCACGAAACCGCTTATCTGGATCAATTCCAAAAGGTCTACAAAATTTTTCCTTCTTAGTATACTTCAATGCATCATTTAACATGTTGGATGGAGACGTACCAACTGAAGGTGTCTTCCGAAATGCAAGTGAGTTTTCAGTGACTGGAAATACTAAACTTTGTGGAGGTATTTCACAGCTGCATCTACCACCATGTCCTGTCAATGGTGAAAAACCTACAAAACATCACAAATTCAGGTTGTTAGCAGTGATAGTAAGTGTGTTAGCTTTTCTACTCATACTGTTATTTATACTCGCTTCTTATTGGATGAGGAAAAGAAACAAGAAACCAGCTCTTGATTCACCAATAATTGACCAGCTGCCTAAGGTTTCATACCAAAACCTATACAATGGAACCGATGGGTTTTCAGGTAGAAACTTGATAGGATCTGGAAATTTTGGTTCTGTTTACAAAGGAACTCTTGAGTCAGAAGATGAAGTTGTTGCCATAAAAGTCCTAAACCTTCAAAAGAAGGGGGCTCAAAAGAGTTTCATTGCTGAATGCATTGCACTAAAAAATATTAGACATCGAAATCTAGTTAAGATCTTGACATGTTGTTCCAGTACAGATTATAAAGATCAAGAATTTAAAGCTCTAATTTTTGAATATATGAAAAATGGAAGCTTAGAAAGTTGGTTGCATCCGGCAATAGATATTGAAGATCAAGGTAGACCCTTAGACCTTGAGCAAAGGTTTAATATCATAATCGATGTTGCTTCTGCAATGCATTATCTTCACTACGAATGAGGAAGTTATCATTCATTGTGATTTAAAGCCTAGCAATGTTCTTCTTGATGATTGCATGGTAGCTCACGTGAGTGATTTTGGTTTAGCAAGATTGCTCTCAAGTATTGGAGAACCTCTTCCGCAAAGTAGCACAATTGGAATAAAGGGTACTATTGGTTATGCTCCTCCAGCTACTAAATATGATATTGTTTGGTTTAGTTGTGAAATCTTTTCATTTCAAGTTTTAGCCCTTGTTTATGGAAGTTTTATTTCCTACTAGGTTAATATTATGATAACTTTAAAAGCATTAATTGGTTTGCTTTACATTTCAGAGTATGGAATGGGTTCAGAGGTATCGATTGAAGGTGACATGTATAGCTTTGGTATTCTGATTTTAGAAATATTAACAGGAAAGAGACCCACAAATGAAATATTTAAAGATGGTCACAATCTGCATAATCATGTTAAATTTTCAATTTCAAATCACCTTTTGGAGATTGTGGACCCAACTATTCTCCCCAATGAACTAGAAAGGACCGCAGAGAGTGAAAAGCTTGGCCTTGTGGATCTTAATGCAGAAAAATGTTTACATTCACTTTTCAGGATTGCACTTGCTTGTTCAATGGAATCACCAAAGGAAAGAATGAATATGATTGATGTCCTTAGGGAACTTAATCTTATCAAAAGTTTCTCTCCTTTTGAGGTTTGATGCCAAACACAGGAGGAGGTTCGGGTGCATGCTATGACATTTTCTAATTGATTGCGCTTTTTTTTATCTTTCTTTCTATCCTCCATGCATGTTTATTATGGCTGTAACATAGACAATGTATAATTCCCTCTTTTATAACTTCAAAGCAACCAAATATGTTTGGGATTAATTGTTGTTGTAACTGATGTGACTATTTCTTTAAATTTGTATCCTACTTTTTCTATTATACCAATGAATGCACACAAAAATGAGAATAAAATATCTAGCATAAACTAAATGTCATAACAGACGAGAGGAAATTGAATCGTATAATATCCCATGCAGTGCATCTGTCTTATGAATTAAACACGATGATGATATAGTTAAGCCAAGAATGAAGTGCCGCATGTAGGAAATTTGAAAACATAAACAAGTATAACCCTAGGTCATAGATGCTTAATTTAGATCACCAAATTAACAAGCGAAATGAGTACCCCTGGAACACATCACAATCTATAATAAATGTACTAGAATCACCAAGATAGGTAGAAAATCATAAACCCAATGATTCGGTGCGTATTTAGTTTTTTTTTTTTTTTTAGTATGGACTCATGTTAGGAGTAAAATTATGTTAAAATCAATGTAAAAGTAACTATTAGTTGCTTCTTTCATTTATGTTTATTGATGTCCAAACATTTTACTAAACACACTTTTAATTAAGACATTCACAAATTGAATTGAAAAAACCAAAAAAATATATAATTAAAAAAAAAACATTTTTTTACTGAATTGAATCAATTTTGGTTAAAAAAAACTAACATTAATTTATGAAATTAATATATATTTATATTTATGAAATTACTATATATTTGTATTTTTATCGGTACATATTTATGAAATTATTATATTAATTTATTTTTTCAGAGCATTGTTCTCTAAATTATGCCCTGGTGTTCTAATGTTATTTATAAGTTTATTGGTTCTATATAATTTGAAATTATATTTGTCTCTAGTTCTCCTTAAAATAACTTGTATTTTATACTAAAAAAATTCAGTAAGGTGTGCATAAAATGGATATTATGTATAGAATAAGATACTCTAAAAAAAAAGTTATAAAATAAATTATAGATAAAGAAGACGCGTAAATTTATAACTAGGGTATGTTGGTTATAATATTGTCTAAACTCTCTTTCTAGAGTTTAAATCTGAATTGACATATATTAATTCTAGCTTGGAGCAATTGACTTACTAAATTTGATACTTTAAATTAGTTTTTATTATATTTATTTTGTATTTGAATGTTTATTTTCAGTTTTACAAAAAAAAAATAAGTAAATAAATACTTAATTCAAATCACTACATATTGTCATGAATTAGTCAAATTTAAATTTTAAACCAAATCAATTGAATAATATAAAGAAAGAAAAATATATAAATAATATTAAATAATCTAATTCAATAGATCAACACCTCAAGAATTATGATCTTTCTCTCTCTTTTTGTTATTTGATGATAAATAATAAAATAATGATAAACCAAAATCATCTACATCCTGTGGAATGACATTTGTGAAGGGTGAGTGAAAAGATCAGCATTATTGCCTCTTGCTGTGAACACTTTTAAGAATACCGGTCATATTTGGACTCAAGGAGTAATGTGTAAGAGGAAGAAGCTACTATCAACATGGACATGGAGTTACTTGGATCCCTTTATCAGGATGTGAAGGATTCATACTCTGATCTTGGCTATAAAAAATATTAAGTTGGATGAAAAATATCTACCCGTTTGTTTAAGGTGTCTAATAAAAATTAATTATTATTTTTGACGATAAATATTTTACACATATTTTATAATAAATAAAAAATAATATATCAATATTCTTCTTTTATGTAAACCATTTTATCACAATTATTTTAATAATTGTCCACAAATATATACATTAAAGTAGATATTAAGAGTGTGCTGGCTAAATTTGTTTTAATAAACAAATCTTTGACATCTCAACCAAGAAATGTCTTTGATGTTTTATACAATAAACTACAAGAAATAGTTTTTTCATCTATAAGTTTTTGTTTATGCCTTAAGTAAGATTACAGAGAGTACATAAACATTTTGAAAATCCTACTTGTTGTCCCTCAATCGATCTTTATGATCATCTCTATGAACTACCCTTTGATCATGTCACCTGACACTAGAGTCCCCTTTTCTATGGACTAACCTTTGATCACGTCACCTGACATTAGGGTCCCTTTTTACCCTATCAATATATTATTTGGATTTTCTAACCTCTACCTTGTTTAAAGAGGCTTCGGCTACTCCGGAAGTGTACAATCTAACTTCTACCTTTATATGACGTCTCACTTCAGCAATAACTACAATTTGTATTATCTTGATCCGAGACTCCGAGACTAACCGAGTCGTGTCACCACTCAAAGGACCAGCAGGCCGACCGGTCCAGTTTTATTTTGTTTTCTTATGTTATCTTTTCGGCCTCAAATAAAAAATAATCAAGTTACATGCTACAAGTCATCTTCAACGCAAAATAGTCTGAAGGACCCCTTTGGCTAAATAGTTTAATTACACATTTATTGAATAATTATTTATCATATAAATACTTAAAGTTATTTTTATAATCAAAATGAATAAAGTTATATAAGTTATAAACTTTAGTTATCTTGCAAAGCTTATTGAAATAAAGCTGAAAATAGCCTATAGACAAATCATAAGCTATCTCTATAAATTATTCCAATTAATTATATAAGTTCTTTGTCATAAGATAAGTCTAAATAAGTTTTAAATAAAGTTTTAATCAGAGTCTAAAATAACACGATAGCTATTTTCTCCACAAGCCATCTTCACCATGCATTAATTCTGCAGATGCACCGGTTACAAGTCTGGGTAATAACATGATACAATACAATCAACAAAGCAGCATGGCTTTTGGTACAATGTTGAGCATCTTATTCTCATTATTGTGCATCACTAATGATATTTACTCATGCATACAACATTCATAATTTTTATGCACAATACCATTCTTCAGCATTAGGCTTGTTCAAATATATAAACTTCATCAAATCCTTTCCTACATGAAGCATAAACATTAACATCAGCAACTTTACATATAAAACAAATTGATGTCAAAGCCGTAAAGACATAATGAGCTTACCCAGCCTTCCCACAATAAGTAGGACTGTAGTTGTAAATGAGATTGTCCAGCAACTCTTGAGCAACTGGTCTGTTTGAGGATTTCCTAGCTTCACTGGCACCAGATACGTGAAAGTAGAAAAATGTTAACCATTGATAAGTTCACAACGACAGAAAATATAGCTCAATCATTTCATTATTCATAGATAGCAAGAGTGTCTTAAAAATGTTTTTCCCAACTTCAGTTGGAATTCACAATTGAGTAGCAAGTTGGGCGAGAGACTATAAAGGGTAATCATATGACAACTTTCACTCCATTAAAATGGGTTAGATAACAGATACCTAGTGCATAATACACTTCACACCAATATAAGCAGTAAACAGAAATTGCATCATTTTTACTTTCACTGCACTGGCAACTACTCTGGGTAACCCTGATTTAACTATTCAGATAGCCACTTGGCTTCTGAGAATCGTGTACCAGTTATACTGCATGAGGTAACGGATGACACAAATTGAGTCCTAACCTGACCAAAAAATTTGCAGCATTCTGAGTTATCTGAATGGCATCCTCCGTGTGTGGAATTCTTGGTGAACCCCATTCAAAGGCGTTTTTCTGTGGCATCATTTATAAAGAACATTACATAGCTGAAATAATACAAGAGTATTGCATAGTATTTAGGAATTGAAATTCACAATACTGCAACAGATCATGGCCAGAAAATTTATCAATCACCTCTGGATGCCATTGGAAGCCAGTCACAGGGTAGTTCCGTGAACGTACAGTGGAGACATAAACCTAAAACATATACTGATGCTATTAGATTTTTTTTATTAAGGAAGCCAATTACAGGCTATGAATGAATATGTCAAAAAATGGATTTGCAATCCAGTATCACTTTTTAAGATGCGATAACATGAGTACCTTATCATCTTCATCCGTGCAAGTTGTCAAGATCTCGAAAAAACTAGATAATTTCTCATTATCCAGAAGCTTTCCAGGGGATATGCCATACTATCACATCCAAAATCAGATAAAAATTATATTACTGAATTTCAAACATCTGTAACTGATGAACTTCTTTAAACTGTATTTGATAGGTGGAAATTCCTATTTATAGAGAGATTATGCACAAAGAAAATTAGGAGAAGAGAGACTGTATTTTTGTGGAGAAAATGTAAGATGCATAAAATAGCAAGAGCAAAATATCCAAGCCAGGGAAAATCCTTTGGCCCCAAACACGATGCTGAAAACACTCTTAAGGCTGTTGATGCCCTCTCCCTTTGACCAAATTCCTATTCAAACAAATCTCCTCAGATCTGCTTTTCTCTCTCCCCTTACTAACTTTCCCTCCTAAATCCTCTTCTTGCGCCTTCTAGATTATGCTTGCAAGGGCCTTTTAGTAACAGATCCAACCTTAGTAGTTGGGTTGGTTGCATTGTGGTTTTGCTGGGTTAATTGGATCTGGTTTCTTGTCAGTATTTTATGTTTAAGAGCTAAGGAAGAGTCAACAATGGCATCTTAAAAACAAACAATATTCAGATAATTAGGAAAAATGGCAGACAGGCCATGAACTGTCCTATCTTTAGGAGCCTCTGCCTAATATATCCAGTAAACTTTTTCATAGAGTTTCTATACTTTCAGCATCAATCAAGATTGTGGACATGCTGCAAACAATTCTGAGGTAGGGAGCCTTGAAAAGGGAAACATAACTTTTGTTTGTTAATTGTAATAAACTGGATTTATGTCAAAATTTAACATGATTACTTACAAAAGCTGAGAGCATATCACATGATAGACAAAGTTGACAGGTTTAGCATTTTGAATTAAAAGGGGGAGGAGAGGGTTGGAGTCTAGTAAGGTTGTTCATGGGTCAGGTTAGGTCAGGTTTAGGGGAGTACCTGAGCCTATCAAAATAAAATGGATTGGATTGATAAGATTTAATTAATTTTCAGATCTGCAACCTCAACTGAACCACCTCAACCAAGAACATTGGATCGGGTCACTAGTCATGTTAAAAGAAAAAAAAATCTACACTCAAAATTATTATTCTTATCATTATTGTATATGTGTGTATATCTGTGTATAATCAGGTTTATAGGGTTGGATTAAAGGATGACAAAACTTGATACCTGAACTAAATTGATTACATTTAGCATTTTCCAAACCAATTTTACCTGAAAATCCAAACCAACCGACCCAATTTGCCTAGGGTCAGGTTGGTTGGGTCTACATGACCTGTAAACATCCCTAGAGCCTAGTGCTATAAAGCTCCTACCATGCATGGGTTCCCATGGTAACAACTCCAATCATTGCTGAGCTTGCTTGTGATGGTACTGCCATATATACCAGGTCATCCAATTGATCCAATGGCTCACAGTCCTCACATTTAGTGGTGCAATAGTGCACCCAGGAGTGTGCCATCATATACTTGTCCACAAAATATGTCATAAATCTATAAAACAGGACTGATTTAAAGGTACACTCATGCAGCAGAGCAGCAGCTAAATACTCTAATTGAAGACAATTTGTCCAATTAAATTGTTGTCAAATTGTAAAAAACAGCAAAAGGCTCATGCTGAAGAATAATTTATTGACTATATATACTCACACGATGATTTTGCATGACAAGACAATCTGTATTCAACTTCTTTAACAACTCTGGGGGAAATCTGCAGGAAAGAGAAAGAGTTTATTACATATCATATCTCCTGTGACAAATGTTAAAGAACCTACACATTTAACACTGTAAGATACACCAACATCATTGTAGAGGAAGAGAAATTCATGAAAAAATCATGAATAGACAGAGACTAAACAAGTCTGGAGTAAATCTGCAGGAACGAGAGAATTTCCTGTATCATGGCATTGTTTATCTTCTGGCTTCTCTACCTGTGTATCTCTTGCCCCCTATTCTCTGTCTTATTTCTTGGTCTTCTCCATATTCTCATCTTTCATCTAATTTCTTTTTAAGTTTTTCGATAAACAAAAATGTATTTTCTTTTTCTAACTCTTACTTCATCCATGTGACTAATGGAAGCCAATCAGTTTACTTTGTCGCTGTTATCTTCTCATGTTCCATTGCTTGTGAAAGGACCAAAAACTATGAGGAACTCAGTAAAGCTTTATAGGCAAGAACTGATTGGACTTTTCACTAATGCAAATGGACTTAAAATTTGCATAACATAAAACCTCAAGCTACATTAGTATCAGCCTTTATGTTGTGGCTTTTGCTGCACAAATGTACTCTAAGAAAGTAGCCTTACAAATTGGAGGAATTGGATGGGGTACACAGAGCAAATCAGTGAGGAAGGAATGCAACAAATAGATTCCCACTCACAATAATTGCTGGTTTGCTTTCTTATCATTAAACCTGACTCCATTATCACAGGTTCCCCTTCCATCCAAGTAAAAGGAATAACAATGAGTTTATGATTTGGAGACAGATGGCCCACATCTTTGAAAGCTAACCAAAATAAATAAAGCCAACTAAAGTTTAAATCAAGGGTATTTGGATAATATCATGGGCTTTATAGGAAGTCATTTTTTATTTGTTGTAAAATCATGACTGATTGTGTCTTAATGCTACGTGTTAGGTCTGTGTTAATACAAGAAATTCTCTAGCTTAGATGAATCTCATGGCCTCAATAAAAGAGATATAACAAAGACATGGAAATAACAGTTTTTATTTTTTTATAAAAAAGAAGAAATTCATATAAGGTGAAGAAAAGGAAATTTGAAGGACTGGAGATCCTTTGTAGCAAAAAATTGGCAAATTAAACAACAGTGATATAGATAAATGGAAGAGTGATAACAGTGATATCAATGAAACAAAATGGCCCAATCCTCTGCATATCTGTTAAATGGAAGAGTGATAACAGTTTTTAAGGTAGTTTTTCGCTCAACTTTTTTCAGCTTCTCTTTTCCTTAAAAATAAAAGGTCCTCCAATTAGCTTCTGTGGAAGCTCTGTTTTGTCTTTCCTTCATTAACAAAAAAAATGCTATTTTTTTTTATTTTTTTAGAGCTTTCCCAAAATATTCCGTGGCCCAACTTATCTTTTAAAGAGAATAGATGCCTAAAAAAAATTGGCCAAACGCTACCTAAGTTCAAAGCTCAGTTTCCAACTTCATTATATATCCATTGAGGGATCAAAGTACAACTTCAGAAAAACACTATTAGCATAAATTATTCACCTTTGAAAGACAGTTCCTTCGATATTTGCATTCTCCACAAATTGGAGAGTACTTGGCTGATTTGATGCACTGAACTCTTCAAGAATATTATTATCCTATTAGCACGGGAGAAAAAGATAAAAAGTAAAACTTTAAAAAGCACAAAAAAGAATAGAACTAGAATATATTGTCTAAAGTCCTCAACTCATCTCAAGTTCTCAACATTTCATGAATCTTGCTCAAAATATTTAACATAGACGCAACGAATAAAATTTACCAAATTGATATAATGGCTAATTTTTCTACTGTCTCATGTCGTGAATTTTAAATTCAAGAGAAATTTTGAATGACAATGTTTGCAGTACAAGGAAGCATAATAAGATAACAATAAAACTGTATTCAGTCAAAACAAATTAAGCAGAAAAATATACTATGGTGCCTAAAACTTAGTCAACATAAAACTTAAATTACTAACTAGTAAAGTCCGAAGTAGCTGATTTATCTGCAGACATTTCCTCATGGGAAAAGAAATTTTACAGTCACAAATGATAAAACTATGAGAAAGCTAACTTACCTGGCTTATGACCATCGTTATGAGTTCAAAACCTAAGCAGATGGCATATAATGGGAAATGATCTCCAGCATCATTTTTCTCTAAAATTTTCTGCAGAGACAAATACAATTTGATACATACAATTCTGAAATGCAAAAACATCTTGGAAACAAACTTATGTAATAAAAGTACAAGTAAAATAAATGTTAACAAGTAGCAAAGAAACTAGCTACCCACTCCTCATTACTAATCCTACACCCATTATTCACATCCAAAGTCTATATTTTACTCAGATGCAAAGAGACTTTCCAATAAATGCACATTGCTTACTTCAAAAACAAAGCACTCTGACATCTGCATTTGTATCATTCACTAAGTGAGCAATAGAAAAAGATAAACAGATACCTTGAATATTTTCGTAACACTTTCAAAATATATACCACTTTTAGCCCATCCACCAGTGAAAAGAACCCCATTTACCAATTCGAGTTTCTGCAATGAGTGTAAAATGTAGTCAATACTCAATATCATCACAAACATTTCTAAATCACAAGCCAAAAAAATTAGGGGTGATGTTACCAATACAATAGCTTTTCTTTTCTTCCCCATTTTGCAATTTAACACTATGCAGTATCTACTTACTAGAACTTTCTACAAGTAAAAGTATTTTTAAGGGAAGAAACATAAGTTAGTAGTTTGGCAGGTTACACACTACTTTTTTTTAATCCCCAAAAATCTTTTTATTCTTATTCAGGATTTTTCCAACATGTTACTAATGCAGTTAGCACGGTCATGTTCAGTTACTAAATCCATTGATCAGTTGTGAGTTAGTTCCAAAAGTTAAAAGCATGGCATTTACCAAATAATAATAATAGTTTGTCGTACAATGAAACATATCAATCTAAATCCATTTTTCATCTTTAAGCTCTCTGAAACTGATATCTTAGATAAACTATTATTATTATTATTATTATTATTATTATTATTATTATTATTATTGTTATTCCAATGAGTCAATACCACTAGTCGATTCATTAAATGCTCGGTCAAGCGTTCATTTAATTACATAAGTAAGCTCATATTTAAGATTAAACTCGATTAGTTGAATGACCAGCTCAAGCTTTAAAATTTTAACATTAGCGGTTAGTAAACAACTCATTTATATACAAATATATATCATAGAAAAATTAAAATAACATAAATCTCACTATTTGTAGATTATCATTTAGAATTAAAATTTTTATTAAATACTAAATTGATAAAATTAAAATATAACTAAAGAAAATTTTTCGCAAAGATAAAAATAATTAAGTTATAAATAAACTAAATCAGGCAAACTCAAGTTTTATTTTATTTTTTTTAAATCAACTTGCTTAAATAAATAAGTTTGAACAAGTCATTGTTTCGCTAGAAGCCTAAACTTCACGTGATCACGGCGACTATCTTTAATTGATCTTCCCTCCCAAATATTTTTTCTTTTATACAAAATTAAAACTCGAGATATTATTTAAAAATTTCGAGCCCAATTCCACTCAGATTCCACCCGAGCAAAAGTAACTTTGTTAGCAAAAATACTAGTTGATTATTTATTTACTTAATCTTTATTTTTTGTTAGGTTTAAAAGCAGTAACATAAACAGTGGCGAGTGATGGTTGGAACCTTGAAAAGCTTCTCCGACGGCTCGTTATAGATGAGGGGAACAACTCGGGCGCCGGCGGCCTCCACGAATTTGACGTAGGAAGCGGCGATGTAGGAGGCGTCGGTGGCGTTGCTGAGGCGACCGGAGGCGCCGTCGCCGGGGTGGGAGACGATTCCGATGACCGGGCGGTAGTAGAGGTTGGGGTCGGGAGCGGGGCAGGTCCCCGACGGGTCACGAGCGAGTTGACCCGGGAGGAGGATCTCAGAGTGGGTCCTGGCGGAGGGAAGGCATTGGAAGGCGACGAGGAGGAAGAGTACCCAAACGGCGTCGCTTGACATGTTGGAGAAAGCTAGGTAGTGTTTGCCAAACGGAGAAGATGGTGAAGCTGAAAAGGAGTGGGATCCACTTTGCTGTCTTCACTCTTCTCCACGCCCAACCCAAACTATTACTAAACTAAAGATATTTTATATCAACTCTACTCTATTTATTTAACTACTACTTAAATGCCCCTGCCATCCACGGGTTAATCTCAATCATTTTTTTATAACTTTTAAATAACTTCATTTATAATTAAAATAATACTAAATTATAATTTCTGTCTTCTATCTTATTGAGAAAACTCGTTTATTATTTTATCTCTTCATTTTGTTTCTCTTAAGTTTGAATTAGTGTTGTTTAATGATTTTTTTATTTTATATCATAATTTTAATTTTTTTTACTCATTTACTATGTAAAAGTTGTTGTATTGAATTTATTTACGTTAAAATTATATAATTTAACTAATATTTGTATAAAAATAATTATAAATATAATAAAAATTATGTTAAAAATGAGTTCAATAAACAACTAAACAATTAAAAATTAAAAAATTTAAAATTATATTATAAGTGAGTTTCAGATAATTTTTATTATGTTTATGATCTTTTCATCTAAACATTTGTTGAAGATTTTGGTTTTCATGAAAACAAATATAATGAAATAAGTATAATGTCTTGAAGTAGTAAAAAATCTTTAAAAGTATATTCAAAATTGAAAAATAATTATTGTTTTAAAAAATATTAATTCAAATTTAAGAGTTAAATAATCAAAATAAATTTTTTAAAAGATAAAAAATTAAACAAATTTTTACAATAGAATAAAATTACCAAAAATTATTATTTAGTCATAAAATAGTAATGAAAAAGGCCAACAATATTCTCTTTCTTTCTTTTTTTATTAGTAAAATTTTATTAGAAACAAATATTTGTTAAATTAGAGTATAGTGAATTTTATGCATGAATAATATAATAGATGACTCAAAAATGATAAATTTTGATATCCTTTTAAATTTTGGATTAGGTCTAATTTAAGTCTACAAAATTTGGATATGTACTATATTTTGACACTATTTTATAGTTAATGTGAATTTTGAATTTTTCTTAATATATCCTCTTATGTCCATCATTATTAGATTTGATGTATAAATAATATGATAGGTGATTTAATAATAAATATAAGATAGACTTTGATCTCATTTTAGAATATAAATTTAAGTTTAACTCAATCATATAAAATTGACTTATAAAATGATATTATTCTCCACTTATATTGTATATTGAGTCACTATATTTAACTAATGTGAAACTTCCCGTACAATAGAAATAAAGGGGGAGAGGAGGCAAAGTGAAGAAATGGTGAGAAGAGGAAGAGTCATATTCATTTGGTAAGTGAGCAATGGAAAAGTGAAATACTGAAATATTTATGGGTTTCTTTTTGTAGTGGTTAAAAATCGACACATTTTAATTGTGACATTTTAAAATTTTTTTTTTACTAATTTTAAACATTTACTGACAATCCAACGATCTCAATGCTAATTTATGTTTCTCCTTCATTGTCATCTACTCAATTAAAATTGCATTGTAGAAGCCACAAACAACAGGGATATCTCCACATTCATTTTGGCTCATACATATATAAACATACATGATTTGTAGAATGTTAATGTTTTCTGTGTTCCTTTCTTTTCTCCTAAAACAAATTAGTGGAGTGATGCATCTCTATTGTGCCCACCTGTAGTGACCCTATTGCCCTTAGCAACTTCGACAACGATTCACCAGTGGTTGCAAGTGAGCTTGTGTCTAGTAGTTTGACTGACATGTCAAAGACCCTTTTATCATTATAGAAGACCTTAGCCCTCTTCGTGGGAGGTTGTCACTTTGCTAATGATGACCCATTGATGGTTGCATGCGAGCTCATGTTTTATAAGTTCGGTAGTGGTGTGGCACATCAGTCTCCATATAACCCCAATTTCCTTGGCTTTAGCCACACGGAGAGATAGTCTCTTCCTCTTAACTTGATCAAGAAACATAAAAAAATAGTTTATTGCATGAAATGTGGTTGAGGACACAGTTCTAAGTATTATGGTAAGTCACCTCCTATTTATAGTGTTTTCCATGATCTTGAAGTCGTTAATAATCATGGGTGCTTGTGTATAAACCATGATTATGGGTTTTATAAAGAAGTCATTTACTATCAAAATTGAGATTCTTTTATGACAAATGCAAAATCATTGTGTTCTTCTACTTTCTACTTTGAATCCTCAACCTCTTCCACCGTGGTCTCTTTTGCCACCTCAACCTCAACAAATTTTGAGTCTTTATCCTTGACACCTATCTCCTTAACTTTCTCCCCCTAATATCTTTAATGCCTCAACTTCTCCTCAATAATGGGTTTGATTCTCTTGTTGACAGAAACCTTAAGGGCTTCCACTAAATCACGATCTTGTTGTGACTCTATTACCTATGCCTCAAGCTACAAAGTTGACACTACATGCATGGGTTGTTTGTCCTTTTTTTCAAATTCAAGACTAATGCTTTCTTTCTCCATCAATAGATGCAACATTTTTTTAATGTCTTTGATTCCTTGAAACTTTTGTATTTCTAAAAGTTATTACTATGATTCTTGGTTAGTTTTTTTTATTGGACTTCTGTTGAATGTTAAACTCATTGTCGTTATCACAAGGTTGTGGTTTTGTGTATTGTGTTTTCACTAATTACTTTAACATTCACTTTAACTCAGATAGTTTGTTGGTTATATCTTTCAAGATCGTTGTGGAAGCCTCCATTTCTTTTCTCTTGCAATAGATTGAAGGAGTTTCTTCTCCTTAAAATTTAGATTCAGCGAGTCTGTCCAATTTGTTAGGAACCAAAAATAAAAAAAAAAAAAAAAATTATTAAATAGAAAAAGAATATTTTATCTAAAGATTTCCTCTTCACATAGAGCTAATGCCTAATTTATAAATGACAACACATGAATAAATCATTCTTCTCTTATTTATATTTATATTTAAGAGAAATTCTAGTAAAACTTTCTTAAACACTCTCTTTATCATTACATTCACTAAAATTTATTGAAAACCATAAATTTTTGACGAGATCCACTCTTATTTAATAAGTCTTTCAATTGATTTATTAGTGAATCCTATAAAAATAGGTGATCTCTAATAAATTTTAATTAATAATAGAGTGGATTTTAGATATTATCTGGTTAACATTTTTCTTAAATCTGATTAACCCATCTAACTAATTAATTAATATTTTAAACTCATTTTCTCCTTGTATCATAACACGATCTAAATCGTTTATTATTATAAGATAGAAAAATATAGAAAAATATTAAAATCATGTACGTCTAACCCTTGGATTCTTTTGGGCATAGGATATAATGGTTCAACACCGGGATAACCTCCCTTGCCAGCCTATGGATTGCTTTTATGTATGAATAGATAATTTTTATGGAAGTTAGCCTGACAGAATCCGAACACGAATCCTCAATAATTAAAAAAAATTGAAAAATGTCCAATTTACAAACTCTATCATGCATACATGTGTTTTATATTTTATATATTAAATATTAAAATTAACTAAGAACTGAACATTTTCAGTTTTGGAGAGAATCTTTTTCCGACAGAATCCTCACTCTTCTGAGTCATAATGGAAAATAATGAGGTGGTGTGCAAAGACTATGACATGACAGGTGAAAGTATGAGCATTTCTTCTTTGAATGTAAAATTTTTTGTACAACATAGAATGTAATTTTGTGTGGGTAGAATAAAAGTATTACATAATAATATTCAAATTAATTTCATGACCTACTACTGAATTAGAGAAATGTATTTTCTTTTAAAATGTGAGGTTTGAACTATCTTTCAATCCATTGGTGTAGATATTATACAATAATATTAAAAGAATCGTGTGCAATAAATTATTTAATGTAATAACGAGATAGAATCTAATATAAATGAGGTGTGAATTTTTTTTACCGGATCTAAAGATTATTTGATAGGTTATATAACATAACTCATTAAATTAAATTATGAATAAAGTGGGATGGTAATCAGTAGTGCTCAACATAAAAGGCCCGAAATTCTGTAATATTCTCAAGAATTAGTAGGGATATAAATCAAATTATGGAAATTGTTAAAGTGTACACTTGACAATCGATCACAGCTAGATATGGTTTGCACGACCCCTTTTATAATTGGGTGCTGAATCCCAAATCTCTTTAGGTATCAATTAATATATATGGTTAAGGTGGGGTGGGCATAAAATAATTATATAAAAATAAATTGTTGGCTCGCATAATCCATGAGAACATACACTAGTTACAGAGAAGTAAGAAATCGAATAATTAAGTGCGAATAAAACCTAACTCTTAAACTTATCCATGATTGATTCACAATCACTTGTATGTTTTGTGATTTTTTTTGTAGTTGTCTTTAATTAGATTTCTTATCTTTAGCACAATTACTTAAATGACGATTTTTGAGATTATCTATATAGCATCAGGTTTTTGGAAATGTAATAATAGAAACTTGTTTTGCATGTATCACTTAGCCATGCATGCAATGAATAGAATTATAGCAAATGGAAAATATACTAAGGTTGGGGCAATAACAGGATATAACACATTGATAAGCAGAGCATTGCCCTGATATTTAGCATCATTGTGCACACAAATTTTTATTTCCTGAAACGGTCCATAATTTATATTGTGCACAAAATTACATTCAAGGACACCTCTCCTACATTAGAATTATTCAAAGAGATAAACTTCATCATATCCTTTCCTGCAAGTTGCAAAAAACTATGTTAGAAACTTTACATGAAAGGCAATTTAATTAATAACATCGTCACAAAGAGATCTGGAACTTACCCAGAGGTTCCACCAAAAGTAGGTTTGTAATTGTAAATTAGATTATCTAGCACTTCTTGAGCATTAGGTGTATTTGAGGATTTCCTAGCTTCACTGCACCCAGATTCATCAAGGTCAAAATATGTTAATTAACCATCGACAACTACATGTTAAAACACAACAACCACTAAAAAAATCACGTACCAACAAAAAAATATTTAGTCATTATACTTACCTTGTTAGTATAGATATTGTCCAATTATAAAGAAACTATTATTGACAGCATAGGTATATGCTAATAATATCAGTCGTCATACTAAATGACAAATTCCTTTAACATAGTTTTTTTTATATATACTTTTAGTATGATATATCATTATTCTATGAGAAACATAATTACAATTTTCACCCCTCTAAAACGACCACTAATTATATTATATGAGAAGAATAAAGTGGATGAAGATATTAAAGTCTGAGTCCTAACCTCACAAAAAAGTTTGCAGTGGACTGAGTAACCCGAACAGCATCCTCTGTGTGGGGGGCTTTCAAAGATGAGGCCCATTCAAAGGCATTTTTCTGTGAAATTAATCATTTATAAAATTAAGGTGTAACACAATTAAAATGAGAAATTGAGAATTAACTATTGATTAGAAAATGGTGTTTGCCATTCAAAGCAAATTTATAATTTTACCTCTGGCTGCCATAGGGTGATAGTCACGGGATAGTTCCTACCACGTGCTGTGGAAACGAAAGTCTAAAATAGTAATTAATAACAAGTTAGAATATGCAAATAGGTTTCTTTATGAAGAGAGGACAACATTGATTTAATACCTTGTCATCTCTATCCTTAGATGTTGCCAAAATCTCAAAAAACTCCGATAACTTGTGATTATATTGAAGCTTGCGTGGTGATATTGCATACTGTTATGTCATGAACAGATTAAAATTAATTACATTACTCAATTTCAAAATAAAATAAAATAATATATATAATATAATATGATATGATAAACTTGAGTAAAAGCAAGATCAAATAAATGAATAAATGAAGTTAAAGAATGAATAATGTGAATAATATATCCATATCATTTCAGGAATTTTCAATATTGAATAAAAGTTCAAACAGTTTTAATTAGTCATCTGTCGCAAACTCAATTACTAAGAATAAGAAAAAAGTAAAAAGTTACACTATACATAAATTAAATACTTCATGGTAATGGATATATAACAATTAGTCTAGTCAAATTTTGAAATTCAGTAAAAATCTCACACTATATAATAAGGCATTGACAATACAAAACTCACAATATGATTGTGCAGGACAAGACACTCTGTCTTGAGTTGTGTGAACAAATCTGGAGGAAATCTATTAAAGAAACAAAAGGAAATGTTAACTTACATATATCTTCATTCTTACAAAAAAAGAAATAAAAAAATTAATGGATCAATGAATATAATGCAAGGATGATTAAAACTTTAGGTACACAGATATCTTAAATCTAGTAAAAAAAAAATATCTTAGATCTTTTTTAAATGAGCATCATGACTTCTCAAATGAAAGATATGTAATAAAAATAACAATTTAAGTTCAAACCCTAATTTTCAACTTTGTACAGAAGCGAGAGAAACATTTTTCTTCATAAAATGTCCCTTCAAAGCCTCTTCAAGAACTAAAGTGTATATTATTTACCTTTGAAATAGACTTCCTTCGGCATTTGCGTTCTCCCACAATTGAAGAGAACTTGGCAAACTCGATGCATTAAATGTTTCAAGAATATCAGTTAGCTGTTTCCAATGAAAAGTAGAAACGTCAACACCAAAAACAAGAAAGAAGATTAAATTGTATTTTTTTAAAATAATTTAACAAATCAAATGATATATAAAAAAATATTTAAAAGATGGTATAAAAGAAGGTTTTTCTAACTATGGATGGATATTTTTAGGACTATAAAAGGATCGATATATAGAAAAGAACTTTAAAGAAAATATATTTTTTATAAAAACATGAACATCCTAATTTAAACTCTCATTCATTTAGAAAACAAATAAAAAGATATAAGAAAAAAATCAATACACATTTATACAAATTTACCCTAAAACCAAGAATGACGCTCAAATCATGACACCCACCTAATATTTTTACTAAGAAAATTGGAAGATATAAAACTATTATTAATTCTTACTTCTCATTTTTAGAACAATATGATTATTTTCTTGAAATAAGTAATTTTGTCAATCATTCATTTATGAATGATTTAAAAGATTAACTTAATTAAATTACCCTAATTAATAGGAAAGCTTCTCTGACTCATCCCTATATTTTTTTCACATTTTAATTAGAAGTATGAATTTTCAGAACATAAAATCACAAAGAAGATAACTTACCTCGCTTACGATCTTGATTACGAGGTTTCCACCTAAGTTGATGGCAATTGTTGGAAAATGGTCTCCAGCATCATTTTTCGCTAAAGCTTTCTGCATAGATAAATAGAAACCGATAAATAAATTTTTAAAATTGTACAAGCTATCAACATATATGAATATCAATAATAAAAAATATTTTTTTTTCATATTCTATAAAGCGAATATACGAGGAAAAAAAGAGAAAAAAGTGTAGGCTTAAAAAATAGAATAAATTATAAAAAGCATACAAAAATAATTATATATATATATATATACTTACTACCGCAAACACTTAATTAATATTATTTTTTTTATCTATCTTCTCTTATTACAATTTATCACATCTAAACTTTTCTTTTTCTTTTTTCTCTGTCTAAGTGTATATTAGCACTAGGTGTCCATGTATATTTTTGTTTATACAAATAAAAAAATGTGTGTATAACTAATGTAGGTAATTAATAAGCATTATTCACCAAGCAAAGCAAAGAAGCACACGTTGAGATAATGGCAATAATACCTATGTAAAAACAATAAAAAGCAAAAAATAAAATAAAATCATACAATAAACATATCTTAACGCTCCCTTTAACTTCCTGTTAAAAATATCAAGAATTATTTTAAATCTTTTCTTAACTAGAAAATAAAAACATAACCTTTAAGAATAAAATTTCAAAATTTCATCTATTTTTCCTTTAATTTAAATTTCGTATTTTCTTTCCTTTCCTCCCATCACAAGTGAAATTCCGTAAAAAATTATGGATATAATTTTCTTAGCAAATATATATCAATGCCCACTGAAGGCTAAAAACTCAAAAGGTAACATATTTTCTTTTTAAAAATCTATTTAATTTGCACAAGTCCGAACGAGAACAAAAAGATTTGATCCATGAATCTGAAGATTAAAATACGCAATTATCGATCATTGTGAATGCACATTACAAAGTTAGTACGTATTAGAAAAACATAATGATATACCTTAAAAATGTTTCTAAGAGTTTCCAAATATAGACCAGATGTAGCCCACCCACCAGTGAAGAGCACTCCATTGACCAAATCAAGCTTCTGCAACAAGTGAAACCATAAAGCAGAGTTAAGCATCACAATGGTACATTTCTTCGCCACCAGTGAAATAATTAGCTTGTAAAATCTCAGCTGTAGAATGTAGATCCTCTCCAAACTTACATAAAAAGCAAACTTCAAATTATTTTATTCACTTCATTCACAAGAGAATTCAGATGATTTGGTTTCTTAATTGTTTTATGTCTTATTATATAGCCAAAGTTTAAATTTCATAACACTGACTCACAAATTTTAATGTTAATTGTGGAACAATACTTTAAAAAATCTATAATTAAGTTCTACCCCAATTTAAATAGGACATTATCGATAGATAATATTTATTCTTAAATATGTGGTTAAAAGATTAATTTTCAAATTTAAAAAATATTTGTTAAAAAATAAGTCTCTTAATCAAATTTCAATATTCTAAATAATTAATCTTTTACTTTTAGTAAGAAGATGTTGACTTAAAAAAAAAGTGAAAAGATTGACAATGCTATTTTAATATATTTTTAATACATTTATTATTATTATTATTATTATTATTATTATTATTATTAAAAATTATTATTTTTTATAAATTTCATTTTTTATTTAATAAATTTCTCTTGTAATTTTATAATTTCTATTAATAATAAAAATATATTAAACATATAATTTAGTTATGAGTATGTCATAAATTTTCAATTTAATTCATATATATATATATATATATATATATATATATATATATATATATATATATATATATAAACTTATTAAATTAACTTCTACACATGTAAATTTTACCGATCTAGTCTTTTATCATCATAATGTCGTATCATTCCTAATTTATTAACGTTGATGGTTAATTTTTTTTACGTATTTTTAATTTAATATTTATATATGCATCATATTCTTAAATTAGTCTCTACACAAAACATATTCTTAAATCCTATAAAAACTAAATTAAAAATATACTAGATAAGACTAAATGAAGAGTACTTCACTAAATTAAGAACATGGAAAAAGTTATTTTTGAATGTAAGACCTCCGCAGGACAACAAAGATCTTATCAGTAACATTTGTATACATAAAAATTGATTTAATAAACTTTTACTACATAAATAAAATAAAAAATTTACACATAATAAATTATATATTTAACTTAAAAAATGCATTAGAAAGAGTTAGTTTTATTCTAACAAAAAAAGACGACATTGTTTTAAAGTTGTTAGGAGTACCTTATTAAGGTTCTCAGGTGACTCATTGTATAAAAGGGGAATAACTCTAGCGCCACCGGACTCCACGAATTTAACGTAGGAGGCGGCGATGTAAGAAACGCCGGTGGCGTTGCTGAGGCGGCCGGAAGCGCCGTCGCCGGGGTGGGACAGGATACCGATGACCGGCCTGTAGTTAAGGGTGGGGTCGGGTGCGGGGCAACTCGCTGACGAACTCAGTGAGTCATCGTGATGGAGTTGACTCGGTAGGAAAATGTGGTCATCCTTGGCAATAGCAGAGAGAAGGCATGTGAAGAGGGCAACGAGAAAGAAAAGCCTGCAAACGCTGTCGTTTGGCATGTTGGAGAATGAAATAAGTGAAGATATGTTGGAGCTGGTTGGTGAGGGAAACGGTGACCACGTTTGATTATTTATGGTGTTAATTGTCACGTGCTCTTGTTTCCATATTCTTTTATGAATTTTCAAACACTCTCTTTAATTTATTCATTTTACTATTTTAGCATCCCGTGCTCCGCATGGACTAAAATAAAATCCTCAGGCCCATACACGTGGAATCACCGCAACAATCATTACTCAATTTCTCATAATTTTCATTAAAATTTTATCCAAGAATTATTAAGCGAGAAAAAAAATTGGTAACAGCAAAACACGTGACAAGATGATGAGATAGTTTTTTTTTTTTTTATAACTAAAAATTCAAGTGAGTTCAACACAAATTCAATAGAATCAAGATGTTTTTAAATTCTAGCAGCATCTGTATATTATTTATTAATTAAATTCTCATATTAGTAATAAGATTCAACTTATATTTTTGTAATATATGAGTTTTTTTTTAATTTGTTGAAATTGAATATAATAATAAGAATTTATAATATTTATGCTCCTTATTCCATCAATTGAATCAAATCTCATTCAACCAAATGAATTAAATCTCATTAGTTGCGAGGTAGTTAAACAAATTTCTGTTAGTTGAGATAGTTTTAATAATTCTGTTGATTAATAAATTTTACACAATTTTTAGTTAGATTTTTAATTTCTATTTTATTATTTAAAATATTATTAATTAAATGAAAATTATTTTAAATATAAATTTTAAAATGATTACAGTTAATATTATATTGATCCAAATGTAATTAAATTTAAAAAATGTAAATAAAGTTTGGAGGTTAAGTATTATAAATAAAAAATAATTAAAAAATAAAAATAATATTAACAAAATTAATAATATTTCACAGTAATAATACAGTAAAAAATAATTATTATGAAATTTAATAATTATTAATGTAAATAAGTTTATACATAGAAGTTACTTTTAATATTAAATTTAAGATATTTATTATAAAAAAATAATTTATAATTAAAAATAATATAAAAACTTTTATATCATGAATATTTAAATTAAAAAAAATGTGAAAGAGGATATTACTGACATTTCAACTCTGATATCTGATAAGCATACGTATCTGTCTCACATTAATTAATATGGTTGTGACAATAAATACAATGGGGAACAAACATGGGACAGAGGGGACCGCACCTGAGAGAAATAATATGTGCACATTTTACCTTTTTTTTTAATCGGAAAGTGATTTTCTTCTAGATACACACCAATGAAGTCCTTTGTTTTGTAGAGAAAAAAAAAAAGCAAAGATAAGAAGAAAAAGTGAAAAAGAATAATTTTTTTACGAGAAAATATGTGAAATAAAAAATTAATAAAATTTATTATTTATTATCTTCTTATCTTATGTGAAAATAAAAGAAGAAGAAAAATTATATGTAAATCTTTTAAAAATATTCTTTTTATCTATTTATAATTTTATATTTTAATAAGAATATAATTGTCTATTTAATAAAATTCAGTTTTTTTCTCTCCACTTGCTTTTATATCTCTCTAACGTCAAACGATGTTTAAAATTTACTTTTTGTTGCTACTTTTTTTTTTTTTTTTTATATTCTCTCTTTTTAAGAGAATTGTTTTTCTAATAAATTGTTTTATGCATATAGAATTAAAGAATTTATAAGTTTTATGAAAATTATAAAAATAATGTTTTTGTTATTTTTTAAATCTAAATTAAAAACGGAGGATAGTTTTAGTTTATTTATTATCTAATAAAAAGTATTTTATATTTTAATGTCTAATAAAAATAATTAAATTTTCTCAGAAATAAAATTATATTCAAAACATAAAATTATTTTGAAAATATATATATGTATAGATTATATATATTATTGTGATTTAATTTAAGAAATAAAATATCATATGTAAAAAAGTGAAGTAGAGTATGAGACTGTGAGCAGAGACCACGCGTTATATCATTGGCTAATTTCTAACGTAGACTATATTTGATAAGCATGCCAGTGATTAAAGAATTTGTTGGATCATATTAATAATATTTAGTAAATAAATTTATTTTAGATATATTTTATATTATTTTATCAAATATTGTTTTAATTTTTAATTTCTAAATTTTATATTTTATTTTCAAAATATTTATTAAAATTATTTATAATTTTTCACATAATAAAAATGTAATATCTATTTAATTGTATGTTTTATATATTTATTTGAGAATTTTTTAAAACATAATATACGATTAATAACAGAATACATAATATGAAAAATAATTAAAACTAACAAATATAATTAACATAGTTAATATTTGACTAAAAGGTTATGAGAGTTCAAAATCAATTAAAAAAATATAATTATAATTATTTTAAATATATATTTCCATCATAAAATAAAATTAAAATTTACATAATATCATATAAACATGTTTATTTTATTATTTTACATTATCAACTATTTTAACATATAATTTTATAAAAAATTATAATTCAATAAATTAGCATAATAATTTTTAACTATCCACTTTTAAATATTAATTCGTTTATTAGCGTTCACTTAATTTATCTTACTTTTATCGAACATAACCTTAATTGATATGAGAATTTTATTCTAGCAAAATAATAATAATAATAAAATAATAGCCACGCTAAAAGAGCATATCATAAGAGATTTTGTCTTAATTATAATGGGTTTTATAGTATAAAAATTCGTCAATCTTATAAAAGTTTCTTCGTAAATATATCTTCAAATAGAATGTGAGCATTCGTTCGTATTTCCAAATAAAAAATATTTTGAATTAAAAATATGTTTAAATATAATTTAAGTTAAATACATAATTCCAATTTTTTAATTTTACTTTTATACTTAAAAATATATTAAATTGATCCTTATATTTATTCTTTGCTATCATACCGTTGTTTCTAATAATTCTACAATATTACCGATTAATTTCTTACATATTTTTAATTTAATTTTTATATATATTTTTAAAATAATTGTTAAAATTGATACTATAATGGTATGAACTATATCAGTAACATTTGTATTATCATAACTGATTTAATAAATTTTACGTATAAAAAATAAATTAGGAATATTTAAGATAAATAGTTTATTTTTAAAACTAAAATTAAATCATAAAAATTATTTCTACTGACTAAAAATTCCATAAAAGTTTAATTTTATATCATGCAGTATTTTGTACAAATTTAAATTATGCATTTCATTAAACTACCAAACAAAAATTATGCATTTCATTCATACAGGTAAATAATAAATATCATAACTTTTGTATGTCAGTATAATAAAATTATAAATATTTTTATATTACTTTTTACATTTTTACACTTTTTAAAATAAATATATAAAATAAATATAAAAAATAGCATAAAACAATGAACTTAAAAAATATTTACTGTTTATATAAAAGTTTTTATAAGATCAATTAATCAAAACTTATATTTAATATAATTTTTAAATAATAATTATTAAAATTAACAAACTTATCAAATTTAATTATTTCTTATTAAAAAAATATATATATATAATTAAAAATATATTATTGCATATAATTTTTTAACTATATTTATTTTTAATATTATATTAAATATAATTAAAAATATGTGCATATATATGTGTTGGTATATATAAGATATTAATATAAATTTAAAAAAATATTTTATTTTTTATTTTTTACATATAATTATTAAAATAGATCTTACAGTTACATCTTTTCTATTTCTGGACAATCAATTATAATTCATATTTTTATCTTTTCCTTCCTTTTTATTTATGAACAAACAAACACACCCTAAGCGTATGCTATTTTCTCTAAAACAAAAGAGAGATAATAGTTATTCATTTAGAAAGATCCAAACACGAAAGACGAGAAGATAACAATGTTGAAAGCAACATCTCAACATCTTCTGACGAACGCGACGTGTTCGTTTATGTACCGTAAAATATATGTTTTGATATTTTAAAATAATTATATTTATGATTTTTAAAAATTATTTAAAACACATATAAAAATATATTATATAAATAATATAATTCTATCATAATCATGTGTCATAATCACGTGCCTGTTTCTCGGAAGAATTGAAAATCTAAGAAAAAGTGATGTATATGGAATATTTTTGTCAGATTTTTTCTTTTATTTTCTTTTTATTAGCTTCTTTTTGTGCACCACAAAAAACTATTGAGAATAAATAGGGAACAGAAATTGTTACAAGCCATGGGACACAAGCAAAACTGCAAAAGGTGAACTACAATTTTTTTCAACAATGACAGTGAAGTCTTTTACTTTAAATTTTATATAAATTATCTAAATCTTAAATATTTGGTCATGTTAGACGTATTTGTTTTAAGGTATAATATTATATTTTTAAAAATATTTTAGAAATATTATTTCTGTGAATATTATGTATTTTAGAGAAAAAAATATTTAATTAAAAATTAAAAATAAAAGAAAAAAGTAAAGATCAGTAATTATTTAAAAATAAAATTTATTTTCATAAAAATATAAAATGTATTTCTTTCACCATAAAAATAGGAAGGAAGATAAGTATAAATATTTTATATTTTTTCACATACTTAAATTTATCTTCTAGATGAAAGTAATTTTTGTACAAAGAAAAGTATAAGAAAATTATGAATAGAACGGCATATAAAAATATTATATGATATTATATATTAACACACTACAATTTCAAAATGAAAGTTAAAGTTGTGTTTTACAACTTTTAAATTTGAACTCTTTTTAAGTTTATGACATCAGTAATACATGAATACTTTATATATCAAACACTTTACTAATATCTTTTATTTTTTATTTTATTATATCATATTATTCATTATATTTATATTTTTTTAAACATGTTCATAAATTATTTTCTACCATCAAGATTAGCGTTGATAGATATATGATTTTTTAAATATATTGTTAACAGTTTAATTTTTAATTATGTATATAAAATATTAAAAAAGATAAAAAATAATTTTTAACCATTAATGAAAAATATAACTCCTAAAATATAGAGAGAGAATTTGTAAGAATTATGAACTAGCATTATAAAATAAATACAAGTCATCGTTAAAAATGATTTAATTGTTATTTGACGACAGAATAAAAATTTACACTAAATCATAACTTAGTTTCTTTTATATATATATTATCACAACTTATTGAAAAGTAACATAATGTGATAAGGTGACCCTTGTATTAGTATTTGGTTGAAGGTACATACGTGCAACGTGACCATTAATTATCATTGACAGTGTCATTTTTTCTTGTCAACGTGCACTTCGTTCTAAGGTGTAATGATAAATACAAAAATGTAAAATAAAAATAAATAAATACTAAAATTTCAAATACCTTTGGTTTTACCCTAAATTTAGATTCATTGATTCGTTTTAATTTAATATTATAAAATAAAAGTATTAATAATATATTTTTGACAAAATTTTACATTACATCATTTAATATAGTTTATATTTTATTTAATAAGAAACATATTAAATTATGCATATCATAAATTGTGTTGTCAATATTCTTTTTAAAATATTATTCTCATTCGAACTGATGATAATTATTAATTTATTATACTCATATTCGAACAAATACTATTTTACGACAAGAAAAGAAACGATGCCGTTTAATAAATTATAGTCAGTTTGATGGTGGAAGATTTAAATAGTTGGAATGAACTTTAGGTTTAAATCTCATTATCATTATTATAAAAAAAACAAAAAAAAAACAAAACCATGATGTCAATGTCCCCACAATCCGTACACATTTGAACAAACGCACATGCTATCTTTTATGTTGTCAAACAGGGCGAAATAAAAAAAATATTTAAGAAATGATTTAAAGTAAATAAGTTTTATCATATATAATTATACCATTATGTTATTACATTAACAAAGAGAGTATTTATTATTATCCTTATGTAAAAATGTTATAATTTTTTAAATTATTAGTTTGATTAAAAAAAGAACATATTAAATAAAAATCATTCGAACAATGACAAAAGATACATGAAAATGATAACAAACTTTGGGTGTTAAACTTTGTAAAATGATACATTTATTAATTTTTTTTGTTATAAGTAAATTTTATTAACTGAATATCTAAACTATATATTGTTATAGTGATAATCATGTATACAAACTTTTATTTGATTTAGACATTCTTGTACACGTAACTAGAAATTGAATTCTAATCGTTATACTTAAGTGATCTAATATTTTAATCTTATAATTGTATTAGACTTTGTTGTTCATAAGATAATATTTACCTTAGTTTTTAGTGTATTTTCTTTCTCTTTTAAGGGAAATTGTGTCAAACACTATTAAATTTTTTTTTTCTTATTATACAAATATTTTATTTTGATGAATGCTTTACCATAGTGTATGAATTAAGTAATACGTAAATATTTTTATTTAATTAATAATATCGAGTTTTAACTGCGAATATACAATTTCTATAAATATTTAAAGTTTTTTTTTACCAATAATGATCTTATATAACTGTGAATATATAATTTCTATGAATATAGAGTTTTTTTTTTACCAATAATGGTCTTATACAACTGAAACTGGATTATCATCCATAAAAAATAGCAGTAGTCTCTGAAAAAGTAATGATTTTATAGAAAATAAATAAAGGGTGAGTGATCGACGTTTGGGATGCAGGGCTTGGAGGGGAAAAAAAATACAATCATGTTAGTAAGATATATAAGCTTGACACACTTGATATTACAGCTTTCACTTGGCCCAACCAAACTTCCATTGTTAAAAGGGAAGAATAAATGAATTTTTGTTGTGTTATGTTTTGGGCCATATTTTTGGAGCCTCTTATCTTGTATTCTGTCGGACTGTTTTTTCTGTTTTTTTTTATAGAAAAATTGAAAATTTAGCCTGATAAATGTCAAAGTTATTCTTATTAACTATTAATTACTCACACGATAATTTATCATACATGATATAAAATAACGCATTGGGATTGAGTTAGTAGTGGGGTTTGAAAAATTTGCACGAGATCCAAAAGTTTAAATTCATTATCGTCGTGTATCGTTTTTTTAAGGCTTTGTTGGAAAAGTAAATCTCATTTTAATAATTTCTAGACTTTGAATGAGAAATATCTATATCCATGGAAAATGCTAGTAATATATGTTTTTATCATTATTTAGCATTTTTTTTTTTTTTACTAATGACTTAAATTTGTTGCAATTCATTAAATTATGTGAGTTCTACTCTTTTTTTTAAAAAAAAATAAACCTATTCATAATCTTATAATTTTTAATAAATTTTAACTAACAAAAAATAATACAATAAAAGGAGTGTGTTAGTGTATTGCTAATAGGTGTAGATACAAGTCGATCCGATGATTACATGAATCCAAACCAAGCTAAAAGAGAAAATTTGACTTGATTTGAATCCTTTTATTTTCTTGTTTATGTTTATAAATATCCATTGTTTATATTGTCATTATTTTTAATTATTGATAAATTTAATAATATTAAAATTTAATTTATAAACAAAGATAAATAAATTAATTAAAAAAGATAAGAAGTTTAGAAAAGATCTTAAAAGTTATCATTGAAAAAAAAACTCTTAAAAATATTATCATCTAAGTAACTCTCAAAAACACTATTATTTAAGATAACTATTCTAATTTATATATATAAATATTTTTTTTAATAATGAGATCACTTCATTTTTATTTGTATATTAAGATAGTACTATGCTAAAAATGTCGTAAATTTAAATTATTGTAAAAATAAAAATTATTTACTCTCCACGGAAAAATAATCTCAATTACTCCACTGTCTTTGTAAGAGAATAATTGAAAACAAAAATACAAAATACATATTAGAATTCTGAAACAACCAAAGTTTTGAAATAAAAATAAAATATTAAAATAATCAAATATTAGATATTGAGAGAGTAAATAATTAAGAAGTAAAATCCACGTATTTGAATGATTTTTAATAAGTTTTAGTTAATAATAAATTTATATTTAAAACTGTGTTGTTAAAATTTTTATTTGATAGAATGTGTTTGATGTTTTATAGAATACACTCTCCTGTCTCATTCATAAACTATCTCTTTGTTTCAAAACCTTGGTTGTTTTAAAATTCTAACATGTAATTATGCAGTTTTTTGTAATAATACTCTTGTATATAATGGAGTAATTAAAATGACAAATTAACTTTGATTTTTACAATGTATTAATAGTGGAATATTAATATTATTTTTAGCAGTATTTTAAAACCTAGACCAGTTATTAACTTGGTCAAGATACTGAATTATTTGATTGATACAGAGAGTCACTAGTTAAACTCTATATACATAATAAATTGATTAAAAAGATGATAAATGATACATCTGATACTCTTGTTTACAGAGCTTATTGTGGCCGAATCATTTAACTAACTAATAACTTCCTAATTGAAAGTACAACTAACTTAACTCATCTTCTAATTTGTGATTTGTTTTATCTCTCGAGTTGATAAATGTGGAGGCCAATGAGATGTATTAGGAAAATCCCTCGTGAGTGTAATCGGAATCGTTGTGGCGGAGAGTACGTTGTGGTGTTTCTGTAGTGAACGTGCTCGTCATCTTCCGGAGATCCACTCTTGGTTCATCTTTGGTCCCAAAACTCTGCTTGCATATTCAAGAATGTCAAAGAGAATTTGCAAGTTAACATATTTCTTAGACATTGCAACTTAACATATATATTATTTATTATTAAATCAAAATTATACATGCTTGCTTCGCTAAACAAAGAGAAATTTTCATTTAATAAATCTTACATAAAATTATACTTAATAATAAAATTTATGAGACGTAATACATTAATACCAAATATCCAAATTTCTACTAACTTAGGTTCATGTGAATGATAAGGGCTTTTCCCTTTTAAACAACTAGATTGGAGTTGGATCTCAAACTCTTGTGATGGAACATAACTTAGGTAAGAAGAGTCTATTTTTGTTTTTGCCTTTAGAACATCACAGGAGATTGGGCCCTATGTTTGATGGCGATAATCCCAGTGAAGGATTAAAAATAAATAAAAGTATTAAACTTTTATACTCACACTATGTAATAATTTTTTAAAATATGAAATTAATCAATCCAAATTTAACATTATTATCTTTTAAATTATGTATTACATTTCATATATTTAAAATATTTATTAGTTTATTATTTAATAATAAATATTTACTTATATTTTATAAAAATATATTATCTATTAAAAACAATTAATTTATAAAAACTTTTAATTCAATACTGGACAGACTAATCTAATATTTTATAAAAATATTTTGTGATGTAAATACAAATGTTTGATAATTAGTATCAATTTCCTTATCCCAACTTTATACTGATAAAACATGTTAAAAACTTTCGTATACCAATAGTTTTGTTTTTGAGTTCATGAACTAATGTTTCTCTTCATCTTTGTTGTAAAACAAGAGACTTTTACTATTTACATTCCTCCCATTTGCTAGTACATCTCTCTTTTTTAAAGATAATTTACTTAAATAACCTTTTTTATTTTCTTCTTTCAAATATTAAAGACTCTCTCACATTGTGCACTTTCCTTTCCAATAATGTATTCTCTTTTTAGGACATATCTTCTTTTTCAGAACATACTTTCTTTTTCTCTTTCACCACACTCTCTCTATTTCTCTCCTTTTCATTGATATCTTACTTTAGAATTAGAGTATTTCATCTTCTAAACTTCAACTCAGATTCTTCACTTAGATTTTTCGATTCAAAACAAGGTTACCAATACATTTATATTCACAAGAATGTCTACTACTTTCCTTTTATATTTTTAGTTTTGTTCATTTATGTAACATCATTGATATCTCTCTCATTTTATATATTCACCACCTCAACACATCTTATTAACTAATATTCTATGTACAATAGTAAATAAAAAAAAAATAAAATTAAAGGATCTAGAAAGTCCTTTCTGAAAAGTTAAATAAGAAAGGAGAGTGTATTAAAATTTAATATGAAAATACTTTCTAAATCACTTTCATAAAGTACTTTCTAAAACACTTTTAGAAAGTATTTTCTAGAACACTTTAGAAATATTTTTTAGAACAATTTTGTAAAGTATTTTTTAATTTTTTTTTCAAAAAATACTTTTCAAATTTTTTTGAAAAATACTTTCTGGAAGGTTGTTGGAGAGTAAAATTATAAAGAAAAATATAATAAAAATTTAATATGAAAAGGTAATTTTGAGAATAAAAATTAAAAATAAAGGGGAGTGTAATAGAAAATGGAGAGTGTAAATAGAAAAATCCAATATGGATTGGTAGTCCAGTTGATGCCCAATAACAGTTTTGGGCTCAAACGTTACGTTTGGCTAAAAACTTTGGATGTGAATCACTTAATCGATGAACGTATTTATTATATTCCTAGAAAACAAAATTTGATTTATTATTTTGAGTAAATGATGATTTTAATGCATCAAACATATTAATTTAATACTTTGGCCCTTATGAAAAAATTGTACACATTTCTTTTAAAACAACGCGACAAAAAACTGCTATTGATGTGAGAGCGCCCGCATCGTTACCATAGTACTAAACTCAGCCTCTTAATAGAACTGAATTTTAACTTTTTAAAAATTAATATTTTAGTCTGTATATTATCCATAATAAATGTTTATTTTATTAATAATAATTTTTTTAATATATATTATATTATAATTAAAATATATAATAAATCAATATCTTTAAATATATAAATTATATTTTAAATTTATAATAAATAATTTAAATTGTGATATAAGATTATTTTTTAACTATTGACCCATTTTTTTTTAAATATTAAAATTTAATTTAAAGATATTCATAAAAAAGAATAAATTAAAAGAGATTGAAAATTAAGTAGATCAAATATATAATAAAGATAAAAAAAAACTTATAGTTTGAGATTGTTAAATTTTTTCTTTCTAGTCAAGTGGTAGCATGTTAAATGCACATCCAAAAAAGAAAAAAGAACTAATTAAGAAAGTAAGAAAAGTGAGAATATTATTCCTCAAGTTGTATATTTTAATTTATAATATATGAAGAAATAAAAATACTAAATAATAATGTTATGTTGAATGTATATCTCCAAGTTGTATGAGGGAAACAGACAAATATTCTTGGCCGGTAACAAATTAATTAAAAACTAATATTTTAATTAGAGCAGCCGAATTTTGGAACGAAGTTTGATTTCCCAACGAAATTGACGGAAGCAGACAGCAGTTAGTACACGAAGTTTCCTTCGATTGATCATATGTCGATCTTTCATGGGGTTGTTGTAATATTAAACAACTTATTAATTGATGTAATTCTTCGCATAAGGACATGTTTTTAAAAATATTCAACTATATACCAAAAGAAAATCTTTCAGATTATTCCACAGATTTTTATCGATATGTATTTTAAAATTTATCCTGCTGCTAATGTTGGACTTGACTGCAAAATGCAAATGCATGGTAAGTGACATACTTGGGCTTTACGCTTTATTATCCTAAGAACTATTCATATAAGGACAAGCTTCATATTACATCCACAATTCATTTCTTATGATATTTTTACTCTGAGGTGATGTCGATTGTTAACTTTACAATTCAACTTAGACTACAATAATTTAGATATCATTAAAATTATTTTGTGTCATGGTATCAAATTCTGTATGGATAAGGCTAGATGGTGAGGTTTGTTTTTTTGTTAGACTTGGTTAAATTTCAATTGTTAAAAACTAATTCACACACAAAAATTCAGCTATTAAAGAATAAAAATTAATGACATAACAGTACTGGCAGAATATACGAAATAGAAGTTAGTTACATACTTTTTTTGCCAAAGGAAATATTTTGAAGGAACAATAAAGTAAATCTGAAACGCTTATTTGCTTGAATTAAGCTTAGGAGTTGGGACATTAACTCTAAAAAGGTCGATATCAACATTAGGTTGAGGGTCACGTCTGAAGCCCAATCTAGTTCTTGTTCAAGCTTGGAGTTTTAAAACATTCAACTGTTAAAAGGGATTTATGCTGGAAAAATTTACCTTATAGCTGCACTAGAATATTTAGTTTTAATAAGTGTTCACAACATATTCTTTAACACACATTTTTTAATATTCTTTTTGATAGATGTAATTTATTCAAAACTATAAAATTTTAAACCTTAAACTTGTGCAATTTTATAATTTTTAATCAATTTTAGTTGATAATAAAAAAATTATTGAGATGACTATGTTAAAATGTGCATTACTAACATTTTTCTTAAACTTAGACATAACCAAGTTTTATAATTAAACTATTAGATACACATCCTTTCCATTCACTATTATCTAGTTTGCACACAAACTCGAAATTGAATGTTAGAATGCTTTTACAACATTTTTATCAACAACTATTAACGGATATTGAATTAGTAGAAGTGATTAATCATACTTACCAATTATATGATGAACTAAGATTTGAATTTTTATAAAAAGAAATGCTTACATTTAGTATTTGATTGTATCTGAAACGAAATTATTTGTAGAAAAAGAAAAACTTTCACCATCAACTTTACAATTCTTTGTTTTAAACTAACCTCTCGATCACCATCAATTTGCAGTAGATTCATCATCAACTAGAAGCAAATTCTGTGAACCTCAACGACTTTGGGAAGTTCAGCTTTATAAAAAAAAATAGAGATTGAAAATCAGGCATGATTTTAGTGATGAAATTGATGTTTAGGCATGCATTTTTAACTCAATTAGTGTTACTTTAGTTTTTTTTTTTAATCTCATTTTTGTCCCTACTAAGTGATAACACCACTAATAAAGATTAAAAATCAGGTTTGATCGATATTTCCTAAATTTTAGAGAGATTAAAGTGAAGATATTCTAATATAAGAAGATTTATATAAAAAAATATAATTCTATAAACATTAAAATGGAACAATTTTTTTTTATAAAACTAAAACAAGAATTCTTTAAGAAGATCGACTAAGACGAAAATAATTCTATATCGTAGATATCAAAAAGTTATTTAACTAATTTTTCATTGATGGAACAATGATGTCTGAAATTTGTAGATCTCGACAGACTCAACAACCATCAAATTGGAATGTCTCAAAATTAAACTTCATCAAGTTGAATTAATTAACATTTGATATTTAAATAAGAATAAACCACATGATTTTTTTTTCAAAACATCAAACTTTTTTTTTTGATATATCAAACTTTTTTATTTATAAAGAATAACATTAACAATATTGTATAGTTTAAAAGCTTATTTTTATTTGACAAAAATAAAGTTATTTGCCAGTAAATAAATTTATTTCACTTGCATGTAGTATTAAAAAAACTACTTTATATAACATTTAATCTTATAATTTCTTAGGTTATTATTTATTTTCTATTTTACTCCTCTCTATCTTATTAAAATTCTTTCTTTACCCTTTTTTTTATCTTCAAAAACCCTTAACTCTTTCTCTTACTATCATCAAATATTATTTCTTTATAATACAACATTAAGATATAAATATATTTATATTATCTCATTTTATTTAATAAAAAATAATTAAAATGAGAATAAAATTAAAATAATATTTAACTTTTAAGATAATAAATTATTCAAAATAAATTAAAATATGAAAATTAATAATTACTTAAAAATATATATATAGTTAGAAAATTTCAAGTTTTGATCAAGTAATTAAATATATATTTTTATGTTGTTTTATATTTATTAGCTAGTTTAACAACTAATTTTACTAAATATTTTTAATTTAAGAAAAAAAACTCTATTTTTAATTTTTATATTTTCAGTTAAACATGATCTGGTCTCTGTACTTTCGTATCGATAAATTTGACATTCAAAATTTTAAAAATATGTAAATTTATTCCATCATCTTTATAAATTTATCATGTTCTTTTTTTTTAATAGTTAAAAGGGATCAAATTACATATTTATTAAAATTTGAGAATTAAATTTATTAATATAAAAATACAAAGACTGTGATTACATTTAATCGAAAACATAAAGACTAAAAATACATATTTCTTTTAATTCAATTATCTATCACCTATTAGCTTTCAGTTTTTAACTTTTACCTTTCAACTAATTTGTCTTACTAATTTTTGCAAATTCATTCTAAAGCTGTCTCGAGCGTTCTTATGAGTTATTCTATTTTTTTTTATTATTAAGTAACATGTCTTCTCTTGTATTTAACAGTACTTTATTTCTTTTATTTATATTTTTATTCATTTTAAATATTATTGTTTAAATTTAATTTAATTTAAAATTTAAATCTTGCTATACTATATCAAATTAAAGATATTTTTTCAAAATAACTTAAATTTTAATACTATTATATTATTTATTAACCGTAGTATGAATTTAATATATATAATTTAATTTTTATCACATGTAACAATAAAATAATTATCTTGATTTAAATAAATAATTTCTATAATTTTGTTCTCAATTTTACGGTTTTTTTATCTTGAACTTATTCATATTTAACATAATAAAATTTTCATTAGTAATAGTAAAAATGTTTGTTTTTCTCTCTAATTTTTATTTATAAATTTTATCACAATATACCAGAAATTTGCTTGCAACATATATAACCCTTTAATCATTTATCTTTTTTATTATATATATAAAAATTTTACACGATAAAGATATTTATTATCTAACAATATACATTTATTTATATTTTAAATAATATATTAAAATAAAAATAGTGCAATGAAGTAATAATTAACTTTTGATTTACATTAAATTTTCGATACTTGATATATTTATAAAATATTTTAATTCAAACGATTGAATTGTGTAACTTTATTTTATATAAAAATTATTCACACATATATATATATATATATATATATATATAATTTTTTTTTTCACAACAAATGAAATCCTTGTATGATTGGGAATATCTAATGGTATCCACATTTTTTATTTGAAAGTTTAATGACGATAGATTATTTAAAAGTTCACAGAGATACTTTGTTATGTGCTGCAGAAATTAAACTCCAGCCTATTTAGCAAAGTCTTTCTTAATTTAATTAACATTTAAATCTGCCACCGATTATTATTTTATTACTTTTCTATCATTACGCCTATTTTAGACTTTTTTTAGGATGCCTATTTTAGACTTTGTTATTGTCGATAATGACTTTTAAATTATATGAACTTCTTAATTACCATAAACTCATTTCTATTATTGGGTGACACAATATTATAATTAGAAATATAAACAATTTTTTCATTATTAAAAGGCGACTTACTTGGCCAAGTGAGAGTGGGTATATTAGTTGAGTAATAATTTGTGGGGATATATATATGATTGGAAAATTATTGAGTTATCCCAAGAATCACTTTCCTGAACACATTGTTTTATGATTACTGTACAGTTCAATCTATAATGAGGGAAAATTTAATTTCTCTACATGCGATAACTAACAAACTTGGTGATTTATGTCCGAAAGCTACAACTCAACAAGCTTGCCTACAGGGTGGTTGTTCTCAAATATTTATGACTTATTCTGTGACTCTCCATTATTTACGAGTTTAAAAAAGAGGAATTATGCTTTATAAGACATCGTTTACGTAGCTATCTTGTTTCAGATACAGTGAACTGCAAACGTGTTTTTTATTCTCACATTTTTTAATTTAAATATGTTTTTAGTTATAGTAAAATAACTGAGTTTTTATTTAGTCTTTTAAATTTTTTAATTAATTTTTATCTTTTAAATTTGAAATAATTATTTTTGTTCTTCCTATTATTATTTTTTATATATATATATATATATATATATATATATATATATTTTTTTTTTTTTATATTAACATGTGATATTTTAAAAAAATTATAGATATATAAGATAAATGTTATTTGTTTATCTTAAAATGAATATTAGAAATTGAAAATGTGCCGTCAGGAGGGAACCGTCCGGTATACCGGACGGATCACCTAGACGGACGGTTGGCAAAGTGAGGCTTGTACAGTCCTTTTGGCGGTTAAGAGGAGGGCCTGACATGTCAGACCTGTCTATCAGAGCAGGACCTTCCTGCGTCTGACATGTCAGACGCACCGCTTGAGCCGGCGCCTTTCCTACACACCGACATGCATGCGGTGTCGGATGACGTGGGCAATTAGGTATCCCATTACGTATATGGCATGTATAAATATGAAGCTACAATGTAGTGGAGAGCCTGGTCTTTAGACACCACAACATTGGCGCCCACCGTAAAAAAAAAGAACTTAACGACCCAAGGACTGCTCAACAAAGGCAGGAAAACATGCCGATAACACGAAATCAAGCTAGCTCCACGAACGAAGGAGAAGAAGACACCCTCCAGAGGTTACTTCGTGCCGTTGCCTCACTTCAGGCGCGAAGTGACGAGCAATCTCGGCTTAGCACCGAGGCTGAGCAAAGGCAGGCTGAAGCTGAGGAGCGTCACCGTCAAGCAGAAGAACGACACCTGCAAGCATTAAGGATGGCCGGGCGAGAGAAGAGGAACTACGCGGCGGTAGCGGCACTCAAAGCTGCTAGCCGGGCTGAGCCCCCCAGCAGAGACAACGTCAGCGGTCAATCCTTTTGGGGCCAACCATTTTTCTCAAGAAATTAAGGCCGTGGTTCCGACCAACTTTAGAGAACTACTCATTGACCCCGCCCGATGGAACACGGGACCCTCATGCCCATTTGCAAGCCTTCCACACTCAGATGTACATCAGCGGAGGCGGCGATCAGATCAGTTGCAAATTATTCCCGGGTACCCTGAGAGGAGTTGCTATGCAGTGGATGGCCACTCTACCACCTAGGTCCATTCATACGTTCAACGACCTAGCCCGTCTGTTCCTTTCACAATTTGCAGCCAATAAAACTAAAAAATTGGAGGTAGCCGACCTTTTTGACTTCAAGCAGGCCGGAGGAGAAAGTCTCAAGGGCTATCGGCCCGATTTAATAAAGCAACCGTCGGGTGAACGACCACGACCAAAAAGTTTTTCGTCAAAGCCTTCCCAGAAAAGGCTTTCGAGCCGTTCAGCGATGCTTTGGCCTTGAGGCGTAGGCCAGCATGGAAGAGATCGGGGGTACAGGCGGAAAAACATATTGAGGTAGAGGAGGATCAAGCCGGCGAATGGAGGCAGATAATATGCATCTCAAGGGCAAGCAAATAGAGGAGCATCCCAAGTAGAATCATGCGAGGGTAAAACAAGCAAAGCACCAGTTTACCCCCCTAACAGAGAGAAGGGCCCAGATCCTGAAGGAAATATGTCATACCAGACTGCTCAAATTTCCCCACGAGCCGGAAGGAAAGGTGTTAGGACGTCACAAAAGCGAGTGGTGTGACTTCCATCGCACTCATGGCCACTCGACAGAAGCATGCTGGACCTTACGTACTCAGATAGAGCAGCTGGTGCAAGATGGCCGGCTTAACAGATTCATTCACAAGCAGATCCCTGAAAACCCAAGGAGAGGTGCAGAGGACGATAGCCGAAACCAGCACAAATCAAGCAGGGATAACGAAGGTAGATCACGAAGCCGCTCGAGGGACAATATCCCGGTCAGACACAGGGGCACCATAGCTACTATATCAGGAGGGGGCAAGAGTGATGACCCCACCAAACTATGGACAGCAACGGTGGCAGAATGTCAAGCTGTTCTAACAGGGGCAAACATCACACCCCTAGGGAGGAGGCGATCGGTCCCGGTCGTCACCTTTGATGACCGTGACTTAAAGTTGGGACCCCCTATGCAGGACGAACCAATGGTGATATCAGTGGTGGCCGCCGAGTACAAGGTGGAGAGAGTATTGGTTGACCAAGGGAGCTCAGCCAACATCCTATACTGGTCAGCTTTTCGAAAAATGGGATTGCAGCATTTGAGCGAGAGCCAGGGTGCACTTTATGGCTTTGCAGGAGAATGCGTGCCAATCAGGGGAACAATAGAGCTGAATACTGCCTTTGGAGAAGGGGCGATGGTTAAAATTATGCCCGTTCTTTGCACAGTGATAGATGCTGACGCATCTTACAACATTATTATAGGCCGACCAGCGCTAAACCGGCTTGAAGCTGTAGTGTCCACTTACCATTTGTGCATGAAGTTCCCGGTCGGCCGAAAGGTATGTAGTATATGGGCGGATTCCAAGTTAGCGCGGAGATGCTACGAAGATAGCCTGAAGATTGGAAACAGCCCGTCCGCGCCGACAGTCAATGTTCTTGACCTCGACCTGGATCCTCGATGCATCTACGAAACCGAAAGACCACACCCGGCCGAGGACGTAAAGAATATACAGATCGGACCTTCGGCCTTACAAACAACGAAGGTAGGAACAACTTTGAGTAGTGACGAAGAGGCACAGCTGGTGAATTTCCTCAGGCAAAACATAGATGTTTTCGCATGGACTCCCAAGATATGCGGCATCGACCCTAGCTACATAAGCCACAGCCTCTCCATCGGGAAGGACGTCAAGCCCATTGCGCAGAAACGAAGAAAGCAGGGGGAGGAGAGGAGAAAGGCGGCCAAAGAAGAGACAAGTCGATTGTTGGCGGCCGGTTTCATCAGGGAGGTTCAGTACCCCACTTGGTTGGCTAACGTGGTAATGGTCAAAAAACCAAACGGCCGGTGGAGAATGTGCACAGATTATACAGACTTGAATAAGGCATGCCCCAAGGATCCATACCCGTTGCCAAGCATAGATAGGCTTGTGGATGGTGTGTCGATGGGTACGCGCTCCTCGGTTTCATGGGCGCCTATTCCGGCTACAATCAAATTAGAATGCACCCCCAGGATGAAGAGAAGACAACTTTTATTACGGAGATTGGGGCCTTTTGTTATAGAGTTATGCCATTTGGGTTAAAGAATGCCGGGGCCACGTACCAGCGTCTCATGGACAAGATATTCAAGGAGATATTGGGAGTAAGTATTGAGGTTTATGTAGACGACATGGTAGTGAAATCCACCGAAGCAAAGAAACACTGTGAAGCCCTAGGACGTATATTTGCTATCTTGCGAAAGCACCAACTTCGACTAAACCCCGAGAAGTGCTCGTTCGGGGTCCACGCGGGAAAGTTTTTGGGGTTTATGCTGACAGAGAGAGGCATAGAAGCCAACCCAGAAAAGTGTCAGGCCGTGATCAAGATGCGCAGCCCCCAGAATGTTAAAGAAGTGCAACAACTCATGGGGCGAATTACAGCTTTGTCGCGTTTTATTTCCCGGTCGGCGGAGACCGCCAGACCTATTTTTGGGATCCTGAAGAAGGCTGAGAACTTTGTATGGATAGAGGAATGTGAGGAGGCCTTCCTCAGGTTCAAAGCCATGCTAGCATCCCCGCCCGTGCTAACGCCTTGGCCGAAGGTATCCCCCTCCACTTGTATATCTCTGTATCTGATACCACGGTCAGTGCTGTCTTAGTGCAGGAACGAGAGGGCAACCAGCGACCGATTTATTTCATAAGCAAAGTGCTACAAGGGGCAGAGTTACGCTACCAAAAGATTGAAAAAGCCGCCTTAGCTGTTGTCGTGGCGTCGAGGAGATTGCGGCCATACTTCCAAAACTTTGGAATCGTAGTCAGAACCGACCTCCCGATCCGCCAAGTACTCAGAAAACCAGACTTGGCCGGACGGATGGTAGCCTGGAGCGTGCAGTTGTCTGAGTTTGAAATTTCATTCGAAAGGAGAGGGCACGTAAAGGCCCAGGCACTGGCTGATTTCCTCACAGAGCTCATCTCGGAGGATGCGGGCGGCTCAACGGACGAGGTCAATGCGGGAGAATGGTATTTGTCTGTAGATGGCTCTTCCAATCACGCGGGAAGCGGAGCGGGGGTTATCCTAGAAGGACCGGCCGGCGTAGTCATTGAGCAGTCACTACACTTCGAATTCAAAGCCAGCAATAATCAAGCGGAGTATGAAGCTTTGCTCGCAGGCATGAGACTGGCACAGGAGTTAGAGGTAAAGAAACTTATTGCCAAAAGCGACTCCAAGCTGGTAACTGGTCAGGTGAACGGAGAATATCAAACCAGAGACCCCCATCTGATAAAATACTGGGAAAAGGCCAGGAAAATGGCGGAGGCGTTTGAAAGTTTCATACTGATGCATGTGCCACGAGATCACAACGAAAGAGCCGACCTACTAGCCAAGTTGGCCAGCACACAGAGAGGGCAGCAGAAGTCGGTTATCCATGAAAATGTACATTCTCCAACGGTCGGACGAACGGAGGTTGGGTGCATAGTGGAAAAAGATACGTGGGCGACCCCCATCCTAAGATACATTCAAGACAACCACACGCCCGGCGACATGAAGGAAGCAAGAAGAATAATTCGAGAAGCATCAAGGTATGTAGTGGTCGGCCGTCGTCTGTATCGGAGAGGTTTCGCGTCACCTTTGCTGAGATGCGTAGACGAGGATGAGTCCGAGTACGTGATTAAAGAAGTACATGAAGGAATATGTGGTACACATATCGGAGGACGAGCATTGGCTAGTAAGATAGTTAGAGCAGGATACTATTGGCCAACCATGCGAAGCGATTGCATGAACTTCGTGAGAAAGTGCGACACGTGCCAGAGGTTTGCAGAAGGCCATAAGGCCCCACCCGAGCGTCTACACTCCATAATGGCCCCCTGGCCATTTCATAAATGGGGTATAGACATCCTAGGGCCCTTCCCTGTTGCACCAGGACAGTTGAAGTTTTTGATAGTTGCTGTTGATTATTTCACGAAGTGGGTGGAGGCTGAGCCGGTGGCTACCATTTCGGCCGAGCGAATCAAACGCTTTCTTTGGAAGAAGATAGTATGCCGGTTTGGGATACCGGCCGAAATAGTATCAGATAATGGTACCCAATTTGCCTCTAAAGTGACGGCCGAATTCTGTGAAGGGTTAAAGATTAAGCAACTCTTTACATCAGTAGAACACCCCCAGTCAAACGGTCAGGCGGAAGCGGCGAATAAAGTCATATTGCGAGGGATAAGAAGACGCTTAGAAGAAGCCAAAGGGAGATGGGCAGACGAGCTCTCTCAGGTGCTATGGTCGTATCATACCACTCCCCACTCAACAACAGGAGAAACGCCTTTCCGCCTAACATATGGGGCAGAAGCTGTGATCCCTGTCGAAATCGGAGAACCGTCACCCAGAGTAGCTTTCTTTGAGCAGGACGACAACGAAGAAAAGCTAAGAACTAACCTGGATTTACTGCAGGAAGTAAGGGAAATCGCCCACATAAAAGAATACGCAGTGAAAACCAGGATAGCAAAAAAATACAATACAAAAATAATTCCCCGCCGCTTCAATGTGGCTGATTTGGTACTACGGAAAATAACCAGAAAGGGAGAAGGCAACAAGTTATCACCGCCATGGGAAGGGCCGTTCAGGGTTATAGAAGAAGTAGGAAAAGGGGCCTACCGCCTTGAACAGTTAGATGGAAAAAAGGTACCCCGTACTTGGAATGCAATGTCGCTACGAATGTACTACAGCTAAGTCACCAAATATAGATGAAACTTTTATCGCCAAAACACGATATATACCCGATAACGGTCGGCCATAAAAAGGCTAGTCCGGGGGTACGAGCTACAACGAAAAACGACAATAACGGTCGGCCATAAAAAGGCTAGTCCGGGGGTACGAGCTACAACGAAAAACGACGTGTACCCGATAACGGTCGGCCATAAAAGGCTAGTCCGGGGGTACGAGCTACAACGAAAAACGACGTGTACCCGATAACGGTCGGCCATAAAAGGCTAGTCCGGGGGTACGAGCTACAACGAAAAACGACGTGTACCCGATAACGGACGGCCATAAAAAGGCTAGTCCGGGGGTACGAGCTACAACGAAAAACGCGCGTGTACCCGATAACGGCCGGCCATAAAAAGGCTAGTCCAGGGGTACGAGCTACAACGAAAAAACGACGTGTACCCGATGTGATTCGGCCATAAAAGGCTAGTCCGGGGTACGAGCTACAACGAAAACCGGCGTGTACCCGATAACGATTCGGCCATAAAAGGCTAGTCCGGAGTACGAGCTACAACGAAAAACGACAATAATGGTCGGTCATAAAAGGCGAAAAAAAAAAAAAAAAAAAAAAAAAAAGTGCTAACGATATTGTGACTAACTCGACCGTCTCGAAGAAATAAAGCTAACATAAAGGCTCAAAGTACGATTGAATAAAGATAAGGCGCTTAGAATGCTACAACTAGTCGACCGTTTCATAAAAACGCAAAATACGAAGGCGACATTTCAAACATTAAGAGTTCCAAAAACAACACCATAAACTAGTGTTCAGATAAATGTACAAGAACCATAATTAAGCAGTTGGAGAATCGGGTGGAGTAGGCACATCAACAAGGCGGCCGTCCACAATGTCTTTAAAAGGATCAGCTTCAGATATGTCCAAATCAGGGTATAGCACTTTGACTTGCGCCAAGGCCCGCCGGAACCCAACCTCATATTGCTGAAGAATAGCTGATCCATGCTTTAAAATGGTAGCGTCTTTAGCTGCATTCTCATCCTCCAACCTAGTCAAGTCCGATTCCATCAAAGTAATGCGCCCCTTTGAATCGGAATTAGCAGCATCAAGTTGTTGACAAGTAAGAGATAAACCTTCTACCTTGCGAACCAGAGATTCCCGCTCGGTTTCAAGGGCTGATTTAGTGGCCAACAGTTCCTTATTCTGGTTGGAAGCTTGCCGTAACTCCCCCTGCAATCCATTAACAGTACGCTCATAATTGTTTATCTTGATCATGTTTTCTTGATTGAGGACCCCCATATTCTTGTTCTCGTCAAGTGCTTGAGCTAATTGACCTGAAAGCAGGGCCTCCCGGTTGTCTAAACCCCCAAACTCAACTTCAGCAGCACGAGCTAGGATAAGAGAGCAGCCAGCAAGTTGGCGAAAAACGTTAAAAGTACCTTTAACTCCTAAACGTTGTGCTCGAGAACGGTCGGCCGGCAAAGAAGCACCTTCAGGATCAGATTGACCTATGGCCAGAGAACGACCCCAGAGAGAGGGGCTTAGTGGACCGGCGGTGAAAGTTGTCTCTTCAGTCAAAATCGGAGGATCTTCAAAAAGATCATCAAACTCCATATGCAAACGTTTTCGAGGCCGCTCGTCCGCCCCATCAACCGAGTTAGGATGGTCATGTTCACCGGCGGGATTGGCTAGAAGAGGTGACTCGCTGGGAGAGTCCAAGTGGACGATCTGAGGAGAAAGCACTTGATTCTCTTGGGGAGGAGACAAGTTGGCGGAGGGTGGTTTGACGGTCGGTCGTGAAGCGCTTGGTTCAGTAGTAGATTGAGAAAGCTTCTTCCGGACGTTCTTTAAATACTCAACTGAGAAACCTACAATGAAAAGAAGGTTAGAACATAGATAAGTAGAAAGAAAGAAAAACCGTAGCAAGAAGAAAACCGACCGGAACCCTTTATGATTTCAGCAGTAGAGAGAACTCGAAACCCGTGCAACTCGGCCACGAGTTCCTTTTCCCATTCCTCCAGATCCTTCTCAGCTACTGTGACAGAAACGGCCGGTTGGGGGGTCCAATGAAGAGGAAAGTAAGGGTCGCCAGAGTTGTCTATCAGAACGTTAGGACCACCGGCCCCCCGACTAACTTTGAAAAAGCGATCCTTAAAGACCTTGAAGCTCTCCAAAAAGGGCTTCAGCAGCTTACGTTTTGGACGACTACTCAAGGAAGTCCATCCCACCTTAGCCGACTTGCGCAAAGAAAAGAACCAAAAGAAGACGCTAAGAGAAGGGGCTCTACCCAAATCTTCACAGATCAATTCGAATGCTCTCACAAAACCCCAACTATTAGGATGAAGTTGGGTGGGAGCAACATTTAAGGCACGGAGGACCGACCGCTCGAAAGAAGTAAAAGGAAGTTTTATACCTAATTTGAGGGGGAGAGTTTCATATAAGAAGAAGAAAGGAACCTCCCCGTCAGAAGGACGGACGTGCGCAGGCTCGTCCCGACGGCAAGGGTGGACGGTCACAGACCAAGGACCCGGTTGACAGATATTCTTAGCCATTCCCAGTAGGGCACTGTCACGAGTAAAGGTAGAGAAAACCCTCTTCACTTCTAAATCTACCCAGGAGTAAGGGTCAATTGAAGTATCGTCATCAGAATTATCGCGATACCATAACTCGAAGGGAAACACTTCGGCAGAAGCGGAAGATGAACTAGAAGAGGGGCTGGGCAGAGAACTACTCGAAGACGCGGTCCTCCTTGGAGACTGGTTCCCCTGAGCAGAGGAACCAGCAATACCCCCTGAAGGACCACCTGCGGTGAAATAAGCAAGGGTCAGTGTAAGACCCAAGCAAGAACAGGCGTAACATCGCCTCGAAAATAAAAACTCCATCACAAGCAAGAAAGCAGTAAAACTAGAGTAAAGGCAACAAGTGAGATTACCTGAATCCATTGACGCTACGAAAGAAGTAGGGAAGGAAAGCAAGAAGGAGAAAGTCGCAAGCACGAGAGCAGACAGATGAGCAGCAGTAAGTGCAGGTAGCAGAGAAAGGGGCGAAAAGTCTAAAGGTTATTGCCCAAATTGTCGTAGCGGAAAACGAAGCGACACAATTTAATTACACAGGCGCCAAAATTTAAAATCAAAGGGAACCGAAACGACAACGGGAATTGAAGCAATAAACAAATAAGAGTTGGGTTCACTGGCCGGTTTAAGGTGCAAGCTTTGGCCCAAGGCAAAAGCTTGAGGGGCTGTGTGCCGTCAGGAGGGAACCGTCCGGTATACCGGACGGATCACCTAGACGGACGGTTGGCAAAGTGAGGCTTGTACAGTCCTTTTGGCGGTTAAGGGGAGGGCCTGACATGTCAGACCTGTCTATCAGAGCAGGACCTTCCTGCGTCTGACATGTCAGACGCACCCGCCAGGCCAGCGCCTTCCTACACCTGACCTGTCTGTACGGCTGTCGGATGACGTGGGCAATTAGGTATCCCATTACGTATATGGCATGTATAAATATGAAGCTACAATGTAGTGGAGAGCCTGGTCTTTAGACACCACAACAGAAAATAACAATTTCAAATTTTAGAGAAATAAAAACTAAATTAATTTTTTTTTAAAAGAATGAAGATCAAAGTTTGTTAATTTTATAGAAAGTAAAATTAGCGATTACAAATTTTAAAAGAATAAAAATTAATCAAAATTTTTTATAAGAATCAAAATTAAGATTCACTCTTTTATAAGGATTAAAATGATATTTAAGTTTTTTTAAAAATGGTATTTTCATGTAAGACTGGATCGACGGTACATACCATTACTTGATTCTGTATTTTGGGTCAGTACTTTGGATATTTTTGGTATATATTCACATTCGTAACCTAAATTTAAGGGATCGTTTGTATTTCTATTTGTAATAATGAGTTTTGTTTTCTTCTCATAATTATATTGTCCACAAGCTAGCCTCTTTCACAATTAAAAAAATACCATTCTTCACACACACACACAACAAAACCATTCTCAAACGGTTTGATGTTAGATTAGCTTCGGTTGATATAACTTGTGATAATTTCTTAAATTATTTTTTTCTATTATTTTAGAAGAATTTAAGTTACTTATTATGAATTTTAAGTCAAATTGTCTCTAAGAAAATAAATTTTATAGCATTAGAGTAGACAGAATTATTTACTTTATTTTTTTAGTTTTAATTAGAAATTCTACTTATTTTCCTTTATTTTGATATTTTATTTTTAAATAATAAAAAATAAATTGGAATTCAAATTGATCTAAAAAGATGATCAAATATTCAATGCAACATTTATCTCTTTAATAATATTTAAATGTTATCGTTAAAACACAATATTTGTTAAAATATTAAAAATTAATAAATATTATATATATATATATATATATATATATATATTATATTTTCGTACCATTTAAAAAAATGTCGTAAAATGTTACATATAACTACTAGAAAATTTAAAATTTGCCACAAAATAATTTTGTGGCTAATTTTAAAATTAATAGTTATTTTGTAGCTAATTTCTAGTAAAAATAATTAGCTACAAAATTACTACAATATTGAATGGTAGCATGAAATAAGTAGCAAATTAACTAGGAAAATAATCTTAGTTAATTTGTAGTAAATTTTTTAAAATTTGTAGTTATTTTCTAGCTAATTTGTAGTAATAAGAAGTATAAATGAATATAACTTCAATTTAGTTAGAAAAAATAATTTTCTAGTTAATTAATAGTTAATTAGCTAGGATTTAGCTACTAATTTAAATGGTAGCTAAAATTAGTAACAAAATCAAAAAATTCTTGTTGTGATATGTTGTACTGTACACACAACTAGTCTCTTAATGCACACAATATAATTTCAATTTGAAAGAAAGACGTGGTCGAAAAGAAAGGCGTAATTGAAGCAATTGAATGGATAATTTCAGAGAAGTGATTTTTTTTTTTTGCAATGATTCAAACATAACATCTTGTGAACTTAAAAAAAATGAGCTAAGACTTTAGTTTCAATATAAAAAATATGACACAATAGGTGGTTCATTTTTATTTCAACTAATATAGAAAATTAAATTCCAGAATGATTAGGATGCAATACTTCTTCCAAAGCCATAATAGTTGCGGGACATAGTCAAGTTGGTGAACTTATGATTGAAAACAATGTTTCCAACAACTCCACGAATTAACGAAGAGAAGGTGCTTTTTATTTATATATATATTCTTTTCAGTTAGTTAAAATGTACATGTACACTGAACTATTTTGAAAGAACAGTTCGAGGTTATAAACTGAACTTTAAAAAAAATTCAGTTCAATTTTATTAGATTAGTATTCGATTCTTTACCAATTCAATTAAAAATAGTTACTTTGAACAGCCCTAACACCCAATATGGACGCTAGTTGAAGCAAAAGAGGCACTCATGAAAGACAACGCTAACATCAAGTCTTCCTTTTGCGCACTCTTTGGGAATAAATGGGTGTCTCAATCAACATAAAAAAATGGCAAAGAAATTTTGTAGGGATCTTTTGTTCGTTTTTCCTGAGATCGTTTGTGGGTATGCGAAGAAAATAAAATGATCATATGGTGTTTTTGTAGGGATCTTTTGTTCTTTAAAGATCTATGGCATTTTTCTTTTTCTTTTTATATTTTTGTTTATCTTCTTCATATCTAGTTAAAATTCTATTATTTTTATCGAGATTAAGCAAATTTTAATTTAGTCTATGGATCTTTCAGTTAGATGGTTAGTAAAATTTGACTTTTTTCTTTTTTTAATCTTTTGACTCTATTTTGATAAACTGTTTTGTAAATACTTATAGAGAAAGAAAACATGAAATTAAAATGTATGTAATTTTAATTCCATTGCTAACTTACAATCCAATTTTTAGACATAATGACATGGAAAATTCAAACTATTAATTTGTTCTAAGTTAGATAATTTATACATAAATATTTGATGTGATATTAATTATGTTTAAATATGTTTTTAATCTCTTAAATTTAGACAATTTGTTTTTCATCCCCAAATTTAAAATTACTTTTTTAGTTCACACATTTAAAAATAACTGATTTTATTCTCTTGTTTTATATAAAAAAACGAAATACATGTCATTATTTATCACATATATAGTCAAAAATAAAAGAACATTGTTAAATTTAAAGTTTCTTTTTCAATGTTGTTCAATTCTCAATTATACATGTGACAAATGATGATTTATATTTTGATTGTTACGCAAGGTAAGAGACTAAAATAAACTATTTTTGAAAATTTAAGGATTAAAAAGTAATTTTAAATTTGAAGGATAAAAAACAAAATTAACCAAATTTGAAGGAATAAAAATATATTTAAACCTATTAATTATTTAATTTTTTACAAATTAAAAATCGTTTGGTAATTGTAGGTGTGGTGCTTTGGAAGAAAAAGGAGCTATTGGTAATGATGATGTTTTTTTTCCTCTTATATTTGTGTTGGCTTAAACAACAACATAAAAGATGAAGAATCTTTTTTAATTGAAATAAACAAGTTTGTGACAACTTGATTAATGGACACTACACAACATTTGATTAATTGACAATGAATGTGTAATGAGTGACGACGATCACTTATCAATGATTTTGTTATAGTTATATATTTTTATATACTTTTACAATATAAATTGTGTTAATATTGACATATAATTAATGAAATACTAAATAATATTTATAATGAAAAATTAGCCATTACTATTAAACATTTGTCTTTTTTAACTAACATAAACAAGTTTGTGATTCCTTGATTAGTAACTACCACACTGATAATGAATGTGTAATGAGCGACGACTTTTGACTGTTACTGATCAATAATTTTGTTGTAGTTATATATTTTTATATACTTTAAAAGTATAAATTGTGTTAATACCACATGACATTTGATTAACTCAATGAATGTGCATTGAGCACGACTTTTGTCTGTCACTTATAATTTTATTCCCTTCAAATTGTATCTAATTCAATCTAGGTAGTGTAGACATTCTTTCATATCCAACTCAGAGCATTTTCAATTTTTTCATGAATTTTATAGAAAAATATTTCATGATTTATTGTCATTCTTCACTAAATTATGTGAATCAATTTAACAAATGAAATTTTTATTCTTTTTACTTTATCGAATTACATGAAATTTTACCTAACCTCGTGTATAAAATATCTATTATGAAAAGAGGAATAAATTCTTCAAAAGGAAAGAATTTGTAACAAAATAAACCGATAGAATCGAAATTATAATCTAAAAATAAAAATGAAATTGTGTTAGCATATAATTAATGAAATACTAAATAATATTTATTAATGTAAAATTTTATTAATTTAAAAGAAGAACAATTGAAGAAGAAGGTTAATGGAATATTATGAGATAAACAGGTTAATGGAATATTATGAGATAAATAGGTTAATGGAATATTCTGATATTGACAAATTGATTTTAACGGAATATTCTCAGATAAACAACTAATGACAAATTGATTTTAACTTGATTTTAATTCATAGTGAATAGGTTAATGGACAATTCTGAGATAAACAATTAATGACAAATTGATTTTAACTTGATTTTAATTCATAATAAATAGGTTAATGGACTATTATGTGATAAACAATTTTGGTTTTTTGGGAGGCGTATATGCTGGTTTCAATTCACAATTGAATTATATCGATCCCTGTATAGTACTCCTTTTCTATGATCAAAAGAATATTTTATTCATGGCAAAGGGTACTCAAAGCACTCAGGTCAGTACAGATAAATTTCATGCCCTCAGTTCTCACCCAAACTGTGTGACTGAAAGATATATAATTTTAGAAAACAAGTTTTATTATTTACTTTTAGCAACTAAAATAGGGGTCCCTCAATCAAAATCACTGTAAAAGACTTTCTTAATAAGGTAACTAAAATCCATAGAATTAGACCCCGAAACATGCCTAGCCATCAAAATTCAAACCGCTCCCACTATCAAATTGAACAGATTGAGTGGAGGATAGCATAGTAACATGCCTTGAATAATTGAAATCAAGTTCACAGTCACATAACAGGAGGTAATCTGATGAGGGAAATTGGTTGTGAACAGTATGGTCAGCCGGAATCACTTCCATAGGCTCCTGTTTGGTGGATGAAGAAAGTGATGATGAAAATGGGTATTCTTCTTTGCTTGGGAAGGTGTTACTGAAGCTAAGGAACATAGAAGAGTCAGAAGAAGAAGCTGGTTCCAACATTATCTCTGGACATAAAGAGCTTTTGCAATTGTGACGCCCATAATATGTTGTCCTGTACAATGGAGGGTCCTCTTGAATTCTCTGAACCTGTTTAATTGCTGGACAATCCTCATCATACTTGTGAGTGCATCTGTAGTAGTTCCTGCATGCACACATTCATTTATATTAATTGTTTGGATCATATATATTAGATACATCACTAGTAAGTACGTACAAAGAGCCTGAAAGAGAAAGGGATTGATTTTTGGTTGGTTATAATTTGAAATTCAAGAATATATACCTGAGGTATTTTCAATTCGTTGTTATTTTTTGTCCATACTTTCTCCATACGTAGCCATCTTCCATCAGAATTGAGCTGTTCGTCTCCCATGTTGGTGCACTTGATCTCACGAAGAAGAAAAATTCCAATTGTGTATAAGTTCTTATTTAATTATTTGCTCAATTAATTAATAATCCAGTGATGATACTAACTAAAATATTTATGAAATCAGTAGCAATATGTAACAAGTAATCCAGTGATTGTGTAATCATGATTATTCAATCTGGCTGTCATAGTCAATGTACTGTTAAAGCTGCAACGAAATTAATCGACTAATTAAAAACTAATTGGTTCGGTTAATTAGCACGAAATAGCACAAGTCTTTTGCCTATTAATAAAATGTTCGAAAGGAAAAGCTTTGGAATTTATTTTCAAAATTTAACATTAATTATTTAGAAAAGGACTAATAAAAAGAATATCCATGTATTATTGAGAGCAGCTACTGAAAAATTCTGGAGACCTAATAAGAAAGGGAGACAATGAACTTTGATCTATCATCGTAAAAGGGGGAAAAATACATTACTAGCTTCTGCATCATTGATGGAAATAAATGGTCTCTCTTTGATTGGGAAAATTTCATCTTTATCTTTCATGGTAAAGTCAATATTGTGGAGTTCTTAAGGTCAACAGAAGGATTCAAATATGATAATCAACAACAATTCATACATAATTTGCTATATAGCAAAGGCAAGACTTGTATAATTCTTACCTTCTCTTGTAGCATCCTCTTCGATTTTTAGCCTCATCTGTATCCTGAGGCTTTGGGAGTTTTACAGACGAAGGGACATCTTTGATAGTGATAGGCATAACAACTTTATAGGAGATATCATTATTGAAGTTCAAAAGCAAAAGGGTATTTGTGAATGAACACTGCACCTTGCGCACAAGATCTTCAACAAATGGTGGCATTGGCCCTTCTATGTTTCCACCATGAGTGTTGGATTTATGAACAAGTATTTCAAGTAACTGGTTTGCTATGTCACGCCCTTTGATTAGCTCTTCTTCTATTGCATTTCTTCCATTTGAAAGCCGATTCTCCATTGCTGTTTCTGAAGCAAGAACAATTGGAAACCCTATGAGAAACAAAGAGGCACACTGCCTTTTATTCAAATACATATGTTCAACTAGAACTTTTAAAAGTCATTGTTCTTCAAGTCGAGACAAAAACTCCTCATTAGAAAGGTTGGCACACTGGCCAAAGAGTTAATTACTTGAATAACAATACCAATAATTAATAAATAATATTAATTTGCTACGGAGGTTTTATTTTTATTTTATTGATGGGTGCAGAGAGTTGCTGGCTAGGGTTTACTTCAAGCTGCAAACTTAGCCATTGCAAATTAGGACCACCATGTTTAGTCAAATAGATTAAAGGTAATTAGGAAATTATCCACCAGGAAGACAATTTTACACTATCCATTGGTGCTTAGGTAGTTAGAGGTTAAGATTACATGAGAGGTCCACAAATTCTTTTATATGTTTAAATTGCTTGTAAAATCAACATGGTACGTCTTATATTAAGTTGGGTAATGACAACTCATTAGAAGATGAATTTAATTTTGATATATAGTATTTTATACTATTAATTAATTAAAAAATGTTTTAAATTTTAAAATAATTATTATAAAAATAAATAATTTTATTTTATTTTATTTTTGGTGGGAAAATAATTTTATCATATATATAAAAATTCACAATTAAATATTAACATAAAAATATTTACACCATAAATTCATTTTAATTAAATTCTTACAAAATAACCATGTGAATAACACAAAACAGTAGCCGAATAACTCACCTTAGTACCCTGGTAATTCCCTAATTCCATTTTCAATATCTAATAATTGCCAACTGATGGCACTTCTTGAAGGTTAATAACTTCTGTTCTCTATTGAATTTCCTAATTCCATTATTAATATATACGTAGTTGGTAGTTAGGCCTTTTGGAATGTGATGTCTTTTGATTGGTCTTTTGATTGGCAAATAAGATTATTATTATTGCTTGACTGTAAAGTTTTTTTTTTTTATTGTCAACCAATTAAAAATTACTTTAAACTTGAAGTAATTCATACAAGTATATAATTTTCATTTACTTATAGTGAAAAATGTTTACACGATGAACATATTAGAAATAACCTTAAGTATAAATTTTAAAGTAATACTTATAAAAATAAACAAATTTATCCAGGAGAAAAATTAATGATTAAAAAACAGTAAATTTTTTTTTACATTGTCAATTCATTTTAATTAAATTTTTATTAAAAAAATTAATAATCTTATCCTACATGATAATATTTTATAATTAGATTACAATGTTAATTTTTTTTTACACAATTAATACATCTTAAATAGATTCCTTTATTTCTATAAACGCATCTTCTTTATTTATTGAAAATATAATAAGATTTTTTTATATAAATTTATTTTTCCTTTATTAATTGTCAAGTAAACAAGAAGGTAATTTCATTAATTGTTTTAAACAAATTATGATTTATTAATTACATTAAGTATAACGAGATTTTTTTGAATTATTATAAACATAATTATTAAACCAATTATAAAATTTTTTAAATTAAAAATTTCAAAATTCTGTATTTTTATTTAAGCTATGTTTTTTTAATTATTAGCAAATCATTAAAAAATGTTTTTTTTACAATATTCTATGTATATTTACAAATACCGGTATTATCTACAAGTTTTTTACTAATTCAAAGTAAAATAACTCAAGGCAGCTTTCCGTCATTCTGAAAGTAATTTGTCATACAAGATTACAACAAATAAACATACTGATACTATAGTGAACTATAGAATTAGATCTTACTCCTTTTCAAGAAGTTGCTGTGAATATCTTCTCATACTTGATTTTGTCTTCCTCTTTTTTTTTACAAAATAGTTCAAAAAAAATTAATAAAAAAAAAAAAAATCAAAGCTTTTTGAATGTAAGTACAAAGAACTCTAAAAGAAAAGGAAATCAAACTCTTTAGATGTCCATCCAAAGTGCCAAAAAGGAGAAGAAAATAGAACAAAAATGAAGAACGAAGCTTGTTAGATGAACTCTTTAGATTTGCATCCAAAGAGCCAAATGTTGCACTTGGCTATGTTAATTGCAAGTCATTTGGATGAATGTTCAAAGAGCCAACTAAGTTCCTACCGTTACTATGATTCTCACCTCCCCTTTTGATGAACGTCAAAAGGGGTTGACCTTGTTCTACATTGCTCTTCTTGTGCCCTTTAGACGAGCATCCAAAAGGTTCTTCTTTCTACATTATTCCTCCCTGTCCAAAGGAGTTTGTCATTTTCTACTGTCTTTCCTCTGAATGAGCATCTAAAGAGGTTTGGAAATCTCTAATACCCTTCCTTTGGACGTGCCTATAAAGGATTTGTCATTTTTTGCTACTCTATGTCCAAATGGATTTGTCCTTTTTGCATTCCTCTTTTGAACGAGCGTTCAAAGGAGTTTGTCTGTTCTGTTGTATATCTTCTAGCCTCTTTGGACGTGAGTCCAAGAGATTCACCATTTTTGCAAATAGTAGAAAAGTTGTTCTACTATGCTCTATGCCGGTTACTCCAACTTACAAACAACAACTTTTGCTTTTCTTTTCCCGTTTAGCTTTTTCGCTCAACTTTTGATTCAACTTTCTATTGCTCAGCTTTCTGGGTAACAACTCCTGGGTACCTTTTTGTTGACAATGCTTTGTCCCAGACTTGCTTTCTAATAATTTCTTTGCTCAGCCATTGACAGCTCCTCATTCTACATTGTGGCTCCATCGGTGCTTGACGGTACACCGAAAACCGGGGGTGGATAAGGTATTGTCTTCGGAATAGAGCACCTAGGTAAGGAGTCGGTTACGCATGGGAGTGACGTGTCATCCCATCCGCCTACCATTTGGTAGTTACCCCACGAATTACATGCTACGTAACCTCTACTGTGCAATGGTTGGTGTAGGGATATGTTTTAGGTGTATTGATTAACTTAACAAGGGTAGGCCCCTTGCTCCTACGTATCTCCGAGCCAGGAGGAATCAAAGTCAACGTAGTTCTGGAGGAATGTGTGCGGTAAGTGACAAAGTCATACTTTCCCTTAGGCATCCTTCCCCGAAGATGTGAACAGTGCTATGCGTGCGTGGTGACAGAGTCGGACTTTCCCTTAGGCATCCTTCCCTCAGGATGTGAATAGTGTTGTCTGTGTGTGGTGACAAAGTCGGACTTTCCCTTCGACGTCCTTCCCTCAGGATGTGAACAGTGCTGTGCGTGCATGGTGACCGAATCGGACTTTCCCTTAGGCGTCCACCGGGGTCTGGGGCACGAGGATTGGGCTTTCCATTGGGCGCTCAGCCTTCGCCGTTTAAGGGCGAAGTTGGGACTATCCACTAGGCGTCCCGCCTCGGAGCTGGGTTGATCATTCGCATGGCTGCATGCTAGGTCGACTTGGACGTTCGTCCACTGACTCAGGGTCAGATGAGATGCACAAAGTGTCGAGTCGTGGTGGCTGGGACTGACTTGGTTTTAAGTTGAAATTAGCTGTGTTCCTGCGATTCGAAGTGTTCGCAGATTGGTTTAGTATCAAGATGGCTTGCCTGCTAGCTGAAGTATGACAGACTCTTGGGATGAAAATGGGATGGATATGGTTCACTGTTGGAATGGGTGGCGCGCTAGGGATTCTGGGTGTTTTGATCATATGGCCTCAGGGATGCTTTAAGTTTAGTAGGAAATGGGAGGCCGACTTGTGTGGTGAATTACGTGTCTGCCATCTGGAGTGTGCCTATGGGGAATGTCCATGACTTGATTGGGGTTTTGGTCAGGAAACTTACTTGAGACCCAGAGAGTTGGCCGTGGCGCTAGTTCATGGCTGGCCCTTTCAGGGTTTGAGTCTAGTCTTTGCAATCATTCTCTCCCTCCTTTTCTTCCGTGGTGACCCCCCTAAAGCTCCTCGAGTTGAGGCCTTTTATAACCCTTGAGAGGATGTTGAGGGCACGTATGATCTTACCACATGGAGACGCTCTAGCCTCTTGATTTAGTTCGTTAGCCATGGTGATCCCCAGGTTGATACTCTTGTGCCCGATCGTGGCACGTTCTCCTGAATTCGTGACGTCTCTCAAGGGTAGTGGCTGACGTGGCCTTTTCTCTTGCTGCGATTGGTGATGATTTTTATTCTATTAGGGGTAGTGGGTCCCTTGTCCTCTTAACGTGGTCTCATCAAAGGTTCTGCCCCCTTGGAAAATCTCACGGTTTAGGATCTTTGGAGCATGACGTCGTGGCGTCTTTTCTGCTGAGGTGATTGGCTCCTTGGTTCTGTTTAGGTAGGGTCTCATGTGTCTAACGTGACCACTTCTAACCATTCAGGCTCCTTTCTTTGTTTGCCCTACGGGGGAATGTGGACACCTGCCCTTTTGGGCTTCATCCAAATCATGGGCCGAGTCAGGTACGTCTTTGCTGGTCCTGCCCTACTAATTGCTGTCAAGTGTATTGTGTTCTTCTTCTCGGATAGGGCCGAGTCGGCTGGCTTCCATAACGGGTCCTTTCCTGGCCCTCTTGGACGTGAGTCTTCCTTGGACTAGAAATTCCTCGTGGAATCATCTGTTGGGCTGGGCGAAATGTGGGTCCTACACTCTCTTTATCTTTTCACCTTTCGTTATCTATTGTTAAGAGCGTTTGAATGCAGGAGCCAACAAATGACTCCTGCCCCTTTCTCAGATATTTACTGTACCTTTGCTGCTCGTCCATGCCTTTGGACACAATGACTCCTTTCCTTCCCTTGCGACTCATCTGTTTGTCCAAGCCCCTTGGATGAAGAGCTTTTGATAGCTCTTCCATTTATTCCTTTGCTGCTCATTTATTTTGTCCAAGCCCTTTTGACGAAAAGCTTTGGACAACTCTTCACCTATCCCTTTCTGCCAACTATTCGTCCAAATCCCTATGGACGAAAAGCTTTTGATAGCTCTTCTACTATTTCCAAACCCCTTTGGATGAAAAGCTTTTGACAACTCTTTTATCAATCCCATTGTTGATATATCTTTCGTCCAAACCCCTATGGACGAAGAACTCTTGATAGCTGTTCCACCTTTATCCATTTACTGTTATCTATTCAAACTCTTTGGATGTTGTCTCACTTTGAGGCATTTTACAAAGCTTTAATTGGACTTAGGATGACCATTTTGGAAGTACTTCTTGTTTGGTTATCACTCAAATCATCCTTCCAAGAGTCAATAATCACTTTGGATGCACCTTTGTTTTGCTTATTTAAATTCAAGTTAAAAGCCTTAAACTCATGCTCATTACGAACCATTTTGGATGCGATTTGGACGTTATAAATTCCAAAGGACTTAATTAAAGTTATTTGAGATGTACATCTTGTTTTGTCATCCATTTCAAATATTTTCTTCTTCCTTTCTGTTATTTGTTCACTACATCCCTTTGGATGCAAGAGCCAACAAGTGGCTCTTGCTCCTTTATGTATTAGTTTCATTTTTCTTTTGGACGCATGAGACAATGAGTGACTCCTGCCCCTTTCTATTATCATCCATTGCATCCCTTTGGACGTAGGAGCCAACAAGTGGATCCTACTCTTTTCTGTTATCTGTTCACTACATTCCTTTGGATGCAAGAGCCAACCAAAGGCTCTTGCTGCTTTTTGTTATTTGTTCGTTCATCCTTTGAATGTAGGAACCAACAAGTGAATCCTACTCCTTTTTGTATCACTTTCATTCTTTCCTATGAATGTAGGAGCCAACGAATGACTCTTACTCCTTTCTGTATCAGTTTTGTTCTTTCCTTTGGGCGCAAGAGCCAACGAGTGGCTCCTTCTCCTTTTTGTATCAGTTTTTTTCTTTCCTTTGGATGCAGGAACCAAAAGCCAACGAGTGACTCCTACTCCTTTCTGTTATTATTCATTGCATCCTTTTGATGTGAGAGCCAACGAGTGATTCCTGCTCCTTTCTCTCATTTGTTCACTGTATTCCTTTGGACGCAAGAGCCAACGAGTGACTCCCGCTCCTTTCTGTTATTTGTTACATCTTTGCCGTTGGATGCAGGAGCCAATCTCCTTTCCGTCATCTGTTCACTTCATTCTTTTGGACACAAGAGCCAACAACTGGCTCCTGCTTTTTTCATTGTCAGTTTCGTTCTTTTCTTTGGACGCAGGAGCCAACGAGTGCCTCCTGCTCCTTTCTATTATTTGTTCAGTGCATTCCTTTGGATGCAAGAGCCAACAAGTGATTCCTGCTGCTTTATGTATCAATTTCGTTCTTTCCTTTGGATGTAGGAGCCAACAAATGACTCCTACTCTTTTTTGTTATCTGTTCATTGTATTCCTTTGGACGTAGGAGCCAACGAGTGACTTCTAATCCTTTCTGTTATCTGTTCATTGCATTCCTTTGGATGCAGGAGCCAACGAGTGGTTCTTGCTCCTTTTTGTATTAGATTCGTTCTTTCCTTTGGACGCAGGAGCCAACGAGTGGCTCTTACTCTTTTCTATTTTTTGTTCCTCTTTTTCTTTTGACGTAGGAGTCAACGAGTAGCTTCTAGTCCTTTCTATTATTTGTTATGTCTTTACCGTTGGTTGCAGGAGCTAACGAGTGGCTCCTACTTCTTTTTGTTATCTATCATACCTGCTATTCACTCCATTGTCGGTCTCTCCTTTTGACACACTTCATCATTCACCTTCCAACTATGTTTATGATAACCATATAAGATGCACTTCTTGTTTGGCTATCCCTTTTAGTCCAAGTCTCTTCTAGAACTACGTAAACTTTGAATTTTCCATTGCACTTGGAGATGTGTAAGAGTAAGAGGTCACTCTTGTCAAGTTAAAAAAAAAAATAATATATCTTTTCTTTTCCAATAATAAATCCAATTTTATTTTCGTTTGAAGGGTAAAAATTAAACAATAATTCTGAAGTCATACTGGTTTTGATACATCTAATTAAAGGTAATTATCTTAGGACGAATGTTGTAGGGTGTTAACACCTTCCCTACGTATAATTGATTCCTGAACTAAAATCTGATTTCATATACCACCCTTATCTTTTCTAAAGATTTTTCTAATGTTTTTCTCCAAAACATTTATCGCAACTTCTCAACATTCATTTTCTTTCTTTTTAAAAGAACCTGAATTTCTATTTTTTTTCCCGTCGTAACCCAGTAGCAACACCTTCCATACTTTTTTCACACCACAATTCCATCAGCATGGTAGAAACTATAAAAATTCTCAATTCAATAAATGAAAACAGAAAAGTATTAGAGGCTACAGAGAAAATTCATTGCTTTATCTATACAATTAAAGGTTGGAATTAAGCAACGAACTCATTAAATGAAGAAGCGATAATTCCTACTAATATGAGAATATTCCTTTTCCAGCCTAATTTGGCTAATTTTGGCTGTAGTCAACTTCTGAATTTTTTAATCAACAAAGAAAATATTTTATTAATAAGGAGCTGTTATTGTACGTATGTCTTAAGTGAGACAATGATGCTACTTACCATTAATGGCTAGGTGCCTCAAAGTTTATAAGTATCAAAGAACATGTTTTAGAAATGTTCTACTTGCCATATGCTTGCACTTCAAATCATTCACTAATAAATATGACAACTAATTGACTAATTACAGAACAAATTAACAAGTATATTAGTGTATAGATCCTCCCTACTCAACTTTCTCGGTCTCCGGCATTTCTTCAGCCAAATCACAAATGTTTATTGACTATATCTAATGATCTACGGTAATTAGTTAATTTGTTCTGTAATTAGTCAATTAGTTGTCATATATATTGATCATGCTTATGAAGATTGATCGATGAAAATATACATTGGTCAATGTTCTTGGAGATTGGTTGATGCCAATTGAATAATCTAAAAAAACCTAACCAAGTCTTCCGCAAATAATGACCGTTGTGACTGATTAATAGCGAAACAATTTGACGTTTGTTGTTAACGGTTAGATTCAATGAATAGGCAAGATTTTAAATGACGGTTGTAACCGCTGTTACGATCTTGTCGCAATTTTTTAGGTCATGAGAAAATATAAATAAACATAGTTAATGCAATCACAATTACAACTGCATTATGGTTGGAGAATTAAAGTTCAAAAATCTTGATACTACTGTCAAATTTGCCGTCACATATTGTCTTTTAAAACCTTGAACTTCTGTAATTTAGTTGGAGAAGAATTGAAGAGGATTCGAATTGGTGTAATTTATGCTCAATAAACACCTAATACTGCAGAGAATGTCTATGAATAGATGTTTACGGCTGAAATGCTTAGTCACCTAAAAATTTCTCAATGATGGGCAAAAGTGTAAAGGACCACACAAAATCCAACAAATCATACTATTTGCATGCATCAAAGCAATTTGTTTCTATTATTTATTGGTCAATCCTTTGGCTATGCCATTTGGTATTGTTGTATTGTATTAATCAATATTTACTCTATGTCCTAGTGAAATTCCTTTTGTTATCTCTCCCACAATTTTCAACAAGGTCATTATGGAAATTTCTACATTTTATGGTGATTGGTACCCAACTAACATCTAACTTAATTAGAGCAGCAATTTATAATTAATGAAAGGGTAACTTTTTCTCCTTAGTATGAATTTTTTGCCTTTTGAGTGAATGCCTGTTAACAATCTATCAAGCAATCTTAATAGAGAATATTAGATTTTCCTGGTCTTCAACCTAAGAAATAATTTTCACAAAATAATATTTTATGACATAACAAAATTAGAGTCGTAAAAGTTGACAAAGACTTGAAAATCAAATGAAATTGTATTTTTTATGGTTTGGTTGGATTTGTTAGCCTCCTCAATTGAGCTAAATTAGTTTTTTTTTTTACTTATTTTTATATAATTTAAAAAAAAAGTTTGGACTAAAATATAGGTCACAAATTTTCGAGTTTGTTTAGTCTTTGAATAAGGCCAAATGAACTTATTCTTTCCAGACTTTAGATTTTAAAGGCTAGCTTGACCTAATTGGTCAGACCACAAATCCGTATTTTGAATCAGGTCAATTTTAATAACTCATATTTTTAGGTTTGATTTCTCCTCAATTTTAATTAACATGATGGAGCTAAGCTCTTTCTCAAAAAGAAGCTAGGGTTGTTAAATTAAATTTTCAAGCCAAAACATAGCTATTCAATTGAATCTCGCCAATGAGATTTTGGCTCTACAAATGGGATTAAACATGTTAATAAAAGGGATTGAGTTAAATTCTTGCTAATGATCATACAATAATAATAATTTTGTAAATACCATTGTAAAGTCTTTCTTAATGCTTTTGGTATGTCTTGATTTTTTGATTATGAAATAGGACAACTTTCCTCCTAACAACCTTATCTTCTTTGACCGAAAGAAAGAGTCATGGAAACTTGATACACGAAATTAAATCCTTGTGATTAGATTTACGAGACTCTTAATGACTTGTACAAATGCGATGATAGATTTTGAATCATATATATGATCATTGAGAATTCCTAAAGAAATATTAACTCTTTCTTGTTCTAGATTTTAGACCTAAAACGAAAGTAGATAAAAAACTGTACATAAGGCAAATCGTATACAATATTAGAAAAACAAATAATATACTATAATCTGCGATGATGTAAGATAAACCTTAAGGGTCATGTATGATTTAAATTAAACCGAAGTGAAATTATATATAATAAACAAAATAAAAATTCATAGACCGTCATTTATAGTATGTAGTATAAAATAAAATAATTAAACATCTTAAAAATTTTAGGCTGATATATATAAGTGAGCAGATTTTTTTGAGACTATTTGATTTAGTTTGTCATCTACCTCTCTAATAAATAAGTCAGACCACCTTTATTTATGTATATGAAACATCTAACAGACTGTCATAATTAACATGTATTACAATAATAGGGTATATACCTACAAATATTATCATACCATAAGACGACATATAATTAATCCGCTTTAAAATGGTTTGTTTATTATTTTGGAAAGGTAGTGACAGAAGCCATATATATTTGTAAACTTAATAGAATAATTAGTTAATATTAATTGAAATAACTTACCAGAAAAATTAAACTCTTAAATAAATGCTAATGAAGAAATTAGTTCGATTATTACCCGTATTAATTAGACAACAATATTTCGATTATATATTACCAAGTAAAAATGGTATGTTTCTGTTGCTTAAAACAAAAACAACACAATTGACTTAATATATTTTGACATCTTTCATGTAGATATTTGAGTTCAAACCACAACGTATTTATTTATTTTTAGAAAAAGTACTCTTCTAAGAATTAAAAGGAATACTATTGTGGTTATAAGGTGAAAGCTACTAACAAAAAGAATATAATGAATTACCTCCATATGTTGAATTTGGAAGCACTTGCAACGTGGTTTCAAGGTTTTCATAGTTTGTCCATATGACGTTCTTGAAGGGCAAGATCTGCACTTGTTTTACCAACTAGTTGAATAAGTTGCTTCGGAAAGTCGCGTTTTCTGATAAGTGCTTCTGCGATCCAAAGGCTTATTCTCCATCGCGAGCCGACGAGTTCCCAAGTTAGGTCTTTTGTTTTGTCTCCCCCATTAAAAAAAAAAAAGGTGCATAACCTTCTCTAATTAGCAAGTTATTAACAAGTTAAACTTTTAATTAGGAATCTCGAGACAAGTGCAAGTGCTAAAACCAACTTTTCCACTCTCCAACAACGCCATGTGTGAGACAACCAATTAAGGTCTACACCGAATGTGCAGAGTGACGTCACGAGGATTGCGCAAAGGGCCTTCATCTGTGACGTTAGCCACCTTCGAGTTGAATTAATTAATTAATTAAATATATTCAGAATAATTACACTGACCCCTCTTCCTCAATTTGTGATACATACACTTAAGAGTATTATTTTTAAAAAAAATTATACTTGACTCCTTTTCTATAATTAATAGCTATCACATGTTCATTTCAATTCCTCTCGCTGTATATGTTTATATCCGCGGAAAATGAAGATAAATAATAAACTCACAAAATTACTAGATACACCTAAATAATTTACCAATGCACAAATCAAAGATCAATTTCTATAATTATAAAAATTAAAGAAACACAAGGAACGCATGGACAGAGACATAAAACATATGAATATCCTGGTTCCTCAGACCTAGCCTAGAGGTTTTTTTGTTACATATAGGAAACAAAGAAAACAAAAATTTGGTAGAGGTAGAAGTCATTTGCATGCTCAAATGTGTTCACTTCGAGTCTCTGGAGATCTTGGCTCCCAAAACTATTTATAGAACTTCCTGTACTATCTGTAAAATTGAAAATATATATGACTAGAAGTCTTCTGAGATAATAATGTTTGGCTTGCCACCCAACATCTACTGCCACATTCTCAATGCCTAACAACATTTTAGAATAATGTCTCTTTTTCTTCGTAGCACTCAACGCTCCACTCCCATTGCTCGACTAAAACTATCAGCACTTGGTGCACTAACGCCAATGCTCAATGCTTGTTACAAAATTAGCAAAATTCTTGTAAAAAGTTAATAAAAGTACTAAAAATAGAAATTAGTTTCTAAAATTATAAAATAATGAAAGTATGCAACAATGAATTAAAATCAAAGCATAACAAGCAAATATTCTAATTTAAAATAAAAATATACAATTGTCGCAATCGAAATTATGACCAGAAAATAGTGAAAAGATATAAAAAAATGAATTTTAAAAATTGAGCTTTTACTAGAAAATATATGTTGTTTAGTAACCAACAAATCAGCCACTATTTAAAGGAAAAAGTTACTAAATATATTAGTCATCGTATTAGTGGTCAATTTGCGGTTGTCACAAAAACCGCTAACCTATTAGCGATAGACTTTGTTTAGTGATTTATTAGCGAGTAAAGTTTTCATCGCTAAAAGTAATCAGTTGTCAATTTTAGTTGAAGTATATAGCTACCAAAATTATGGCGCTAAAAATATTGATAAAAAAAATTAAAATTAAAATAAATATTTTCACTTGCTAAAACGCTTGCAAAAATAAAAATTCAATTCGGTCACAAAATATTTTTAAAGAAAACTTATCGATCGCAAAATTATTGGCTATTTTTTATTTAAAAAAATCGGAAAACGATAGCTAATTCAATCGTTATTTGATTTGTTTAGCTATTGATATAGTGATTAATTATTTCGATCGCTAATTTTTGAAATATTTAATGTATATTTTAAATAGATAAAACCTGTTAAATAATTATAAATAGTTAAAAGCTTAATAACAGTATAGTTACGAAAGGTTAAATAAAATCCAAATGAACAATTATACGTAAAAGTATTGGCAATTTAAAGTACAAACAAAATATAGTATTTGAAGATAAAATGAAGCATCAACATAATCATCATAAGCATTGTCAAAATCATCCTTTAGTGTATGTTGAAGGTAACCATCCTAAGCATCGTCATCATGGTCTTCATTAGTATTTGGTGGAGTGGGGTATGACACAAGTGATTTTAGCTGCAATTGATGTAAAATTAGTTGCATTTGTTGATCTTATTGTCTCATTTGCTCACTTTGCTCCTAATGATTATGCATCAATTGCACCACTTTTTCCTCAAGTGATTTCTCATTAGCTTCTTTTGCAATGAGTTCATTATTCAATTTATGAATGGTCTAGCGCATTTCTTCTAGTTGTTGTACCATTGACATCTCAATCAAATTACTCTAAGTACGTGTTGATCAGATGAACTTGCTTAATCTTCCAAGTTCATGTACGTTCCCTTTGCCATTCTTACCTCCAACAATGTCATAATATACATCATTATCATTGATAGAGGCAAAAGATAAGTCATTTGCATATGTGCCTTCACTCGATAGCAGATTGTTGGAGTTCTTATTGACGTTGTTGATATTTCATCTTCAAAACAAAGTTAAATATAAATTAAGTGATGATCTACAATTAATAAAGTTTAAAATAATGTTTAAAAAGGTAAAAGATTGAATTTACAGTAATTTCATGAGTTTTATCATTGACCCATTCTTCAGTCTTTCATTTTTTTTTCTCCACCACCTCCAAAGCACTTGGCGCCCATTGAATCTCTATATCCTACTTAAAGTTAAATAAAAAACTCAAATTAGTCAATTAAATTGAACTTAAAGCAATCAAGTAAAATCAAAAACAAATAAAATTACCATTTTTCATAGTGAGCTAATGTAGATATAGGCCCACCACAATAGGCTAATGCTCCCTTATCAATTGCTCGATTTGCCTTGGCAATAGAGCTCTTGTTTTGGAAATATGTACAACTTTAATGTTCGTCCAAGTTGCACAATCATGACCATTCATAATCTTGTTCATTGTATTTTTGAAAATGCGTGAACCCTTTTGCTAAAATATAGCTCTGATACTTTGCTCCTGTTAGGGGTCCCACCTATACTCTTTCTACATTAAAAATGAGTTAAGCACCAAGGAAGATACAATAAACAATATAATTGAAATTGAACTATAATTTAAATTACTTTAAACTCTTTGAGCCACATGTCACGAACAGAAAGTCGTACCTTCTTCCAAGTCGGTCGTGGTTCATCAAAATTTTCTCTAATGATCCATGAGATCACAACAGAAGGGCCATGTACTGGTATAAAGTTGTGGAAAATGATATTGTCAATGTCTAAAGAATGTTATTTAAAAGATTAAGTACTATATTAAATTTACTTACTCTTTGTCTATTGCTTGAAGGAAAAGTCTTTGATCCATTACATGCTCATAGTGTAGTGGGTATTTAGCTGTCAATGAATCTTTTTATGCTAAAGGTGTGACCACTACATCACCTACAAAGGTAGGTTGTGGTTCCTCTTGAATCATAGGAAGTGTGTCCCATTGGACAATAGGAATTGTTGACTCTAAGGTTGAGATGTAAATGGTAGAAGTGGGAGAGTTGATGGGGTTGATCTTTTCCACGAATAGCATGACCTCTGCCACAAAGTGATGGTGTAAGCCCATCACTTGTAGCTTTGTTTGCCATTTGTATATATAAATTGTTACATATATGAAAAATCGGAGGAAAGATTAATAAACAAAGTGAAATATTATATGTTTAGTAAAAAAGAAAGTAATTGAACTTGCAAAAGAAAAGTCAAACTAGATAGTTTTTTCTACACCAAAACGTGTAACTTATCTTTTCCCTCATAATCACTACAAGTAATTGTTACAAACATGAATGATCATATAAATGTAGAAAAGAATTAACACAATGAATGTAGTTCATCTTAATGTATGAATTACTTAAGAGGTATCTGGATTATTAAAATCATTCTCAATGTCAATCTCAATAATAAATTTGGCACAACACTAGTCAATAATCAAATTTATCGTATAAAAGTCATAAAATATAACGCACCTGAATGGCAAACAAATGTGACCAGTTTGGAGTGGATCTAATCGGTTATGGGCAAATCAAAGTGGATCTAACTAATTAAGGGCAAATCAGAGTGGATCTAACCAGTTCAGGACGATGGGTCAGAGGTAATGCAGGGAGGTGTGGTTGCTAGGGAGCTGCGGTTGTGTGGTCAGGGAGGTGTGAGTGAACGGGGGCTGTGTTCGCTCGGTCGTGGGGGAGTTGCATAGTGCAGAATGCACGTGTGTAGATTAGGGAAGAAGCGCAATAGATTGGGGAAGAAGTGTAGTGCAGATCAAGAGTGGGGCATGCAGATTGGAGTAGCGGGCGACAGGCTCGGGTGGCGGGCATAGGTGTGTGCTCGAGTGAATCAGGCACAAGTGTGGGTTCAGGCAACTTTGACGGTGGGTGGCGGGCAACAATGGTGACACTGGCGACGACAAGGATGTGAAAAATAATTTATTTATGTTACAATTTTTTTAAATACATTATAATTATTTTTCATGTCCGTTTACACAAAGGATATGTTAACTTAAATGGTCATATTAATTATTTTCAAATTTAATTAAATATAAATGAAATATTTAATATTTTAATATTTTTATTAAATAATTTTTATTTCATATTTTTTGCATGAATTATTAAACTAAATCAAATTTTATAATTTTATTTTCTTTTCATTTATTAATTTATGCATGTAATTTTTTTTAATCAGCGACCAAATTTTTGCTGTAATAATCACCAAAATATTTTTGATAGCTAAATCAGAGTATCATGTGAAAAAGAAACCCTACAACAACTGATTTCGATTCGATAGCTAAATGTTACACAGTTTTCTGGATTTTATAACCTATAGTTACGGTCACTAAATGACACAACTAGCAACAGAGTTAAATTGATCGCTAAAAGCAAACATACAAAACGAATTTAACAATAGACCTGTTCGGTCGCTGTTTCTCAAAAATTTCTAGTTTAGTGATCCAGTTTTTCGGTCACTATTTTTCCCTACTAATTCATTCACCAAAACGGTCTATAGTACTATTTACAATATTGTCTTTCATTAACGACGAATTTAGAACTGGATTTTTTGCGACCCCAGAAATCGGTCATAAGAAACAAAGAACACGAATTTTTTATTGAGTCGCAAAAATGGTCACTATTGCGATTGATTGTTTTCGGTCGCTAAAGACAATTTTCTAGTAATATTTTTGAGTTGTCTTCAAAGTTCATTAAATTAGGAAAAGCTTTAAAAATATTTTTATTAAAAAATATATTCAAAAACTAGATTATGTTCAGAAGATAATTGATAAATCTATATCATATATGAAGATTTATAGAGCCTTTTAATAACTTTTGATTATCAAATGGATGAAAAATTATGAATATATAACTTAATTGTGTACATTGTCATGTGATGCATACTTTGAAGTTCTTAAATGAAATAAAAGATAAATACAAGGGACACTTAGCTTCTATCTCGACCAAATCATGTGCCTAACCCCTGGTTGTGGTGCACCTAACCCACATGATAAGGATCTCTTGTCCAGTGTAGCATTCTCACACGCCTAGCCCATAGGTATAGTCTGCCAAGCCTACCTATTTATGGAGCTCACAATTAGAATAAAAATTTCATGCACCTACCTAATGCATCAAGGGTGCCCAATGCATAAGCCCCTGTTTCTCTCAGCCAAAGCCAATTCTCCATGCACTCAATGCTAGTTTTGTTCGCCCAACGCACCATATTGTCGAGGTTGCAATTTTTTCTTTTAGGTCTAAACACTTATAAATACAAAGATGAAAGACTTTGTAGGGTTCTCAAGGGCTTTTTATTGAAGCGAAAATTACGAAGGCTTTAAAAAACACTCACTTATTATTGAAGATTCAAGAAAATAGTAACAATATCAAAGAAGATTTTATGACTTATGTAACCACTCATTGTTGCTATATTGCACCAACTAATGTAATTGTAGAATTCAATTTTAGCAAAAAACTTTATTAACTAATGAAAATATGACTAATTTTTTCTTGTATTAAAGAAATAACCTGCAATGGATAGTTTCATTCAATTTTGAATGACATACTATCACAACTGAAATCGTAACGAAACGATGAAAAATAGAAAAGGAAATTCAAGTTCCTTTCAAGAAAAGAAAAATGAATTTGTAATGGAGTTGCCATCGATGTTTTTAAGAAAAATGTTAGAAAACCTTAAAAGAGATAAGGTTGGTTTAAAAAAACAGATTTCAAGCTCGGGAGTCCATTACATTGGAGGGTGTTAGCATCCTACGACGTTCGTCCTAAGATGATTACCTTAATTAGACGCGTGAAATTTATTTACTTCAAAATTGTTATTTTTACCCTTCAAACACAAACAAAATTAGATCTTATTATGGAGAGAGGAAGGATATATTTTTTTGGTTTTTGAACTTGACAATAGTTGTCTCTTGCTCCTACGTATCTCCTTGTGTAATGGAGAATCCAAAGCTTACATAGTTTTGGCTGAGACTTGGAAAATGATTAGAAAAAGGGTGGACTGTCCATTGACGTCCAAATAAGGATGGAGGGTAGTTAAAAAATGGGATGGACTGCCTATTAGTATCCAAAAGATGAAATATATAGATGATAGAAAGGAGTAGGAGCTACTGTTAAGCTTTTGCGTCCAAAGGACACAAAAGATGGAGTAGATTAAAAGGACAAGAGCTACTCATTAGCTCCTATGTCTAAGAGACGCAGAGAATGAAGTAGATTGAAAGGACAAGAGCTACTCATTAGCTCCCGTGTCTAAGGAATGTAGAGAATGGAGTAGATTGAAAGGACAGAAGCTACTCATTAGTTCCTTGTCTAAGGGACGCAAAGGATGAAGTAGATTGAAAGGATAGGAGCTACTCATTAACTTTTGTGTCTAAGGGACGCAATGAATGGAGTAGATTGAAAGGACAAGAGCTACTCATTGTACCATCTTGATCACACCTAACTGATGAACCATTATCGAATTTCTTTTCATTTGAACCATTCCTTAATCTAGAGTTCCAATTGCTTCTCTAACTCCAATCATCACCTTGATTTCCACCGGTATCCTGATTAGCATCAATATATGAAGTACAACCCGAGCTTTTGACTTCCTTGACTTCACTTGTTCTAGATTTCCAACCACTCCAACTAGATTGCATGTTTTCTTTATCACTACCATCACCCCATCTAGTTGGAGCTTCATTAGACTCTTTTCAAGTAAGTAATTTGGCATGATGACATTGTTTGCATGTGACCAAGAACTCAACTTCTTCACAAGTAGAGACTGTTGAACTCACGGAATAACCCGTGTGACAACAACCTTGACAGGCACTACACTTGAGAGCATTCCTAATTAAAACACCTAGCTGACATACAGAGCATGATAACATGTCCAATTTATCTCTTGCAGATAAGGTAAAAAATATGTCCTTAAGATAGCTTTCAACCGCCTTTTATGCAACTGATATGTAATATGTAGATACTATTTATCAAGTAGCACTTTTCCATTGAGGACTTCATACTCTTTTACCAAATATAAAGGAAAGTGTAGTCTAGAAAACCAATATTTTTCTTTTCCTTCATGACCTTGCTTTATTTCAACATTTTTCATTACTTGAGAAGGAAGATACTTTTGGCTCCCAAAGGTTTTACGATCTTAATCTTTCCCATCCTAGAGATTATACTCAGGATGAATCATATCACTCCATCTTATATGAAAATCTAGATATCGAACCTGAAGTTCCAGCTGTTATGTATTCCTACTCATTTGAACTATAGCTCTCCAAACTAGCTATCTACTTCTTTTAGGAATCTCAGAGCCATTAACATAATATATACCTGAAACTTTCCTCAAGCCACCTTGGTGGCTCAACCAATCAATCCTCCACCAAAATTGATCCTACCCAAACTGGATCGTGATTGTCGTAACCTAGACTGTGACATGGGTCGGCGAAAAATAGAAGTTTGGAATTCGAGTCCCTTCCAGGGAAGGAACAAGGAATATAGAGTTGCCACCGACATGTTAGGGAGTCGATTACGTATAGAGATCACCTAATATCCCAACACATCTAGCAAAAGACAGTTACCCTAACTAGTTGCATGAAATGAGATATGACTTCTTCATTACAATTTATGCCTTTTTAAGAATTGAAGATATTTACAAAATCTAAGTGAGGGATGTTTTTGAATAAAGAACTTGACAAGAGTTGCCTCTTGTTCCTACGTATCTCTTACTACATGGAGAAGTCAAAGTTTACGTAGTTTTGAGGCAAGAATGGTTAGATGGGGAGGAGCTGAGATCAACTCGGCTCAATTGGAGTGTTAACTAGATGTCGATTAGGCTATGTGCCGGATGATAGGAAGGGCCGATACCGTCTCGACCCAACTGGAGTGCCAACTAGGTGTCGACTGGGCTATGTGCCGAGTGGCACTTGATGTGTGTGTGTTTTAAGTGGGATGCCCGAGTTAGACCGAAGAGTTACACCTGCATATTTGCCACTATTCTCGTTTTCACCAATCTTATAGCAAGTGCCTTCAGCTTGTGAGATGAAGGTAGTAGATAACGGGTGCACAATCAATAGCAATTTCAAATCCTTTACATTATCTTCTAGTGCATAAGTAAAGACTTCCCCTTAATGGTCAAGGCTAAGGCTTAAAGCTTTGATCTGATGTAGAAAGTGATGCCTTTGCCTCCGTTGAAGAACACTTGACTTAATAGTCGTTTCCGCAGCAAACTTGTCCTTCATTTTTCCCAATGCTTTGTTATTAGAGATATTTGAAGTAATTATAATTTGTTTCCTCCATTGTCCAAGTAAGTTACAAGCAAATCCGGTGTTAATTGTTATCTCCATGGGACCGTCCAAAAAATCAAATTTCCCATGTTCTATGGACCCCGTGAAGAGCTATCCAAACCACATCCATCACGTTTTAAACCATGCGTCTTCTGCCGATCCAGCTAGGCGTCTTCAAATTCACTTAAAAAGTAATTGATTGAATCCAATAGGCAATGTCTCTCCATATCTAATTTAGATAACTAAAATTCCCTTTTGTGTATGATATTTTAACTTCTTTAGCAATCCTTGATCATCTACCTTGAACCAGCAAGTTTTATTCTTCACTTTCAAGGCTATTTTTATTTTCTTCATCCAAGCTCCTTTCCACCAAGTTCACGTAAATAGTCAAATATTTCTAGCCAATGAAAATACATAGAATTTTGAACTTTTACAAGAAAACCTAGAATTATCTATGTTTTGCATGGATATGAACTATTACACAAGTAACTTCACAAATAAAATATAAACAAACAATCTAATCCAGGGAACTCAGTCTCTTCTTCAAAGACAATAAAAAACATACAAATTATAATCACATAATTAACAAAAATTAATTAAAAAAACAATGTCCTAATCCATGGAATTCAATCTCCCATTCAGATAATCTAAAACATACAATTTTTAGGGGTCCTAGGGATGACCTCCTCTATCTACATTTATATTCATATCTTTGAGTGAGATTTGTCATTCCCCCTTACTTGGAATGTCGACTCCCAAGCAAGGTCCATGCTCTTTGGGATCATTCCTCCTAATCATTAGACGTTTTCTTTGGGGTTCTCTTGATCCTTAGACGTCCTCTCTAGGGGTTTTCTTTCTTGACTATATACAGAGGAAACCATCAACTTTTGAGCAAATGATTTCTGACACAGAGTTCAATGGGTCATTCCCTTATAAAACAGAAAAATGAGTTTTGTTAATCATTTTTGATCATTCCCTCGATATATCTTGTTAATAAGTGACAAAAAAAACCTTTTTACACATGTACATATTTAAATAAGTAATTACAACATATTATCTAATAAATACAGTGAAAACTGGATGTTACAATCCACCATGTGTTAAACATTGTGTGACACAACTTCAACCTAAAGTGAACCTTGAACAAACTTTACATTAGTGTAACCCTAGAGCTAATCTTTTGCATCCTTTATGCCTACTCTAACTCCCTACTAAGTCCTTCTACTTCTTCAACTAGGCCCTTTCCCACCCATATTCGTTTTGGGATTTTATAAACTCGATTACATTGGTTGAAATTTTAACCAATATAACAAGTACTTTTTACATTAGTAAAAATTTCAATCAATTAGTTTTTACATTGATTAAAATATAATTGACGTAAATATTTTAATTTATTTACAAAAACGTTATGTAATTTGTTAAACAAGTACTTTACAAAAACATGGTAAAGCTAACTTTAATTCCTTTAAAAAGGAAACTTTATTAATTTAATCATTGTAGAAAGGCATCCCAAAACATGCCTAGCCATCGAAAAGAAAACTGCTATCATTATCAAATTGAACAGATTCTGTGGATGATAGCATAGTAAAATGCCTCGAATAATTGAAATCTAGTTCATAGTCACATAACATGAGGTAATCTGACGAGGGTAATCTAACGTCGTGAACAATATGGTCATCCAGAATCACTTCCATAGTCTCCTGTTTTGTGGATGAAAATGGGTATTCTTCTTTGCTTGGGAAGGAGTTACTGAAGCTAAGGAAGATAGAAGAGCCAGAAGAAGAAGCTGGTTCTGTAATTATCTCTGGACTTAAAGAGCTTTTGCAATTGTGGCGCCCATAATAAGTTGTCCTGTACAATGGAGGGTCCTCTTGAATTCTCTGAACCTGTTTGATTGCTGGACAACCTTCATCATATTTGTGAGTGCATCTGTAGTAGCTCCTGGACATGCACATTCATTTATATTAATTAATTGTTTGGATCATATTAGATACATCACTAGCAAGAACAAATAGCCTGACAGAAAGAAAGGGATTAATTTTTGGTTGGTTATATATAATTTGAAATTGAAGAATATATACCTGAGGTATTTTGCATTCATTGTTCTCTTTTGTCCATACTTTCTCCATACATAGCCATCTTCCACCAGAATTGAGCTATTCGTCTCCCATGTTGGTGCGCTTGATCTCATGAAGAAGAAAAATTCCAATTATAAAAGTTATTATCTATTATTTGCCCAACTAATTAGTAATGATGTACTAACTAAAGTATTTATGAAATTAAATCAATAGCAATATGTCACAAATAAAGTTTATTCAATCTGGCTGTCCTAGCTAATATATACATGCTGTTAAATCGGCAACGAAATTAATTGACTAATTAAAGTTCGGTTACATAGCATAGGTCTTTTGCCTGAGTATCAATGGAATATTTTCAATTCAGCACAATATATACTACGTTGAAAGGAAAAGCTTCGGAATTAATTCGCAAAATTAAACCCTGGTATGGACGACTAGATAGGAATAATTGAGCGCTTAGAGAAAAAATAACTACAAAAATTAAAGCGACAAAATTTATTTTAACCAAAGAATAAAATTATTTAGAAAAAGGGCCAACAAAAAGAATATCCATAATTATTGGGAGCAGCTACTTAAAATATCTTGATCCTAAGAGTAGCAATGAAGTGTGGACAAGGCTTATAATTCTTACTTTCTCTTGTAGCACCCTCTTCTTCGATTTTTAGGGTCAAAGAATCTCTTGCAAGCCTCATCTGTATCGCGGGGCTTTGGGGATTTCATGGACGAAAGAACATCTTTGACAGTGATAGGCATAACATCCTCATTGGAGATGGAGACATCATTAATGGAGTTCAATAGCAAAAGGGTATTTGTGAATGAACTAAGAACCTTGTGCACAAGATCTTCAACAAGTGGTAGCATTGACCCTTTTACGTTTCCATCATGAGTGTTGGATTTATGAACAAGTACGTCAAGTAACTGGTTTGCTATAACACGCCCTTTGACTAGCTCTTCTTCCATTGCCTTTCTTCCATTTGAAGGCTGATTCAACATAATATTGCTGTTTTGGAAGAGCCAAGAGATTGGAACACGAAATGAAGAGACAAGGCAACGCCTTTTATTCAAACAGATCTGCTCAACTAGCAATTTTAAAAATTGTTGTTCTTCAAGTCGAGACAAAAATTCCTCATTAGAAAGGTTGACACACTGGCCAAAGAGTTAATTACTTGAATATATAGCAACACCAATAATGAATATTAATTTTCTACGCAAGGGAGGTTTTGTTTTTATTTTATTGATGGGTCCAGAGAGTTGCTAGGGTTTACTAATTCAAGCTGTAAACTTAGCCATTGCAAATTAGGACAACCATGTTTTGTCAAATAGATTAAAGGTAATTAGAAAACCACCCTCAAGATAAGACAATTTTGTATTGGTGCTTAGGTAATTAGAGGTAAAGATTATAGTAATGTAGGGTTACTCTTATATCCATTTTAAATATTAATTAAATTTGTTAAATTTTAGTTATATTTAATTAATTTTAAATTACTATTTACAAAAAAAAATTATGATAATAAGATCAAAATAAACTATTTTAAACTTTACAGAAACACAAAACAAAAGAAAAATCTTACCAGAAAATTAATTTATTTTATAGGTACTAAAAATATATTTAAGAATAATGATATTATCCCACTCAATCTAATTAATCAAATACTTGATATCATATTTGAATATTTATGATCTAGAAAAAAAAAGTCATTATGTGTAGAACTACACATTAGAAAATAAATTTAATTTTGATAGACGGTTAGTATAATAATATTTATATTTTTAATTAATTAAAAATTACTTTAAATATAATTTTTAAAATAGTTATTAAAAACAAAAAACCTTTTCATAAATAAAGCAATTCATAATTAAGTATTAATATAAAAATCTTTACACTATAAATTCATTTTAATTAAATTCTTACAGAATAACCATGTGAATAACACAAAACAGTACCCGAATAACTCACCTTAGTACCCTGGTAATTCCCTAATTGCATTTTCAATATCCAATAATTTCCAATTGGTGGCACTTCTCGAAGGTGAATAACTCTTGTTCTTTATTACATTTCCTAATTCCATTATTAATATATACGTAGTTGGTAGTTAGCCCTTCTGGAATGTGACTAACCTGATGTCTTTTATTTATTTATTATTTTTTTTTATACATGACCCAATGTCTTTTGATTGGTCAGTTTGATGACTAATACTTCCATGGAAAAGAATGGTGATTTTCTTAGAAGTGGACCATGTAGGGAAGTTCTGTTAAAAAATGGTAATTTGTTCCCACGATATAAATTGAAGTTATTATTCTTAAAAAATAATAATAATAATAATAATAATAATAATAATAATAATAATAATAATAATAATATTATTATTATTATTATTATTATTATTATTATTATTATTATTATTATTATTATTATTATTATTATTATTATTATTATTATTATTATTATTATTATTATTATTATTATTATTATTATTAACATTATTATTATTATTATTATTATTATTATTATTATTATTATTATTATTATTATTATTATTATTTGAGTGTAAAGATTTTTTTATGTTCAACTAATTAAAATGACTCTAAATATGATTTTTAAAGTAATTAATAAAAGATTTTAATCTTCATTTGCTTATAGTGAAAAAATGTTTAGACCATGAACATATTAGAAATAATTAACCTGAAGTATAACTTGTAATGTAATTTTTATAAGAGAATATTTTGTGATTAAAAAATAATATAAAGATTGTCAATTTATTTTAATTAAATTTTTATTAAAAAATTAACAATTATATCATTCATGACAACTTATAATTATATCCCAATGTTAATTTTTTTTACACAATTAATAGATTTTAATTAGATTTATTTATTTATAGTCACCATCTTCTTTATATTTTACGAATATGGTAAAAATTTTTATATACAATTATATTTCCTTAATTAATTGTCAAGTAAACAAAAAAGAAAATAAATTCATTAATTGTTTCAAACGATTTATAATATCTTCAATTGCATTAAGTATAATGAGAATTTTTAAATAATTATAAACATAACCATTGAACTGGTTTTTAAAATTAAAATTTTCAAAATTCTATATTTTATTTAAGTTCTATTTTTTAATTATTAGCAAATCATTTTAAAAAAAATATTTTTTACAGTATTCTACGTCTATTTACAAATACCTGTATAATCTACAAACTGTTTGCTAATTCAAAGAAAAATAACTGTATCTGTCAATACTTGTTAAAAGTAACTTGTCAGAGAAGATTACAAACAAATGAGCATACTGATATTATAGTGAACTACAGGATTAGATCTTATTCCTTTTTTAAAAGTGCTATGAATAACTTCCGTGCTTTCCATACTTTTTTTCATACCACAATTCCATCAGCACTGCAGAAACTAAAAATCCTCAATTTAATAAATGAGAACAGAAAACTAGTAGAGCCTACAGCAAAAATTCATTCCTTTATCTATTACAATCTCATTTTTTCATGTTTCTTTTCATCATCTATATGAAAAATATGTTATCTTGGATTGAGATTCAAGTGATGATGCGTAATGATATCTTGAATAATTTCTTATAACATCCTTATGGTCTCATGAGAGAAAATCTAAAGAGTTAGTGAGTGGTGTGGATAGCTTCGATTTGGACTATCTAGGAATAATATCATATTCAAACGTGAGATTGCAAATGCTGAATATGCATTAGATTGAATAAAATTTAAATCTTAATCATGGTTAAATGTAAAAGTAAATGATTTCTTTTGTTGCTTTCATTAATCCTTTGTTATGTTGGAAATTGTAATGCACAGGAACTTTGTATAAGAGTTAAATACTCCGTGTATCTTTATATAATATGTCTTTTTTGCTGATAAAAAAAAAAAGTAAATGCAGAAGTGAAAATTCCTACTAATATATATGAGAATATTCTCCTTCCCCGCCTAATATAGGGTGTGTAATTACATATATGTTAGTATCCAAATCTAAGATAAGACCGCTGAAAACATTCTAGGTAATAGGTAAAACGTACCACAATGGTCAAATAAAGTATATCGATTGGCTAATTTTGGCAATAGTCAACTTCTGAATTTTTTTAATCAATAAAGAAAATATTTTATTAATAAGGAGCAGTTATTGTATGTATTTCTTGAGTGAGACGATGATTCCTCTTACCATTATTGGTTAGGAATGTTCTACTTGCCATATGCACTTCAAATCATTCAATATTAAACAAGTATATCATTGTGTAGATCCTACATAACCAACTTTCTCTCCGGCATCTCTTCAGCCAAATCACAGATATTTATTCACTATATTTCATGATCTAAAGTGATTAGTTTATTTGTTCTGTAATTAGTCAATTAGCTTGTCATATATATTGATCATGCTAATGAAGATCGATCAATGAAAATATACTTTGGCCAATGTTCTAAAAAAAATTAACCAAGTCCTTAGTAATAATTATGACCATTATGACTGATTCATTGCGAAACAAATTGATGGTTGTTGTCAAATTAATTGCGAAACAAATTATGACCAATGTTGTCAATAAATGTTTGCAAGGTTATTATGAAAATTTCTTCATTTTATTATGATTGCTACCCAACTAACATCTAATTGAATTGGAGTAACCTACCTTATAACACAAATGATTTGATATTTATATTTTTTAATTAAAGTTTAAGGTTTGATCTTTGAACATATAATTGCAATAAAAAATACTACTTTATCATTGAGAGATTGAATCGATAGGAAGAGAAGTATCTCTTTTTAACTTACCATAATAAAATAAAATGAAGTACGGATTTTTTTTTTCTTTGTATGAATTATTTTACTACAAGATTTTTTTTATTTTGCTACTAATTTTAGTTACCATTTAAATTAGTAGCTGAATCATATCTAATTATCTATTAATTAATTAGAATATTATTTTTTCTAGTTAAATTTAAGTTATATTCATTTATACTTCTTATTACTACAAATTAGCTAGAAAATAACTACAAATTTTAAAAATTTAATACAAATTAACTAAGATTATTTTCTTAGCTAATTTGATACTTATTTTATGCTACCATTAATATTATAGTAATTTTGTAACTAATTATTTTTACTAGAAATTAACTACAAAATAACTATTTATTTTAAAATTAGTCACAAAATTGTATGGTAACAAATTTTAAATTTTCTAATAGTAATCTGTATTTTGAGTGTATGTCTATTAAAAATCTATATCAAACAATCTTAATAGGAAATACTATGTTTCCCTAATTTTAAACCTAAGAAATAATTTTCACAGTAATATGTTGTGGTATAACGAAAAGTATATCTTTTCCAAGAAGCTATGGTTGTTTTGTATTAAATTTGTAAGCTAAAACATAGCTGGTCAATCGAATCTGGCCATTGAAGTTTGGACCAAAAGATAGGATAAAACAGGTTAATAAAAGGGCTGAGTTTAATTCTTGCTAATGATCATTCTTTGATAATTAATTATTTTGTAAATACCATTGTAAGTCTTTCTTAATGCTTTTGGTATGTCTTGATTTTTATTCTGAAAGAGGACAACTTTTCCTCCTAACAACCTTATCTTCTTTGACCGAAAGAAAGAGTCATGAAACCTGATACAAGAAATTACATCCTTGTAATTAGATTTACGAGACTGTTAATCTTGTACAAATGAGATGATAGATTTGGAACATATATATGATCAATGAGAATTCCTGAACTAATATTAATTTTCTTGTACTAGATTTTAGATCTAAAATAAATTAGTAGTAGATTAAACTGTACATAAGACAAATCATATACAATATAAGAAACTGATAAAAAAATATACAATATATATCATCTACCAGGGGTGGACATAAATTGAATTGGTTTCAGTGGATATTTTCATCAAACCAATTAATTTTAATTGGTCTGGGTTGAATCAGATTTTAAAAAAATAAAAATAAAAAATTCACAATTCAAACTACATCAATCCAATCATATTTAGATTGAGTCATAAAAGAAATTACAAAATAAAAAACATAATAAAAATAAAAATTGTAATAAAATGAAAAGTTGATGAATATTTTTAAATAATTTTAGAATTATACAATATAAAAATATAGAGTTATAGAATTATATACATAAAAAATTATTTTTAAAAAATAATATTCAAGTTGATTTGAAATTTATCAAATGGATATCTGAATTGATATAATCATGTTTATAATTTTAAAATTTAAATCAAACTATAATAATCTAAACATATTCAATTTTTTTTGGTTGGATCCGAATTGAATGCATGGTTATTGAATTGATGAGGACCATGTCCACTCCTATCATATGCTGTGATGTAAGTTAAACCTTTGAGGGTTGTCTATGATTAAAATAAAACTGAAGTGTAATTATATATAATAAAAAAATAAAAATTAACAGACTGTCATTTATAATATATATAAAATAAAAATAATAAAACGTTTTAAAAATTTTAGGCTGATATAAGCGAGCAAATTTTTTTTTTGAGACTATTTTATATAGTTTGTCATCTCCCTCTCTAATGATAAGTCAAACCACCTTTATTTATAGATGTATATAAAACATCTAACAGACTGTCAATTAATTAACATGTATATTACAATAATTGGGTATATACCTACAAATTAAAGTATCATACCATAAGACGACATATAATCCGCTTTAATTTGTTTGTTATTTCGGAAAGGTAGTGATATATTTTGTAAAATTAATAGAATAATTTTTTAATATTAATTAAAATAACTTACCTGAAAAATTAAAAGCTTTAAATAAATGCATATGATGAAATTAGTTCTGACAAATGGATATTATTCGTATTAATTAGACAACAATATTTCGATTATTACCAAGAAAAAATGGTATGTTTTTGTTGTTTAAAACTTAAAAACAACCCAAGTGATGACTTAATATATTTTGACATCTTTCATTTATAGATATGTGATTTCAAACCATATTGTATTGTTATTATGAGAAGTACTCACCGAAGAATTAAAAGGAATACTATTGAAGTTATAAGGTGAAAGCTACTAACAAAAAGAATATAATGAATTACCTCCATATGTTGAATTTGGAAGCACTTGCAACATGGTTTCAAGGTTTTCATAGTTTGTCCATATGACGTTCTTGAAGGGCAAGATCTGCACTTGTTTTACCAACTAGTTGAATAAGTTGCTTCGGAAAGTCGCGTTTTCTGATAAGTGCTTCTGCGATCCAAAGGCTTATTCTCCATCGCGAGCCGACGAGTTCCCAAGTTAGGTCTTTTGTTATTGTCTCCCCCGTTAAAAAAAAAAGGTGCATAACCTTCTCTAATTAGCAAGTTATTAACAAGTTAAACTTTTAATTAGGAATCTCGAGACAAGTGCAAGTGCTAAAACCAACTTTTCCACTCTCCAACAATGCCAAGTGTGAGACAACCAATTAAGGTCTACATCGAATGTGCAGGGTGACGTCACAAGGATTGCGTAAAGGACCTCCAGCTGTGACGTTAGCCACTACCGAGATAAATTAATGAATTAATTAAATATATTCAGAATAATTACACTGACCTCTCTTCCTCAATTGGTGATACTGATACATACACTTAAAGGTCCATTTAGTAATTTGGTATCAAGTCATAAAAGAATATAATACGATAATAATTATATTAAGATGTAATAAATTGTTTATTACGTTAACATAACATGATAATAGTAATCATCAGGGTTGGTTTAGTAATTTGAGTTTGAGTAGCTGGTACGAGATGTTGAATTTTAATTTTATTGTTATTATTGTATTTTTTATTTTATAAAAAATATGATAATTTTATTTTATTTTATTAATCTAATATATTTCTTATTATTAGAGACAAATAACCCATAAAAAATAACATAGGGTTAAGAACTAGTTAACATGATATTTTAAGATTATATATTCATCTCATCAACATTATGTATATTAAATTGTAGAATAATAGGCTAAATTTTAACTTTGTTTTTTTATTTTATGCTAAATATTTGTTTTTATTTTTTATCTTTTAAAAAATTTATTTATGTCATTTAATTTTTAAATTTGAGTCAATATTATCTTTAAAAAATGATTATTTTCAATTTTATGATACAATTTTGAAGTATTTTTTGATTAAATCAAAATGTGAAACTTATTCCAATAAATTCATTTACATGAGAACTATAAAAACCAACTAATGGTTGAACCAAGAAAGGTCATAAATAAGATAAAAATTGTATAAAATACGAGTTCCATAAATGATAAACATGTTTACGAGACTATTTTTTAATACGATTTTCATTATATTTATGACTTTTTAGTTCGAACCTTGATTAAGTTTCATAGTTCCCATGTAAATAAATCTAGTTGAATAAGTTTCATGTTTTGAATAAAGTAAAAAATAGTTTAAAATCGATTTTCAAAATTAAAAAAAATTATCTTTTCGGAAGGACAACATTGACTCAAATTTAAGAGTTAAATGAACAAAATAAATTTTTAAAAATAAATGATCAAAATAAATTTTTACCATAATATAAAGGATCAAAATTATACTTTAGCCTATATTATATAATATATATTTTAAAATAAATAATATTATTATAAATATAATATTTTATTATACAAAATACTATCTAATGAATAAAAAGTTTTATTAATAATATAAAATTATTCAACACACTTATTTTTTAATATATATAGAATATCAAATCAGATGGTAATGACCTCAAACATAATCTCAACTCGTAATTAAATTATATCAAATTAAAATTTTAAAATTCCAATCGATCAAATGAGCTAGTACGCTAGGTTTTGCTCACCCTTACTTATCTAGAAAGAAATTGAGTTAGAAAATAATAAGATAACAAGAAAAATTTATATACAATTTTGTTTGTATTGGATGTACATTTTTTTAATTAGGAATAGACTTTCTCCTTAATAATTTACGTAATAAAAATTTATATTAATAAACTATGCATATTATCAAAATAAAATTTTAATTCTAATTATAAATAATTTAATCTAAGTTTTATTCATAGATAGTCTCTATATAATATAATATATAATAACATTTTATAATATATAAATATAATATCAATATAATATATATATATATAATTTATACGGAGACAGACTTAAGCTATGGGTGGGTAGGGACCTTGACCCCTCTTAAATATTTTAATTTTAAAAATATTCATCTGTCTTAATACCATGGAAACAATACATAATTTATATTTAACCGTGTTTTTTATTTTTTTTATTTTTTGATATAATATTGTATTCCTATTTATGGTTCATTGTGAAGCTAGTAATTTATTTTTTAATCTTTTTAGATAAATATTTTATGTTCCTTTTGTAGTATTCATCCTGAAAATAATTGTATCTTTTCATCATTTTATACAAAATATTCGAATATAATTTATTTTTATTAAAATCTACAAATAACTGTATTTATAATCAAGCAATTTTACTAATTTTTTATATTGATTTCATTATAAATAATTTAAAAATGAAAGACGTACTATTTATTAATATTTATCCATAGGACAAACTTATAAACATTATTATATAAGCGATTAACTTGTGTTTTCAGACATACCAATAAACATTCTTGCTTCATACTTTATTTTGTTTTTTCTCTTTTGTTTTTATTTTTTAAAATATTACTTATGAGGTTTCAACGTGTTTCTAAGTTCGAGGGTATAAGTTCAAACACATTGACATGTAATATGCTTTCTTTTTTTAAGAAAAACTCTCCCACTTTTGTTTTCTCAAATGTTCTTATCACAAATTATAAAAATCATTAATATGACTATTATTAAATAAAATTATATTAAATTATTAAATAATAAAATGAGATTAATAAAATAAAATAAAATATATTACATCTAATTATATATATATATAGATATATTCCACTTACCTCATTTATGCATAAGGTTATCTTTTTTATTTACAAGAAATGTTTGTTATACATAGTCAATAACACATTTTTGTAGCCATTGTAATTAGGGTATTTAATTAGCTTTTTTTAGTGGATCCTTCGATTTTTTGGATCTAACTATGAAAATAATCTGTAATTTGAAATTTAGTCATACTTTATGATCTTTACCTTTCTTTAAAAATGTGTCTTTTAGTGAGAATCTAGGTTGTTTACAAACTCAATAACTATTAACCATAAGTGATTTGATTATTTGAAAATACTTAATGTGTCATGCAATGATGCAAGTCAACATAATGCATTTTGTTAATAAAAAATAAAAAAATAAGTGGTTTTCAGAGATGTTAAAAGGTTTTATTGAAGTAACTAGCTAATACAGCATACAAATATAAGCTCTGCTCTAACGAGATGAAGTTACCCTCCGAAACAAATAGCTAGCCATCAAAATCCAAATTGCTCATAAGCATTCTCAAATTCAACGGGTTCAGTCGATGATAGCAAAGCGGCATTCCTCGAATAATCAAAAGAAATGTCATGATAATCGTACAACACGAGGTTTTCCAACGCAGACAATTGATTCTGAGCAATATAGTCATCGTGAATCACTTCCTGGGGCTCATGTTTCGTTGGTGAAAGTAGTGAAGAGGAAAACGGGTGTTGTTGTTTGCTTTGAAGGCTGTTATTAAAGCTAAGTAATGTGGAAGAGGCAGAGGGAGAAGGAGAAAGAGGTTCCAAAATAATCTCAGGATTCAAAGGGGTTTCACACGTGTGATGGCCATAATAGGTTGTGCGGTACAAAGGAGGGTCATCTTGAATTCTTTGCACCTGTTTGATTGCTTGGCATCCCTGATCATTCTTGTAAGTGCACCTGTAGTAGCTCCTACATTAACACATATTTAAACCTTATTGGATTCACCGTTCAGAAATCAAAGAGAGGGCTTACACACACACACACGAAAAAAGGTAATTTGAAACGGAAGAATACCTTATATATTTGGCGTTCAGTGTCATTTTTTGTCCGTACTTTCTCCATGCATAGCCATCTTCAACTTGTATTGAGCTGTCTTTCTCCCAAGTTGGTGTAATTGATCTTATACATGGAGACAAAATTATCAATTTATTAAGAAATCGGAAATAATCCTCATAATTGTATGATTGTGGTTATTTATGTTTGGAGCATTTAGCCAATTAATTGCAATGAATGACACCAATTCTTTCGTAATTAAATAATTCCAAATGTGAAATGTCTTTATAATATTTTTTAGTAATAATATTTTTTATTGTACCAAAAAAGATTAATTTTATTTTCTTACTAATCATGTTATTTTTTTTTAAAAGATTAACAACACATTATCTAACTATTTTTTAATATATTATTATAGGTTAAAATTTTGTTATTTTCAGTTCTTGTATAATGAGTTTTATTTATAATTTAAAACTTTCTAATAAATTTTAACTAGAAACAAATCATATATTAAAAAAGAATATGTTGTTGACCTCTCATTCACTAATGTTTTCTTGCTAGAAAGGACATGAATTAAAATTCTTACTTCCTCTTGTAACACCCTCTTCGATTTTTAGGGTTGAGAATGTTGCGACTCTTGAGAGTTTCATCCACAGACTCCAGCTTTGGGCAACTCGTGGACGAAGAGACATCTCTGAGAGTGGTATATGCCACCACCTCATTGGAGACATCAATATTAGAGTTCAAAAGCAAGAGGGTGTTTGTGAATGAACACAGCACCTTGCGCACAAGATCTTCAACAAATGGTAACGCAGACTTTGTCCCTTCCTCCCTTTTGCCATGAACAAGTACTTCAAGCAACTGGTTTGCCATGTCACGCCCTCTGATTATCTCTTCTTCCACTGCTTTTTTGCCATTTGGAAGCTGATTCTCCATTATCCTTTTTGGTATGGTTAAGTTAACACTATATTATGGCAGAAAAACATGGAGACACTGCCTTTTATTCAACGTGGCACTTCCTCAACTTGCAAATTTTAAATTTGTTGCACCAAAGAGTATAGACAAAAATCCCTTAGCACAAATTGACAGGCTTAGTTCACGAGCCAGTGTTTAACGTGAACAACACGCACAAGTTAAAATCTGCAACGTAAGCAAGAAGGTTTTCTCTGATTGGAAGGGTCCAGAACGTGGGAAGAGAAACAGTGTGTTTGTTTTCAAGGGAATGCATGGTGAGGTCAGAATGCTAACTTCATGCTGAGAACACAGCCATTTATTAGACACTAATACCCTTCTGTTTTGCATGTTAGTTTAGTTGTGCAAAGTTGAGGGTAATTTGGGATATATGCACGTAAGGACAAGAAACAGGTAGGGCGATTGATTCTTTTTCTAGTTACCATTTGGAATTCTAGATTATATTAGGAATTCTATTATTATCACTGTGCTTGGTTTGTTGATATGTTTCTATGTTTTGGAAAGTTCGTGGTTGATACGTTTTAAATTTTCTAATGCTGTTATCTTTTGAATGGTCAGTTTGATGTTCCATTGCCACGTGCGCCTTGGCTGCAAAAGCATGGGTTAATTTCCATATTCATGTAGCATAGAGGGGGATTAATCATAGCTATTAAATAAAAAAAATATATGTTGAAAAATAACTTCTACATGGATAGGTTGGTTAATTGGTTGGTTGGTGGTGATGCTATTCGAGTTGTGCAACTTTAATTTGGGGGAGGAAACAATTGCTACACTATGAACATTGAAATTGGAAGGTCTCTTTCAGCACATTATTCCTAGGAATGTGTTCTTTTAAGGAACTTGGATTCTCACCCCGAATGACTTTCTCCAACATTTTTCCGGTCTCCTCTATATCTCCGAACTACGATAATTTTTGAACTCATACCTAACATATAATGAATATGTACCTATCCGTATTCGGTATGCATGCTAAAGTACCGTATATCACTTTAGTAATTTTAGTAACATTTTTTATATTTTTAATAATATTTAATAAATATAAAATATTACTAATAACATAATTTAAATATAATATTACCAAAATTAATAGATAATATATATTTTAAAATTTTTATAATATTTTAAATATTACCAAAAAATTATATATGTAGTAATGTCATGACTACATATTGGATATTAACTAATACCACTTAAAAAAAATGGGTACTTAATTTGGATCGATAGGTACTATTTAATTTGATAGTGATTTTCACAATGTTTGCCTTCTTCCTCATCTTCATTAATTATGTAAAAACCGTTCTTAAAATCCTAGAATCTAAATAGCAAGAAATCCAAGAGGAATAACATGAAGGCACGATGATGGGTAGTGTAGGACAATTTGATTAGTCAAGATAGAACAACAAAAATGGCATATCTAATCAAGAATTCGAGTGTGTAAGCTCCTAATTTTGTCTTTTCTTTTTTTTTCTTTCACAAATGACTAAATTAAAAAATAAATAATAAATAAATAAATAATATATAATAATAATAAATAAATAATAAACAATAAATAAAAATAAAAACAAAAATATTTTGGTCGAATTTTTTGGACATGCATCCAAAGAGGTAGGTTGCTCTTTTGCAATGTTCCCTTCTTACAAGCATTCAAAGAATTAGTGAAAGACATTGTGGATGCTCGACTCTGTTGCCTCGTTTCTCCATGCTTTTGGATGAGTGTCCAAAAGGGCACGTTCTGTACATACATTCGTAGGGTTAAAGAATAGAAAACTTGTACGACTCCTGCTCTGCTTTGCTTTGTTATGCCGCCAGCTCAACTTTCTTTATACCAATTCTAGCTTTCACATGTTGGGCTTTCCTACCAACAACTCCTGCTCAACTTTTCTGTCTTGAACTTTTACTTTAAGACTTCGCTTAGCTTCTGATAGACAACTCCTGCTTAGCTATGAATGCCCTTGCTTTGCGTTATGTCCCAATTGAATATTGGATCCTATAGAGTTAAAATAATAATTCATGGAGGTCTATAAATACCGAGAGGGAGTCAAATTCAATGTGGATGGAGAGACGAAAAGAGGAGGGGGATGGGAGGAAGAGAGGAGAAAGCTAAAAATCGAAATTGAGAGAGAAGATTTTGAGATAAAGGGATAGAGCATGAGTTTGCAAAGAGTTAGGAAGTGAATGAACTCATTCGTGCAAACTAGTACTGCCAATCCCTTTGTTTACTTGTTGTGCGTGTAAACTCTCTAATTTCATCAACATGTAGTTTGCTTCATAACCTTTGGACACCCCTTTGGGTGACTTCTTCTTTCCTTTTCTTCTTGTTGTTTATTGCTATATGCCTTTTCCATTTCACTTACTTTATTTGTCCATGCCTTTGGATGTAGGAACCAATGATTGACTCATTTTCGTTTTCATTTTCTATTATCTATTGTTTATTATACCTTTCGTTTTCGTCCATACCTTTGGGCGCATGAATCTAGAATGTTTTCATTTTCCATTTGTTGTTATCCCTCCCTATGTTGTTCGTCCATGCCTTTGGGCACAAAAGTCAAAGGCTAGCCCTTTTCCCTTTTTTAGTTGTTATTTGTTTCCTATTCGTCCATGCTTTTGGACGTAGTAGCCTTGTGAGTTTTCTTTTTTTTTTATTCTTTTCTTTTTTCGTTGTTATTTTGTTTCTTCCTGTTCGTCCATGCCTTTGGACACATGAGCCAACGAGTGATTCCTTTTTCTGCTATTTACTGTACCCTTCATGTTTGTCTAAGCCTTTGGACATAGGAACCAATGAGTGACACATTTTTCTTTTTCTATTATTTATTTTTCCTGATTGTCCATGCATTTAGATGCAGCAATCTTGAGTGTTTTTTTTTCTTTTTCTTTCTATTCGTCCATGCCTTTGGAAGCAGGCTCCAAAGGTTGGCTCTTGTTCCTCTCTTCGTCTTTTTTTTTGGTTATCTGCTGTTAAGAGTTTATCCTTGCTGCATGTCCATGCCTTTGGACGCACCAACCTTAAGTGTTTCTTTTTTCCTTTTTCTTTATGTTAGTCCATGTTGTTGGATGCAGGCTCTAAAGGCTGGCTACTATTTCTCTCTTTGTCTTTTTATTATCTATTATTAAATGTTTATCCTTGTTGTTCGTCTAAACCTTTGGATACATGAGCCAACGGGTGACTCCTACTCCTTTCTCTATTATTCACTGTATCCTCGCTGTTTGTCCAAGCCTTTGGATGCAGGAGCCAATGAGTGACTCCTGCTCCTTTCTTTGTTATTTACTGTGTCCTTGTTGTTTATCTAAGTCTTTAGACGCAAGAGCTAACGAGTAGCTCCTACTCCTTTCTCTGTTATTTACTATATCCTTGTTGTTCATCCAAATCTTTGGATGTAGGAGGCAACGAGTAGCTCGTACTACTTTCTTTGTTATTTACTGTACCTTGCTATTCGTCCAAACCTTTGGATATAGGAGTCAATAAGTGGTTCCATTTTCCTGTTGTTATCTGTTTTTGTCTTGTTTGTCCATCCCTTTGATCGCAAGAGCCAACGAGTGGTCCTTTTTTGTTTTTCTATCCATTTTGTGCTTTTTGTCTTTTTTTGTCTAGGCCTTTGGACGCATGAGCAATGAGTGACTCCTCTTCCTTTCTTGCTAATTGTTTACTGTTTTTCCACCATGTCTATTCCTTTGAACATAGGAGTCAATGAGTGGTTCCTTTTTTTCCTATTGTTATTGTTTTTGTCTTGTTCGTCTATTCTTTTAGACATAAGAGTCAACGAGTGACTCCTTTTTTGTTTTTTTGTTATCTATTTTTTGCTTTTGTCTTTTTTCATATGGGTCTTTGGACGTAGGACCCAACGAGTGACTCCTCTTCTTTTCTTGCTATCTGTTTACTATTTTTCCAACATGTCTATTCCTTTGGACCAGAGCCAACAAGTGGTCCCTCTTCTTGTTCTGCTACCCATTTGTTATTTGTTTTTTCTTTATCTAGCCTTACTTTGGACGTAAAGATTCTTTGGACACTCATCTAGGCAGCCACTCTATTTCCAATATTTTTCATGTTTCTCCTTTGGATGCATTGACTCTTTGGATACCCCCTGGGTAGTCCCTCCATTTCATTTAATTTGCATACTGACTTAGCATTCCTTTGGACACTAAGGCTCTTTGAACACCCCCTGGATAGCCTATTCATTTCCATTAATTTGCATACTGATCCAGCGTCCCTTTGGACACCCAACTGGGTAGTCCTTTTATTTTCTATATTTTTCTAGCTAACCTAGCATCCCTTTGGATGCTCTTTTCTTTGGACACTCCTTCTTTTGGATGCTCCATAAAACTTATTAATCTTTCATCTTTTTACTACATTTATGATAATCATTTTAGATGTACTTCTTATTTGGTTATCATCCAAATCCTTTTCAAAAGTCAATAACTATTTTGGATGCACTTCTTATTTGGTTGTTAAGTCCAAACCAAAATTCATAAACAAATATTTACTATTCTCCAAGAACTACATAAATTTTGAATTCTTCATTGTATTAGGAGATACGTAACAATAAGAGATCATTCTTGTCAAGTTCAAAAAAATATATATATATATATATATATATATATATATATATATATATTCCTTTCTAAAGCAATAAACTCAATTTGTTATGCTCTTAAAATAATCTCGTTTTTCTTTTCGAAGGTAAAAATAATATTTTCAAAGTTATATTGATTTTGCACATTTAATTAAAGGTAGTCTTAGAATAGATGTTACAAGATGTTAATACCTTCATCACACGTAATTGATTCTTGCACTTAAATCTGGTTTCTAAGACCATTTCATTCTTTTAAAGATTTTTCTAATTTTTTTTTAAAAAACATTGATGACAACTCCTTTATCTATTTTTTTTCTTTTTTTTGTCATTCCTACTACGATCTTAATTGCGACAAAGTGCATCTACAAGCTTAAAGATCAATGACTGAAAAAATGTGTTGTAGTTTGTGATTTTGCTACTTTGGTTTAAGAGCAATTATGTGAACCTCTAGAAATTAAAGGAGTCCAAGGAAGGCTTCATAAAAATGTATTTCGCTAAAGGTACATAGAATAAAATTTGTGAAGTATTCTAAACATAACAAAATTGTATGATTATAAAGTAAATTGTATTTTGTTTTTGTAGGATGATGAATCGAACCGCCATTATTTTTCCAGGGTTGATGAAAGGAGCAAAGTATGAGTAAAAGAGCAAAGTATGAGTAGTTGATGTAAGTGAAAGACAAGAAATACAGACGGCAAAGCAAATTTAAAAGGTTGATAGTGGGGGGTTGAAGTTGGAAGGTAAGATGTCATGTAACTTTTGATGTACTTGGGAGTGGTAAGCAAGGACACGGGCTATCTAATTATTTAAGGGAAGTTGACCTACAATGTGTGTGAGAGGGGTGTTACGTCAAATAAAGGGGCATAGTTTTGTTTATTCAGTAATATTTTATTATAAAATTGTTATCAATATTTTTTTAGTAATATTTTTTATATCTTTAATATATAAGATTTAAATGTTGCTAATGTTTCGTAACATGAGTCAAGCATAACATTTGTTATAATATTATTAAAACTAATAGATAAATTTTTCTAATATTTTCTTAATATTTTTTGAATACTACAAAAGCTATATATGTAATATTTCTCATTTAATGAGAATGAGATCATGACAAAAACTTGAAAATTTTAATGGAAATGAGTACAAGTATAAATATTATAGTTGTGTAATTATTAAGGACATAATTGAATAAATTTATCTATAAGTACTTATAAGGAAAAAAATAAAAAATAAAAAAAAACTTTTCAGAAGCTAAAATTAATTTATGTATAAGTTAAAAATTAATTTTTGAAAAAGTTAATATGATTTTCTTTTACAAATTAGCTTATATAAACTAATTTTAGTTTATGAAGAGTTTTATTTTATTTTTCTTTTTTATGAAAAAATTTATCCAAACTAAATCTATGCATTTTGTAATGTATTTAAACAATATTAAATATATGGATGTCAACTAATTCTTTCTAATTCTTGCACAATTATTCCCTTGTTTTCTCAGAAAAATTTAGATGTGTCCTAGATTTATCATAATTCTAGTTATATAACAAATATTAGTATCTAGGTCTTATTGCAACTTACAACAATATAAGTTAATAGGGATTACAATATAATACTGTTACAAGGAATTAGCAAATAATATCAAATTTTTATTTTAGTTTTTTTTAGTGTACTAATCATATTTTTCGTATAGATATAACTTGAAATAATAGTTAAAAATCAAATCCTAATAAAATACATTAGCAATTGTATCAAGTTTTGTAAGATTTATTTTAAATTAGTATCTATGATAATCTCCCAATATGATCTACTTGCAAGGAAACTAACTCGTACTTTCGCAGTCAAAGTATTAAATGGAGTGATCAAACTGACTATTCAAAGTTAACAACATTAGTCACATTTAAAACGTGCGAGTAACAACTATAGTCATCATAATGGAATTGTCAAATGGTAATGTAGGTAAATAATAAGAGACTGAACGTGCATAAATACCTAATTACGCTTTTTTTTCTATAACTTAAGTATTCTCTAACATCCCATACCAATTTAGTGGTTATATTGTGATTTCAATTGAAAGTTGTTTCATATTTATCTTAAGCACGAAGTTTAGAATCATTAGATATACTCTGATAGCATCTTATATTTTTGGGCTGCCTATATCATTAGAAGATGTGGAATTTTTAACACTCTCATGTTAAGAATTAGACATCTTCGATGAAAATGAAAAGTTTGTAGGATGAAACATATGTAAATGGATTGGATGGTCTGATATGTGTAATATTAATAAGTAAAATAAATTCTAATATTATTTTACAATTTAATTTTAAATTAAACTCAATAATACAAAATTAATTTTTAAAATAAAAATTATTATTTACTTATATATATTATTTTAATCATATAACTAGCTCATAACTCTTCTAACATTATCACGGAACTCGTATTAGTTAGTGAGTACGTGAATAAAGTGATTCAATTCTTTGAGTTTAACCATTGATTTTAAGTTTTACCTACTACGCTGTATATTTGTGTTAGAAGAGAGGTCTAATTATTTAAAAAGAATCTTATAATAATAACAGTGTAAAAAATAATGAACTATGGACTAAACATAGTGCCTCTAATGATTGTGAGTCACAACATGCAAAGCCCAAGGGCATTATTGTCTAACAGATGCCGTGTCTCAGCATGAAGTTAGCATTGTGAGCTCATCCTGCATCTCCATGGAAACGCACACACCACTTGTCTTCCAACGCTTTGGACCAGTCCAATAGATAAAACCCTCTTGCTTACGTTGCAGATTTTCACCGGTGCGTGTTCTACACGTAAAACATTGGCACATGAACGAAACCTGTCAATTAGTGCTCAGGAATTTTTATCTATTCTCTCTAGTGCAACATTTTTTAAATATGCAAGTGGGGGAAGTTGTACGTTGAATAAAAGGTAGTGTCTCTCTACTTCGCCGCCATAATAGCTAGCCAGTGTTTATACCACAAGGAAAATGGAGAATCAGTTTCCAAATGGCAAAAAGGCAATGGAAGAAGAACTAATCAGAGGGCGTGACATGGCAAATCAGTTACTTGAAGTGCTTGCTAATGATAAATCAATCATTCATATTGAAAAGGGAGAAGGGTCAAAGTCAGTGTTACCATTTGTTGAAGATCTTGTGCGCAAGGTCCTTTGTTCATTCACAAATACCCTTTTGTTACTGAACACAAATAATGATGTCTCCAGTGAGGTGGCGGCGTCTATCACTCTCAGAGATGTCTCTTCGTCCACCAGTTCCCCAAAGGTGGAGTCCATGGATGAAACCTGGAAGAGTCGCAGTATTCTCAACACTAAAAATCGAAGACGAGGCTACAAGAGAAAGTAAGAATTTTGATTCAGTCTTTAGCTAATTTTATATGGGATTTAGATCTGATCATCTTCTTTAAGAATATGACAAAGAATTAATATAAGATATGAAAGATACAGATTCTGGAAGCTAGATCAATTGCTATTGTAAGATCAACCAAATCATCCATAAAAATAAAAGTTGAGTAACATTTGCAAATTATATCCACTATAACAAAAAGATCTGTTTGTGTTTGTCAATAAAATAATTTATCTTTCACTTGGGATCATTACCTTTATCATGTTTTTCAGAAAAATGAAAATAATCCAATTTCATTAATTTCTCAGCATTCTAATATTCCAATTTAATCTTATTTATATATGTCTTAGCTCTTCATTGTCATATATACTTTTTCTTTTTCCTTTTTCTATTTGTTATTTGTAGAAGATTATATATTCTAATTAAACTGAATTTTATGTTCAAAATAAAAAAAAAAAAAAACGTTGTTGTTATGCGATCCTATACAATTTCAAACTTATTTCTGCTTTTTTTTTTTTGGTGAAGTGGAGGGGCAAACTAAAGAAAAATACAAAGAATTACTAATGACATATTCTTCTATAATATCTTTTAATTAATTTTCTTCACAATTTATGAAAGTATTAATAAAAATAATTGTATTTAATTTTTTTGTTATAAAAATATTATAAGGAAATTTTGAATTATTTAATTAAATAGAATTACTGTTAATTATTGCAACTTAATTGGCTAAATCTTGCAGACATAAATAAGCACGAGTAGATTAGACAATTATTAAGATTAAGAGTGATAATTTCTTGCAATGATTTCATAAATATTCTAATCAATTGATAATTGGATTAGTTGTGAAAACATTTAAATATGAGAATCCTAATTGACATTTTGTCTTCATATATAAGATCAATAGTCCCAACTTGGGAGAAGGACAGCTCAATACTGATCGAAGATGGCTATGTATGGAGAAAGTATGGACAAAAAATGACATTGAACGCCAAATACCTTAAGTATTGTTTCCTTTCAAATTACCCTTCTTCATATATATATAAACATACCGAAGCCTCTACCTATTGATTTCTAAACAATGAATATTCCAATATGTGTGCAGGAGCTACTACAGGTGCACTCACAAGAATGATCAGGGATGCCAAGCAACCAAACAAGTGCAAAGAATTCAAGATAACCCTCCTTTGTACCGAACAACCTATTATGGCCATCACACTTGTAAAAGCCCTTTGAATCCCGAGATTGTTTTGGAACCTCTTTCTCCCTCTTCCTCTTCCACAACATTACTTCTTAGCTTTAATAACAGCCTTCAAAGCAAACAAGAAAACTCGTTTCCCTCATCACTAGCATCAACGAAACACGAATTCATGGAAGTGATTCACGATGACCATAGTGCTCAAAATCAATTGTCCTCACCCCAAGACCTCCTATTATACGATTATGAAATTTATTTCGATAATTCGAGGCATGTCGCTATGCTAGCATCCACCGAAGACGTTGAATTTGAGAATGTTTATGAGCAATTTGGATTTTAATTGCTATATGTATGTATTTGTTTCGGTTCACAAATTCTTTCCTGGGCAAGGCATTGGAGAGTAGCCTTCATCTTGAAATTGAAAAGAGCTTAAGTCTAGATCTATCGTATTAGCTATTTGATCGGTAAAATCATTTTACCTTGAAAAATCTTGTGCTTCTATCTAGCTAAGGCACTTCTTGTGCTTCTAGATACTCTTTTATCCTTTTCAATGCAAATTTGGCTTATCCAAAAATAATCCTTTTACCTTAAATCTTGTCAAAGTAATAGCAAAGATGAAACTGATCGACAATCACTTACTTTTTTTTTATTATTATTAAACATGTTTAGTCTTTGTAAATATGATTAAATTTTTCATTGGTTCTCTAAATTTTCTTTGTTAGTTTTGATTTTTAAATATTTTGAAAATAATCCTTATTATTATTTAATGATCACATTACATGTATATAATCATATTAGGTCAGCAAACATTCTATAAGGTGACATAATTAGATGTATACTGCGTTACTACTAATAAGTAGTAATAGAAATCCTTTTAAAAAGTTTTAATCAAATTTATAAAAAAATTTGAAGGATGAAAATAAAATTTAATCATATTTATAAAGAATTAAGAATATATTTTACCATTATTATTATTATTATTATTATTATTATTATTATTATTATTATTATTATTATTATTTTAAATTTTGTATCACTTATAGTTAATTGTTATTGAATTCTATATGTATCATAATAGAAATACTTAATATTATAAATTTATTTACAAAATCAAGGTATAGCTTTCTAATATAAATTGAAAAAGATATAGTTTAAAATTGTTATAAAATGGAGAGCAATTCATGTGTGTTTATAATTTATTTATTTATATAAATGATATATACGTACACCTCCAGCCCCCAATATATATACACATACAGTAAATATTTATTATTGAAACGAATAAAAATATCGTTTTTTTCCCTTGTTCTTATATATTTATGACACTGTTAAATGAAGACATAACTAAATCATATTGTATTAATTTTAAGAAATTTTTTTATCTTTTATAAACGAAGAAAGCTATTAATATTAGAATACAAAAAATCTCTAACTCTTAAATAATCCTTTGAAAGACTATTATACCTTACATCTTGACCGTATGATCTCTGAAGGATTAATAAACCAATACCAAAATAAAATTCTAGACCCACCCCATCTTTGTTGCAAACGATGGCCATAAACAAATTTTAATCATGTCCAGTACACTAGTCAAATCAAAGCTGCCATTATTGAACAGTAATGGAGTAACCAAAATGAGCGAACTATGTGCCACAATAATTGTCAACCATATTTTAACTTTCTTCGTTAAATAGACCATCAAGGTAAATAGAAGTGCTCAAAGGAATTAATTAATTAATTAAAGGGGAAGAACATTAGAAATCCAATCCCTGTAAAAAGGAAGTCTAAACCTAATATGAAAATAATTAAGCATGTGAAAAATAAATGCACTGCAGACTCTTCATGGCCATTATACTAACATTATGTCCATTTCATTTAAAAAATGTCATTGAAATGAATTATTAAATTATTATTTTTTAACGTATGGAGTATCTATTTACTTTGTTTATAATTATTTTTTATTTAAAAATTTCTCTTCCCATCTTTAATATAATTTCTTTTCTTAATTACGTTGTTTTTATTCACAATGAGCAGATATTCTTATTTAAGGAACTTTAATATAGTTTTATATAGATTAATATAATATTAGTAAATGTGTGATTAAATTAATCTAAAGCATATATTTAATTAGGATTTTTATATTTTTTTATTAAAAAGGTGTAAAAATTAAGGTGTAATGATATCTATTTTCAAAAATTATTTTTTAATTTAAATGGAAAAGGAAAACTACATCCATAGTAAGTTTATGTCTCACCACATGTAATATCATTATAGATTGACTCACTCTTGAGCTAAGACAATGAGAAAACTTATTTATGTTTTTATTTTTATTTTTTAAACATTTGTTTTGAAATTTTTTAAAATTTAATAGATTTAGGACGAGAAATTGGTTGGTAAATAACATGGAATATAATTATTTTAAAAAATAATTGTTAAAACAAAAAAAGAAGAAAATCAAACATATACACTCTTAGTTTTTATGTTTCAAACAAACAAACCCTTAATCACCTACAAATCTAAAAATATATTTCTGTTGAGGAGATTTAACATTGTGGATAACTTGTCCAGCAATAGTTTCCACTAATATGCAAATAAGTTTAGGAGAGCTAAGCGTACCATTTCTAAAAGCTTTTTATTTGAGTTGCTTTTTTTAAGACGTGGAGCTAACCAGAGTCTGTAATGATAAGATCTAACAAATTAAATAAAATCTAAGGCTATCATGTAGTCAACATACATATATATATATATATATATATATATATATATATATATATATATATATATATTTATTTATTTATTTTTTATTTTTTATTTTTTTTGATCGAGCATAACAATTTTTTTTAATTCAGCAACTCTTTCTACTGGACAAAAACCGGACAAAGAGGTCCCTCTAGTTTCACTTTCATTTATACATATATCACTAGACCATTCCCATTCTAGCATGATAAAGGGGACTTAAAATTTTTATTAAAAACATATTTTAAAATATTTTTAGTAAAAACAAAAATTTGTTTTCCAGAGAATATATAATGTTTAAGGGAGTTTTGAAAACAAAATATTCTAACAATATAAAGTTTTAGAAAAATTGTTTGAGGTATCAAACGAAGCTCTTGAATATGAGTTTGATACAATTGTGTCGGAAAATTTAGAATTATTTTTTCATAAAACTAACCCTCTTGTTAAATAAAGAAAAATAAGAGTATAGGAAAAAACATACAGAAGATTTATTTTATTTTATTCTCATCATGAGCTATGTTTAATGCCCGATAGAAAGATCAAGATTTTTGCTCTATAGCTAATAATAAAATGCAATAAATATATATTCAAGTATTTTTTACACAAATCTCTCCAAATTCTAATTTCAAGTTTTCATTCTCACAAAGTTTTTTAGACTTTTAACTTCAAATATTTTTTCGCAACTCTCTTTACGCTGTAGTCACATTAATAACATTTAAGATATAGATAAGTTGAACTTGTAAATGATTTTGAAAGATAAAAATAACAATGATAGTTAATAAATATTCTCTAGAAACTAAACAAAATCTTCCTAACTAAGAAAATAATCACATAGAAATGCATCAAGAAGAGAAAATGTTTTTATTGTTTAATGTGCAACCTAGTACCCATTCTTCCTCATAAATGTCTCTTTGTTTAATGCATGAAGTCATTGCGCATAGTCCTATTGTGAGACTCTTTAGCCACATGATAGTTTACTTCTTCAAATGTCCATTGTACTTCATGTCAAAACTTTTTTGTGCAATATTTTCACTTTAGTATTTAATATTCTCCTTTTGCTATGTAACCTTTTCACTTTAAGTTCTACAATAGACTTCATAAAATAAGAATTCATACGATTTTCAACATTCCGATGTCAAATTGTACTTTTTTTATATTTCCCAAAGAAAAATTGTGAATCAATTAGAATCTCGTTATTTACGAAGTATTTATATAAATATGAAATTATGTATATAATTACATGAACCAAATATTATTAATTTAAGTATTCACAATCTTCATGCATCAATTTAAGGAGAAATATCGAAAAAAATGTATAAATCAATTAGTATCTTATTATTGTAAGAATATTTTTTAATATGAAATTAGACATATAATTATATGAACAAAATATTATCAAATATTTAGAGTTCTATTTTTTTTTATTTTTTGTATAGTTTAGTAGTGAATAATTCAAAAGAAATACATTTTCCAATTGAATGATTTATCAAATTATTGGTTGTTGTTTGAATATGTATGGTTAATGAATTTCTTTAAAATTTATCTAATCTTTAAAGTTATTTTATCAAAAAATGTTTTTTATAACATAATATTAAGAAGGAATGTTAAAGGAATTATTGAAAAAAAGCATTTATAACACTAAAATACGAATTTTTAAGATTTATTTATTAAAAAAGGTAAAATTATTTTATAAAATATACTAAATGTTACTTTATTAGTATGTTAGGATACTCATCAATAGGAATTAATAAAAAAAAACTATAGATAAGTTTTCACCATATAAGAAACAAGCCTTTGAACTTGTTATTTTACAGCATGATATTGCTAGGAGATAGATTCACTATGTGGACTAGATTTTGACTTTTAACAAACTTTTCTTTTTTTAATTCCTATATATATACTCGCGCCAGGTTCACTGGATATGGCGGAAATGTATTAGAGCAGCCACTCCATGAACTGTATACATTGTTGTACCTTTAAAAATAGATGAGCAACTTGTTAGAAATTTAATTAGCTGTAGTTTTTAATTTTTTCTTATTCAGCATTGTTGTCGTCATCTTCTTGGAACATAGCTTGTATTAATTGGCTTATATAATAGGTAATATATATCTTTTACAATAATTAAGTGGTTTTTCTATTAAATGATCAGTTTTCCAATATAAAATATTATCTGTAATTTTGATATAAAAAAATTATGGCTCTGCCTGCTATATCCTTTGTCTTTTTCAAGTGCACAATGACTATTTATAGCCAACGCAGTATACAATTAGTATTATTCCATTTATGTTATATTCGATATACTAGCCAAACGAAGTGTGCGCACCAAGTTTTTGTTTTTATTCGTACAATAGTAATATTAAGAAAATATAAGGAGTATATATATAACTGGTATATAATAATTTCTTAGAGAAACCGTAAGTTAGTTTAATACATTGAAAAAAACAAGAAGACCATGCAGAAAAATAAAAGGTTTAAATATATTTTTATAACAAAAACCCCCTATCCACCCAATCATCCCCATCCCCTACGAATCCAAAACCCAATTCTCCTTAAATATTTCAGTTTGTATTTCTAATGAGCAAATGTTTTTCTATATCATCATTTTGAACTTTTACTCACTACAAATTCAAGTCTCCCATCCACATATCTATGATTCAATATTTTAACCACAATGATATTTATTTTGTCCCCATTCTTCATAAACATTTATCTAACGATGCTAAATTAAGTATCTAAACTCCACCTCGTAAGGAGATATATGTTTATTATTCCAACAAGTGAGTCTTTTCCTTACCTTATCAACCACAAGTTACCAAGTGGATAATTTCCTGGGGTCTACACCAACGGGTAGGCTAAAGAAGACAAAAGCAATCAGCCCCACCTTGCAATTGAGGAAACAAACTGCCTCTTCCAACCACTGATTATTATTATTAACTCTCAGTTTGCTGGAAATTCACCTTCAAACCAAACCAAGACATCGCTTTAAACAACCGCAATAATTCCTTGATTGCACAAACATTTTTATAACTTCTCTGTAATAATAAAAGTGTCATATGCAAACTGTAGATGACTTATACGCTGGTCTATGGAACTCAACTTATATCTAGAAAACAATCCTAAATTTCCTACTTGTCCAAACAATACCTCAGCCCTTTAGTAACAGTAAAGAAAAGAAAAGGGAAAAGAGGATCCCCTGCATTAAACCCTAACAACACAATTGCTATGTTGGACTACCATTTACCAACACAGATACCATAGAGTTGCTGATAAGCATTCATGAATCCATGACCTCCATTTTGATGGAAACCCATCCTCATTTATCATATAATCTTAAATATCCCAACATATAAAGTCCTAATTAAGCCTTTTCAAAATCAACTTTAAAGAGTAAAAACTCCTACTCCCTCGTCGCTTCATCCACACACCATATAAAATTTGGCAATTTTTAATAAAAGTTGTTTGACACTGCGATATCACTTGAGCCATCACTTTTTCCAACGTATTTGCTAATAGTTTAGCAAGCACCTTATACATACACCCAATAAGGAAAATAGGCCTAAAACCCCTCACTTTCTGTAGATTGTCTTTTTTAAGCACCAAGACAATGAAGGAACTATTAGAGACTTTAACTACCTTACCATGTTCATGAAATTCCTCAAAAAAAAAAAAAAATAGCCACCAAATCAAGCTTGATAAAATCCCAAAAATCCTTCAGAAAAGAGAAATAATGCTATTAGACTCCAAGCTCTTTGAACTCTTACGATCCCATATTGTCATCTTGACGTCTTATTATGTGTATGGAGCTACCCAGGATACACCTATTGGTTATGAAATATTTGCATTTTTCATAGATCCTAGTCTCGACCTTTGCCATTCTGCATTTATAAAATGACTTTGAAAATGCTCCTTAATTTAGGCTTTAACTCCAATACCCCTTCCACTTGGACCCCATCAAAATTCAAACATTGAATTACCTCTCTTACTCTCTTCTTAATAATACAAGTGTGGAAGAACTTTGGATTTGAATCACCTTCTCTAAGCTATTGTACCTTATATTCCAAAAATGATTATTGTCAAAGATTGTTTTCTTCCAAATTATTAGACCAATTGTTGTACCGTGGGCTACCTGACATATCTACTCAAAATCATCCTTATCTCGGAGCTAAGCACATAACCTCTTATCCTCCATCTCCAATTTTGTTACGTATAAACACACCATATCACGAATTTGATCCCTGATCAATTGTTGTATCTCCTTCATAACACCAAATACAACTTCTCACCTCCTAACACATACAACCGTATCGATTTCATGTTTCATGCGTTAGAAATAATAATTAAAAAATAAAAGGTGGTAAGACTAAGTGGTGAGAGTTACTATACAATAAACTTCATTATTCTTATATATCCATTAAGTATTTGAAGGATTAGTTAAGTGTGTTAATTGAAAAAATTATAATGGTTATGGATTAAAATTAAAAATATCTCCTTTATTTTCTAAAGTCTCATCTTTAGTTTTTTTCTTCTTCTAACAAAGCCATACGAGAGCTTAGGTTATAGGAAATTGAGAGAAATATTTAGTGAGTTGAGAGATACACTTAGTAAGTTGAAAGATAATAAGTAGTGGTTTGAATTTGTTTCAATTCCCTCATCTTACTAATGAGAATTATGACAATTGATTTTGTCGCATGAAGATCTTGCTAGGTTTCTAAGATGCTTGGGAGGTTGTGGAGAAAGGTTATACCTTCCTCAAAGATGAGGCTATTTTGTTACAAAATGAGAAGGAGACTTTAATGAAGATGAAGAAGAAGGATCAACAAGCACTTATCAAAGGTGTTAACATGGTGAAGAAGGTCGTCTACAAACTTTACATTGAAAGTTTGAATCCTTGCCTATGAAGGAGTTTGAATCAATTTTCAATTTTGGTAATAGGGTGATGATTGTTTTGAACCAAATAAAGCATTATGGAGAAAAGATGGAAGATTTCGTTCTTTAACTGTAAAATTTGATTTTGTGGTTTGAGCAATTGAAGAGTCAAAGGATTTAGAATCGATAATAGTAGACCAATTGATAGGTTCACTTCAAACATATGAAGAAAGGGACATTGTAATACCCAAATTTTCTACTATTTATTATTGTGTGTAAATATGATATTTTATTATTTCTTATTATTAATAAAGTATTTGAATGTTTTATATTTGTTATTAATTTAAATAAAGTTTATTTGAGATAATATATGCAAGTTGAAAATGGTTTTAATTAAATAAAATAGAGAACTATGTTGTTAGACTTGTTTTGTTTTATTTGACCCATTAAGTAGAATTTAATGTGTCTTTAGAGTTAGAGTCACTTAGTCCTAAGCCAATTTCTCTACAACTTCGCTTTTGGCAAAAAGAGAGAGAATGAGAAGAACCTATAGAGGAAGCACTAGAAGATTGCCAATGAGAAGAACCTGTCGTTTTCACATAATAGGTAAGGAGGGAGTGATATTGTCTCTCTTCTTTTGGGATTCCTTTATGTGAGACGGGTAGTGGGATCATCCCTTGGACCTTGTTTTATATCTGTTTTGTATGGTTCTTTGTGGTATTTTAAGAGGGATTAAACTCTTGGATTGGTGTGTGTTGTTGTTGTGAATTTCATGTAAATTTGTGTGTTAATTGATACTATTGATTTGGTTTTCGTGGTTGTTCTTGGTTTGAGGGTTTTGGGGTTCGATTTGGGATTTTTCTAATTTGGATGTAATTGGATGCAATTGAATGTTGATTTGTGTATCTTTCCATGTACTAAACTCGTGTGTTCAAGTGAACTTAGAATTGATTATGTTTTCCTATTCATTTGTGGGATCGTGCTTGAGTTTTTCTACAAAATTCAAAGTTTGTAAATTGTTGTTTGTTGCTCCTTATTGAGCGATAGCATGTAGAATAAAAGAGTTCTCTTCTATTGGGCCTATTTGTTGGATGAGCATGATACTCATTGAGCGAGTATGAGCCCTAAATCCTCTATGGGTCTCCTCGTTGAGCGAAAGTGTCAGGACCTAAGAGTAATGTTCTCTTTGGTTCCACTCGCTAGGCACGAGGGTGTCTCACTAAGCAAGGGAGCAAGAGAGCAAGAGACAGAGAATGAAGCTCTTTGTAGCTCAACTCGCTAGGCAAGGGTCATGGTTTACTTAACGAGTATAGTTGAAAGACCTCTAGAGTCCTAACTCATTGAGCAAGAAGTACCTCATTGAGCTTGTGTGTACAACAAAGAGTTAAAACTCTTTGTTGGGTGTGTTCGTTGGCAAGTGAGGGGAATAAAGACAATTGAAACTCTCTATGGCTCTTATTGCTTGGCCACTAAAGTGGTTTGCTGAGCGAAGGTGTGTATAGAGCTCATTTTGGATTTGATTCACTAAGTTAGAGAGTACACTTGTTGAGTAAGAGCTCGACTTAGTGACTAGAATTCCTTTGTTTGTAAGCCTAAGATATGTGTGCTTTTTAGAGCTTGTGTATATTATACTACAGACATTGTGGTATGAATTGACTAAGGTATAATTGTCATTGGATTGAAAGAGACAAGTATGGGATATGAGAAAATAAGTAAGGACAGGTGATTATTAGACAAGCTTCCTAGGCCAAGATCGAATTGACAAGAAAGGAACTTGGATAACTCTTGTCATGTAAGAGACATGAGTTAAGTGGTAAGGTTACTAGACCTACTAAGGGTATCAATAAGGACACTCCAAGAGTTGTGCTTAATCTTATGAGTCAGGTTACAATGTAAGTTGAGTAAATATTGATGTGTTACTAAAGGATATCATGCTAGCATGACATGACTTAACTCCAAAGGTGGACTTTAGCAGTATTTCCTTCAACCTACTTTTTTTTAGTAGAGTTGGTACCACATGCACATTGAATAGTGTGTAGGATGCATACTGTCATGGAATATGCATAATTATTATTATGGATGTTAGTGTTATATCTTACCTGTTGTTGTTGTTGTTGTGTGTTACCTAGTTGTGCCAAGGTCACTCTAATAGTATTGAGATGTATTCTCACTTCTCTTGTTTTGTTTGGGTTGAACGTCATTTGCAAGTGAAGATGAACAGGTGCATGATGAAGTTTGATGCTTTTATGCTACCATCTGATATGGTGCTTTTATGTTTGGGATTTATTAACTCTGATAGAATTGTGACATCAGAGTTGAACATGTTGGGCTTGAATTACGTTTTTATGTTTTGTTGAGACTTGAATAGTTTGGACTAGTCTTTGGAGTGCCAATAGGTTTTATGTTTTGGAGATTTCATATTGAGATTTCAATAGATGTTGGTTATAGACATGTGAATCTTTTACCCTTTTGACTCGAGGTTAATGACATATATTACCAAAAATTTGCATAATTCCTTTTTATTTCCTTTTATTAATTGAGCTAAATATTAGTAAATAGATTACAAGGTAAAGGATGTCATAGAGTGGTTGTGGGACATGAATGTAGGCAAAGAAGAGGAAGGAAAGGAGATCATGACAATTTTGATAATAATGAAAAGAGTCATCAATCCACTAGAGGTTGTGGAAAAGGAAGAGAAATCTAATGTTGAATGTTATAATTGCCATAAGTTTGGTCATTTTTCTGGGGAGTGTAGAACCAATGTTAAAGAAAGGGTCAATCTTGTTGGTCACAAAGATGTAGAATTTGATGAAGAAAATGTGGAATTGGGAGAAAGAAGAAGACATTTATGATTTTCTTCCACATTTTAGAAAAAGGTAATCAAGAAGTTGTAACACCAAATGAGTTTTCTACTCCACCTCTTTCACCAATTCCTTCAGTTCACAAAGTCTCATCTTCCAAACGGAAAGACCAAGAAAAATGAGAAGGATTCAAGAAATACATGATGAAAACTAAACTTATAAATGATTTGTTTTGTCTTTTTGTTAAAGTGAACCTTTAATTTTTTATGAAACTAGGAAAGACAAAAGGTGGAGACAAGTTATGGAGGAAGAAATTGAAACCATTAAAAAGAATGATATTTGGGATTTATCAAACATTGCCCAAAGATTATGAAGCAATTGGGCTCAAATGAGTGTTCGAGATTAAGAAGAATGCAAAATGAAAGATGAAGGATATTATTTCTTACTATGAAAATTCAGTATTCTTTCAGAACTGACCGTTAACTTTAGTAAAAAAGTAGTCGTTGAATTAAAAGATAAATGATGATATGTACAAAAAGAAAAATTCACCTCCATTATAGTTTTCACAGATGGATACAATGACCGTCAAGTAAAGACATTGCATATATAATGACCTTGTTGAAAATTGTTGTATTTCATTAGTAAGCAGTGGAGTTTATACAGAACCAACACTGGTAACAGAGATGAGAGAGGAACTTTCGCTAGCTAGGACATGCATAGAGTAAATGTTGCTTGCAATGCAGCAATACTAAATGGCATAGCTATAGGCATAGAAAGGGAATTGATTATAAAAACTATAAATAAATTTATTAGATATGATGCATCAAATAGTTTGATTTATTGGCGGAGTTTGTGTGATCCTCTAAAACTTCTAATTATTGAGAAAATTTTATATAAGTGGCTGCACGTTATCTACAAGCACTCAATTGAGCAATAAACGTGCAATAAGACCTTTTCTAGCTAGTAGGCAATTTTTTGACATAGTCTAAGCGTGTTTAATATTGAATGGAGTGAGAACATTGATCCCTAGAACATTTTCCTTAGTATTTATAAAATTTGAGGCACATAGCCAAGTAAGGTGTATGCCCAAATTATCGAGGCTTCTTACGACTGTGAGCTTTAGCTATATTTGGGCACCTCCAATGTTTTCAGCTGACCAATTGTCACTCGTTGAGGGTATTAAAATATATTTTCACATACGTGTATAAGAGTGAGATCAAATAACATCTATGTAATTTATATATAAATTATTAAATTATTTTATAATTTTATATAAAATATAAATTTTATATATTCAATTGTCTAATTGAAATTTCTCTTTATATAAATAATATATATCGTTAAATTTTGAAATATATACATTTTAAAATATACTAGAATATAAATTATTTAATTATTTTTTATTATTGTTTCATTTTAATAAAAATTATACAAACAATCAAGACAATATAAAATTACAGTTCAACTATTGAATAGACAAAATTCATATTCTATATTAAGTTATTGAATGGTTTAATAATTGGTATAAGTTAAACTAGTGTTATTTGATCTCTCTCACATATATATATATATAAATAAAAGAGTAACGCTAAGAGAGTTACTCATCATCTGCACCTTTTATTTTCTTACAATCTAATGATTCTAATGAGTGACATATCTTATCCATTAGATTGCAACAAAAAAGAAAATGAAGGACAAAGGAAGTAACTCTTAGAGTAAGGGGATCCCTTCTCCCTCTATGCGTGTATATATATATATATATATATATATATATGAGAAGATAAATCAAGCTACTTTAAGATCCCTACTTTTCATTTTCTTACAATCTAATAAATAAAATATGTCATTTATTAGAATCATTAGATAGCAGAAAAATGGAAGATGAGTAACTCTCTTAAAATTATTCTCAACATAACTCAATCCCTCCTCAAATGACATTGGTATAACTCTCACAATGATTCACTTATTCCAAGAGTAACTTTAGAGTTATACTCTTCATCTTCATTATTCATCTTCTTACAATTTAATGGCTACTCTCTTATAGTTATTCTTGGAGTAAGTGAATCTCTTCTCCCTCTTTCTTTCTCTCTCTATATATAAGAAATCAAATAATATTGGTGTAACTTACACCATCTAATAACTTTAATAGAATGTGGGTTTTATTTATCTAACCATTAGATTGTAAGTTTTTTTTTTACATAAATTATGTATATAAATTATTATCTAAAATTATTTGACATATCTTTTATATCCATCAAAATTAGTATAATATATATTTTTTGAAATAAACTAAAATATGAATAATTTGATTACCTTCTTATTGTTGTTTTATTTTAATAAAATTTGATTATTTAACATAAAGTTATGATTCAATAATTAATTCAATAAATTTACAATCTACATAAAATATTTAGATGGTATATATATATATATATATATATATTTATTTATTTATTTATATATATATGTTTGAAGTTGAATATATATGAGAAACATTTAATAGTTATTTTAACTAATTAAATAGTAGTCACATTTTTTTTAGTCAACTAATATTAAATAGTAGGTATAAGGGGTATCCCAGCTGGTAGTTCCTTAATCTGTAATTCTACTCATAAATAAATAAATTCTTACATAGCTATTGTGTATCATTCAATCCTAACACTTTATGGACATTTTTAGACTAACAATCCTAACGCTTAATGGACATTTTTAGACCAACGCTCTAAAATTCTTTCAAACATATATTCTATGACATTCATTGACTATTTGTACAAAGAATCGTTTATATACTAGTTAGAATCCATATACAGAAGAAGGACTAAGTAGTCTTCGGAGTTCGGACAGAGGCTTGAAGATTTTTCATATAGTTACTTCCTTTGCTTTGGATTTCTTCCACTCTTTTTAACAGAGTAGCTAGAGTGTAGTTTTTTCTTAAGAGGTTTTTCTCTCTCTCCCCCACCTCAATAAATACACAAAACCGATAGAGATACAAGCCATTGGATTAGGGCACTAATCTGAAAATTAAGGACAAGAGAATTTGTACAAGAGCATGATTGAGCTCCTGTGGAATCCATTAAAAGAAAATGAACTTAAATATATACAGGGGCAATATCCTATGCATTTTTTTTTTATAGGAAACAATATCCTATGCAATTCTAAATATTATAATCTTTACCTTCCAACCACCAAGTACCAACTGTTAAAATAATTGTAAAATTGTCCCACCTAATGCTTCTGGATAGAATCCTATGTAAAATGTACTCTCACTTCTGTTTGACTGAACATGATTGCCTCCCACAGTCCCACCATAAAAAACGGAAGGACATGGTTGTCCTTTGCGATGTCAGAGTTTACAGCTGACAAGTAAGCCCTAAGAGCTCATCCTGCATCTCCATAAAAATAAAAATAAACACTACTTCTTTAGCCACGCTCTTCCCTATCCCTTACGTGGCAGATATTCACTGGTTATGTTTTTCAATTAACTCTGCCACTGAAGAGCAACTAATTTCAAAATTGCAAGTGGGGGCATTGCCATCTTGAATAAAAGATAGTGTGTGTTTGGTGTCTCCAATCTCTTCGCGCTTCCAAAACAGCTATGGAGAATCAGCCTTCAAATGGAAGAAAGGCGATGGAAGAAGAGCTAGTTAAAGGGCGTGACATAGCAAACCAATTACTTGAAATACTCGCTCATAAATCCAATCATCATGGAGATGTAGAAGTAGAAGGGTTAGTGTTACCATTTGCTGAAGATCTTGCCCGGAAGGTACTGAGATCGTTCACAAATACCCTTTTGCTATTGAACACCGATGATGATGTTTCCTATGAAGTTGTTATGCCTACCACTATAAAAGATGTCTCTTCGTCCCTGAAATGCCCAAAGCCTGAGGATAATAAAGATGAGGCTTCCAAGGGTTTCTTCAACTCTAAAAGAAGAAGAGGGTGCTACAACAGAAAGTAAGAGTTATATGATTCCTGCCTGCTAGCAAACTATGTGTGATGATTATTGTTGATTTTCTTATTTGGATCCTTTAATTTTTCTTTAAAATTCCACTATCAAAGAGGGACCACTATTTCCATATCAATCGTGCAGAAGTTGTGTTTTTCTTTCTTTAGAGAGAGAAAGAGATCAAAGTTCACTGCATCGTCAGAGAAAGAGATCAAAGTTCATTGCATCGTTTCTCTAGGATCTAAATTTTCTCAGTAGCTGTTCTCATCAGTTATACATCGTTTTTCTTAGTAATTAATTTTTGGGTTATATTAAATTTTGTCGCTTTAATTTCATACAATTATTTTTGTCTTAAACTCAATGCTTTCAAATATTCTAATTTTGTCGGCCAACTCTATATATGTGGGTTCAGTTTTGAAATTAAATTCCAAAGCTTTTTCTTTCAAACACTTCTCTTCATAGTATGCATTGTGCTGAAAATATCTCCATAATTAATAGCGCAAAGAATTATAATATTTTGCCCCACATAAATAATTAACCGAGAGGAATAACTTTACCCAATTAGTTTCTTTGCAGTTTTAACAGATAGAATGAGTGAATTATGACTATGATTGTACAATCACTTGATTGAGATACATTTCAATTGATTGCATAAATGTAGTTATATAGTAAATTACAGGATTAATTAGTTGAGAAAATAGTTATTTTATAATTCGAATTTTTCGTCTTCATGAGATCAAGTGCACCAACATGGGAGAAGAACAGCTCAATTCTGATGGAAGATGGCTATCCATGGAGAAAGTATGGACAGAAAATGACAATGAATGCAAAATACCTCAGGTATATATTCTTCATTTTCAAATTGCAACCAACAATAAATCCCTTTCTGTCTATAGGGCACTTTCTTCTTAATGAGATATCTAATATGATTCAAATAATGAACGCGTGTAGGAGCTACTACAGATGCACTCACAAGTATGATGAAGGTTGTCCAGCAATCAAACAGGTTCAGAGAATTCAAGAGGACCCTCCATTGTACAGGACAACTTATTATGGCCATCACAAGTGCAAAAGCTCTTTAAGTCCAAAGATAATGTTGGAACCAGCTTCTTCTTCTGACTCTTCTTTGTTCCTTAGCTTCAGCAAAACCTTCCCAAGCAAAGAAGAATATCCATTTTCATCATCACATTTTTCATCCACGAAACAGGAGCCTATGGAAGTGATTCCAGATGACCATATTGTTCACAACCAATTACGCTCATCAGATTATCTCCTGTTATGTGACTATGAACTCGATTTCAATCATTCGAGGCATGTTACTATGCTATCCTCCACTGAATCTGTTCAACTCGATAAAACTTATTGGGGGTGATGTGTATCTTGATGGCTAATGTTTCGGTCTACAAAAAATTTATTTATTTTAAGAGTGAAGCATTTAAAAAGAAACATATTTTATTGCAACAGTAAAGTCTAAGTAATGTAACATTTTTTGAAATTATTATATAATTTAGGTAAACTAATTTAGTAATTGTAAAAACAAATAATTTAAAATTTAAATTTGAATTAAGGGTCATGGTTTGATCTATTTTTCTCCCCCAATCTCAAGTTCATGTAACTTTTTGAATCTAATCTTCTCTTATTACTAATTTTACCTCTTGTTACTAATTTTACCTCTTAATTTTATTAGGAGATATTTGTTTAATACTCCTAATATTCTTTATCATATTATGGTTCCTACTTTGTTACATAGAAACACACTCAAGTAAACATTAACAACATAGAAGTTGATAAATAATGAACCAAATTAGAAATTTAGAAAAAAAAAGTTTGGTCATGCAATCTTGCTAAATCCAATTATTTTATAAGTCCACTAACTAATTATGGTATGGTCAACGCTAATTAATTAATTTAAACATGCAAAAAATGATAAATTATTTACAATGATATTAAAATAATAAAACAATTTAATTAGAGAGGGGAATAAAAATAAAAAAAATGCATTTAAAAGTAAGATTAAGTGTTCCAAAGGACATTACATTATAACTCTTAGAAGAGATTTAGTTACTCATAAATATGGTAAAAGTAAAGAAGACTAAGCACGCATGACAAAGTAAGTAAAGAAAAACATGTAATAGTCAAAGGTTCCATTCCTCCGCTCTGGATTATGCCTTGAGCCTTGCTAAATGTCCTTGGTACTCTTAGAGAGCTCTAGAATTGAGGAGAAATGCAAAAGGGGAGGGGGAGTGTGAGAGACTAGAGTTGTGGAATGATAGGATATTGGGATGATGCTATCTACTTCCTAGCTACTCCCTTTTTTATTATGCTAAGTTGGCCTTCCTAGTGGGCTTGTTCAAGCGTCCAAAGTGGAGCACAACCATGTTGTCCTTCTCATTGACTATGCACGATTGTGCTAAACGGAACATATTTTTGCTGAATGTCATTTATGCTGAATGTCATTTATGCTGAATGTCACTTATACTTGTGCACGAGTATGCTGAGTGGAGCCTAGCTATACTGAATGTCTTTGGGATGAGTACAGGTATGCAGAGTGGACTATGGTCGTACACGTTGATTTTGGAGTGGGTACGGACGTACTAAGTGGAGCTCGGCCTTGCTAGTATTACGTGGGTTTCCTTTCATTGGGATTGAAAATCTCAATTTTTGTAATCTTTCTTCTTTTGTTTGCTTGTGATTTTATATTGCATTAAGCTCAAAAAACAAAATGTGAATTTTGCGTAATAAATATTAAAAACAATAAAATTTTTACCTAAAAATCATTGGTAGAATTATTATACAAAATTCTAATTTACTAAGAAGTAATATAGTCAATAATTATAACGAAAAGTGGTTCAACCACACATAAGACCAATGAAATGTCCTTATAATTTTTTTTACAAGCAAAATATTGTTGATAGGAGTACAAAGTACTCCAACCCTTCGTCAAGTTATAAAGAGTATGTTAATACGTAGAAATACAATAAAGAGGGTTGATATACCAATTTTTTTTTGTACTTACAATATATGTGCAAAATATTTACTGTAGAAAAAAGTAACTAATATCTGCTAAGAACCATAAGCTTATTGGTAGATATTTCCCTCCTATCATGATTTTTTTTCATACTTAAGACTAAGATTCAAACTCTTAATATCTTGGTCAAGAGATACAAGTAGTTACCAATTGTGCCAACCAATATTGGTAGTAGATAGACTAACTAAGTAACACAAAAAAAAAAAAAACCTTTTTTCCTAAAAATCAAAACCATGACCAGATCTTAATAATAACCAGGATAGAATTAATATCAATTGAACCTCGTACGAAAAAATATCTTTTCCGTGGTTAAGGGACATATATTAGTTGCTAAGTAGGAAACTCATTCTCTAATATTATACGTTCAACCACAGGTTGGTTCCTGAATTTAATTGAGAACGCAATATCATTGTTATGTTTTATAAACGCAAGAACTATTTTTTTTAAGAGATTACATGTATATTTTTAAGAGATCGAGGCGTTCATGTTTTAGCCTTCAATGTACAGATTTTTTCAACTAAGCTAATGTTTTAATTATCCGATTATATTTATAATCCTATCTTAAAAAAAATTATCTTATCGCTATTTTAAAAAAACAATTTTTCTTTCTCTTTCTTATGAAAATTGAGTTATTGTCATTGAGATATATGGCTAGTTCTGATACTCCAATTTACAACGAAAAGCATTATTATGTTCCGGGAGACTTGTGTACATCACACACACAAATCCTTTAATTATGACAGTTTGAACACATGTCTCAAATTTACATCTTTATTCGAGTTCAATTGTGTGTAATGTTGGACTTTACAAACTACATAATTCTGATTGCCTCCCTATTTGTTATTTGGGGTTGCCAATTGGACCAACCCAAAGGCCCTCTACCTGGCAACCTGTTATTGACTCTTTGAAACAAAAAATGGTTAAATGCAAAGGTAGAAATGTTTCTTTTGGTGGCATAATAGTATTGTTGAAGTCAATCTTATCCAGTTTGTCTCTATGTTTAGGGCTCCAGAGAAGATTTTGAATGCCCTCATTGTGATTCAAAGATCTTTCTTGTGGGGGTGGAAAGGAGGAGAAGAAAAAATTGCTTGGATAAATGGAAGTGGAGATTATTAGTTGATGGTATAACAGTTTGGTATCCTCTTCTGAATTATTTACGGTAATTTGAAATCTTTCCACAACTTTAGTGTTGGTCATCTAGAAATTACTCATTGTGGTAGAAGACTTATGTGTTATTGAGAGTGACAAATTTGGTTTTCCACTTTGGTTTTCTAAGGAAGTGTCAAAGAAAATAGGAAATGGGAAAAATAGCCTATTTTTGGAATAATGTTTGGATAGGTGATAAAAGCCTAAAGATACACTATTCTCAATTGTTTCTTTTCTTGATAAAACAGACACAGTAAATGATGTGGGTGACTGGTCTGGAGATGAATGGAGTAGGAAGTGGAAGGAGGAGAAACCTTTTAGCATGGGAAGAGTGACAATTCGGTGAACGTAAAAACTTCCTATGTTCCTTTATGTAGAAATAGAGATAATGAGAGGATGTGAAGCCATGTACATCTTAAATTTATTAAGCTAAGTTCTGGTACAATTATTTGTGGGGTGATTTCAACCAACCTGGGAATTCTCATGTAAATGAATCTCTCTTAAAAAAATTTGGAAAAGTAGGGCACCTAAAAAACTCTTGAATTTTATTAGAAATTAAGGTCTTATCAACTGCCTACAAGGATGAACCTATTAAAGAGAAAGGGTGATAGATGAACCCATTTTTTATATTAATATCCCAAGCATAGCACAAGTTGTGCAAGGCTTGGCAGCAGGAGACACAGTAGAACAACTTTTAATTAGCATAGCCGCACCTCAATATAATACCAATTCTTCCCGACCTCCTTCCTGCAAACCAATTCCCCTCACAACCTGCATACCTATATCTAATAAATACAAAAACTAAAGTTGCATTCCCATTCATAACCACACCCCAAGACCAATTACCGAAAAGACATAAAAGACATTTTATCTATGTGTATGACCATCTTTTTTTATTGACATGTGTAAATGTGGACTGAATAAGTGAATATGCACCCATGTGGATATGTTTGATCGTTACATTAATATTGTAATTTACGAACCTGCATTCCTATTAAAAATAGTACTAAAATCACTTATAGAATTGCATTTAAATTTTGTACTTAAACGTATTCTCCCTTTTGTGTAAGTGTTGTTGGAGTATCCCTGATATTCCAAATAATATACGAGTATTTCTTTTCATATATATAAAGCCGTGGCCCATAATTATAACCCTAATTAGCCCTAATTGAGTAAGTGTAGTATAACATATTTAATTGAGTAATTAATTGTTGGAGGTGGCTAACGTCATAGGTGGAGGCACTTACGCAATCCTGGTGACGTCACTCTGCATATACGTTGTAGACCTTCATAGGTTGTGCTTGTAACTTGTGCACACAACGTCTTGGAGCGTGGAAAAGTTAGCACTTGTCCAAGAGCTTGTCTCGAGATTCCGAATTAATAGTTGAATTTCTCTTAATTAATTATTAGTTAAATGCAGGTGGCGGGTTTCACCTATTTTTCCACACACAAAAGTAAAAAATAAAATAAAATAAAAAACTTAAAAAACTAATTCGTGATGGTCGGCTGTGTGTAATGGATTAATAAAGCTTTGGATCGCAGAAGGGCAACAGAAACGCTTATCAGAGGACGCGAGTTTCCGAACCAACTTTGTTAGCTAAACAAGTGATCATGGAGGAGAAGTGCTGCCATTTGCTCAAGATCTTGTGGTTCATGAATACTCTGATTCTGATCTCTCATAAATACCCTTTTGCTTTTTAATAGCTTTTTTTTTTTTTTTTCCTTCCAACGACGTGGTCTCAGCTATGAATGAGAGCGATTCATTCCTTGATGATAGACAAACAGACTATTTGGAACGATGTTGCAAGTGCTCCAAAATTCAAGACATGGAGGTAACTATTGATATTAATTTTTGGTAAGTACATTTTACTTATCATAGCAATAGTATATTTACTTTTATTTGGTTGGTGATTTCTTTTTTAAAAAGAAAAATTATTACGATGTGGTTTGAAGTAATGCATGGCTATACCCAAATAATGTAAAAATTAAGTTACTTGTGTTTTTTATGGAAATCATTGATATTTTTTTATAACATAATTTTTTTATATTTAAGTCAAATTTTAATATTTTAATTAAAAAATACAAGTAGTTATATATTAAGTAATATTGGTTAGTCACTTATATTGTTGTTAATAAGTATCAAACTTTAATTTATTGACAATAATCCTAATGTTATTGTGATATATATATATGAATGAAGATAATATTCATATTTATATAAAATTTTCCCTTAGCATTTATTTAAGGATTTTCAGGATTATATACATTGTTTTAATTGACCTAAACAAATCATTCCATTAATTTTAGAAATAACGTTTCGAATACTTGTAATTAATTCACTCATCATTTTTTTTTCTAGACGAAGGATTTTGATGGCTCAGTATTATCTATTTAACCACCTTGATTTCTGTCAAATCCAAATAATTATTCATTTCTTAAAAAAAATCACTTCTTACAACTCGTGGAAATAATTATTTGTAACAAATAGTAGTTCTATAATTTTATATAATTGATCTGCACTATCTTTCTATTAATTATTTTATAGAGTTTGCAAAATGTGACATGGATTAAGGAAAAAAAAACGGTTTGTCCTGCACGCTATTTTCATGAATCACATTTTCATTGCTCATTTTTTAAAATATTTTTTGGTATTCTATAAGAAAAATATATATTAAGTTAAAATAAGTTTGATAGTTTTTGGATCTATTTATTACTAGCCCAACTTGACCTACCTACTACATTGAGGCAAGTCAAATTGATTTGATTCTTTTCTACCACATATTTAAGAGTCTTGCCCATCAAGTTGTATATATATTTTCAACTCTGTTATTTTATTTACAAAATGAAAAAAGTATTAAAAGATTTTTACAATATAATTTTAAGATATTAAATATATGTATTTTTAATACAATACTTTATAATAAAATAAAAGCAAGATAAATAAGAAAATTTTGTAAGAGAACAAGGAGTGATTCAGTGATGATAAGTTCTCAACATGAATTCAAGTACAAGGACAATCTATTTGATAGAAGAAAACCAAAATTTACATAAAATTTGAGAATTAGGAGTTTCCCAATTACAGAGTACACCATAAAGCTAGCTAGGAAATTTAACAACACATTATACAGAGGGAAACCAAAAACACAAAAAAGTGTATAAAGAGAAAAGGTGAAAGAAAATATGTTAAAAATGAGATACTTATTTCTAATGCGTGAAACCTCCTTTTGTTGACTTTGCTCCGGGTGTTAACCTCTGGGAGTAAGAGATAAAAAAACAAAAAAATAAAAAGCAAAATGCCTCCTCAATTTTCATTCTTTCCCTATTTATAAAGAAACTTGGGAATTAGAACGAAGTAGTAACATGTATGGTCGTACGTAACAAAGCATAGACAAGCTAAGGAGTATAAACAAAATATGATATAGAGACTTCAAACCCTAACACAATTGTGCTTTGTTTAGTCAAGTCGTGTTCCTTTTCTTGTGTGAGGATGTGCTTCCTTCCTTCTTGCATAGATGTGCTCCAAATAAGATGTAAAATCATCAAAATTAAGCACAACCATGCTCTTTTTTATTAGCTTGGAGTTAATCTTAATTACACTAAAAACCTTGAATTTGGACTCGTTTTAGCGATTTTCTTGGTACTTTTAACATTTATATCAAACTACGAAAAAAAAGATGCAATATAAATAAATAGAATAGGAAAACAATAATCCCCCCTCAAAACTACTCAAATAACATGCAAAATAATGGTTTATTCAATTCTCTAGGCAACCTTTGGGTCTTTTCAATTTGTGCTTCTTTTTTGCCTTTTCATTTCTTCAACATCATCTTCATCTCCATTGTTACATCTTATAGGTTCCACCACTCAAAACCACAAACTCAACTCAAATTTTCTACCACAACTTAAGTTCTTGTCTGGGCTCATCATTCTGGAACCACCAATATTGAAAGTCATGCACTTAAATGACATAACTGTGGTCAAAGAATGGTCAAAGAGTGGTCAAAGAAAATAAAGAAAGGAAAATACTTAATCAATTTCAATTTTGTTATTCAATAAACTGAAATTCATATAGATGTTTACTAATACATCAAATGCAAAAGCTATCTCTAGTTACATGTGCGATAGTACAGAAAATACTTTTTAAAATAGTGATATAATATGATATAAAATACAAACTTTGATAACAACTGAGATAATAATTTCTCATGCTCTGGATGACTTCATTCCTCTAGAAATACTTCATTTATGCTCTATATTCTCTACCATTTTAACCATAAATTTGAAAAGTATACTTTAGCATTGCATTTAATTCTTGTTCTATTTTCTTTTTCTTAACATTAATATTGTTGTCTAGAAATAGGAACTTCAATAACCGATTGAATAATTTTAACCAACCTTCACATCCTCCAACATTAATATAGTTCCTTCCCTGCAATAAAAAAAACATAATATTAAAATTAAAATTATTTAAAATAATTATTCTCTAACATAAAAAATTAACCTATTTATATCTGAATTAATTTTAAATATTATCTAAATTTATATTTTAAATATGATTGAAACATACTAGACGATACAGTCATATTTGAAAGCATCACTTAACTCACCCACCGCCATTTTTGTACATTTATCATTTTATTTGTAACGCATAATGAATTTTATATTGAACCAATTTTCCATCATTTTACCATTGAAAGCGAGAAATTTACTTCCCTTATTTTCAACGATCTTTACTCAATATTGAGCCACGTGAGCCTAGAGATTGATTTTTTTTTATTAATCTTTTATTCTTTTTATTATTTTATATTTGAACCATCTATAAGCCCATACTAAAAAAAACAGAAAATAATCTGAGAATTCAACTAAATAAATAGTATATGCTATAAGGTATTTTACTTTGTCTGAAATTCAAATAAATAAATAGTTATATAAATTTAGAATAAAAAATAATACTTTTAACTATAAAGAAAATATGTAGAATTTATTTATAAGAATTAAAATAAACAATTCATATTTTTACAGAAAAGAATTCATATAAAAATATTTAAGTTGTAAAAACAACTTAAGTTTGAGACGAAATTATTTTAACTTAAACAAAAAAATTTTAAAATAGTATCAAATTAAGCAGAGATAAGCATCTCAAAATTGTAAGGCACCACAAGAAAGGTCTTCGTTTTCAAATTAAAATTTTTTTATTGTTACTGAAAGTTATAAGAATATAGGCAAATTTAGTCCTTAAAAGTTTGTGTATACAATGTAATACTTAAAAAATATATTTTTATAAGTAAAGTGTAATTTATGAAAAACAAAAGAAGCAAGCTGAATATTAGGATAAGAATGGCATGATTCAGCATTGGTCTGATACACGAACCCAATCTGTTCTGTTCACATACTCGTTTTTACACACCAGCCCACTAGCAAAGAGCAAGGGGTTTTGCTTGTAGGCCTGTCAAGTTCATCAGGCCCCTACTGATGAATGATAGGATCGATTCAAAGCAAAGTAAATGCTACCTGAAGACTTAAATGAATAGCCATCGCTGTTAAGAACAACCAAGTTCTGGTCTTTGACATCAAAAAAGAAAGTTGTAATAACCAAAGGGACATGAGAGTTTTGTCCTAGCTTCATGCTCGATCATACGACTTAATTGGACCATCCATCCCTAGTAATATAGAGACCCGTTTCCGTTCCATACTTTTGACAACTTCAAACAATTACACGTTACATTTTTCTTCTATTTCTGCCTATTTTTTCCCTATAAATCCCATCTTCAACGTTCTAAACAAAGACCATAAACCAAACACTAACGTTTTTGGCTGTGTGAGCAATTTGTGCATTAATTATTTCTGAGAACAAGAGAAAATCCACTTTAATTTGGTTTGTTGTTCATGGCTCTTGCTGCTGGTAGCTCTACAGCACTGCTGCAATCGTCCAAGTCTAGCTTACAAAATTCTATGATAATGACTGAAAGGAGAGGCTAGGGAGTGTTCTACAATCGAAAAGAAGACACCATGGAGGTGGAGGACATGATCCACAAACGAATAGCGTAGGACTACTCAAAAGCACAACAAATAATCTTTAAATTGAGGACATTTTAGTTACCAGTCAGCAGAGTCTCAATGAAGACGTGAAGGAAAAAATGGAAAGAATTGGTGATTTATAGTTCAAGTTGAAATAAGTAAGAATTGAGTCTTCACCGTTCTCTACATAAGTGACCATTCTGATACTAATACAGATAACAAAATATTATGACTTACGAGCTGTGTACATCTCTTAATTTTTATTTGTATTTTCCTTCGAAATTTGATTTCATCGTGATCTCAACAACTGTACTCATGTACAGTAATGAATGGCTGTTGTTGTATTATAAATTTATTTGTATATTGTGTATTAAAGTTAATCAATTATTTAAAAAATGAATTATTAAATATATTCATTTGAAGATTATTATTTAATAAAATGATTCTTAATTTAATAAGTATTGTATACTTTAAGAGAATAAAATATGCGTTCATCATAACTATTGATAACAATGAAGATTTCGCATCATTAATTTCAAAGTAAAAAAATACAAGGGCAATATAATTTTTCCCATTAATTTATAAATATTTAAAATAAAATATGTGATTTTTTTAAAAGTAAAAAAATACAATTACAGTACCAAAATTCAAACCTAAAATATTGCACAAACTGTCTGCCTCTAAAATAAGTAATATTTATAATTTATGAGGAAACATAAGTGCGGTATGCATATCATCACGGGTTATCAGATCGTCTAGCCACGGAGATGTAGAATTGTTATAGACAAAAGAAAGAAGAGAGGATATTGACTATTTCAAATTGAAGTGACATCAACAAATTATTTACTTTATTTACGTTGATTATCATTTTGGGTGTTTCTGAAGGCCAACTTGTATAGTGGTTCTACTAATTTGATTAATTATACATCAGTTAAGTCAACACACTCATAAGAATCCCTGTCTATAGACAAGGCGATTAATATATAAACATGGACATACATAAATCAATATATGGCAAACGTGGATCTTAAGCAAAGTGGACCTATTTGATTAAAACAATACAAAACATGTACAAGAACAATTTCGTCAAGAGAGTTATGCTTTAATTGAAAAACAGGAATCAATTAATTGTCAGCATTTTTTTCTCTTATATTAAACCATTTTCTCACTTCAATCCGATTATAATTAGTGTTATAGTAAACTCTTCTCCTGTCATTAATTCTTTCACTCCACTAGTAATGGATGGAGAAGATACTTATAAAAGATATTCGGAACTCAAGTCAATCTATCTATTTAGTATTTTTTTTATTATTAAAAAATATATCTTTTATTTTTATTCTTTTTATTTTATAGTGTTTTATGGTATTAAATATATTTTATTTTACATTATGGTATATTTTTCATTATGTGGATTAAATATTTTTTATTGGGAATATTTTTGTTATTATTATAATATGTATTTTTTAATCGTTATTTGTTGGTTTTCGGCCACTAAAATCTTCTAAAGTTTTGGAAACTTCAATGCATATCTTATTTTCAGATCCCCAAAAGACCCAACTTGTTCTTGAACTCATCTAGTATAGCATTAATATAACTATTTTTTAACTTTAGACTAAACTTTTGATGAATATCATTTAAGCTAATTAACCTAGCTATCACGGTATATGAATTAATAAATTAGATTTTTAGGAAGTGCAGTGAATTAAATTCTTGGAGACCTTTGCTTCTTGTTTTTCTAAAATTTATAGTCTTTTAAATGTTTTATAAAGATCAATTTTATAAGAATTAAAATAAACAATTCATAAATAAAGAGAAAAATCTTCATGTAAAATATTAAATTTTTCGGAAGAAATTAATTGTTTTAACTTCAACAAAAATTTAAAAGTAATCTCAAAATTAAAAATTAAGTAGAGATGAGAGCATGGAAAAATGAAAAAAAAAACATATAAATTGTATTTGTTTTCAAAATTAGCTTTTTTATTAGAGTAAATACTTATAATATGTAAACTTAGTACTTAAACGTTTGTGTATACAATGTAATACTTAACATATTCTTTTTTATAAGCAAAGTGTAATTTATTAAAAACAAAAGAAGAAAACTGAATATTAGCATAAGAAATGCCATGATTCAGCATTGATCTAATGCAAAGGCTCCCAAATGAAACAAGCACAAAACCAGAACATAATACTTAAAATTGTTAAATCAATGGCAAAAGAATAACCATATTACTTTTTTTGAATCAAATTATATATTTACTCGTTTTATATATTACTAGGATAAAAGAGACACTGTGTGACTCTTTGTATTTTTAAAAAATAATAAAAAAAATAAAAAAGAGAAATAGTAATAGTAAAATAATTGTAGGTTATTTGTAAAGTGTAATTAAAGGAGGTGAGAAGTAGAATAAAAAATAGAATAAAAATTAAATAAAAATAAGATAGTAGCTAGATAGAATTAATAGTTTATGGAAATAGTTATAATGACAAAATGGAGTTAAAAAAATGTGTAAACCAAAATCTCATCTACTTTCACTTGCAATTATAAATAAACAAATAAGAGACTTATAATTTGATCAACCATAAAAAAGTTGTAAATATGTTGTGAAAAGGAGGTGTAGACAAAAACAAAAAACGATAAGGAAATACATGGTCCATTATTGCGAATTATTCATACGCTACGACAAACAAGTGCCATTGGACCATCCATCTACAGAAATATAGAGACCCGTTCCAATCCATACTTTTTGATAACTTCAAACAATATTACACGTTACAATTTTCTTCTATTACTGCCTACTTTTTCCCTATAAATCCCACCTTCAAGGTACCACTACACCAAGACCATAAACCAAACACTATCGTTCTTGGCTGTGTGAGCAATTTGTACATTAATTATTTCTAAGAAGAGAAAATCCACTTAAATTTGATCTGTTGTTGTTCATGGCTCTTGCTGCTGGTAGCTTCATCCACATACCACTGCTGCAAACTTCCAACTCTAGAGCACATATTGATATGACGACTACCGAAAGGGGAGGAAGTGTTCTACAAACGGAAAGAAGACAAAACGGAGGAAGAGGAAATGATCAACAAACCAATAACATAGGACTACTCCAAAGCACAACAACAAAGAGAGAGAGTGATCTACAAAGGAAAAGAAGACACCAAGGAGAGGGAGGAAGCGATCCACGGATCAATTAATAGCGTAGGACTACTCAAAACCACAACAAATAATCTTCAAAATTCATGACATTTTAGTTACCGGTCCGCAGACTCTCAATGAAAGCATGGAAAGAATTGGTGATTTATAGTTCAAGTTGAAATGTAATTAAATAGGTAGTTTGAGTTATATACAATAAACTAAGCATGTTATAAAATGAAAGAAAAAATGCATGACTTCGTAAATATGAGGTATTGAGATCACCTGTTTCTAAGAGTCTGTCTCCTTTGTCTTTCCATATTGAGCCACTTAATTTAAAAATTACACCTCAAATATTTAAATTTTAACACCGTTAATTACTTTGTTGATCTGAACAACTGAGCCATTCACTAACCCTTCCTCCTTCCCCTCCAAATCCAATAGCACCGCCTCGCCGTGCTGGCGGAGATTTGTTTTGCCAAACCGGGTCTTTGCAAAACGACTAAAAGGACTGCAATAAGAAGGCTACTTACCTCACCATAACAATGGAATTATTCTTATTTTTTTAAATTTTTAATTTTTTAGTTTATGGTCACATTATTAGTTTATTCTTTGCTATCATACCGTTGTTTCTAATAATTCTACAATATTACCGATTAATTTCTTACATATTTTTAATTTAATTTTTATATATATTTTTAAAATAATTGTTAAAATTGATACTATAATGGTAAGAACTATATCAATAACATTTGTATATATTATCATAACTGATTTAATAAATGTTACTTATAAAAAACAAATTAGGAATATTTAAGATGTATAAAAACTAAATTATATGTTTGATAAATAGTTTATTTTTAAAACTAAAATTAAATCATAAAAATTATTTCTACTGACTAAAAATTTCATAAAAAGTTAATTTTATATCATGCAGTATATATTTTGTACAAATTTAAATTATGCATTTCATTGAACAACCAAATAAAAATTATACATTTCATTCATACAGGTAAATAATAAATATCATAACTTTTGTATTTCAGTATAATAAAATTATAAATATTTTTATATTATTTTTTACATTTGTACGCTTTTTAAAATAGTCTAAGACCCAAAAGGAAAACAAAGAAGAAAAAACTTTTTAAATAAATATATAAAATAAATATAAAAATAGCATAAAACAATGAATTTAATAAATATTTACTGTTTATATAAAGTTTTTATAAGATCAAATAATTAAAAATTATATTTAATATAATTTTAAATAATAATTATTAAAATTAACAAACTTATTAGATTTAATTATTTCTTATTAAAAATATTTATATATATAACTAAAAATATATTATTACATATAATTTTTAAACTATATTTATATATAATATTATATTAAAATATAATTAAAAATACATGCATATATATATGTGTTGATGTATATAAGATATTAATATAAATTTAAAAAATTATTTAATTTTTTATTTTTTACATATAATTATTAAAATAGATCTTACAGTTACATCTTTTCTATTTCTCCACAATCAATTATAATTCATATTTTTATCTTTTCCTTCCTTTTTATTTATGAACAAACAAACACACCCTAAGCGTATGCTATTTTCTCTAAAACAAAAGAGAGATAATAGTTATTCATTTAGAAAGATCCAAACACGAAAGACGAGAAGATAACAATGTTGAAAGCAACATCTCAACATCTTCTGACGAACGCAACGTGTTCGTTTATGTTCCGTAAAATATATGTTTTGATAATTTTAAATAATTATATTTATGATTTTTAAAAATTATTTAAAACACACATAAAAATATATTTTAATATTGATATTTTAATATTTATTAATTATACACGTTGAAGAATTAAAATAATATTATTAAAATGTTCTTTAAGATAAAGTTAGATTTTAATGTATTTCACTTTCTATTTTATTAACCTTAAAAAATAATTCATAATTAAATATATTTTTTGAAAATAACTAAATAGATAAAACACTTCAAATTAATTTTTATAAAAAAACTAAAATAAAATTTAAATTTAGATCTTATAAAAACAATCGAGAATATAAAAGATGAATTTACTATATTATTATGTGCATGTATATAAAAGAAAAGAGAAATAATAGTAACATATTTCTAATACGCTTTTTCACTGTATTTTTATTATTAATTGAATTTTTTAACCAATCATAAAAGTATTGTTTTCAGCTTTTATAACCATCAAATATAAATTTTATGGTCGAATATCTCTACTGTAGAGAGATTCCTGCAAATGATCGAAGCGTCATAAACCCACAAGTAAAATACAAAAAAATAGAAAATATTTAAGAAAATATTGAGTTTTAACTGATAAATGAATAATTTAGTATTAATAAAATATTAAATATAAAAATATAAAAATTCATGTTTTTCCATCTTCTCTCTTTGGTTCTTCACTTTGTTATTTGTTAGTTTTATTCTCATTTATTAAAGTTTTCTTTACCTTTTGATGGAGGGTGTATTTTTAAAAATCTTTTGTGAGATGAGCTACAGGACCTACATAGAGAACAATGACAACAAACATATGGGATAGTCTACAAGCATAAAGTGAGTGCAAAAAGGTTAATTCCATACAGGAATTGATTAAACTCAATTTTAGACTTTAATGTTAGTTGTTTATATTAAAAGGGTTAACTTTATGTATTTTGAGAAAATTAACATAATTACTAAATATAATGTAATTATTAGTAATAAAGCTTTTTTACAATTTAATGGTGCTTGTTTGTTCTATAAATTTATTCTCACATATCAAACTACTATCAATAAGTGGTTATTTAAGAGTTTTGTTATAAAAAATGATTAGTTAGGTGATATCTATCTAGTTAATTAAGTCTTCTTCCAAAAACATAATATATTGACATTATATTTTTCAAGTTGTACCTTTTAGAAGTATTATTTTACATAAATAAGTGAGTAATGTTTATACTAAAACATTCACTAACACTAACTTGCTTGACATGATGTATAACTCAGCTTGAGACTTTCATAGTTAATTAGTTATAGTAAAATGGTTAACTCAACATAAATATTGGTCAATGTTGTTATTCTGATAAATTTGTCAAAATTTCCAAGTGTAATGCAAATTATGGACATTAATACATTTTCCTGTGGTAGTTCTGTCACCTACAAAATTATCCTCACATGTGAGAGTAAAACATACATCACTTGAAGTATCATTTGTTCATAATTACATGCATAATTTTGATACTAAAACATTCACAAAGAATGACTTGACATGAAATGTAAAACTTAATTTTAGACTTTATTGGTTAATTGTTCATATTAAAAGGGTTAACTCCATGTAGGAATTGATTAAGGTTCTTATTTTGACAAAAATGACATAATTACTGAATGCGATGCAAATTGTGGCAAATAAAATATTTTCACAACTTAATGATATTTATTTATCTTACAAATTTATCCTCACTTGTCATACTAAAATTGATCAATAAGTGGTCTTTTAAGTGTTCAATAATAAAAATGGTTAACTGTATGTAAATAAATGGTTAACCATGTGTTTTTTCTGATTAATTAAATCTTCTTCTAAAAACAAAATTGACATTATATTATTCAATTTAATTACACATTTTGGAAGCATCATTTTACATAAGTAAGTGAGTATTGTTTACACTAAAATATTTACTAACAGTGACTTTCTTGCCATGTAATGCACACCTTAGCTTTATATTTTTGTTTTTAATTGATGATAATAAAGTGGTTAACTTAGCATAGGCATTCGTCAATGCTATTATTTTGATAATTTTGTCAATACCTAACTGTGCACGATGCAAATTGTCGACAAATAACACTTATTCATGCAATAATTGTTTTGGTCATAAAAAATGATTAAGTGAATGTAAATAAATTATTAACCATGTGCTTTATTTGATTATGATTTCTTCCAAAAATAAAATTGATATAATTCAAATTGTACCTTTCGGAAACATCGTTTTAGATAAATAAGTGAGTATTTTTTTCTACTAAAACATTTACTAAGAATGACTTGTTTGATGTGTAATGTATAACTCAGTTTTAGACTATCATGATTAATTGGTCATAGTAAATGGTCATAATAAAGTGGTTAACTAAATATAGACATTAGTCAATGATATTATTTTGATAAATTTTTCAAAATACCTAAGTGTGATGCAAATTGTAGAAATAAAACTTGTTCATATTGTAGTTGTTTCACCTATATCCTCACATGTAAGACTATAATTCTTAAGCATTATGTTATAAAAATGGTTAACTGAATGCAAAACATGGTTAATCATGTGTTTTATTTGTTTAATTAAAACTTCTTTCAAAAACAAAATTGACATTATATTCTTCAAGTTGCATCTTTTGGAAACATCATGTTACATAATAAAATAAGTAATTTTTACTCTAAAACATTCATTGAGAATAACTTGCTTGTCATGTAATACATAACTCAGTTTTAGACTTTGTGGTTAATTGGTCATAGAAATTAGTTAACTTACTATATCCATTAGTTAATAGTATTATTATGAAAAATATGTTAAAATACTCAAGTACAATGCAAATTATAAATAATAAAATTTGTTAACACTAAAATTATGTCACCGATAAATTTATCTTTACACATAAGACAATAATTAATCATTAAATAGTTATTAAATATTCAAATATATATATATATATGATTAATTAACTATAATTAAAATGTTAATAATATATTTTGCTTGGTTAATTTTGCTTTCTTCTAAAAATATAAATACATTATATTTTTAAAATTGACATTCACTAACTATTCATTACATGACACGGAGATGTAGAATTGTTCAAGCTCACAAACAAAGGGAGGATATACTCAACTATACTCGTCTACTTTGCCGTACAATTGTACCAAAAAAATACGACACTTAACCGTGGACCAAATTGACTTTCGTAATATTTTATAAAACTGAGAAATTAATTAAGGCCCAGACAAAAGTTAATTTATTACATGATAACAATATCAATGCTCGGTATGTGGGGAAACCTGCAGCAAGCACGTTGACATGGCCTTTCATCGTCACGGACTCCATTCAATGATTGACTATTTCAATTTGAAGTGACATCAACAAATTATTTACTTTATTTCCGTTGATTGTCATTTTGGGTGTTTCTCAAGGTCCGCTTGTATAGTGGTTCCACTAATTTGATTAATTATAGAACACTCAAGTCAACACACTCATAAGAATCCCTGTCTATAGACAAGGCAATTAATATATAAACATGGACATATATAAATCGATAGATGGCAAACGTGAATCAATATATAAAACAATACAAAACAAGAACAATTTTGTCAAGAGAGTTATGCTTTAATTGAAAAACCGGAATCAATTAATTGTCAACATCTTTTATCCCTTAATAAACCCTTCTTTCAGCCACTAGTTTCTTCACTTGATTAGTAGTGGATGGAGAGATCACTTGCAAAAGATATTTTTACGTTGAAGTCAATTTTTATATTTTAAATGATTTTTTTTTATTTTTAGAAAAACATATCTTTTGTTATTCTTTTCTTTTTTTTTATAGTGTTTATGGTGATAAATGTATTTTATTGTACATTATGACATATTTTTTGTTTTGTGGATTAAACATATTTTATTTTAAACCTTTATCTTATTATTGCAATATGTATTTTTTAATCATTATTTGTTGGCCACCAAAATCTTGTAGGACTTTGAGAACTTTGATACCCGTCTTATTCTTAAGTGAGGAAAAGGTCTAACTTGTTCTTGAACTCCTCTAAGACACCATTAATATTTTGATCAGAACTATTTTTTACTTTAGACTAAACTTTCATGAATATCATTTCAGTTAATTATCCTAGCTATCACGGTAGATGAATTAATAAATTAGATTTTTAGGTGGTGTAGTGAATTAAATTCTAGGAGACATATGCTTCTTGTTTTTCTAAAATTTATAGTCTTTTAAATGTTTTATAAAAATCAATTTTACATATATAATTTAAATATTAAATACATTATTAATATGACTTTTGATAATATTTAAAAAAATTTATAAAAATATAAAAAAAATTATCTATTAATTTTAATAATATTTTAGTAAATGTTGTATTTGAATCATAAGCATAACAAAATATCACTAATATTTTATTTTTATTATATATTGTTAAGAAATATTATTAATAGAAGTATTGATAATAATTTTAATTTTTTTACTAAAAAATATATATATAGTATTGATATATAAATATGCATTTTAAAATTTTTAATCAGACATGATTGATAAACATATAGTAAGAAAACAGTAGCCGTTTCCTAAAGATTATTAGTATGCATGATTTTATTCATATTGTTGATAAACATTCCGTGCGTCGTAAAAGTATTGTTAAATATAGATAAAATAAAAATAAGTCATGTTTGAAAAAATTTAAATCCTAAAAATATCTATAACTAATTTAAATTTAAAAAAATACTTTAAACTATAATAGAAATATGTTGGATTTATTTATAAGAATTAAAATAAACAATTCATAATTGGAGAGAAAAATCTTCATATAAAAATTAAAATTTTTGGATGAAATTAATTATTTTAACTTAAACAAAAATTTTTAAAGTAATCTCAAAATTAAAAATTAAGCAAATATGAGCATGTTAAAATGAAAAAAGAAAAAACACCATAAAAATGGTAATTTTTTTCAATATTAACTCTTTTATTAGAGTAAATTTGCTACTGATAGTTATAAGAATATATGTGAATTTAGTCTAATTAAACATTTGTGTATACAATGTAATACTTAAAATATATTTTTTTTATAAGCAAAGTGTAATTTATTAAAAACAAAAGAAGAAAGCTGAATATTAGCATAATAAATGCATGATTCAGCATTGGTCCTATACATAGGCTCCCAAATGAAACAAGAACAAAACCAGAAGAGAATACTTAAAATTTTTAATTCAATGGAAAAAGAATAAACTATTACTTTTTTGAATCAAATTATATATTTACTCGTTTTATATATTACTAGGATAAAAGAGACACTTTGTGTCTCTTTATATTTTAAAAAAATAATAAAGAGAAATAGTAAAAGTAAAATAATTGTAAGTTGTTTGTAAAGTGTAATTAAAGGATGTGAGATGTAGAATAAGAAAGAGAATAAAAATAAGATATTAGATATAATTAATAGTACATAGAAATAGTTGTAATGATAAAATGGAGTTAAAAAATGTGTAAACCAAAATCTCATTTCATTTCACTTATAACTATAAATAAAGAAATAGCTAAGAGACTTAAAATTTTAAATCAACCATAAAAAAGTTGTGTATATGTGTTTTGAAAGGAGGTGTAGACAAAAATAAAAATAGATAAAAAAATACATGGTCAATTAATGCGAATTATTCATATGCTACGTCAAACAACAAGTGCCATTGGACCATCCATCCACAGAAATATAGAGAGACCCGTTCCGTTCCATACTTTTGACAACTTCAAACAATATTACACGTTACAATTTTCTTCTATTACTGCCTACTTTTTCCCTATAAATCCCACCTTCAAGGTACCACTACACCAAGACCATAAACCAAACACTAACGTTCTTGGCTGTGTGAGCAATTTGTACATTAATCATTTCTGAGAAGAGAAAATCCACTTTAATTTGATCTGTTGTTGTTCATGGCTCTTGCTGCTGGTAGCTTCATCCACATACCACTGCTGCAAACTTCCAACTCTAGAGCACATATTGCTATGACGACGACCGAAAGGGGAGGAAGTGTTCTACAAACGAAAAGAAGACAAAACGGAGGAAGAGGAAATGATCAACAAACCAATAACATAGGACTACTTCAAAGCACAACAACAAAGAGAGAGAGTGATCTACAAAGCAGAAGAAGACACCAAGGAGAGGGAGGAAGTGATCCACAGACCAATTAATAGCGTAGGACTACTCAAAACCACAACAAATAATCTTCAAAATTCATGACATTTTAGTTACCGGTCCGCAAAGTCTCAATGAAAGCAATGAAAAGAATTGGTCATTTTTAGTTTAAGTTGAAATGTAATTAAATAGGTAGTTTGAGTTATATACAATAAACTAAGCATGTTATAAAATGAAAGAAAAAATGCATGACTAGGTAAATATGAGGTATTGAAATCACGTTTTAACAGTTCGTCTCCTTTGTCTTTCCATATTGAGCCAATTAATTAAAAAATTACATCTTAAATATTTAAATTTGAACACCGTTAATTACTTCCTTGATCTGAACAACTGACCCACTCACTAACCCTTCCTCCACCGATCCCCAGCCCTCCCCCTCCAAATCCTCTAGCACCGCCTCGCCATGATGGCGGAGATTCGTTTCGCCAAACCGGGAAAGATCGACACTGCGCCGCGCTGGCCGAGATCACCATTACAAGAAGGCTACATACCTCACCATAACAATGGAAGCATGTTTTTCCAAAATTATTTCTGGACTTATTTTTTTTAATTAATTTTTAACTTTTTAGTCTTTTTTATTATTGATATACTAAATGTTTTATTTTTTATTAATTATACACATTAAAGAGTTAAAGTAATATTTTAAAAATGTTCTTTAAGATAAAGTTAAATTTTCATATAACTTAAAAGATATTAATGTATTTCATTTATTAGTTATTATTTTTTTATCTTACAAAATAATTCATAAATAATTAAAGATATTTTTGTAAAAAAATAATTAAATAGATATGGAGGATATGAAAAAAAAAAAAGAAAAATAATTGTTCAACCAATTATAAGCGTCTAGACCTAGAGAGGTAGAATTTGTGAAATTAAAAGAAAGAAGGGAGGATATAGTGAACTGGACTTGACCGTCGACCAAATTCACTGTCCATGTCTTTTTCATAATCAGTGACACGAATTCGATCAGAACCTGAGTTAGTAGGAGTAATTTATTTTGAAAATAAAAATATTATTATTACATAATAAAAATAAAGATATAAACATTAAATTCATAAAGTTTTAATATATCGTACATGTAGGTCCGCCATGAAGCATAATATTATTCTATAAAAAGCTGAGAAAGTAACAACTCGGATGTTTATTTAACTACATGATATGTCAGTGCTAATTATGTGGGAAAGCAGCAAGGACGTTCACATGTTCATCCTCGCGAACCTCATTCAATAATTTGAAGTGACAGCAACAAATTGTTCACTTAACATATATATTGTCATTTTCGTACATTGATTTGACTTTGATTGATAAATAATCATTTTGGTGTTTAATCATAAAAAAATATTAATTGATATAAATAAATTATTAACTATATGCTTTGTTAGGTTAATTAAGTATTCTTCTAAAAATAAAATTTACATTACATTATTAAACTTAAACATTTTGGAACCATCAATTTATAGAAATAAGTTGAGTATATTCTACACCAAAATATTTACTAACATTGTGCATAACTTAATTTTAGGTTTTTATTATTATTTGGTTATAATAAAATGGTTTATTTAGTATAAACATTGGTCAATGCTATTATTTTGATAAGTTTGTCAAAATATCTAAATATGACGTAAATTGTCAACAAATAATACTTATTCACACAATAGTTGTTTTGATCATAAAAATAATTATCAGAATGTAAATAAATGGTTAACTATGTGCTCTATTTGATTAATTAAGGTTTCTTCCGAAAATAAATTTGATATCATTCAAATTGCACTTTTTGAAAGCATCATTTTAGATAAATAAGTGTGTATCTTTTGTACTAAAAATTCACTAACATTAATTTACTTGATGTATACTTGTTTATGTTGTAGTTGTTTCATCTATATCCTCATATGTAAGACTATAATTCTTAATCATTATGTCATAAAAATGATTAACTAGATGTAAATAAATGGTTAATCATGTATTTTATTTGTTTAATTGAAGTTTCTTCCAAAAAAAATTGACATTATACCCTTCAAGTTGCTTGTCATGTTACATAAATAAATGAGTAATTTTTCCTTTAAAACATTCATTGATACTAACTTGGTCGTCATGTAATGCATAACTCAAATTTAGACTTTGTGGTTAATTAGTAATAGTAAATTGGTTAACTTACTATAAACATTAGTCAATAGTATTATTTTAATAAATTTGTTAAAATACCCAAGTGCAATGCAAATTGTAGATAATAAAGTCTATTCATGTACACTGTAGTTATTTCACCTACAAATTTATCTTCACACGTGAGATTATAATTGGTCATTCAATGGTTATTTCAATGCTCAAACATATACATGATTAACTAATTATAATTAAAATGTTAATAATGTATTTTGTTTGCTTAATTTTGGCTTCTCCTAAAAATATAAATTGACATTGTATTTTTAAAGTTGCACCTTTTAGAAGCACCATTTTACGTAAATAGTTGAGTAATTTTAATACAAAAGCATTCACTAACTATTAATTATATGACATACAATGCAAAATTCACTTTTAAACTCATGTGGTTTATTGTTCATATTAAAATGGTTATCTCAATATAGACATTGGTCAATGTTATTAGCATGTTAAATTTGTAGTTAAGGTGGGGTTTTATTCATGGGCCTCATTGAAACCTGCTTGGAAAAAAACTTTTTACGTATTCTTACATGGAAAAGTCGAGCGAGGAAAAAGAGTATCGCATGTCTGCAAGCAAAGTCTGCTAACTAAAGTAAAATTTTAGGTGTGTTGTGTTCCATGTCCTCAGAATGGGTATCCCATCTAGGTTCTCTAGTCGGTAGGCACTGTTGTCAAGCACTTCTCAAACCCTAAATGGACCTTTCCAATTGGCCGCAAGCTCTCCTTGCTCCTTTTTCTTCCTAACCTCCCCTATACATACTAGGTCGTCCTCCCTGAAGTCTTTTGGTCGTACCTTGGACATGTATCTCCTCACCACATGTTGTCGACATGCCTCTTGTTGTATACAGGCTTGTTCTCTAGCCTCTTCGATTAGGTCGAGGTTGGTTTAGATGGCGTATGAATTGTCGTTTGGGATTAAGTTGTTTCGCCTTAGCGAGGGCTCATCAACCTTGATAAGGATCATGGTGTCTGTCCTGAAGGCCAGTCAGAAAGGGGTTTTGCTGTTGTTGGTCTATAGGGTGAAATGGTACAACCAAAAGATGCTTGACAGCTTCTCAGCCCATGTCCCTTTTTCTTTTCCCAGTCATTTCCGTATTCCACTAAGTATGACCTTGTTAGCGACTTTGGCATGTTCATTTGATTGGGATGTTTGACTGAGCTCACTCTTAGGTTAATTCTGAGACCTTCATAGAATTCGCAAAGGGAATTGCTCACAATCTGGGTGCCATTGTCGGTTATCACCGAGTAAGGGAGTCAGTACCTATATATAAGGTTTAGGTGATGATGGTGGCTAACAGCTCGACCTTGATCCATTTGGTGAAGTAGTCCACTACTATGAGTAAGAATTTGACATGTCCCTTGGCCTTGTGGAATAGGCCTAAGATGTCCATCCCCCAGATGGAGAAGGGCCATGGAGATGTGACAAACTGGAGTTCTTTGGCCGGGGAGTGGTCGACATGTCCATGTGCCTAGCATTCTAGGCACCTACGTACATATTGCTTGCAATCTTGTTGCATGGTTAACTAGTAGTAGTCGACCCTTAGTACGCGGGAGGCGATGATGCATCTTCTAGAATGGAACCCGTAAATGCTGTAGTGAATCTCATACTTGACGAAGGCGACCTCGCTTGTCGTGAGACACTTCAGTAGGGGTGTGGAGAAACGCCCTCCTATAAAGCTCATCCATGTCCACTAGGTACTAACTAGATTGTCTCCTGACCTTTGCAGCTTCGACTTTGTCGTCTGGGAGGTTCCCTTCGTCAAGTAGCCCCAAATGGGTGACATCCACTCTCAATTGATGCTTCCCATGGTTAACACCTTAGATACTCTGGTTACGAGGGACTTCACTATTCTGTGGAAGGTAGTTTGGTGTTGGCCTGCCTTGGTGGTGGCGAGCTTTGACAATATCTCCGTACGTAAATTGTCCTCCCTTGGGATGTGCTTCACTTCAAATGCATCAAAATTTTACAGTGTGTTGATGACTTTGTCATAGTATCTCAAGAGGAGAGAGTCCTTCACTTGGTAAGTGCCTTTTATGTGTCCCATGACTAGTTAGGAGTCACTGTGGTAAAGTATTTGGTAAACACTGACCTCTAGTTCTAGGTCCAATCCTGCCAATAGGGCTTCGTACTTGGCCTAGTTGTTGGAGGTTTTAAATTTGAATTTCAGGATGTGTTCTAAAGCCACTTGCCTTGGGCCTTCCAAGATGATGTCTGCTTTGCCTCCCTTTGGATTTGACAACCCGTCCACGTATAATGTCCACCAAGGGTCATCTTTAGGAATCGAAACCATCTCTACCACAAAGTCAACTAAGGCTTGGGACTTGATTGTGCCTCGTGGCTCAAACCGCAAAGAAAACTCGGACAACTCCATTGACCACATGTTATCCTCCCTGTGAGCTTGAGCTTGCACTGGACTTGCCGAATGGGGTGATTAGTGTAGATGACTACCACATAGGAGTCAAAGTATGGTCATAGTCACTAAGCCAAAGTTCCTAGTGCCAACACCAATTTCTCAATCATTTAGTAACAGGTCTCTGCCTCTTGCAGAACTTTGCTGATGCAATACACGGGGATTTTGACTTTTGCCTTGTTCCTACACCACTACTGCACTAATAACGTGTTCGGATACAATGAGGTATAAGTAGAGGTTGTGCCCTTTTGCCAGCCTGATCAGCACTAGGGTGAGGCAAGGAATTTTTAAAGTTTTGGAGTCCCAGCAGAAGGTGGTCGGCTTCTTAATTAGTTGGAAGAAAGGTCACGCTTTTTCTACTGCTCTTGGTAGAAATCGAGATAGCGACACTAGCCGACCTATTAGTCATTATACCTCTTTTACGTTCCAGGGGATTTTCATGTTGATGATGGCTTCACATTTGTCGAGGTTGGCTTCGATGCCTCTATGGGTGAGCATAAACAACAAGAACTTCCTTCCTTGCACTCCGAACACACATTTGTCCGGATTCAGCCGCATGTTGTATTTCCTAACCTAGGTGAAAATCTCCTCTAGGTCTTGTATGTGTTGTTCTGGGTTGGTGAATTTGATCACCATATCGTCCACATATACTTCTAGATTCTGATCTATATGGTTGGCGAAAACTTTGTCCATCAGCCTCTAGTACGTGGCTCCTACATTCTTTAGGCCGAATGACATCACCTGATAGCAGTAGTTCGGTCCTTTTATCATGAACGTAGTGTTTTTCTTGTTCGGGGGGATACATCTTTATCTTATTGTATCTTGAATATGTGTCCAAGAAGTTGAGGACTTGGAATCTAGAGTCCCTATTGACTAGTTGATCAATGCTCGACAGAAGGTAGGAGTATTTCGGGCAGGGCTTGTTGAGGTTTGTGTAGTCCATGCATATTTATCACTTCTTGTTGCTTTTCTTCACTAGAACTACGTTAGACAACCATGTCATGCAGTTGACTTCTCAGGTGAACCTGACTACCTTGAGCTTGGTTATTGTGTGTTTAATGGCTACTCTCTGGTGGCCTTCTGTTTTTTGTTTCTTTTGGGCTATCGGCCTAGCCTCGGGGCATAGAGCCAGGTGGTGGCATAGAAAATTGGGGTCAATTCTCAGCATGTCGAACAATTTCCATGCGAATAAATCGGCACTCTTTGATGTGGAGTTCAGAGACAAGAAGGGTGCGGAGAATGTCGTAGCAGACCACCTAAGCCGACTTGAGAGAGAAGTCGACCCTATATCGATCTGAGACGAATTCCTGGATGAACAGATACTGCAGCTGACACACGCGACGCCATGGTATGCATATATCTGCAACTTCCTCGTGGCATCTACGTATCCTAAGGGAGATTTCAAAGTATACAAAGACAAACTTGGCAGTGAAGCCAAGTATTACATATGGGATGACCCGTATCTGTGGAGAATATGTAATGATCAGGTAATACGCAGGTGTATTCCAAAGTCCGAGATCCAGTTGCTCCTCCACTTCTATCATTCAACAGCTGGAGGCAACCATTATGGATCCGGTTAGACAGCCTGGAGAGTCTTTGACTATGGGCTATACTGGCCCACCATTTTTCGAGAGGCACACGTATTCGTCTCAACCTGCGAACAATGCCAGAGAGCCAGAATGGCTATAATTTGAAGGAATGAAATGCCCCAGCAACCTATGTTCTTTTGTGAAATCTTCGATGTGTGGAGTATTGATTTTATGGGGTCATTTCCTGTCTTCCTGGGAAACTCTTATATCCTACTAGTCGTTGACTAATGAAGCTAAAGTTGTAGAATTTTGAATTCTAACATTTTTTGCAGGTCTGATGTGCTGACGGCGCTGATTAGTGACCTAGGAAGTCACTTCTGCAATCGCAAAATGGCCATGCTGCTCGAGAAGTATGGAGTGGTGCATAGAGTTGCCACCGCTTATCACCCTCAAACCAACGACCAAGCTAAAGTGTTTAATAGGGAAATCAAAAAGTTGTTTCAAAAGATGGTAAATCCCGGCTGGAATGATTGGAGTCGACTCTTGGAGGATGCTCTGTGGGCCCATAGAACAGTTTACTACACTCCATTAGGAATGTCTTCCTATTGGATTGTCTTCGGTAAGGCTTGTCATTTACCGGTTGAGATAGAACACCGAGCGTACTGCGCGGTCAAGAAATGCAACATGGCCTATGACCAAGCTGGCCAAGAGAGGAAACTGCAGTTGCAGGAGCTGAAAGAGTTGCGCTTGGAAGCTTATGAGAACTCCTAGATCTACAAAGAAAAGGTAAAATATTTTCATATAAGAGGATCCTAAGGAAGGAGTTTAGAGTCGGTCAGAAGGTACTCTTGTTCCGCTCCAGATTAAGGCTCATACTTGGTAAGCTTCGTTCCAGGTGGGACGAGCCGTTTGTTATTACTAACATTTTCCCCTATGGTGCAGTAGAGGTAAGAGATGAAGCTAACAATCGCAATTTAAAAGTCAATAGGCACTAGTTGAAGCCCTACTATGAAGATCTAAATCTGAGTTCGAACGTGGGCGAGGTAGAAATCGTTGAGTTGATAGAACCCATCATTCCCGAAGACACACGTGAAGAAAGCCCCGATGCCCGCATGCGTAGCTGCATTGAGGACAATGCATCAATTAAGGGGGGGCAGTGTAGTCAGGAAATAAGTTTTGTTTTGCTAGGTTTTGTTTTTCTAAGTTTCGTATGTAATGTTTTCCTGTGCTATTTTGCTGACTCTCGACTCCAGGTGCGTAGAGTTCGACCGTTTGGAAGGCAGCCGTATCCGAACCGACCGTATGATAATTAGCAATTCTAGAGGCAGTCATACCAGCTGAATTTGAATCCAAGGCAGTATACAACACCGAGATTTGGAATAGCTGGGAGCATGTCGGGTTCGAGATACTAGGGGCCATCATTCTGCTATTAACCGCAACAACAAGTGCCACGAGACAATTCTTCCACAATGGAACAATGGATGAAACAAATGTCTGAATGTAACATGCAATTCCAACAAAATTTGACTACCACAATACATGATTTGAAAATGCAGGTAGGACAGTTGGCCGACATTGTAAGTCAGATGCAGTCAGCCAATTCTGGAAACATCCCCTCGCAGACGATTCCGAATCCGAAAGGGGGAAGAGTAGGCGCGTGATGTTATGCAATGGTCGAGAATTGCCACAGCAGGCCACACCTCAACTAAGTCCAAGACCAACCGATGCTAAGACCGAACCGAGAGCTAACTCCCAAGTACAACAACCGGCTAGAAGTGTCCCACTACCTTTTCCCTCCCCAACAGTGCCGGCAAGGAGATCCGAGACGGATGAAGACTTGTTGAAGTTGTTCAACAATAACACATGCATAATGGCTTCCGTGAAAAAATTTAAAATTACCTAAGTGAAAAGTCGACGTTTTTAGATCTTGGGAGCGTCAAGATCCACAGCCTTCTATAGGAGGCTATTGGGGTCGTCTTCGAGGATCATCTAGATAGGGAAGGATCCAAGTCTGGCAGTGCTGGCGAGCATGATCTTCTTCATCTCCTCCCAGAACTCGCGACCATCGAGGGTGTCACTCCGATTGCCATCGAACTTTGTCGAAGATGGAGTCGTAGAGCGTGGCAAGCTGCTTCGGTGACGTGGTAAGGTCGATGAGGCACATGGACTCAAAGGTAGTGTGGAGTTCCGATCGCTACAACACGTCGTCGTTGTTCAAATCCAGCACTTCGAACTACTCGTCCACACTTTTGCGAATGTCGCCTCTTCTTTGGTGCCATAGGACCCTTACCAAACCCTCCTTCTAGCAGATCTCTAAGCGTTTCTACAACTGGTAGTAGCCCAATCCGAAATGGCGAGGAAGAATGCATTCGTAGCTATTGTAGGAAGCATGGCGCTTTTGAGCTGCAAAACGCCATGTGCACCGTTGTGGTGATAGAGATCAGAGAATCCATCAAAGTGGGCAGAATAATAGAGAAAAAGTCGCAATTCATGGTTCCTGGCCAAGTACATCTACACCTGCGACCGGATCCGCAAGCAACGTGAATAGATCTACGCCTACTAGGAAGCTCCACGCAATGACTCTGGGTCAGATCTGTGCTTAACGACTCTAGGTCAGATCTGTGCTTAACGGCTCTATACGGCAAATCTAGGTGGATCTTCGCTTCTACTTCATCTTCTAGAGCCTTGTCGACGCTGACAAATGCTCCCTCTTTGCAAACGGTGGTCGTCAGGACTAATTTTTTTTATGGCCCATAGTGGTCGCCAATGTTCAGGCCTGTAACTTGAGAAGAATCATAGAGTGAACCTAATCTGATTCTGCCATTTTTCCCTTCTCCCTATTCTCTATTTATACTACCTTGGGGGCTTACTATGTCAATCACCTTTGGAGAATCGGCCAGGATGGGCTTGACTGGCCGGGAGGGTTAAGGCTCAACCAGTACACAGATGTCCATGTGCCAAGTGAAACGATAGGAACTTTGACTCGAGGAACTGGCCGGGATGGGTTTGTCTGGCCAGGAGGGGTTGAAGACCAACCGATACAAGATCTAAACCTAGTTGACTATAACAATATATCAGTATCATTGAATTTATTTTTTTATGAATTAGTAAATTATATGAGATATAAGGAAAACACCATTTCTTTCACAACTGACCAATCAAAAGATAACAGAGTTATATATTCACGTTGCAGAAGTGCTCATTACAACTGGCAACTAGGGTACTAGGTTATTATGCTATTGTTGTGTTATTCACGACCTAGCTAGAGTGTAGTTTTTTCTTAGAGGTTTTATTCTCTCCCCAACCTTAACAAAGATACTCTAACCCTTATATAAAAGAACCAATAGAGATGCAAACCATTGGGATTAGAACCAGGATCATGATTAAGCTCCAATTAATCCATTAAAAAAAACGAATTTAAATACCGGAGCATTATCTTATGCAATTATAAATTATAATCTTTACCTTCCAACCATGAGAATTCAAGAGGACCCTCCTTTGTGCAGGACAACATATTATGATCATCACAATTGCAAAAGCTCTTTAAGTCCAGAGATAATGATGGAAGCAGGTTCTTCTTCTGACTCTTCTATGTTCCTCAGCTTCAGTACCACCTTCGCAAGCAAAGAAGAATACCCATTTTCAACATCACTTTTTTCATCCACGAAACAGGAGCCTATGGAAGTGAATCCGAATGACCATATTGTACACAACCAAAGATTACCACCTGTCTTGATTTCAATTATTCGAGGCATGATATTATTCTATCCTCCACTGCATCTGTTCAATTTGATTAAGTTCATGTTAGTGTATGAATTAATTTTAATTTATGTATGAATTAATTTTAATTTTAATTTTAATTTATAAAAAAATTTAATTTTTTATATAAATACTTATAAAAAAAATTTATTCAAACAAACTTAATTTTCGTCAATGTAATCATTGTTGTGTTTTAAGCTATTTTCAATAGCTGTTAACCAAGAGGCCAGTTTGAATGGGACGGGTGTGGCCAGTTAGATGGACAGGAGACGTTATTGCAGTAGGAAAGTGAGTGGTATAATGAATCACATACCTTACTAGTCACAACTTCCTTAATGTTTCATGCGAAGGATAGATGGTCGTGGAGGTCGGAGGACATTTCACGTCGATTAAGATAATTTGAATAAAATATATAAATAAAAACTAATTTGTATCATATAACTTAATTTTATATAATTGATTTAAATTTAAATTCACGTGTAAAGAGAGATCAACATGTGAGGAGTTTTTCTCTCAAGTCTGCTTCCAAATTATGTTACACTTTGGATGAAATTGAACAATTCAAGGAGTTTTTCCTGTCAGGTCAGCTTCCAAAATTATAATGGATAGGATGGAAGGTCATAATTTTTATGTTGCACTTTGATGGAATGTATAAAATGGGCTGGCATATATTTTCACTCACTAAAAACAAAATTGATTTTTAATGGGATTATTTGGACGAGTTATTATAAACCGCCACAAAATTGTATGATTTTTAATAATTTTTTTAACCTCTATAAACTACAAAACAAAATAAGTTTTTAATAACATAATTTGTGAAGGTGTTCATAAACCTCAAAAAAATATGCAATTTCTGACACATGATATGACTGTCACAAATTAATATTTTTTTAGCAATAATTTTTTTAGTTATACATTGTTTTAAATTGATATATGTTATTATCTATTTTTTACTTAGTTTTGATTGCTATTTTACTTTATATAATTCTTAATTTATTTTTTTTTTTTTATCTTTTGTCAATTTAACTTGTTCAAAAGACAAATCAAATTTAAGAATCATATTTTTTTTTATAAAAATCATGTTTATATGTATGTAACTTTTATTAGTAGTCAATACTAATAAAAAAATTGTTAATATAACTTTTTAAGTAGTTATTGTAAAAATACTATAAAATATTTAAAATTTAATATAATTTTTTAATACCAATAAATTTAGTAGATAATCTATAGTTAATTTAATATTCAAATTTAGATTTATAATATAAGAATAGATAAAAACATTTAAATAATTAAATATAACTTATTCTATTTTAACTAAAATCATATTTGTAATTTCATTTAAACAAACAATTTTAAAAATTAATATCATATCAACATGATCACGAGAATGTAATGCTAAAACCAATCATTACCGATATCTTAATTTTTTCCGTAACCAATTCTGCATTAAATTTATTGATGGAAATTTGTTTTGAAAACCAAAGCATCAAATTTTCAGAATGATAACTTTTCACATAAATTTTAATAAACAAATATAATGTTTACTTGTGGAACTTAGAATTGAATACCTTTTCGTAGATTTTTTTAAATTAAATAAACAACTTAACATTTTCAACTAGAAATAATATTATATTTTAATTATAATTCAATTTTAATATGAATATTTATCCAAATGATAAAGAAAATTGTCTATTTTAATTAATTAATGTAAGAATTTTTTGAGGTAAGACATTTACAATATAACACAAAATAAAGATTATATGTAGGATATAAATTGAATTAAATTATAATGTAAATATAGTAAATTAGAATGTAATTAGGTACTAAGAAAGTGTAATAGAAAAAAGGAGTTATTAATGAGAGAAAAAAATTATCGAAAAGAGACATTGAATTAAAAGTTGGGTGAGTACCTATATCTTACTTTTAAGAAAGGTAGTCTTCATGCGACATGTGTGCTTAGAGTTTTTGTAAGTATTTTTTACTAAAGAAAAATGGTTACCAAATCTCCTATCGATAGATTTTACAATTTAATAATCAAATTACAATTTTGAGACAAGTGTAATATTCAACTAAAACTGCCTCCTTATGTCATTGTCACATGTTTCGATTTCATATTTTCGTAACTCTGTGATGACTTGGAAAAACCTCCTCTTGAGTGTGTTTTTTTTTTTCTTATAACTACTATGTAACTTTCTTATCACTTTCTTTTTCAAGCATATTTTCAAAATCAATCTTTTTTGTATTTTTTAGGTTTTGAAAGAAACCATAAACTTACTACATATCAAAAAGAATTTTTTCAATCTTAAGAAAAATTATCAATTGACACCAACACATACATCAACCAATTAATTGTAATACGATCATCTTCAATTAATTGATTTAGGCATCTAAAAAGTGATTAGCTCTTAATATGAATTAAGGTACTAGGACAATCTATTTGATTAAAGAAAACTAGAATTTACATAAAATTAGGAATTAAGAGTTTTTCAATTACAAATTACACCATAATCCTATCTATTAAATTTAGCAACCCATTGTAGAGAGGGAAACCAAAAATATAGAGAAGTACATTAAAGAGAAAAAGGAAAAAGAAAATATGTTACAAGTGAGATATTCATTTCCACTTCTTGAAACCTCCCTCTTATTGACTCTAATGTCAACCTCGAAAAGTGGGAGTCGGAGATAAAAAAAAAAAAAAGTAAAATGCCTCCTTAATTTCCCTTCTTTCCCTTTTATAAAGAAATTTGGGACTTAGGGCATAGTGGTAGTCATCATCATTTTCATTGTTGTATCTTGTAGGTTCCACCACTCAAAACTACAAAACCAACCAAAATCCCCTGCCACAACTTGAGTTCCTATCTGTGATCACCATTATGGAAACACCAATGTTAAAAGTAAAAGTTGTGCATTTGAATGGCGTATCCCGGTTAAAAAAAGAAGAGAAAAAAAAGTAATTAATAAACTTTTGTGACAATTTTGAATTTGTTGTTTAATAAACTAATGTTCATATAGCAAACATCAAGTGCAAAAGCAGTACATATATATACGATAATAGGAAAAAGATACTTTTCAAAATGGTTGTATAATCTAGTAAAAAATACAAACTGACAACAATTGCAACAATAACCTCTCATGTTCTGGATGACTCTCATTCCTCACAAAATATTTCATTTGTGAACTATATACTCTACCCTTTTGATCATAGATTTGAAAAGTAAACTTAAGCATTACATTCAGTTCTGGTTCTACTTTCTTTTTTTAACATTAATATTATTGTCTAGAAAGAGGAGCTTCTATAATAGAATAACTCTAACAAACCTTGGTATTCTCCAATGTTATAGTTACTTCCGTGCAATAAAAAAATATAAAATTATTTAAAATAAATATTCTTTAACCTAAAAGGTTAACCCGTTTGATATCTGACATTATTTTTATAAATATTATCTATATTTATATTTTAAATATGATTGAAACAGATAACACAATGATATTTTAAAGCATCACTTAACTCACCCCACCCCATCCCAGTCGGCTCCACACACCCCACCACCATTTTTGGTACAATATTTATAATTTTTTTGTAACGCATAATAAATTTTAAATTGAACCAATTCATTTCCATCATTTAACAATTGAAAGCGAAAAATTCACTTCACTTATTTTTCAAAATATTTACTCAATATTGAGCAACGTGAGCCTAAAGATTGATTTTTATTTATTTTTGTAATCTTTTGTTCTTTTTATTATTTTATATTTGAACCATCTACAAGCCCATACTAAAAAAAACATAAAATAATATGAGAATTCAAATAAATAAATAGTATATATTATAAGATAATTACTTTTTCTGAAATTCAAATAAATAAATAGTTATATAAATTTTAAATAAAAATAATACTTTTAACTATAAAGAAAATATGTAGAATTTATTTATAAGAATTAAAATAAACAATTCATATTTGTACAGATCGATAAGCATCGATCTCAAAATAGTAAAGCACCACAAGAAAGGTCTTCGTTTTCAAATTTAAATTTTTTTATTAGATTAAGTTTGTTACTGAAAGTTATAAGAATCTATGTAAATTTAGTCCTTAAATTTTGTGTATACAATATAATACTTAAAATATATATTTTTATAAGCCAAGTGTACGTAATTTATTAAAACAAAATATTAAAGAAGCAAGCTGAATCATAAGAAATGCCATGATTCAGCATCGGTCTGATACATAGGCTCCCATAACGAAACAAGCACAAAACCAAAACAGAATACTTAAAATTGTTGATTTAATGGAAAAAGAACAAACATATATTACTACTTTTTTGAATTGAATTATATATTTACTCATTTTATATACTATAAAGAAATAGATTTTAAGTAAATTATATAAACCTAGAGACTTATAATTATATGAACCATATAACAAGTTGTATATATGTTGTCAAAAGGAGCTATATAGACAAAAGCATTTAAAAGAATAAACAAAAAAGAATAGGGAAATACATGGTCAAATGTCAATGCGAATTATTCATGCTCAGTCATACCACTTAATTGGACCATCAACCCCTAGAAAATATAGAGACCCGTTCCATACTGTTGACAACTTCAAACAATTGCAATTGCATGTTACAATTTTCTTCCATCACTGCGTACTTTTTTCCTATAAATCCCACCCACCTTCAACGTACCACTACACCAAGACCATAAACCAAACATTAAACGTTTCTTGCTGTGAGCAAATTCTGCACTAATTATTTCTGAGATCAAAAGAAAATCAACTTTAATTTGGTCTTTTGTTCATGGGTCTAGCCGCTGGTAGTTCCATGCACAAACCACAAAGAAGACATGTCGGAGGAAGAGGACGTGATCCACAAACCAATAAGATAGGGTTACTCAAAAGTACAACAACCAAAAGGAGAGAAAGTGTTCTACAAAGGAAAAGAAGACACCAAGGAGGGGGAGGACGTGATCCACAGACCAATAGCGTACAACTACTCAAAACCACAACAAATAATCTTCAAACTGAAAACATTTTAGTTACCAGTCAGCAAAGTCTCAACGAGGACGCCAAGGAAAGCACGACAAATATTCGTGATTTATAATTTATGTTTAAATAAGTAAGAATTGAGTCTTCATACTTCTCTCTCTGCATACGTGACCATTCTGATACGAATATGGATAACAAAATATTATGATTCTGTATTTCTTAGTTTTATTTGTATTTTTCTTCGAAATTTAATTTCGTCGTCATCTCAACGAGTTTAATCACGTAATGATGAAAGGCTTTTGTTGTATTATAACTTTATTTGTATATTGTATATTAGAGTTAATCAATTATTTAAAATATTAATTTAAAGATTCTTAATTTAATAGGTAGTTTATCCTTTAGAGAATAAAATATGCGTACATCATAACCATAGATAACCATGAGGGATAAATTATCATTTCATACCGTTGATTTAAACATCATTAATAATAATTTTCAAATAATAATTTATTTTTTATATTATCATTGTAAAATAATTAAATTATTTTCCCAATTTATATTTTAAAATCACAATAAATGATAGAAAGAAATTTAAAATTATATATATGTATAAACATTTTAACATCTTATAATGATAGAAAGTAATTTGAAATTATATGTTATTTACAATATTAAAATTTACATTATGTTTTATATTTATCATTATGTTATACAATATATGTGACATGTAAATATTTTATAATAAATTTAAATAAATTCTCATTAAATAGAAAGTTATTTTTGTTATTAAATATATTAATAATGATATATATTATATGGTTGAAAATTTTATATAATATTGAAACTGATGTGAACTCATTTAAATTATAGGAATATTTCCATCGTAAATAATTAATATAAAACTCAGGTGCATAATAATTTTACTATATAATATAAAAAAATATAATATTTTTAAGAATTGAAATAAATGGAAAATTTTTATTTTATACAAATTTTAAAATATAAAATATAAGATTATTAAGTTGATGTATCTCTACAATTACACATATTGAATTAAATTATTCCTTTCATTAAAATATATAAGTTTACTGCAAATTAAAATATTTTATTTTAAAATTAATATCATTTTATATTATGTTATTTTAATGTACTTGCAACATATTATATCAACTAATATAATTGGAAACCCTTTAGAAATGCTGATTGAAATGTTTGAACAAAATGTCACTCTTCTAAGTATTTATTAATTACAACTAATATAATTTTTTATAATTAGTTAATATTGTACGGTTATGTTAAGGAGAGAAAAAAAATACTTACACCAAAGAACTTAATAGTTAGTTATTTTCTTCTTACAAATAAAAGATAATACTAAACACCTATAGCAACTCATCTCACACGAGTGCTAATGAAGTATAAATTGTCTATAAACTGATAATTTATTTTAAGTAATATTTTATTTCAATAGTTTACATCTAATTTAATTAATTTTATATTTTCAAAATATTGTTTACCAACTTTAATTATTATAAATTTAAAAATATTTTATTTATAATAAAGTTGGAAATAATTAAATTATTTTATCATTCAAAATTTCAAAATTATAGCTATTTAAATTTAACATAATTTAATTCCTTTTAAATTTTAATTTTTCATACAATTTTATAAATATTTGAAATAAAATAAGAAATATTTGTAAATGTATGACCAAGTACATGTTGGGTATGCATATCATGACGGGTTACTCAGTAGTATCAAAATAAAAGAAAATAATTGGTCAAGCAGTAATCATATCGTCTAGCCACGGAGACGTAGAATTGTTCAAGCTCACAAACAAACAAGGGAGAATATGCTCAACTATACTCGTCTACTTCACCGTACAAATATACCCAAAATACGATACCTGACCACTCACAAGTATATTTATAATATGGTTGATAAACATTCCGTGCATCATAAAAGTATTGTTAAATATAGATAAAATAAAAAAAAGTCATGTTTGAAAACATTTTAAATCCTAAAATTATCTATAACTAATTTCAATTAAAAAATAATTTAAACTATAATAGAAATATGTAGGATTTATTTATAAGAATTAAAATAAACAATTCATAAATATTCGAGAGAAAAATCATATAAAAAATTATATTTTTTTGGAAGAAATTAATTGTTTTAACTTAAACAAAAAAAAATTAAAAGTAATCTCAAAATTAAAAATTAAGCAGAGATGAACACATCAAAATGAAAAAAAAAACAATAAAAATGGTATTTGTTTTCAAGATTAACTTTTTTATTAGAGTAAATTTGCTACTGATAGTTATAAGAATCTTTGTAAATTTAGTCCTTAAACGTTTGTGTATACAATGTAATACTTAAAATATATTTTTATAAGCAAAGTGTAATTTATTAAAAACAAAAGAAGAAAGCTGAATATTAGCATAAGAAATGCCATGATTCAGCATTGATCCTATACATAGGCTCCCAAACGAAAAAAGAACAAAACCAGAACAGAATACTTAAAGTCGTTAATTTAATGGCAAAAAGAATAAACATATAACTTTTTTGAATCAAATTATTTATTTACTCGTTTTATATATTACTATGACTAAGAGACACTCTGTGCCTCTTTATATTTAAAAAAATAAATAAATAAGAGAAATAGTAAAAGTAAAAGTAAAAGTAAAATAATTGGAAGTTGTTTGTAAAGTGTAATTAAGGAATGTCAGATGTAGAATAAGAAAGAGAATAAAAATTAAATAAAAATAAGATATTAGATAGAATTAATAGTTCATAAAAATAGTTGTAATGATAAAATGGAGTCCCAAAATGTGTAAACCCCAAAATCTCATTTCCTTTTCACTTATAATTATAAAGAAATAGCAAAGAGACTTATCATTTTATCAACCATATATGTTGTGAAAAGGAGGCGTAGACAAAAACAAAAAAAAAAAAAAGGAAATACATGGTCAATTATTGTGAATTATTCATATACTACGACAAACAACAAGTGCCATTGGACCATCCATCCACAGAAATATAGAGACCTGTTCTTTTCCATACTTTTGACAACTTCAAACAATATTACACGTTACAATTTTCTTCTATTACTGCCTACTTTTTCCCTATAAATCCCACCTTCAACGTACCACTACACCAAGATCATAAACCAAACACTAACCTTCTTGGCTGTGTGAGCAATTTGTGCATTAATTATTTCTGAGAAGAAGAGAAAATCCACTTTAATTTGATTTGTTGTTGTTCATGGCTCTTACTGCTGGTAGCTCCATCCACATACCACTGCTGCAAACTTCCAACTCTAGAGCACATATTGCTATGACGACGACCGAAAGGGGAGGAAGTGTTCTACAAATGAAAAGAAGACAAAACGAAGGAAGAGGAAATGATCAACAAACCAATAACATAGGACTACTCCAAAGCACAACAACAAAGAGAGAGAGTGATCTACAAAGGAAAAGAAGACACCAAGGAGAGGGAGGAAGTGATCCACAGACCAATTAATAGCGTAGGACTACTCAAAACCACAACAAATAATCTTCAAAATTCATGACATTTTAGTTACCGGTCCGCAAAGTCTCAATGAAAGCAATGAAAAGAATTGGTGATTTTTAGCTTAAGTTGAAATGTAATTAAATACTAGTTTGAGTTACATATATAAAAATAAAGATATAAACATTAAATTCATAAAATTTTAATATATCGTACATGTAGGTCCATCATGAAGCATAATATTATTCTATAAAAAGCTGAGAAATTAACGACTACTCAACTGTTTATTTACTACATGATATATCAGTGCTCATTATGTGGAAAAGCAGCAAGCACGTTCACATGGTCATCCTCGCGGACCTCATTCAATAATTTGAAGTGACAGCAACAAATTGTTTACTTAACGTTTGTCATTTTCGGAGTGTCTATAGTCCAGCTTGTATATTGATTCGAGTTTGATTATAGAACAGTTAATACGTCACACACATTCACAAGATCCCTATCTAGACAGATATATATATTGTAAACGTAAATTGAATATAAGATAATACACATAGATATATATGAATAAAAACGGACCCATCTTTGAAAATTAAAGAATACAAAACAAGAACAGTTTAGTCAAGAGAGTTCTGCTTGAATTGAAAAGTAGGAATTATTTGCCAACAACCATGGCCCTGCTCTATAAATTTGGCATCATTCTTGCTCGCTTTGCAGCAATTCAAAGCGATCAGTCCACACACCCTTCTCTGACACTTTTAGCATCTTACCAATTTGCAAGCACAAACCATCACTTGCACTTGCTTATTAGTCATTATCCATCATGGTTCGTCGTCTGTTGGGAAACCTTACACCTCAAAACCTTGTACAAGTGCTGAATTCCATGCCTCGCCAAGCTACATCCTCGCTCAAGTAACTACTTTCTTATTTTACTCTCATTTGCTGCATCTTCTGCTTTGATAGTTTATTGACACAAGAAAAAAATAAAATAAAATTTTTTATATATTAATTTATATACAAACTAATTTTAGTTTAAAATAAAACTTGTTTCATTTTTTCTTCCAATTTTTCTATCTTATTTATGTTTATAAAAAAAAGGTCTATCAAAACAATCTATAAATCATTAACGTTTTAGAACTATTTTCTATCTTATGACCAACATGATCAACATAGTGAGACATAGTCATCGAATAACTTTGTTCATTAAGTATACCGCTAGTGATTCGATCTTTAGCTATGTATGTATGAAAAAGTATATCAGTGCTTTAAATAAATCTTAGCAACTCAACAAATTAGTTTTAACATTCAGCTGGAAATACCTTGCTTGTGTTCAGCCAAAAAAAGATTAAATTTTCGTGAATATCATTTAAAGTAAACTATTTTGAAGTAGGAAGAAGGTGTATAACTCTTTATATATGGTCAAGTTAAACAGTATTTAGTCTTGCTTGTTCTTCATATATAAAGAGAGAGCTTTGGCTCATAAAACAAAACTTGAATTAAGAACTGACATGATATTGTTGTTTAGAATGATAACGCGTGGAGGAAAAAGAGGGTCAGGCATCAGCCATGGAAGCGGTGGACAACACAATAAGATGGTCCAGAAGAAGGGTCTGGCCAGCAACTTAGAAACTTCAGAATGATAACAATGGAAGCAAAAGAAAGCACGTGGATGAAGCTAGCTGCTAAAGCGCCAAAGAAATAATTAGTAATTTTGAAGTTTCAGAATCCATATTAGTAATTTAATTAGCAAGCTGCTTTAAGACTATTTTCACTTTGAGTGTTCGTCATGGTCAGTGATTGTTGTATGAGTGATTTGGGATCATAAGACAGTAGTAAGATCATCAAGATGTGTAGGCTCCAGTTATTGCTTCTGGTTCATAATGTGTTCCTTTTCGGTTTTCTGCTGAAATTACTGTTTCAGGTGAAAAATGAAGTTGCACAGTACCAATTAATCTTGCTAAGCAATTATCTTCTATGCTTGAAATCCCAATAAAGCTATACTTTCCCTTTGATGAAAAAGATTTCGAGTGTTAAAATATGAAAGAATATAACAGAATGTAAATTCAGCAGTTTTTTTTTTTCTTTTGAAGTTTCTTCCATTGTACATCAACTTTAAGGTGAGGGAAAACAAAAACTAGGCTTTCTCAGGAATACCATTGGAAAGTTATTCAGTTTAAATTATTTTTCCTTTTTATTAATGTTTAAACTATTGTTCAGGTAAACTTATATCTCTTTCTCGATGTCTTTTTTTTTATTAATTCTTGTTTGAACTGAGCAACCCTAGTCAAATGCACGTTAGGGGCATTCATAAGTTTTTTTTTTATATAATCAAAATATATTTATTGAAATTGACTAAGCAATAGCAGAAGCAGTACCACACACATACCCTACCAGACAATACAAACAGGCCAGAGAGGATAATAATAAACTAAAACCCTGTCGCAGTAGGGCCACCAAAACAATAATTATGAAAAGCCAGAATACTGTACTGTTTCCATCCAACAAAAATAAAAGGAGATGCATGGTATGACACATGGTAGTAGTTCACATAGTTGTCTACAGTTCCATCCTTGTAAAATCCACACGAAACACGGAGGGGGGGGGGACTTTTGTGCAAAATATGATCACTTGAGTTGAGAGTGAAGGAAACCAGTAACAGGAAACTGATCCAAATTCCCTCTAGTCTAAAAAAGCATTCAATCATGCGATGGATTAATATAGAGTCCAAATCCATTACAGATCATCTATGATAGTACTTATCGCATTTGGTAGTGTTGATGTCACATATATGTTGTTAATTAAATTACAATATTTAACCTTCATCAGACAATCCAAATTAACCGACTTGTAATTGCATGCTTTTTTTATCACAGGGAATCTAGATTCGCATAAAAAACTGGTGCATTCAAATTTATAAAACTAGAAAAATGCTATTAATATACTTCATATCTATCAGACTTTTTTGTTATTGATTCAAATTTGTTAAAAATTTTCAAAAATACGTAGTCCCTCCTACCTTCTATTTAATAAATTTTATTTATAATTTATATTTTTCAATAAATTCTAACTCATAAAAAAGAGTGTATTAAAAAAATAGGTTAAAAAAATGCGTTGTTATCAAATTATAACTTTTGAATGAGTTTTTGTCTTTGGAGAATGTATGGTCTACAATTCACGCTCTGTGCAAATTTCTTTTGTTACTGCCCACCTTCCAAACAATAACTTGGTTCACTATATATCCAAACTTGTTTTAACATAAATCCATTGCCACTGGTATAACTTAATCATTTCAACAATTTGATCAATATTTCTCTCATTTATTGTGAAGGGATAGAAGAGAGTTACGTACTAATCGTATAAGTCAAATAATTGGTTAGAAATAAATTAAGTATACATGCACTATTAACATTTACTGGATTGAGTCAAAGCATTTTAGTTTAAAATTTTATTTAAAATTTTATTTTTTCGGTTGGTTTTATTATTTGATTTTCTGTTACCCACATTTAGGATTATGTTGTTAGTGTGTGGGGTAGTTTCCTATTTTCTAGATTCAGTAGTTGTAGAGTCAAACCTATAAATTTGGCTCCCTTGAGATTGTTACAAATAACAAAAGAAATCAAGTTAGTTTCAAAATATATTGAGTAGATATTCTCTCTTCCTCTCTTATTTTTTCATTATACGTGCGTGTGAGTATTATTTTATGCTAAAACTATGTCTCACTAATATCAAATTGGTATCAAAGCTGGTTAGATCTAGCATTGGTTTTGTGAGGTTGTGAGAAAGTTAGTTTAAAAAAAATTATTAAGTGTGTAAGGAAAAGAGAGTTCTCACTCTGCCAAATTTTTTTTGAGAAAGGGAGATGGCCACAAATTATAATATTGTTTGGTCTGGTCCCAAATTAGATGGGAAATTGGATTATAACTACTGGGCATTATTGATATTCACCCATTGAAAGCTTACAATATTTAGGGCTTTATTGAACCAGGCTTACAACAAGGAGCTGATGATGTTGCTCAAAGGAAGGACCAATTAGCGCTATCGCAAATTCACCGAGGTGTAGATTATTTAATTTTTGGCAAATAGCAAATGCCAAGACAGCTAAAGAAGCGTAGGACATTTTGAAGCCTCAAGAATATGAAAGATATGAAATGTCCATTTCAGAAACCGTGGAACAATATTTTTCACGAGTAACAAATCTTGTCAACAAGATGAAGGTGTACGGAGAAGACATCCTTGAAAGCAAGGTGGTGGAGAAAATTCTACGCACCATGCCAATGAAATTTGATCATGTGGTGACTACAATAGTTGAAGCCCACAACACAGACACCATGAGAGTTGCAAAATTGCAAGGTAGCATTGAAAGCAATGTGAGTAGAATCTTTGAGAAAACTGAAAAAGCAAATGAAGAAGCCTTGAAGAGTCAGGTAAATTTTACCAACGTAGCAAAATCCAACCGAAGTGAAGATAGAAGAGCTCGTGAAGATGGAAATAGAAATTTCAGAGATAGAGGTTGTGGCAATTTCAAAGGAAGAGGTCATTATAATTTAAATCAACAGTGGAGAGACAACAATTTTAGACCACCTAATCAAGGAAGAGGTGGACACAATTTCATACCTACCAACTATGGAAGAGGAAGAAGCAACAACTCCCAAGAAAAGATAAAGTTCAATTGCTACCACTGTGGAAAGTTTGGGCACATAGCTGCAGATTGTAGATTCAAACAACAGACAAGTATAGCAGAAACCAATATCAACATACCAGCAGTAGACAATTTTGCAAACGATGGAGATATTTGGTATCTAGATACAAGCTGCATCAACCACATGTGTGGAAAAAAAGAGTTATTTTCCTCACTAAATGAAACGGTAAAATCTACCATGAAATTTGGAAATAATACAAATATTCCGATTTTGGGGAAAGGTATGATTGCTATCAAACTGAAGGATGGTTCTCAAGATTTGGAAATAATACAAATATTCCGATTTTCTATGCTCCTGGTCTTCACCACAACCTGTTGAGCATGGGACAATTATCAGAAAAAGGCTACAACATGCAGATTCTCAATGGTTGCTGTACTTTGATTGACAAAAATGGAAGATTCATTGCTAAAGTAAAAATGACTCCTAATCGCCTGTTTCCTTTAAAAGTTGATCACAAAGAATTATCCTGCTTGAGTTCTTTTATACCAAATAATGATTGGTTATGACACATGCGCTTTGGACATTATCACTTTTCTGGATTGAATTATTTATCTAAAAAAGAGTATGTATCTGGTTTGTTTGTTATAAATATTCTTGAGGGTGTATGTGAGACTTGTGAAATTGCAAAGAAACATAGAGGATCTTTTCCAACTGGAAAGTCTTGGAGAGAAAAAAAAGTCATTGGAAATAGTACATTCAGATTTATGCATGGTTGAGATACCAATACATGGTGATAACAGATATTTCATTACTCTTATTGATGATTTTAGCAGAAAAACTTGGGTGTATTTTTTGAAACAGAAATCAGAAGTCTGTGATGCCTTTAAGTTATTTAAGGCATTTGTAGAAAAACAAAGTGGTTGTAGAATTAAAGTACTAAGGACAGACAGAAGTCAAGAGTACCTTGCCTGTGCAAATTTTTTTGACCAACATGGAATTCAACATCAACTAACAACAAGATACACTCCTCAACAAAATGGAGTAACAGAAAGGAAAAATAGGACAATTATGGACATGGTGAGATGCATGCTGAAGGCTAAACAATTGCCTAGAGAATTTTGGGCAGAAGTTGTTGTCACTGTTGTATATATTTTGAATAGGTGCCCAACAAAAAGTGTTTATGATAAAACACCAGAAGAAGCTTGGAGTGGAAGGAGGCCCTCAATCCGACATCTCAGAATTTTTGGGTGTATGGCATATGCCCATGTACTTGATCAACTTAGAAAGAAGTTTGATGACAAAGGAGAGAAGTGTATCTTCATTGGTTACAGCATCAACTCAGGCGTACAAGCTCTACAATCCAGTGACAAAGAAGGTAATTATAAGTAGAGATGTGACCTTTGATGAAGAAAAAATGTGGAATTGGTCTTCCAAAGCTCAAAAAGAGCCTGCAGTAATTCCAGAAAATTATGAAGAGAATGGACATGTAGATCCAACACTTAATGAGCCAGAAACATCAAGTAGACCAGAAAGGCAACACAGACTACCAGTCAGATGGGAGGACTATGTTGTGGGTAATGACAATGACCCATCTAATGAGGAAATTATCAATTTTTTTTTGTTTGTATATTGTGAACCAGTTACATTTGAAGAAGCTGCAAGTGATTGAAACTGGAGAAAAGTAATGGATGAAGAAATTCATGTCATTGAGCTCAGATGTGGAAGTTGACAAACTTACCAGGAGATAAAAGGCCAATTGGAGTGAAGTGGGTGTACAAGATTAAGTACAAGCCCAATGGAGAAATAGGTCATTTCAAAGCAAGGTTAGTAGCAAAAGGATACAAGCAGAAGTCAGGTATTGATTATTTTGAGGTATTTGCTCCTATAGCGAGATTAGATACAATTTGTATGCTTATCTCTCTATCAGCTCAAAATAATTGAAAAATTCATCAAATGGATGTTAAGTCTGCTTTTCTAAATGGTATTTTAGAAGAAGAAGTGTATGTTGAACAACCTGCTGCATATGAGATTGAAGGCAAAGAAGATAAAGTCTACAAGTTGAAGAAAGCATTGTATGGCTTGAAGCAAGCACCCAGAGCGTAATACAAGAAGATTGATTCTTACTTTGTGCAGAATGGTTTTCAAAGATGCCTGTTTGAACATACTCTATATATTAAATATGTTAACCCTAGTGATATTCTTATTGTGTGCCTTTATGTTGATGATTTAATCTTTACTAGCAACAATTCAAAGATGATTGCAGAATTCAGGGAGGCCATGATTAGATGCTTTGAAATGACAGATTTGGGTCTGATGTCTTATTTTCTTGGCATTGAGGTCATTCAAAAGCTGATGGAATTTTCATTTCTCAAAAGAAGTATGTTGCAAACATTTTGAAGAAATTCAAAGTGGAGAATTCAAAACCAATCTCAACATCTGTTGAAGAGAAGTTAAAGTTGAAAAGAGATAGCGATGAAAGAAGAATTGATTCAACATACTACAAGAGTTTGATTGGAAGTCTCAAATATCTGACAGCTACTAGACCAGATATTGTCTTTGGAGTAGGATTGCTCAGTAGATTCATGGAAGAGCCACGTGCATGTCATTTACAGGGAGCAAAAGGAATCCTCAGATATATTAAAGGTACTTTGACTGAGGGGATTTTTTATGATAATAATTCTAATATAAAGCTAGTTGGATACACAGACAGTGACTAGGCAGGAGATATTGAGACAAGAAAAAAGCGTATCGGGGTATGCATTTCATTTAGGTTTGGAAGAAGTAGCATGGTCCTCAAAAAACAATCAACAATTGCACTTTCTCAGCAGTAGAGGCGAGAATACATAGTTGTAACAAGTTGTGCTACACAAGTAATATGGATGAGAAGGATCTTTGAAGCAATGCGTCAAAAGCAAAATACTCACAATGATTTTTTGTGATAATAAGTCTACAATTGCTCTTTCAAAAAATCTAGTTTTCATGGGCGGTCCAAGCACATAAATATTCGGTTTCATAAAATTCGAGAATGAGTAGTTGAAAAAGAAGTTGTGATTGAATATTGTCCAACTGAAGAACAAGTTGCAGATATTTTTACAAAACCACTAAAAGCAAAACTGTTTTATAAGTTGAAGAAAATGCTCGGAATAATTAGTGTGCATACTTGATTTAAGGGAGACAATGTCAGGTGTAAGTATACATGCACGGTTAATATTTACTATTGATTGAGTCAAAGCATTTTAGTTTAAAATTTTATTTTCTCGGTTGGTTTCATTATTTGATTTTCTGTTACCCACATTTAGGATTATCTTGTCCTATTTTCTAGATTCAGTAGTTGTAGAGTCAAACCTATAAATTTGACGCTCTTACGATTGTTACAAATAACAAAATAAATCAAGTAAGTTTCAAAAAATATTGAGTAGATATTTTCTCTTCCTCTCTTATTTTTTCACTATACATGTATATAAATATTATTTTATATTAAAATTATGTCCCAATGATATCATAATTCCAAATCAAACTAATTGTCATCGTATTTTATTAGGAGCATTCCAATTATGAATCCCATAAGTGTAAGAAATTATGTTCACCATTACCATGTAAAGTTGAGCTAATATCCCACCACTTTAGACATTCAATCCAAAACTGTAGAGAAAAAAATTACATTAAAAAATAGGTGCTTTGTACTTTGAACTACACTACCACGTTATTTACGCATCACCTCGTTATTATCTATTATATATGCTTATATAAACAAGGTTTTGCAGGGTGGGTGTCTGATCTAGTGTTAGCTGTCATACAAAAGTTTGCACTTTCGGAGGTGTCAATTAATCCACGTATTTTTGGAAAACTCTCCTTTATCTCATATTGAATAATAAATTTAATGGATATTCACCAAAATTATTCATGATGCATGGATAGAAAAATTATCTTTTTAAAATGTATAAGTTCGGTTACGGATAATTATCAATAAAATTTAACAGTAACGAGAGTAGATATAAATATTTTAGTACTCAATTTTACTTTTTATATATATATATATATATATATATATATATATATATATATATATATATATATATATATATATATATATATATATATATATATATAATAATAATAATAATAATAATAATAATAATTATTATTATTATTATTATTATTATTATTATTATTATTATTATTATTATTATTATTATTATTATTATTATTATTATTATTATTATTATTATTATTATTATTATTATTATAAAACTTAAAAATAGATAACATATTTATTATTTATTTCTTTTCCTAATTTTTCTTCTCTATTGTGTTATTACCACCTTCTAAAGGCCTATATTATTTTGTTATAGGTTTCAGATAGTAGTAACTTAGGACTAGAAATTTCATATATTTATTATTGTAAAAGTTTTTTTTTATAATATTTGAGGCATTTTATAATTATGATTGTTATATGGTGGTGGTGCCGACAAGGTAGTAATTGTGTCAATTGGTAATGTTGGGAAGAAATGGTGGTGGTCTTGATAGATTGTCGATGCTAGTGGTAGTAATGGTGACAATGACAAAAATGGTTATTATCAAATGTAAATGTAGTGAGTGTATGTGTTTTAAAACTAAACTAAATTTTCAAAAAAAAAATTTCTAAAAATACATACAAAAGTGTTTTGAAATTGAGTTAAAAATTATTTTATCTCCATTTTATACAAATATTTTATTTTAAAAATTACATTTAAAAATTAAAAGTTTGTAATCATCCCAAACAAACCATTAACTATTTTCATTGATTTTGACAAATAAATAATTTATTTCTTATATAAAAGATAATAGTTGGTATTAAAATTATATTTTTAATGCAATGTCCAAGAAAAAGATAACAATGCATCATAGGCAATGAAAATTGCTCTAATACATATTATATTTATGTGTGAATTTATGTTGATAACCTTGATGTCCATGATTGACAAAAAGGAACGAATAGGTAGTAGCACGCATCATATCTTCCTTCTAATAAAGTAGTTTGTATACTTGTGCAAATGTAAGCTTCAATGTATATGTCTAGATTATTATTATTATTAAAATATAGGAATACAACTTGGAGATTCAACGTAATGTCATGCTACTAGATAATGAAGGGAAAATTTATTAAAAAAAAAAAAAAACTTTCTAGATGTGAACAATTCTCGGTAATTTAGGCTTAATTATTTATTTATTTATTTATTTTCAAAGTTCATCTTAGGAATTATTATAAATATGAGAAGAAGACCATGTTAAGTATTAAATATTTTTTTTAGTATTTTATCTATTTTCTTAAATTTATTACATGTTAATTCAACTAACATACATTAAGGTCGATAAAGTGTTAATAAGAAATAAGTACAATGAAATAAGACTAATTAAATAAAATATAATATATAATGTACTGTAATAAATATATTATAAATAATAATAAAATAAAATAAAATAATAATATATATATATATATATATATATATATATATATATATATATATATATATATATATATATATATATATATATATATATATATATATATATTTAATATCTCGCCACGTCGGAAACACAATACCGGTATCTTGTCACGGTTAATACCTATATCTTGCAATAACGTCTGTGATAAATAAATATATCTCATATAATAATATTATTATATATGTAATGTAATAATAATAATAATAATAATAATAATAATAATAATAATAATAATAATAATAATATATTTAAAATTTAAATTTATTTTTCATCCTTGTAAAATAAATGATTTTTTATTTTAGTCCTTATAAAAATTATTTGATCAATTTTTATTTTTCTAAAATTTAAAATTTTCTTTTTGATATGTATTATTATGTAACATTTGTCAGTCATATATACTTTTAAAGGAAGGTTAAGTGACAATCATAAGTATACACTAATGTATGTGGTATTATGTTAGCATCCAATAAAAAAATTAAATTTATAGAATAAATATTATTTATCTATTTTAAATTGAAATTTAAGAACTAAAAATAGATATTTCAAAATGTAGAATGATGAAAATCAAATAAAATTATTTTACAAGAACTAAAATCAAAATTTACTTATTTTATAAAGACAAAAATTAATTATTATAAATTTTAAATGATAAAAATTGATAAAAAATTTACAAGAATAAAATCAAAATTAGAAACTAAAAACATATTTAAGCTTATATTTAATTTATAGTAATAAATATATCATATAAAATATTAATAAATAATATATTTAATAGACAGAAATAAATATACATATATAATAGTAATATATTTAATGTATTGTAATAAATATACCATATACAATAATAATATATTTAATGCATAGTAATAAATATACCATATATAATAATAATATATTTAATGTATAGTAATAAATGTACTACATAAAATGTTAATAAAATAATATATTTAATGCATAGCAATAAATATACCGTATAAAATATTAATAAAATAATATATTTAATATACAGCAATAAATATACCATATATAATATTAATAAAATAATATATTTAATGTACAACAATAAATGTACCTTATTAAATAACCAAGTACAAGTTAGACCGCTTCCTTGTGTATGTATTTTTTCCGTGGTTTAAGATCCCAAATTACCCCTGAGGTATTTCTTATTGTCGACTATTTTGTATTAGTTACGTACCTTGATTTAAAACTATAAAGTAAAAATATCATTTATCCATATATATAGAAAGAAAAAAAAAACTGACAATTAATAACAAAACTTACACAATAACTCAAAAGCTTTGTTCCATTTTAAAAATAAACTAAATGACACAAAAAATAAATATTCAATCTCTATATGAGGTAATTACGCATGCTTTAAAAGTAATAAAAATGTTTTACTAATTGCATTAATTTCATTTTATTATAGTTCCAAAATACTAACATGTTATCAATATGTCTATTTGGTTCTCAATTATTAATTATATTGTATCAAGCTAATACTACAAACCATTTGTATAAGTTTTTTTTTTTATTTTACTACTAATTTTAGTTACCATTTAAATTAGTAGTTAAATCCTAATTAATTAACTATTAATTAATTAAAATATTATTTTTTTTCTAATTAAATTTAAATTATATTCATTTATACTTCTTATTATTACAAATTAATTAAAAAATAACTACAAATTTTAAAAATTTACTACAAATTGACTAAAATTATTTTCTTAGCTAATTTGCTACTTATTTCATGCTACCATCAATATTATAGTAATTTTATAGTTAATTATTTTTATTAAAAATTAGTTACAAAATAATTATTAATTTTAAAATTAACTACAAATTATTTTGTAGCAAATTTTAAATTTTTTAGTAATGATTTACCAATCAATTTTAGAATTTTATTTTCATAGATTTTTATTTTGACTTCGATTAAATAAGAGATGTTTACAAAGTTCAAAAAATTGTTTCTTCTTTATTTTTTAGTATTTTCGTTATGCCAATCCTAGCAAACATGGTGTAAAAGAGAGTATAACAATAATATCATGGGTATTTACTCCACTTCTTTGTGCTTGACAAACAAAGAAAATTTAAATATCAAAATTTGTTCCCTTTATTGATCAGTGTTTGTAAATGTTTGCCTCTTTATTTAACTTTTACCTTTTTATTACAAGAAGAGTATTTTTACACGCAGTATTTCCAACAGGCACGGGATATATCAGAAAGTACAGATCATGATATTAGTTCTAAAAAAATAGTTGACGATACGAATATGCTTCAAGGAAATAAAAAGTATAATATTTAAAATATAAAAAACTATTTAATAGTTATTTTTAAAGTAATAAATATATTAAGAATTGTACCTCTCAAATTCGTGCCCCATCTATGAGACCATCTTACAAAGATAGATTATAAGTCATATAATAAATAATCCTACTCAATCTTTGGACAAGAATAATGCAATTTTCAAATAGGTAGATATTGAGAAAAATTTATGCTAATTAAGAACGAGACCATGTTGGATACTCTCATAACGGAATAATGGTCTATTGAACGATATTTCAACCAACTTGTCATCAAAAGTGACGTATATTTTTATTAACAATTATTAATTCGATCCCACTCAATATATTTTTTTATATGATTAGTAACAATCATTTAGACGACACCTTTTTTAGGCATGCAATAAATATGAGTCTAGAAAAATGGAGGTGTCACAAAGTCCAATCTATCTCATTATTGACATTAACATAGAAAGCTCATATACATGATGACACTAATAAACATTAATATGTACGACAAGATACGGAATCGAAAAAAGACATTGATCTATAAGAGACCCAACTCGACATATTTTGACACATGATTAGTAACAATAATCTAGACGTCACCTTTTCTAGACATGGAATAAATGTGAGTATAGAAAAGTAAAGGTATCACAAAGTCCAATCTACCTCATTATTGACACTAGCATAGAAAGCTTAGATACATGATGACGCTAATAAAAATTAATATATAAGACAAGATGCAGAATCGAAAAAAGACATTGATTTATAGGATTGACATGTGTGACATGCTTTACCCTCATTTGCCTTTTAGCTTGATGCTTGAGGATTATGTACCCTCCCAAGTTTGTGACTAGCCTATAACTTAGCATGCTTTATCCTCATTCACTTTTTAGCTCGAGGTTAGATGGTTGTGTACCCTTCTAAGTTCATGGCCGACCTACAAAGACAAATTATAAGTCATATAGTCGATTACTCTACTCGGCTAATGGACAATAATAATGTGATTTTCAGCTAGTTAGGTATTTGAGAAACAGGTTAAGGACATGACCATATCATGATACTCGCCAAGAAGGGATAACTATCAATTGAATGATATTTCAACCTTCCTACCATCTAAAGTGATGCATGCAATCATCAGCCGTTGTATTTATTATGCCTCAAAATTTCATGACCCCCACCTAACATATGTTGACTTGTGATTAATCATAATCATGAAAGCATCACCTTTTTTGCGAGTATGGGAAAATAAGGGTGTCATAAATGTCAAATCTATCCCATCACCGACACCAGCATACAAAGGTTAGATACAAGATGACACTAATAGACATTTATACATCAAACAAGATGTAGAAACAAAAAAAGACACCAATATATAGGATTAACATATGTGACAACTTAAGTCTCATTTGCCTTTCGGTTTGAGGGTTTTGTACCCTCTCGAGTTCATGGCCAAGTTATAACTTGACATATTGGAGGATTATGTTCCCTCCCAAATTTGTAGTTGACCTATAATTCGACATGCTTTAGCCTCATTTGCGTTTTAGCTCGAGGCTAGTGGATTGTATACCCTTCAAAGTTCATGGTCCACCTATAGGATTGACCTATGAAGAAAAATAATAATTCATATATTTGATTACTTTACCTAACTTATTGATAAGAATAATGTGATTTTTTGATAAGTGGGTAGTAAAGAAACATGTTGAGGACATGACCATATTTGAATACTCCTATAATCGTCCATTCAATGATATTTCAACTTCCCTACCATTTGAAGTGATGCGGATCATCACCAAGGGTTGTATTTATTATGCCTTGAAATAGTGCAAGCACCCGACATATGTTAATGTATGATTGGTCACAGTCACCTATGTGCCACCTTATTTATAACATGCATTAAAGTGAGTGTGAGAAAATGGAGGCATCATAAATGTCAAATATATCCCATCAAAAACACCAACATACTAAGCTTGGACACATGATAGAACTAATATACATTTATGCATGAGATAAGATGGAGAAACAAAAAGACATTAATCGATAGGGCTAACATGTATGACAAGTTTTAGCCTCATTCGCCTTTTGGCTTAGGGCTCGAGGGTTGTATACCTCTGGAGCTTGTGGCTGACCTACAAGTTAGCATGCTTTAGCGTCATTGTCCTTTTGGCTCAAGGTTTAAGGATTTTGTAACCTTTTAAGTGTATGAATGACCTAAAACTCAACATGCTTTAGCCTTATTTGCCTTTCAACTTAAGGTTAGAGAGTTGCGTACACTCTAAAGTTTGTGGCATACCTATAGGACTGACCTACAAAGACAAATTATAAGTCATATAGTCAACTATTTTGCTTGACTTATGGATGAGAGTAACGTGGTTTTCACATTGAATGATATTATTTCAACCTCCTTGTCATCTAAAGCGACATGCATAATCAACAAGGATTGTATTTCTTTTGCCCCTAAACAACGCAACCACCACCTAACATATGTTGACATATATATAATTGGCCATTACCTTTTATTGTGACATGCATTAAATGAAAGTTTGGGAAGTGGAAACATCATAAACATCAAACCTATCCTATCACTAATATCAACATATGAAAGCTGAATACATGACCACACTAATAAACATTTATACATCAAACAAGATCCAAAAGAAAAGGACATTAGTCTACAAGGTTGACATATGTCAACATGCTTTAGCCTCATTTGCTTTTTGGCTTGAGGCTAGATGGTTTTGTACCCTTCAAAGTTCGTAGCCGACCTATAATTTAACATGCTATAGCCTCATTTTCCTTCAAACCAGAGGTTGAAGGGTTTTGTATTCTCCCAAGTTTGTAGGTGACTTATTACTTAACATGCTTTAACCTATTCACCTTTCAGCCGGAGGTTAGATGGTTGTGTACCCTTCCAAGTTCCTGACTGATCTTTGAGATTAACCTACAAAGACAAACTTTAAGTTATATAATCGATTAATCTATTCATCTTATGGATGAGAATAAATTTTGAGATAGGTAGGTAGTTGAGAAACATGCTAAGGAAAAATTCATACTAAGATACCCCTATGAGAAAATAATTCTCCATTGAATAATATTTCAACCTCTAGCCCCTAAGAGAACCAATATAATTCAATATAAATGAACCAAGTATAAACTATCTTGAGATTAATCTTTATAAATGTTGTAATCAAAACATTACATACTAGAACACGTACTAAAATTTTCTTAATTATTATTGTTAAAATACATGTTAATAATATACATTCTTAATTAAATATTTCAAAATTATTTCCTCTTAAAAGAACTTTTACAACTTTTACTATTTTTTATTAATTATTTTTCAAACATAATTGTGATCCTACCTTTTCAATTAGGATGGTAATATTAGAGAGATCTACGTATCAATATTAATAATTTTATAGATTTTATTACTTAATAAATTATTATTCATTTTAAAATTATAATTATTTTTTTAAAAACACTTTTACGTTTGTATATTATTAGCATAAAACTTTGGCTTGAAAATCACTTCAATAAAAATTAGTTATAAAAAAAAAATTAGTGATTACATTTTTATGTATTAAATATTATCAACATATAAATACTTAAAAAATATAAATAATTAAAACATTTCATCACTAAATAACTTAAGTTAAAACCTTTTCTTTGTCTCTACTTAAGTTTAAACTCTAAATTTTACTTATTTAAACAAATTAACTAAACTAACTTAAACATATCATTTCATCTTTTTGGTTTCCAAACGCCGCTAACTAATACACTTACTTGAACATTTTAAAATTTTAACAAAATAAATACTAAATTTTACATTTTTATTAATTTAAATTTTCATTATTATTACTCCCTTAACCTTTTATTTTCATGAGAAATCAAAGTTTTTAACCTAGTTCTAACTACATTGTCATATAAAGTAGAGTTTGGCATAATCATCCTTAAAAAGTAGTTCAATCACATACTTACAGAAATCCACTCCACCTTTCTTTCTCTAAATCCCAATGGTATAATCGTAAATTCCTCCAAAACCAATCCCAATTAAATTTTCATCAACTATTTATTCCACCTTCTTTGTTGCTCCATCAATCTTTCCATTGCACAATTCACATTTTGTAGCTTCCTTCACCTAAACCACTCTCATTTTCCAAAGACTTTTTGGTGACTTCACCATCCAATGCATTTCGATTTGCTCAATTCATAAACTCAACCAACTCCTCTAAACTTCTTACCTACACATTCTCGATTTTCCTCTTATTTGTAGTTCAACTAAAAAATAAAAATCATATTGCTTCCCAGCACTTAATAATTTACTTAATCTTGTTGTTTAATTAATCTTCGTGTTTTCTTTCTTTTGTTTATTTTCCGAGTTTAGACTTTTTATTGGCCGTGAGAATTTTCTAGCAAGAAGATGGCGTCAGGGGCAAGGCAGCCAACGTTGAAGGAGCGAGAGAACAACATAAGGAGAGAGAGGCGAAGGAGAGCCATAGCAGCAAATATCTTCTCTGGTTTGAGAATGCACGGCAACTACCAACTCCCAAGGAACTGTGAAAACAACGAAGTTCTCAAGGCTCTTTGCAATGAAGCCGGTTGGACTGTTGAACCTGATGGCACTACCTATCGCAAGGTAAAACTGATTTAATTAAAAATTATTACTTTATTTCCAGTAATTTCATTTTTTTCTTATTTTACTAACTTTATAACTGGGTGTATGGATCAATTGGTATAAAGTGGTATCAAATGTGAGTCTTGAATGTGTAAGTATATTAAAAACTCAAAGGAATTTAAGTATTGAGTATACAAATACTTTAAATACTTGAAAAAAAAATGGCTAATACTAGTGTTAATATTAGTCCTATCTCATTAAAGAATATTCTTATCATTTTTAATTTATCTACTAATTTTTACTACTTTAGTGTTCGATTTATTTATTTTTACTAATTTTACCATTTGAACAGTGGTGCCTTTTTGTTGTGGATAATTTTTTTGTGACGTGTATGTTGTCATTTTGGTTAATTGATTATAGTAGCATGACACACGCTATTAGTGTTGCAAATAAAAATAATGTGAAAGACATGGAAGGAGTTATGGAAACAGTGACATTGTTTGATTCTATTATTGTTGTTGTTATTTTTGTGTGAGTGTGTTGATTTTTTGTTGTAGCGATGACTTGTGACTAGGTTTAGATTTGCGTTTTGCTTTGGGGCGTGAAAAGATTCTCTATATCTCAGTGGTGGTGTTTTGATGAGTCATAATAACTCGTGAAAGAAACCTTAGGGCACATAGATCTCAAGAGGCAAGAAAGAAAGAAAGAAAATGGTAACTATTATAGTTTTCGGGGGTAATGGACAGCAAAAAGTTTCTTAGCTACCCCATGGAAATTTGAGATATTGCTAGGGGCAAACAAGTCACTTTTAGGTTTAGGTGTATGCTTGGTGTGGTTGTTGTTTTAACATGGTAGAAGCTTTTGTAGATATTGCATGGTATTTAGAACACATTTTTCCTTAGTTCCTGTGAAATTTCTTCTTTTTTTAGAGGGGTGTGATTATGCTTGTGTATTTTTATGCAATGGTATCTTTATGGAAAGTGAGCTTGTTTTGTTTTGACACACCAAATTGCTTGTGCTGAATAGACTTCTTTGTGTTGGGTTATGGTTTTCTTCTTTTTTGGGGGGGGGGATAAAGAAAAAAAAAAGGTGAGAAGGTATGTGTGTGTAAAGGGGCACATTATTCTATCTTCGGTAAAAGGTAAAAGAAAAGTTAATGAGAATGGTAAGAAATCTAATTTACATGAAATAAAAAGCAAGCAACTTTTTTCAATACTTAGATGTAACTTCTTAAGTCAGTTCAAGTTTTAAATGTATTAATTGTAAGTGACGTTAGTAGAATTGTTATCTAGATGGATATATGCTTTCAATTTAATGATATTACCATAAAGATGAGGTCATCAACCATATTGATATTATGAGAAGTGTAAACATTGTGTTGACTTTTAGGTCTCAAAATGGTTGTAATTGAATTAAATGAAGAAAGATAAATTTTTTTTGTGTTGAATTAGTCAAAGTCATAGTAAGCAATTAATGTAAAGAGTAAACATTTTTCCAATTTGATAGTTGTAGCAATATTTGTATAGACAACAAGATATCTTGTTTTAAGAAACCAATTTGTTAGTTAGTTGTTACTTTTGTTGATACTTGTTTACTAAAATCCACTTATTCATTTTAAAAGAAAAATAACATCATACATATATGTAGAAATCTCTTATTTTTCTAATTACCACAAGTTTAGTATTATTACTAGACCATCTATAAACCATCTAAGTTTGTCCATTTATTTGTTTGTGTGTATTAATGATTCTCCAGCCAAAATGATATTAGTGACCAACATTTTTCTTTTATTGCTAACCTTTGTTTAGTTAGTTAATTATCTTCACTATTTTTATTTCTTTTAGTGATGGGTGATGGTTTATCTATTTATAATTTTTTTCTCTTTTAAAGGGTATAGAAATTGATTGCGCATGAAAAGACTAGTGAATGCATTTTAGTGGTTGATGTTAAGAATTTGAAGATGTATAAATTATTGGAATATATGAGCACATAATTTGTTTGTTACTTTATAGACATCAAATTAAATTTATTGATAAAATGACTTTCATGTAGAAATTTTCCACTTGTCTTATACATGGTATTATAGGGAAGTAAATCTCCAATGATTAATTTTCATATACCAACTATACATTGTTAATTATAACTAATGGATTCATCTTTTTTCTAAAATATCTTGGTTTTATAGATGTCAGTCACTTGAAGACCTATAATTTTGTAGATGTTATCTTTAAATTACTAACAAAAAGATTTTTGTATGAAGGGATGCAAGCCTGTTGAACATATGGATGTGGTTGGTGGTTCTGCAACAATAAGCCCATGCTCAACTTACCATCCAAGTCCATGTGCTTCCTATAACCCTAGTCCAAGCTCCTCTTCTTTCCCTAGCCCTGGTTCATCCTCATATGCTGCAACTTCTAATGATGATGGCAATTCACTCATTCCATGGCTCAAAAACCCTTCATCTGGATCATCACCAACACCTTCTTCCAATCTTCCACAATTATGCATTCAAACTAGCTCTACCAGTGCTCTTATCAATCCTCCACTCAACTCTCCATCTACTCAAATCAAAGCTAAATGGGAGGAACAATGTGCTCATCCCGGATCGGGTGGGCCACAATATTCCTTCATTCCTCTTCAATAACTCCCAAGCCCTGACAACCAAATCAATAACCCAGATTGTTTTTCTAATATTGGGATTCCTCAAGGAGCACCAACATCTCCAACCTTCAATCAAGTCTCTTATAACCCATTTGGATTCAAGGAAGATGTAATGGTTGGTAGCAGTTCCCACATGTGGAAAATAGGACAAAGTGGGACATCTTCTCCAACTATAGTTGTAGGCTCTGATCATACTGCTTGCATTCCAATGGATGAAGAAAACTCAGATAAATTTTCCTTTAGAAACAATGCAACAGGTTTAGTTAAACCTTGGAATGGAGAGAGGGCATATGATGATTTTGAAGTAGATGTTGAGCTTACTCTTGGAAGCTCAAAGACTAGGTAGGAAGATTGATGAATCATGAAAAAAAAAGGTTGTATATTTGATATGTTAGAATTTCATGACTCCTTATTCTTTTAAAATAAAATTTAAACCTAAATTTATTTTTATGTATGTAAATTGTTACATACGATCAATGATCTCCTCAATATAAACCTTAAGTCTTTTCATATATAGAAAGGCTAGATGAGGGGATTAAGATGAGCAACAAATAGTTACTCTTATAGTTTTTTATTCTTTTATTTTCTCATGGGTTGTATATGTTTCTAAGTTATATGTACAACTTTAATTAGGTTTCGGGTGGTTTTGCAGCCCTTTCATATGATCACTATTTTATTAAACCTTTAATACTATGAGAAAGATCAATATAGTTGTATGGATAAAGTTGATTTGATATTTAAAGGAAAAATTACTCAATTTTAATTATAACTAAATAAACAAGATAGTTATGCAAATTCCAATTTGATGGGCCTACAAAATCCCCCTTTCCTCACTTTTTTGTTTTTATGATTTTATTTCTCTACATATGGTGACATATTTTATCACTATTTATAGACTTAGATAAAAAAAAATATGTAAAGTTCTATTTTATAATCATCATGGGTGAGTTATGCAATATAATACTTAACTACATTCTTGAAAATTTTCTTAAAACAAGAATATGGCTTTGTCCTCTTGGAAAGACAAAAAAACATACACCAATTAGTCATAACCTAATAACTCGTATTTTATCCATTTTGGTGTAGTTGGAACAATCAATTGTAAAGAGAGACTAAGAGAAATAAATAGGAAACAAAGGAAAAAAAAAGGAGTCAATTATATAAAATATTTTTACATTGTCATTTAATCATAACTCACTATTTATGATAAATTTATTGACTTTGATATTTTCTCTAGTCCTTTTTATAAGATCCAATGAACTAATTCATCAAGATTAAGAAATTAGTTTACTTAAGTAGTAGCATTAGCATTATATTTGTCCTAAATTTATATATTTTTCAAAATCACACCTAACATTAATGATACATACTCTTATTTCTTTTATAAATATTTTGTTATTGGTTTTAATAAATTTACTCTTTCTCATCATTAATATGTTTATGGCTAAATTATAACTTTAGTCCTTTACCTTATCATAAAAATTCATTTTGGTCAATTATCTTTTAAAGAAAATATTTTGGTCATTTAATTTTTAAATTTGAGTTAATGTAGTCATTTTAAAAAAATAAACCTTTTTATTTTGGAACATGATTTTAAATTATTTTTGACTAATTTAATATGTGCAACATATCTCATTAGATTTATTTACATAAAAATTATGGAATTCAATTAAGGTTCGAATAAAAAAGAGTCATAAAGATGGTGAAAATTACATGAAAAGTGAGTCTCATGCATCTAGAAAATAATGTTATATAAAAATTTAGTTTTTCAATTAATCTTGGAACTCACTTTTCTCATAATTTATACTTTGTTTATGACTATTTTTTGTTCAAACATTAGTTGGTTTCTATAGTTTTTGTGTAAATGAATCTAGTAAGACAAGTTTAATATCTTAAATCAATTAAAAAATAGTTCAAAATTATGTTCCAAAATCGAAAACAATCATTTTTTCATAAGGATAATATTAATTCAAATTTGAGAGCTAAATGACCAAAATGAATTTTTTAAAAGATAAAGAAATAAAACGAATTTATGTCATAAGATAAAGAATCAAAGTTACAAATTTAACCTATATTTATTACCTAAGTTTTATTGGTCATACATTTAAAGAGTCAAATATTCTTAAAATGATTTTTATTAATGTATTTCACTTACTATTTATTCACCATAAAAATGATTCGTAATTAAGGGTATTTTGTGAAAAAGTAATTATCGCTAGTCATGTTATAGAGTTTTCATGTAAATGAATATAATAAGACAAGTGTTTCATATCTTAAATCAATCAAAAAATAATTCAAAATCATGTTTCAAAATCGAAAACAATCGTTTTTTTTTCATAAGGACAACATTAACTCAAATTTAAGAGTTAAATGACCAAAATAATTTTTAAAAAAATAAAGGATCAAAACGAATCTTTTACCATAAAATAAATGATAAAAGTTATAATTTAACATATATTTATTACCTTAAGTTTCATTGGTGATACATGTAAAAAAGTAAAACATTCTTAAAATGATTTTCATATAAGAAAAATTTAGCTTTGTTTAAGACATTAATATTCTAATTATTGACCATAAAAATGGCTCATAGTTAAGAATAAAAAAATAATTAATACTAAAAATATTATAAATTGATTCTTATAAAAAAATTATGATAAAATTTAAATTTAAATAATATAAAAAAAAGAAAGAAGTAATAATGTTATTTTAAAAGTCATATCTAACTTATTTCTAGTTGATTGATTACACCCTAAAAAGTTTATACAAATAGTGGATATTCATTAAACTGTAATAATATTATATAATGTAATGTAATATATATATATATATATATATATATATATATATATATATATATATATATATATATATTATTAGAAAATTTAAAATTTGTTACAAAATAATTTTGTGGCTAATTTTAAAATTAATAGTTATTTTGTAGCTAATTTCTAGTAAAAATAATTAGCTACAAAATTACTACAATATTGAATGGTAGCATGAAATAAGTAGCAAATTAACTAGAAAAATAATCTTAGTTAAAATTTTTAGTAAATTTTTTAAAATTTGTAGTTATTTCTTAACTAATTTGTAGTAATAAGAAGTATAAATGAATATAACTTCAATTTAGCTAGAAAAAATAATTTTCTAGTTAATTAATAGTTAATTAACTAGGATTTTGCTACTAATTTAAATGGTAGCTAAAATTAGTAGCAAAATCAAAAAATTCTTATAATGATATATATATATATATATATATATATATATATATATATATATATATATATATATATATATATATATATATAATAAGAAAATAATAATATGTACCGCATACGCTTCTGTTTTAAACTTCATGCATCTCTCTCCTCTCCTCACTCTTGACACGACTACTGGAATACAATTCTGTACATAAATATTATACCATATATAATAATCAAATAATAATATATTTAATGTACATTATATATAGTAAATATAATAAAATGATATATTTAATATATGGTAATAAATATATCATATAAAATAATAATATATAATGTAGTGAATAAATTTTATTACATAATCAGGTTTACATAACAACCGCTTGCTTGTGAACTTTTTCCGTAGTTTAACATCCCAAATTACTTGTGATTTATCTTTCTTATTGTGGTTATCCTACCCGTATTGTGCACATGGTAAGTAAATTTACCACATATAATAACTATAAAATAATATAAAAAAATATAGTGTAATAAATTTTATTAAATAACTCGGTAAATGCAACGTTTCCTTGTGTGTATGTTCTTTTGTCCATGGTTTAAGTTTCCAAATTATCCATGAGCTCTTTTTCTTCTTGTCATTTTGTTACCTGAATTTGTGAATTATCAGTGCGTCAATCTATCCCTATCAACGAGCCTCAGACTTTAAACATCGACTTTAATTGTTCGGGGTCAAATAAGCATGTTTTGTAATTATACAACATTTTAGTTTTTATCCTTCATGTCAATTCATAACGACAAAAACCTTGCAAAAGAATGGATAACAGCTAGTATCTCATATGTTTTTTATATAGATCGCATCGTTACCATTTTCATAATTTTGTATTGTTTGTGGGAAATGAGATTACGCTTATGATATATAGTTAGAAAATAAATAGTATATAATACTCAATGAAATATGTGTGGGCAGGAAAAAAAAGTATATAATACTCAGTTAAATATGTGTGTGCATTTGTGATATTTTATTATCCTCCTTAATAACGAGTTTTATGAAATAATGATTTGTAGTATAATTAATGCATGCATCTTAAATAAATTTGAGTTGGAGGTGCGAAGAATGACAAATGATACGTTTCTCAATTTACATTGTTGAAGACATGACCAATGACCAAATGTACGGGTAATTATTTATCCGATAATTATTTATGCATTTGTACAATAAGGTAAAATAATAAATGAGATATAACTATGATATTTATTAATCATAAGCACATCTTATTATGGAATATAATGATTAAGTGTATTGTGTCCTATATATATTAATATTTAGGTATCCAAAATTCATTATTAATTAATTACTCATTAATAAACTTAAGTATTATTCAATAGGTTAAAACATGAGCCTGTTTTGAAAAAGCAAAAAGATAATTGATTATCACTCACAAGAATTTATAAGAAAATTATAATACATTTATGTGAACTCAAACCTAACCTAATCAAGACTCGATAATATGAAGAAAGATAATGACAACTTGATGTATTAACATTATATGTAGTTAATGGTAGGATAAAAGAAATATAAAACTTAAATGAGTTAAATAAACTTTTGGTCCTAGTAAAATTTTAGATTTCTAGTTTAGTCCTTAAAAATAATTAGCCTATTTTTAGTGTCTCATTTAGATTTATTGCTCATAATTAGTCCCTATGGATGGGAAGGTCTAAAAATAGACAACAAAGCGGTAAAATTTTAACCTCCATAATGATTATAATTATAGACAATAAAAACAAACGAGATTAAAAATGGGCTAAAAAATTTATAGGGACTAAAATTCGAAATTTGAAACTCTAGGAGTACTAAAAACTTATTTAATAACTTAAATCAAAGTATACTTTCCAATACATATTTAGAAAAAAAAAATATCATTATAAATATAGTATAATATGATACAAAATATTATCTATTAAATTGAAATTTTTTATTATTAATATACAACTGTTTAAAAAAACTTGTACTTTTTAAAAGAATATAAGACGGTAGGTCAAGTTAAGAATGACTAGAAGTATAATTCAAATTCATCTTCAAAATATAGTGACTTAATTTCTTAAACCTAAACTTGTCAAAATAACTAGTGATCAAGTTCGGTAAGTAAGACAAGATGAGTCATGCATACTTTTAATTATTGGTTAAAATTTATTGGAAATACTTTATTATTGGTTAAAATTTATTAAGAACTATAAAATCATAAGTGTGACTCATTAGATAATAAGTGAGACTCATAATTTCAACTACCAATAGAAAGTATTCAAAAGAATGTGATAGAAAGTATCCTGCAAACATTTCTCAATTATATGTCATAACCTTAAAGTTTAATAACACAATTCTTTATGACTAAAATCAAATTTCAAATTTGACATGGTGGGACTAAAACAAACTTTTAAAATTGACGAGAACTAAAATCAAATTTTAAATTTTATAAGAGTTAAGATTAAGTTTTAAGTTTTACAACTCTAAACTCAAACTATAAATACTAAAATCACACTTTAAATTTTTTTAAGGAAAAAAAAATTGTTACATGACAATCATATAGATATCATATCATCTAAAATATTCATGTATATAGTGCTGATATGTAGCTATGATGGTTATTAATATGTTAACGAAGTTAGATAATTAGGTAAAAAATAATATAAATTTATATTTTATGGAATCAAAACTAAAAATAATAATTTGTTGGATGAAAATTGACTTTTGATTATTTTAGAAGAATCACAACATATTTTTCTCAAACTAATTTTGAAAAAGTATAAATGGGAGAAAAAGATGAGATGGTGCAAGGAAGAATATAAATAATGGAAAATTAAAAATAGAAAACAAAAATAATTTAGAGTTATTCTTATTTATTATTTTAAAAATTAAAAAATAGATATTATTTTTAAAATAATTTTTGAAAGCTACTCTTATCAAACAATTTTTCTTGTTTTTTGTTTTTAAAAAATAAGCAATAATTTCTTCAAAAACAAGAAACAAATAAGTCTTAAACTCAATTGCATTTTTTCCATTATTGTGATCATTTCTCAAATTTATTTTGCCCATTTCTTTTTATAAATTTGATTCTCTATTATTTTAATTGTATAATTTTGGTTGATTTATTAATCTAACATATAAAAAAAACTAACATTTAATAAAAAGCTAACGTAACATCCTACTGCATATCAACGTCAAGTTAACAAAATTGAAATGGGAAAATTATAATAATAGGAGGTCAAATTCACAAAAGAAAAATAAGAAAACCAAATTCAAAAAGTAACAATAATAAAAAAAAATTAAAAGTACAATTAAGACTATATCTTATTTTTCATGGTTCCCCTAAAAAAATTATACCTTTTCTTAAAGACTTATTTATTCTTGGCCAACCGCCACTCTCAGTCAAGCAACAAGTGGTACTTAAGTCAAACAACCGAATTAATACATTCGAAGCAAAATTGGTACGAACTTCCTGCATATATATTTTCCGCAAGAAAATCCCAAATTTCTAAGACTAAGATATATAAAAAGTATAATTATTTTTTCATCTAAATTTTCTTTTCATATTTTTCATCATATTACTTATTACATTTATATTTTTTTTCTATCTACTTTCAATTTTTTTTTCTATCCATATCCGTCCCACCGCTACTATATGCATGACTTTTAACAATATTTAGAATATATTATAAAATATAAAAATATATTATTTATTAATTCGGGTAACATTTAACCAATGTTATATCTTGACTGTGTTACAAATTATTATTATTATTAGTAATATTTTATATTTATTGAATATTATTAAATATATAAAAAGTATTACTAATATAAATATTAGTAAAATTTTTAAAAAATTATTAAAAGTTATATAAGCAGGTGTACTCCCAAGATGAGATGGTCATTTAGTGTTTTCGTATTAAATGTTATCAATGCTGAGCATATGGGAAAGCAGCTAGCTCGTTCAATTCACACTGTTTCATCTTCACTTACCTCATTTGTTTATCTCAATTTCAACAGATATCTACAAATTGTAATTTACGTAAATTGTCATTTTGGGAGTTTCTGAAGACCAGCTTGTATAGTGGTGTGGTTCGACGTTGATTTAGAATAATGAAGTCAACACGCTCGTATAAGAATCCCTATCTTGACAAGGCATTCTAGCTGGTATGAACGTGGACATACATAGATCACTATATGGTAAGAGTAAATTGAATATAATATGAATCAAAACGGACCCATTTGAGCAAAACAAAACAACAACAGTTTAGTCACGAGAGTTCCGCTTGAATTTGACAAATAGGAATTAATTTATTAATTGCCAACAACCAAAAACTCAATAATTTGTTTTAATTCAATCATACATTATTAACTTAGGAAACAGTGAGATTTTTAAAGCACATATTTATGTTGAGAATTAGATATTTCAATCATAAAATTTAAAAGATTAAATATTTACTGGCAACAATAAATAACTTAATAAATCCAACAATAACTATTAAATAAAATTTAAAATTATTAATCTAATTCTACTTTGTAAATTTGATAACCACTCTATTTATATATTCTATTTAAAATTTTCCGCGTCCAACGTTAGATATCTAACCCAATCAATTAGTCAATAGCCATCAATTATCATGGTGCGTCGTGAAATAGGAAACCTTACACCTCAATCCTTGTTCAAGCACTGAATTCCATGCCTCAATCTTGGAAGCGGTGGAGAAACAAGACGGTCACCCATCAGCTATGGAAGCGGTGGACAACATAATTAATAAACCAAAACAAAGCGCGACATCGTTACTTGAAGCTATCAAGCTTCTAACGCGGCAAACAAAGTTTGTTACACATAATTTGTAATTTTAATGTTTTAAAAAGATTAAATTAATAGGATTAGAAATTTAGCAAGCACCTTTAATTAAGACTAGCTAGTGATTTTGAGTAATTGGATGAGCGATTTGGTAGTATAATTAAGACAGTAATAAGTAACATGCTTACTTATATTCTAGTTCTGGTCAGTTTCCAACTTTCATAAAAGTGCAGATCTGTTCGGTTTTCTGCTGAAACCACTTTTTCAGCCAGAAAAATGTTGTAATATACCCATTAATCTTGCTTTGCAATTTTCTTCTATTATTAAGATCCAAATAAACCTATATATACTTTTGTTGAATGTGGATTCTAGCAAGGAAACTTGAAATTCACTTCTTAATTTTATTTTTAGATTTTTACAAAATTACACATCACACACTTTCACATATACTGAGTATGTCTTCCTGAACACGCAACAGTTATATCTACGAGTCGTACGCGGACTCCACGTCAACTCTTAATTCAATTTCTTTTGAAAAATAAAAAATTTTGATGAATAATAGAATTTAATATTTTGATTGGGAAGTTGACTCATTCAACCGTCAAAATATTTTTACTTTGATAAAATATTCGGACTCGTTCTAATAAATAATAATAATTTAAAAATAAGTTAATTTAAAATTTGAATAATTTTTTTTTAAGTACTTAATATAAGGGAAAAATGAAAAAAAGTGAAATAAATTTTTTTACAAATTAAAATTAACTTATAGATATGTAAAAATTCTCTTTTTTTTTTAAGTTAATATGAGAAAATTTTAACAAATTAGCTTATAAATAAATTAATTTTAACTTATAAAAAATTTATTTCATTTTTTCTTCTTATTTTTCTCTCATAAATATTTATGGATAAATTTATTTAAACAAATTTTTAATCATCAACCATTAATTCTTCTTTGAGACGGGCCAGCCTATTGTTAATTTATATTTATGTACCCAAAAAATGTAAAAAAAAAATCAGTTACAAAGGTAAAGTATGTATTGATGATGACGACTAATTTTTATAGAAAATTTAATTGACTACGTCTAATGAAATACCCTTTTCAGTTATATTGTTTTTCATTTACAAGTTTTAACTCAAAATTTTACATAAAAGACCTAAATTTAGGTCTATCTGCTCCATTATAATGTTGGTTAAAAAAACTTATATGTGTAGACTATTTTGATCGATTACATGCAGTCGTAAAATAAGTTGAGAAAGACTTAATCTAATTTCTATTTGATTCAAAATTTTAATAAGATTATTTTTATAAATTTATAAATCTAGTTCGATAAAACTGAATAGTTTATGAGATACATAGATATGATTAACTGACATAAAGTATATATATAGCTTAACTATAAAATTAAAAATATAAAATTAAAATGAAGATATATTTTATAACATATTTTAATAAAATATAAATATATAATTATTAAAATATATAAATTTTAAAAGAGTATATGACATTATATCTGATTAAAACCATCAAAAGTATAATTAAAATTTATTCTTAGAATATATTGAGACAAATTGTGAACATTCCTATTATTTGGTTCGAAATTGGGGCCGACGTATATTATCGAGATGGGTTAAATTTATCTGTCAAAATCTTTCACCTTGAGTCTAAGTGAACCATATTCGCAGCCTGGATGTATTTGTAAAAATACTCCCAAATTCCATAATAATAGTATGATAAAAACACATACCTAAGAAAAGGCATGATAGGAGTATTATGGGCCAGGAACGTGGTTATGAGCCTAGACCCCTTCACATGAGAAGGACCGGTTTTAGGCCCAGTCCATAACACCTACCTTTAACTATTCCAATTAGTATATTAAATTATGCTTAATTTATTTTATTTTTATATACAATTATAATAAATAATAATGATTTTTTATTTGTCTTATATTAACTTTTGTTTCAAAATGTAAATATTGATTTAAAATAATTAAAAACAAAAATAATAATAATAACAAATTTCAAGCTCTCAGACCATTCTAATATTATTATTTTATTTTTGTTGTCGGATTTTACCGAATTGCGTCTAAGTTTGATGTAAAACCCCATAAACCCTCTTTCCCATTCTGTGTTTCTCAACTCTCCACAATTCCAATGGGTATCCTGAGCAGCCTCTTCTCTCGCCGCACTCTCGGGCTCGTGAAAACCCCTCGCAGACACGCCACATCCCAGCCCGTGCTGGGCCCAAACCCCCAAACCCGGCCCACGAAGAAGCCCCTCCACGCTCTCTTTACCGAAGCCGTGGGCCTCTCAGAAAAAACCGCCACCGACGACGAGGAAGAAACAGCATCGAAAAGCGCAACCGAACTGAAGAACAACCTGAGGCAGTTGGAGGAAGAGGTGAGAAGCTTGAAAGAGAAAACAAAAGAGGCTCTCAACAAAACCGAGAAGAGAAGCTTATACGCCGCGTTTACCAATCAACAAACTCCCACGCAGAGGGAACTGAAGACAAAGAAGACAGTGGTCGTTAAGGAGCTTTCGCCCGATATGGTTACGTTTGTGCAGTACTTGTTCGAGAAGGGGTATTTTAACGACGCCAATTTCGTCCAGGGGAAGAAAAGTTTTGACCCTGCTTGGTTTACGGATTTCTTCGCCGCTGGGTACATCAAATTTGCAGCGCACAAATTCGCCAGAGATAATCGAGAAATCGCCAAGTAAGATTATCATGTTCGTCACCTCTTTTTCATAATTATTGCTTGAAACCCTTGTGCTCGATGCCTTCACCACCCATTTTCTCTCTATGGTGTTCTTTAAGTGATACTCTTGTTAATTAGTAAGAAGATGAATGGTACGGATTTTTTATTCTATGTGAACAAAATTAAAAAATAAAAAGAAATTAGAAATTTGGCAGCAATCAAGGAAGTGTATATAGATGCAGTTTTCAGTGGTGACTTCGTGCAATCAATTTGTATTATTTATGATTTTTCTTAAATTAAAAGATAAATGTTATTTGTACAACCAATTTTAAATTAAAAAGAAAAGAGAGTGAGGGAGAAGTGAGAAGTGTGAAATATAATAAATAATGTGACAGAGAATGATAAAATACAAAATATATTAGTATGAACTAGTGTATGAATAGCACGTCTCAAATTAAAATTGACTGTTCAAACTGCTATTTAATTACAAAATTTACATGATCCTTCATTAATTAAAAAATATGTATATATATATTTATATTTATATACAGGGAGTCTATCAAATATGAGAATATTTCTTGTTATGAGAAATAAAAACTACATATATAGACTATTATATCATATTTAAATAATCAAGTTTAAAAGAAAAATGCACATAACTTGCTTAGTAGTCATATAACTATTAACTAACTTTTAATCTTCACCATCTATGTCTAGGTGAATGATTGGAATTATAGTTCTCATTTCTTACCATAAGAAAAATTCTCATATATATACAAAACATACACGGAGAGAACTCTTGGTTACTGTGAGGAATGAAAATATTTAATTAAATTTATTAGATTAAAATTAACAGTTAAAATTGCATACTTAATTACAAATCTCACGTGACGTTAATTTTAATCTAATGATTTAACCAAGAATTCTTAGACACTCTATGTATGTCATTTTTGGCTTAGTGATACTTCTGGTCTTATACTTTCACCATAGTTTGATAGCAGCCTCCTTAGTTTCAATAGCAGAATATTGCCCTTACTGTCCTGGAGTTCATGCAGTTAAGTGGCCTACCCATTTTGCCATTGGCATTGCACTCTTTTTGCTAATGTGCGCCATGATGTTTCTTTTGTTGAGGGGAGGGGGAAGGGAATCAAACAAGACCGGTGTTCTATAGCTAGACTGGTTGTTTTATCAGCAAATTAAAATAAAACTGTGTTCTTGCATTCAAGATATGAAATCATTGAAATTATGTATGTGATCATATCGATTACTATCTTATAATGTGGGATATATACCTTAAAGCATGATTTATATACTTGTCAGAGTTTGAATCATTTTTACCGCGATATAATAAGTTATGTACTGCAAGATACTGTGTATATCATTCATATTGACCATTATTTTGAAAACAGAGAAAAAACAACTTATGAACAATATCATTTTTACCTTTTAGTGATTGGTAGTAGGCAAACAGACGTGTTTGGAGCAGAGTTTGCTAACGTGATTTTGCTTAAGATGTATTTGCAATGAAGTGATTTATGTTTTGTGAGTATTGATGATAAAAATCTGACTTTTGAACGAGTAATTACCAAAAGGAGTATGAGTTCTCTCTTGGATTAGGTTGTAAATGATTGATGAAAGAACTTCTGTTTCACAAGAAACTGCAAATTTCTTCTCTTCTGAGCAGAGACCAAAACTGATACTGCCTATGAACCAAATAACTGAGCGTAAGAGTTGTTGTAAAATACAGATATTGCGAGTCCCTGATAATAAATGAGCATATAGGGTTAAGATCTTGTTAGATATTGAAGGTCTTGTCCTTTAAAAATTACTTATGGTTTGATATGTGTTAATTTGACAATCTAAACACAAATTACACAATGTTTGGTGTGGGTTTTCCAAACACACAAGAAAAGGCTTTAACTATCAAATATTTAGCTAATATTTTGTTGTGGTGGTGAAAAGTTGACTGATATTTTATTTGAGTGAGGATTGAGTTCATTTTCCATATTTATTGGTTCCATATTTATTGGATGATTTGTTTGCTTACGAAAAAGAATACATAGAATTTGTTAGTGTCCATTAGGCTGTCATCCATTGCTAACGAATTTATCAAATTTCTAATTTCTTCTGTCTGACATTGTCTATACAAAATTGCAAGTGACTCAATTTACATTTCCCTTTAGATAACTTGGTAACCTCACCTGTTTTGAAATTGGATTGGCAGCATGGTAAATTTTGATTTCTTTCTTTTTCCTTTTCCCTGGTGCTTGTGTTTTATAGTTTTCCCCAAATTATTTATTTCTAACATGAAATCGGATTGACAGATGGCTATCAGGAAGTGCTTTGAAGCAAGTGGCCGTGTTTGGTTGCCCCTACCCCCACAGGAATGGTGTCTTTCCTGCTAAAAGATTGCGAAGGTTTTTTGAGGTTCCAGAAAACACTGTAAGGCATAGCATGCGCGAAAGAGTACTTTCACTGTGTTTTCTAATTTATTCATAGATAAAGCTTAAATGCAGTTGTCTAGGTATTTATAGTGTCATTCTCTAATCAGAATTGAAATCTTATTTTGGAAATCCACGTAATAAAAGTTTATATTATAGGTCAATATAGGTCATCAAGGTAAAATTTAATTTTGATTAGACAACAACACTGAAAGTACTTAAAAAACTACATTGAAATTTTGTGCTTTATATATACTCGTATCTGTTTACCTATGTTATCTACATTTTCTTTTTCCGTCAGGTTTGCAGTGGATGCTCACTGCAACAATCATGCAGGTTTGCGAATCAAAGTGTATGGAAATGTGATGACACCAATAAGTTGGATTTAGTGACAGTTATTAAGGTTATTACTTCATATGCTTTAGAGTCAGTGCATCCCCAGCTGGTAGTGCCTGATGAAGTAAAGAAGTCAGTAAGTCAATTGCTGAAGGAGGTTGTGAAACTGAGTCAAATCACCTGACATTGCTTCTAGTTGACAGAGAACACATATTGCTTTAACTTTTTCTCACATGTGGGACAAATTGAGACACTCATCACACAAGGTGAAATTTGTGAGCATAATCAGACCTTGGCAGACCATTTATGGAGATTACCTTTCTTGCTACACAAACCTAGAATTTTTCACATGATGCTCGAGTCAAAAGAAGAGAATTCATATGGAGACAACCTAGTATCTACCTGCCTCTCCTTAATTCAGAATTTCTCGTGAGTGGCAACGTTTTCTTTGGATAAAGTGCTTGTATGAAATCCACGCAGGTCCTTTATGGGCTGGAATATGGTGTGACTTTCAATAGTATGGGTTTTGGTTTGGGTAAGAAGGGTGAAATCTTTATAGAATTTTTTTTTGGAAAAGAATTATTGAATTGTTTGGTCCATTTTTTTTTTTAAATAGTCATTTATTTTTATCAAATTCTTGAAATTTAAAAAGAAAGTAATTATTTATGAAATGCGAACTCATCGATTTTAGCCTAACTTACAAATGATGGGTTGTTTAGGCACCCCAGTCAATACTAACCTCAAGTTTAGAATTATCCTGAGTCTGATGCCTCTCAACACCGTTTTAGCTCTAATATTTTTTTTTCCATTGATGGTTTGGCCATCCACTGCATAAATAAAATGATTAGGGCATTGTGTTTTTTTTTTTTTTTTGGTTTCCTTCGAAGAATGAACAGCTTCCCACATTTCATGTCACTTTTGCTTCAACATATATATATGGAGTTAAAGCATATCCCCAATGAGCAAGCCCATCCAAATGCATGTAATAGCCTTTGTATGAGGACAAAGATATATGTACTCAAAATAAGAATTTTGAGTATACGTATAATTTCTCTTTCTATTTTTTAGAGTATAATAACAGTAGAGATTTGAATTTATAATATTATGCAAATTATCCAAATAGTAAATTATAATTTCTCTTCCTAGTCCTAGATTGTTTCTTTTACAAAATCACCGTTATCAAATTTTCCGATAATTTGGAACAACAAAGCAATTATTTTGCATCATGTATGTACCATATATATACTATAGAGTATGAATGCTGTGCTGGTCTAAGAGTACGACCTTACAAGAAGCCTGATTTTGGATAAAAGAGAAAATAGAAATGTTAGGAGTAAAAGAGGACAAGAAAATCAGAAAGATATTGCGATGACGTGAAGAAAGCGTAGGTGTAGCATTTGGCAGAAGTTGGCGTTTGTCTGTTTGTTGATGTCGCGAGGGGAAAAGCAAAATATGAAAACACGCATTGTTTTCTACGCTGACTGGTCTTTCGCACGTGCTTTGATTCTTTCTAGTTGTTCCATGGCTCCCATTTCATAATATTTTTTGTTGCAAAGGAAGTATTTTTTAGATGGTATGGCCAGCAATAGCCTAAATTTATTCTGGAATTAACCCATTTAACAGAAAATTTATATATATGCATGCAAAAGGCATAGACCGTTGGGGTACTCCAATAATATTAAATTGAATTGAATCTTTAAAAAACTCAAATTGTACTCAAATATAAAAATTGAATTGATTTTATAAAGAATTGAACTGAACTATATTTATAAAAAAATTGAACTAAATTATTTGACAATCAAACTGAATTAAATCAAATCATAAAAACTGAACTATTTTTATAAAAGGATAAAAAAAATTATTTTCAATATTTCTTCTATGAATTATTGTAAAAGAAAGCTCAATTTGAAAATAGTTTAATTCAGTTTAGAAAAAAGTTCAATTTAAATTTGAAAAAACAGTTTACTAAACTAGAATTGAGGAAATTATTTTTTAATTCAATTTAGACAAACTAATTTTACAATTAAATTTAATTTTTATATAATTCGGTTCAGTTTTTTTTTTTCTTTTTTGACACTCCTTATATATTGAAGTCACAAAATAATCACAAATAAGATTGAGCAACAATTTAAATAGCCAAAATAAAAATAAGTTTTTTGAGTTTAGCCTACTTATTTTGCAGTGTAATTAGAGTTTGTGTTAGACTGGCTCAATAAAAATATCACAAAATCCACACAACTGGACTCTTCACTTGACATTATTTGTTCTAGTTTCACTACATTCTTATTCTTACCTATTCCTTCAAATTATTACGTCTAGACGGACTATTTTTCTATTAAATACACGCTTGCCAAAAAGGATGTTAAACTTCATGCAAATTATATGGATATCATTGCAATTAACAAGAATTCAACCTGAGGATTCAAGATATGAAGGGTGTCCAAAAACCTCTCTAAGATGGACCCTAGTTTCATGCTATCATATAATGAAGAAGTTAAAAAAAATAAAATCTTCCTAGATGCACAATTCTCGATAACTTAGGCTTAAGTTTTCTTTATTTATTTCTTTTACGAGAAGAAGACCATGTTAAGTATTGAATTTTTTTTTAGTAATTTTTATCTATTTTCTTTTTACTTTTGTAGATTTTGTTGTTTCTTTAATACACTGTGATTTATTACCTGTAAATTAATCAACTAACATACATTAAGGTCAATGAAGTCTTAATAAGAAATAAGTACAATAGAATAAGTCTAATTAAATAAAATATAATATATAATATACTGTAATAAATATATCATATATATATATATATATATATAATATGTACCGTCATATGCTGTAGTTTTAAATTTCATGCATCTCTCCTCCCTCTTGGTATTGGTATGGTTACAAGAACACAATTCCGTAAAGTATGTATCATATATAATATTATTATATATGTAATATAATAATTATTTTAAATATATTTTAGGTCATTATAATTACGATTCTATCTAATTTTAGTTCTTATAAATTTTTTTATTGTTTTTAAGTGCTTAACATTTTTTTAATGTCACTTTTTAATTCTTATCATTAATTATAATTGATGTATTTAAAACATATTTTACAATAAATATATTTTATAATTAATGTAAAAAATATTTTTTACATTGATTCTTAAATAATCGATGTAAATAAATATGCAATATTTATCAAAATATTACCACATTTTTATTTATGTCAGTTATTTAAGAATCAAAAGGACCGATATAAAAATCTAATTTTGCAATAGTAGGTCATGATATTAGTTTTTTTTAAATTGACAATATTAATATGCTTTAAGGAAATAAAAAATTATTATATCTAAAATATTAAAATTATTGAATAGTTACTTTTAAAGTGAGAAATATATAAAGTATTATATCCTTTCAATTCCGTGCCTTACCTATGGAACCAATTTATAAAGACAAATTATAAGTCATATAATCAATAATTAATCCTACTCAACCGATGGACCGATGGACAAAAATAATGCAACTTTTGAATAGGTAAGTAGTTAAGAAACATGCCAAATAAGGATACAACCATATTGGATACTTCCATAGGAAGATAATCATCCATTAAATAATATTTTAACCTCTTTGCCATCAAAGGTGACACCCATTGTCATCAACAATCGTAATTTTTTGAACTTTTAAATGGTGTAACCTCCACTAGATATATGTTAATGTATGATTAGTTACAATCATTTAGGCATCACCTTTTTGTGACATGCATTGAATGCATGTCTGGAAATGAAATTGTCATAAACATCAAATATATCACATTGCCAACACTAGCATACGATGCTTAAATACATAACAATGCTAATAAACATTTATATATAAGACAAGATGTAGAATAAGAAACAAACATAGATCTATAGGGTTGACATGTGTAACATGTTTTAGCCTTATTCACCTTTCAACTCAAGGCTAAAGGGTTGTGTACCCTCCCAAATTCGTGGCTAACTTATGAGACCGACCTATGAAGACAAATTATAAGTCATATTTGGTTACTCTACTCGATTAATGAACGAGAATAATGTGATTTTTAGCTCGGTAGGTATTTGTGAAACATGCTAAGGATATAACCATATTGTCATATCTCTCATAAAGGGATAACCACCAATTGAATGATATTTCAACCTCCCTACCATCTAAAGCAAAATACACAATTACACCTCAAAATGGAATGACCCTCTCCCAATATATGTAGCTTATGATTAGTCATAGTCATTAAGCATCACCTTCTTTGGACATGCATTAAATGCGAGTATGGAACAAATGGAGACATCATAAATGCCAAATCTATGTAATCCACAACACTATCATACAAGGCTTGAATACATGATGATGCTAATAGTCATTTATACATCGGACAAGATGTGGAAACAAAGAAAGACATGGATCTATAACGTTGACATGTGTGATAGCTTTAGCTTATGCACCTTTCGACTTAATGGTTGTGTACCCTTATGAGTTCATGGCTAAGTTATAACTTGACATGCTTTAGCCTTATTTGCCTTTCAACCTTCTCTAATTCATAGCTAACCTATAGCTCGACATTCTTTAGCCTCATTTATCTTTTCAACTTGAGGCTAAAAAGTTGTGAACCCTTCAGAGTTTATAGTCCACCTATAAGACCGACCTACAAAAAAAAATAATTTATATGATAAGTTACTTTACTTAACTTATTGATAAGAATAATGCGATTTTCATATAGGTAGGTAGTTAAGAAATGAGGACATGGTCATATTCGAATACCTCCATGAGGGCATAATTGTCCACTGAATCATATTTCAACCTTCTTACCATTTAAAGTGACATACGTAATCACAAAGGGTTGTATTTATTATGCCTCCTAATGGTGTAACCTTCACTCGACATATGTCGATGTATGATTGATCACAATCACCTAAGAATCACCTTATTTGTAACATCCATTAAATGTTAGTATGGGAAAGTGGAGGCATCATATATGTTAAATTTATCTCATTGCCAACACTAATGTACAAAGCTCATATACATGATGGCACTAATAGAAATACATGAGACAAGATACAAGAACAAAAAGACATTGATCTGTAGGGCTAACACGTGTGACATGTTTTAGCCTCATTCACCTTTCAACTTGAGCCTTGAGGCCCAAGGATTGTGTACCTCCTAAGTTTGTGGTTGGCCTATAACTTGACATATTTTAGCCTAATTCTCCTTTTGGCTCAAGGTTAAGGACTTTTTACCCTCTTAAGTTCGTGAACAACTTATAACTCAACATGTTTTAGTCACCCTTCAGATTAAAGCTAGAGAGTTATATACTATCTCGAGTTTGTGGCCTACCTATGAGATCGACCTACGAAGACAAATTACAAGTCATATAGTCAATTACTTGGCTTTTATAGGCAAGAATAATGTGGTTTTTAGATAGGTAGATAGTTGACAAACATACTAAGGACATAATCATACTAGGATAGCCCCAATAGGGGATAACTAGCCATTGAATGATATTTCAACCTCCTTGTCTTCTAAAGAAACATGTGCAATTGACAAGGATTGTATGCCTCAAAACAACATGACCTCCACCCAACATATGTCAATGTATGATTGGTCATACAATAAAATGCATTAAATAAACATTTAGGAGAGTGGAGGCATCACAAACATCAAATATATCTTATCACTAACACCAACGTACAAAGGTCGAATATATGACAACGCTAATAAACTTTTTATACATCAAACAAGATCTAGAAAACAAAAAAGACATTAATCTATAAGGCTGAAATGTGTTGACATGCTTTAGCCTCATTAGCTATTTTGCTCGAGGCTAGATGATTATGTAGCCCTCTCAAGTTCGTGGCCGACCTATAACTTGGCATGCTTAAAACCTTATTTTCCTTTCGGCTTGAGCTTAGAGGGTTTTGTATCGTCCCAAGTTCGTGAGTGACTTATAACTCGCTTTAGCCTATTTGCCTTTAAATTGAAAGCTAGATGGTTATGTACCCTTTCTAGTTCATGGCTAATCTATGGGATCAACATACAAGGACAAATCATATGTTATATAGTGGATTTCTCTACTCGACTTATAAACAAAAAACAATGTGATTTTCAGATAGGTAGGTAGTTGAGAAACATGTTAAAGACAAACTCATATTAATATCCCCACAAGAGAATAATTGTCCATGGAATAATATTTCAACCTCTTGCCCCTAAGAAAACAAATAAAATTTACTATTAATGAACCAAACATAAATTATCTTAAGATTAATCTTTGAAAACTTTTATGATTGAAACATTAGTGATTGGAACACAGTAAATACTTCTTAATTATTATTTTTAAAATATGTGTTAATAATTTACCTTTTTAATTAAATATATTAAAATTATTTCCTCTTAAAAACACCTTTACAACTTCTAATATTTTTTATTAATTATTTTTACCGACATAATTATGATCCTACCTCTCCAATTAGGAAGATAATTAGTAAGGAGAGATCTATATATCAATATTAATAATTATATTTAATAAATTATTATTTATTTTAAAATCATAATCATTTAAATTTGTTGTTTAAAACACTTATGCTTTTTTGTTATAATTGGTATAAAACACTTGCTAAACATTAAATTAATAAAATACTTCATTAGAAATTATTGTTACAAAAAATAAGTGATTACATTTTTATGTATAAAATATTATGAACACAGAAATACTTTAAAGGCTTTATAAAAAAGTTAAAACATTACATCATTAAACAAACTTATGTTAAAACCTTTTGCATTTTTCTACTTAAGTTTAAACTCTAAATTTTACTTATATAAATAAATTAACTAAACTAACTTAAACATATAATTTCATCTTTTTAGACTTTGTGAGTACATAAAAAAACATTGTTGATTAAAATACTCAATACCTTTATTTAAACATTTTAAAATTTAACAAATATATACTAAATTTCACATTTTTGTTAGTTTCATTTCTTTCATTAGTATTACTCCCTTAACATATGTTTTTTCCACAAGCAACCTTAGCTTTTAATTTAATCTTCACTATACTTTGATATAAAGACAATTTGGCTAAATCATCTTTAAAATGTAGTCCGCACATGCACTTCTTACCTTAATTTCTCTCTCTAAATCTTAATTGCATAACCATAAATTCCCCCCTCCCCCCAAAACCAACCTCAATTGACTTTCTCTCAATTATTTAGACCATCATTTTTATTGTTCCTTCAATCTTTCTATTGTACATTTCACATTCTACAACTTCCCTCACCCAAACCATTCTCATTTTCACAATGACTTATCTGACCACTATGCTCTTCCCTCATCGCTCTAGCAACCTCAGCACCTCACGTGCTCAGATTTGCTCAAATCACAAACCCAACAAACTCCTCCAAACTTCTTACTTCATTACTTCTTAAATTCTCTCTAATTTTCAAGTTAACTAAATAAGTAGAAACGATATTGTTTCTCGTTGTCTAATTAATCTTTGTGCTTGCTTTCTTTAGTTTATTTTTGAAGTTTGGACTTTTCTGTTGGATGTTAGGATTTTCAAGCAAGAAGATGGCATTAGGGATGAAGCAACCAACATGGAAGGAGCGAGAGAACAACAATAAAAAGGAATGGCGGAATAAAGGCATGATGACAAATATCTCCTTCGATTTAAGAATGTATGACAACTACCAACTCCCAAGGCATTGTGAAAACAATGAAGTTCTCAAGGCTCTCTATAATGAAGTCAGTTGGACTCTTGAACACAACACCACCTATTACAAGGTAAAAATGATGCAATTCAATAATTTCATATATTCTTATTTTACTAATTTTATTACCGAGTGTATAGATGAACTATCATGAAGTGATCTCAAATGTGAGTCTTGAATATGCAGGTATATTAAATACTAGAAGGAATACAAGTCTTGAGTATTCAAGTACAATAAATACATAAAAAAAAGTGTCGCTAATACTAGTGTTAATACCAATCATATCTAATTCAAGCATATTCTTGTTATTTCTAACTTATCTAGTAATTTTTACTACTTAAGCCTTTTTTTTATTAATTTTACCATTTTTTAGCATTGGTGTCTTTTTAATGTGGATAATGTTTTATGGCATGTCCAGTGTCATTTTTGGTTAATCGGTTATAGTGGCATGACATATTCTACTAGTGTTGCAAATCAAATTAACATGAAAGGCGCTGAGGGAGTTACAAAAAATGGTTACGTTATTTGATTTTGTTATTACTGTTTTTGTTATTGTGTATGTTAAGTTTATGTGCTAGTTGTGCAACATGGTAGAAGCTTTTGTAAACATTGTGTACTCTTTGATCTTAAGAGCAACTTTTCCTTAGTTCTCATAAAAAATTCTTTTTTTAGAAGCTGCAATTATGTTTATTTATTTGTATGAAGGGGTACCTTTATGTTGATGATACTTTCCACTATTTGGAGAGAAAACATCTTTTGTTTTGACAGCCAAATTTTTTTGTGCTCAATATAATTTCTTTGACTTGGTCACATTTTAATTTTATATTTTTTTTGGAAAATAAAGAAAAAAAAAAGGTGAAAAGGTAAGTATGTTTGTGTAAAGGGGCATATGATTATATCTTTAGTAAAAAAAAAAGTGAAACAAAAATTAACGAGAATGACAAGAAATCTAATTTACATGAAATAAAAAGCAAGCAACTTTTTTCAATACTTAAATGTAACTTATTAAGTCAGTTCAAGTTTTAAATGTTGTCCTATTAATTGTAAATGTTATTTGTACGTTATCTGGATGGATATATGCTTTTAATTTAATACAATTAGTGATATTACTATAAAAATGATGTCACCACCTATATTGACATTATGAGAAGTGTGAACATTTTGTGTTGACTTTTAGGTCGCAAAATGGTTGTAATTGAATTGAATGAAGAAAGATAATTTTTTTATGTATTGAATTAGTTAAAGTCATAGTAAGCAATTAATGAAAAGAGTAAACATTTTCCTATTCTGACAACTATGTAGATCACAAGATATCTTGCTCTGAGAAATTGATTTGTTGGTTGGTAGTTATTTTTGTTTATTCATGTTTACTAAAATCCACTTATTCATTTAAAAGAAAAGAACATCATTCCTACATGTGGAAATCAACTCTTAATTTTCTAATTACCACAAGATTAGTATTATTACTAGACTATTTATAAACCATTTAAGTTAATCATTTTCTTTGCTAGCACACTAATTGTTCTCTTAGCCCAAACAATGTTAGTCACCAACATTTTGCTTTTACTGCTAACTAATATTTAGTTAGTTAATTCTCTTCAATATTTTTATTGCTTTAATTGATGAATGATAGTTTTTTTATTATTTCTTTTTTTTTCTCTTTTAAGGGATGTAGTAATATATTAGGCATAAAAAAAACTAGGAAAAGTATTTTGAAAGTAAATCTCTATTGATTAATTTCTATATATTGATTATACAAGGTCCAGTAAACGACATATACTTTTCAAATTAGTCATGTGTAATACATTAATATATAAATGTGAGATTTAAATGCATAATAGATGCTTTATTGGAAAGGAGATGGTTACAATGTTGTTTACAACCTGTGAATCCATCTAGTTGCTAAAAATATCTTGGTTTCACAAATGTCAATCATTTGTAGACTTGTAATTTTATATATGTTATCTCTGAAATTATTAACAAAAAGATTTTTGTATGAAGGATGCAAGTCTATTGAACACATGGACATACATGGTTTTGTAGCAACAAGTTCGTGCTCACCTTACCATCCAAGTCCATGTGCTTCCTACAACCTTAGTCTAGTCTCATCTTCCTTATGTAGCCTTTATTTGCCCTCTTATGTTGCAACTCCTAATGCTGATGGCAATTCACTTATTCCATGTTAAAAAAAAATCTTTCATTTGGATCATCATTAGCATACTCTTCCAAGCTTTCGCAACAATACATTCAAATTATCTCCATCAATGCTCCTATCAATCCTCCACTCAGTTCTCCATCTACCAAAATCAAAGTTGGATGGATAAATAGTGCACTTGTCTCGGGTGGGATGGGCACAACACTCCTTTCCCTCTTCAACTACACCAAGTCTTAGCAACCAAATTGTTGACCCAAATTGATTTACTAAGATTATAATTCCTTAGGGAGCACCAACTTCTTCATCATTTATCCCAATCTCTTCTAACCCATTTGGCTTCAAGGAAGATGTAATGGTTGGTAGCAGTTATTGCATGTGTAAACTAGGGCAAAGTGGAGCAAGTTCTTGAACTATAGTTGTAGGCTCTAAACACACTGCTTACATTCTAATGGTTGGAGCAATCTCAAATGAAATTTTCATTGGAAGCAGTGCGACAGGTTTAATGAAGTCCTAGAAAGGAAAGATAATCAATGAAGATTTTGGAGGAGATGATCTTGAGTTCACTCTTGGGAGCTCAAAGACAAGGTAGAGAAAATAGTTTATGGTTCTTTATTCATGCATGTTTGATGTTAGAGTTTCATGGCTCTTTATTCTTTTAAAATAAAATTTGAACCTAAATTTATTATTATATAAGTAAAGTTTTGCATGTAGTAATGATTTCCTCTATATGAACTTTGACTCTATTTTAATATGAAGAAAGGCTAGAGGAGAAAATTAAGATGAGTGACAAGTAGTTACTCTTGCAATTTATTTTATTCTTTTATTTTCTCTTAGGTTTTATATGTTCCAAAGTTATATATATATATAGCTTTAGTTAGGTGTAAGTGATTTTACATCCCTTTCATATGGTCATTATCTTGTTAAATTGGTTTGTTATGATATTTAAAGGAAAAATTACCTGATTTCGATTGAAACTAAATAAACAAGATATTTATGCAAATTCTAACTAAATAAGCCTACAAAATCCTTCTTTCCTCACTTTCTTGTTTTTATGATTTTATTTTTCCACATTTGGTGATAGATTTTATCACTTTTGTTGGCATGCTTATATTTTTTGTAGACTTAGATTAAATAAGTGTAAAGTTCTAGTTTTTAATTGTCATGGAAAGATTAGTTTACTATAATATTTAACTACCTTTTTTTAAGAATTTCCTAAAACAAGAATATGGCTTTGTCCTTTAGAATGATATGAAAGATACACTAATTGATTATAACCTAACTCATATTTTATCTATTATGATGTGGTTGAAATGAAGTAGTCAAGTTGCAACAAACAACTATAAAGAAAAATAACTTATAGAAATTATAAAAAAAAGGAAAAAAAAAAGTGACAGTCTTGCACAAGTTCACAAGGTTCAACAATAAAGAGAAAGTGGGACCTTATGAACTTGTGCAAGGCTACTACTTTTTTTCCTTCTTTGTTTATTTATTTATGTAGATTATTTTTTTATAATTGTTCGTTCCAACTTGGATGTTTCATTTCAACCACACCAAAATAGATAAAATACGAGTTAAGTTATAATTAATTATTCTATTTTTCTTATCATTCCTAGAGGGTAAAATCATATTCTTTGTTTTAGAAAATTATTTAAAAAGATAGTTAAATATTGCAGTGCACCACTCCTTCCATGCTTGTTAAAAACTAAAATTTTACATTTTTTTAATCTATCACCATGTAATAATATAAATTGTATTTATATGACTTTTGAAATCGACAATTATTCATAATAATATTTTTACATTATATATTAATTATTATTTTTATTATATATATATTAATTATAATAAAAATCATTATCTATATATCAATGATTTAACATAAATCTCATTATTATCATGTTGATATACAGATATTAATTTTTATTATAATTAATGCATATAATATATGATATATATATATATATATATATATATATATATATATATATATATATATATATATATATATATATATATATATATATATAATTAATTATACCATCATACGTTGTCATTAAACTTTGTGTGCCTCTGTTCACTTTTTACTCTTGTCAAGGTCCGGGGAATACAATTTCAATATTCTCGCGAAGTACTCGAGGTACATAAATATACCATATATAATAATATTATATAATGTAATAAATATACTATATGTAATAATAATAAAATAATATATTTACTGTACTATAATAAATATATTATATATAATAATAATAATAAAACAATATATATAATGTAGTGTAATAAATTGTATTTAATAATCAAGTATATGTAATAACCATTTCCTTGTATTTGTGCTTTTTTTTCGTGATTTAAGTTTTTATATTAATCCAATTATTTTTTTCTTGTTGTCGTCTTTTTACTAGAATTGATAAATTATCGGTGCATTCATCGTAACAACTAATTGTGCTTTGAAATAATGCAACATTTTGACTTTTTATCTTTCGTGGCATCTCCTAACCACAAAAACTTGGCAAAATAATGGAGAACAATTTGTAATTCATATATATATATATATATATATATATATATATATATATATATATATATATATATATATATATATATATATATATATATATATATATATATATATATATATATATATATATATATATATATATATATATATATATATATATATATATATATATATGTATATCCATATTCTCAATCACCACAATAATATATAAAATTATGAAAATTGTAATAATGTAATCTATATAATATATATATATATATATAATGCACCATACGTTGTCGTTTTAATCCTTATGCATCATCTCTCTCCTCTCCTTACTCTCGGCATTTTTATGGGATCACAATTTTGGTATCTCGCATAAATTTCTAAGAACATAAATATTTCATTTATAATAATATTATATAATGTAATGTAATAAATGTACCATATATAATAATAATACTAAATATTTAATGTCCATTATTAAATATACGTATAATAATAAAAAAAACAAATATATATAATATAGTTTAATAAATTGTATTAAATAATTAGGTATACATAACAATCGCTTTCTGGTATTTGTGTTTTTTTTTTTTTTGTGTGTGTGTGATTTAAGTTTTTATATTTTTCTCAATATCTTTTTTCATGCCGTCTTCTTACCAGAATTGGTGAATTATCAATGTGTCGATGGTATCAACTGTACATTGAAATAATGTAATATTTTGACCTTTTGTTCTTTGTGTTAATTCCAAACCGCGAAAACATTGCAAAAGAATAAAGAACAATTTGTACCTCACATATATATATTTTATAGACCATATTATTACAATTTTCATAATTTTGTATTGTTTGTAGTGACTAATTATTACGCTTATGACATATAGTTAGAAAAAATATATATATATATATATATATATATATATATATATATATATATATATATATATATATATATATATATTATCCTTCCTTAATAATAGAATTTATGTTAAATCATGTTGAGATACGAAAAATGATTTTTGCTTTAATTAATACATCTTAGATAAATTTAAGTAGAAGGTGATTAAAAAAAATATACATTTTTTATTAAATTATTCAAATATTTACATTGATAAACTAAAATTTGAGTTTTTTTCACTCGATTAGATATTTGAGTTTTTATATTAGTAATCTTGAATTCAAACTACAAATTAGATATACAATTAATAACAGAACTTATACTAAAAACTCAAGGTATTTTCCATTCTATAAAGAAACTAAATGATACAAAATATAAATATCAATCTCAATATGAGATAATTATCTAGGCATTTAAAAATAATCAACTTACAAAGATAAATTATAAGTCATATAATCAGTTATTTTACTCTCTTATAGATGTAAATAATGTGACTTTCAACTAGGTAGGTAGTGAAGAAACATGCTAAGGACATAACTATATCGAAATACGATAATCTCCCATTGAATGATATTTCAACCTATCTATCGTCTAAAGCAACACATGGAGCCATCAAGGGTTGTATTTATTATGTAATACCCAGGATTTTATTCTATTTATTATTACTTGTAAATATTAATTATTATAAATTTGTAATAAGTGGTTTAATTGTTTTATAATTAAATAAATAATATATTTGAAGAAATATAGGCTGAGTTTTAAATTGGATTTTAATTAATTAAATTAAGAAAATAAACTATTTACAAATAAGTGAAAGTTTTAGTCTCACGTAGAGCAAGATGAGCTCATTCTTTCTCTCATCCTACGTAAGGAGTTGGATACCAACCAAGGAAAGACAAGTTGGGATTAATATAAAGCATTAAACCCAACTAATTTAAATATTTTTCATCTCTTAGAGCTTCCTCAAGAGAGTTGAGACCCCTTGTTTGAGTTTTACATGGATTGTTAGTGGAAGCTGCAAGGTCGGTCCATTTTGGAGCCCATTTTAAAGCTATATAAATGAGTGACTTGAATTAGTTTTTCTAAACACGTGATTTCAACAAACCAAATCAACTTTGAGAATAGGAGAACCTCTCTGAAGGAAACCATTAAGAATAGGAGGAGAACCTCTAGAGGAAACCTCCAAGGAACAAGAAGAAGGACCTTGAGGAACATGTTATATATGTCTACACTATTCCATGAAAGGGGAATGAGAAACCTCGCTAAGAGTATGGGTAAGATTGTGGGTAGGAGAGGAGTCATCCTTAGGACCCCGAAGTGTGAAGGATCGCCTCTAGAAACCCCAATTTCTTAATATTCTTCTAACTAGGATGAACGACACCTTGTGGCCAAGGGTTAGGGGTTTTCCTTGAATCCCCAAAGTGTTTGTTCTTGGTGTTATCTAAAGGAGGCTAAACTCTCTAATTAATTGATTCTAGTTTTGTATAACTAGTTGTATCTATGCAATTATTTGTGTGTTTGTAAAGCATAAAAAAACCATAAATTCTCTTTAGGTTCGAGATTCTGGACAAGAATCCAAGAGGTTTTGATAACAGGCCATCGAGCATGAGCCGGAGTCACATTGATTGTATATGTCCGTGTTAAAGGGAGCACACTCGTGCTATCCTATATGTACTATAGGAATATATGGTGTTTGATTATGTGTGTTGTTTGACTACTATATGGTGTTTGATTGTGCATGTTGTTTGACTACTATGGTTGTTGATTCTATAAATCCATGTGTTTTGATGAATTGTATCGTGATGAATTGGAAACAATAACATAACATGTTGTATCAAGAACTTGATATGTGGTGTTGATAATTGAATTGAGAATGATGATTTGATGTGCAAAATGGTACAAGGAGAATGTGAAGGGTATCCTAGTCCGTAGTGCAAAGGTCTCGATGGACATTTATCCAATGAATACTTCAAAGAGTACTCAAGCTATAAGCGCATTATGAGTTGTAAGAGGTACCTAGAGAGGGGTATTCACTAACCCAAGTGGAAACGAGAGAAACTAAATAAAATAATTGAACTGTATCATACATCATGTAATGAAGCAGGTGTTGAAAGAAATGTAGACATGAACCCAATTGGTAAGGTTAATGGGCCTCTTGGGGCTACTCGATACAAAGGTTGTCCCAAGTGGTCATGATTGATCCCTTGTCGATTCCAACAATGTAATATTCAATAGTACCTGACGTGCTACCATAGAAATATCACGCTAGAGTAGCATGGCTAACCGTAGATGTGAAGACTAGCAATATTGCACCCAACCTACTTCCTAAGTTGAGATTGTAGCACATGTCATTGGAGTAGTACTAGGAATGCATCATTGGCATTATTCGTATGCATACTTTCTTGTCATTGTCTTCTAAGTGTGGTTACTCATTGTTTGGTCAATGTATGTTTGAAGTTTTCTTATAACTAAATATGTGTGTATCCTACTTATGGTGTGCTCATACCATGAGTTGAGTGAGAAATATTTTTATCTCCCTTTTGTTCATATGTATACTTTCTTGTCATTGTCTGCTAAGCGTGGTTACTCATTGTTTAGTCAATGTATATTTTAATTTTTCTTATAATTAAATGTGCATGAGTGTATTCTACTCATGATGTGCTCATACCATGAGCTGAGTAGGGAATATTCTTCAGTCCTTCTTGTTTGCATTGTTTGTGTTTGAGCTAAACGTCACTTGCAGGTGATGATGATCAAGAGCATGAGGGTTGAGTTAGGGCTCCTCAACTAGTGTTCCCTTTTATTAATTCCATTTTATTTTTCTTATTTTATTTGGCTTGCGTTTCTAATAGGACATGTGACATCAGGATCTGGGCACCTTATTGTTTGAATTATAGTTTGTATACTAATGGTGCTAGAAGTTGGACTTTGGAGTGTCATTAGGATTTGAATGCTAGATTTCACCTTAGGGCTTGCGCTTTTGTGTTATTTTGAATTTCGTACTAATGATGAATTTTGAAATCTTGAATTTGTGAGAACTTTATCTCTAATTGTTATTTTTGTAATATTATTATGTATCAGGGTAGAGGGTGTTACATATTATGCTTTGAAATAGAACAACTCCCACCTAATATATGTCAATGTATGATTGGTCATAGTCACATATGCATCACCTTTTTGTGACATACATTAAATGCAAATATGTGAAAGTAAAGGCATCATAAATGTCAAATTATCCCATTGTCGACACTATCGAACAAAGCTCAAATACATGACTATGCTAATAGACATTCATACATCAGATAAGATGTAAAAGCAAAAAAAGACATCAATTTAGAAGGATAACTAATGCAACATGCTTTAGCCTTATTTTCCTTTCGGCTCTAGGTTGGAGGATTATGTGTCTTCCTAAGTTCGTTGTCAACCTATAATATACATGTTTTAACCTCATTTGTCTTTCGAATCGAGGTTATATAGCCTACCAAGTTCGTAGATGACCTATAATTTGACATGTTTTAGCCTCATTTGCTTTTAGGCTCAAGGCTAGAAGGTTTTGTACCCTTTTGTGTTTATAGTTACTCTATGGAATTGACCTACAAAAATAAATTATAAGTCATATAGCCAATTACTCTTCTCGACTTATGGACATGAATAATATAGTTTTTTGATAAGTAGGTAATTGAGAAACATGCTAAGGACATGACCATACTAGGATAGCCTCGTGAAGGAATAATTGCCCATTGAATGATGTTTCAACTTCCTATTGGTTAAAAGTACTTAATACATTTACTTCAACATTTTTAAATTTTAACAAATAAATACTAATTCTACATTTTTATTAATTTGATTTCCTTGCTTAGTATTTTATTTTCTTTCATGAGAAATCTAAGCTTTTAACCTAGTTCTCATTACACTATCATATAGAGCATAGTTTGGCATAGTTAATCTTAACATGTAGTCCAATCACACTCGTACAAAATCCCACTCCATTTACTTTCTCTCTAAATCCTAATGGCACAACTCCCAAAATCAAGCCTAATTAACTTTCCCTCAACATATTTAGTCCATTTCTTCTATCGCTCCTTCAATCTTTCCATAGCATGATTCACACTCTACAATATCCTTCACCCAAAACACTTCCTATTTAATGACTTTTTTTGCCACCATGTTCCTTCCTCATTACTCTAGCAACCTCACCACCTCAAGCACTTATACTTGCTCATATCACAAACCCAACCAACTCCTTCAAAGCTTTGACCTCACTGCTTTTCGATTTGCCTATAATTCTTAGCTCAACTAAAAAAATGAAAATGTGTCATTTCCATAACTTAACTTGATAATTTTCATAATTACATTGTCTAGTTAATCTATGTATTTTCTTTCTTTTATTCATTTTTGGAGTTTGGACCTTTTCGGTGAGAAGATGACATCTAGTATGAGGCAACTAACGTGTAAGGAAGGAGAGCCATGGTGACGAATATCTTCTTTGATATGAGAATGTACAACAACTACTAGTTATTGAAGCATTACAACAATAACGAAATTCTGAAGGGTCTTTGCAACCAAGTTGGTTAGAACGTTCAACGTGACAAGACCACTTATCACAAGGTAAAATCTATGTAATTCAACAATTTTCGCTTCATTTTCAATAAATTCATATTTTCTTATTTTACTAATTATATGACTTATTGTGTATGGATAAAATGACATAAAATTATCCCAACTTAATAAGTGGCATAAAGGTACATCAAATACTCAAAAGAAAGTTTCGTCACTAATACTAAGTAGCATATTCTTGTTATTTCTAAAAATTTTACTATTTTAGCATTGAATTTTTTTTTTACTAATTTTACTATTTTAGCATTGTTCTTTTTAATGTGTATTATTTTTGCAACGTGTACTATATCATTTTGGTTAATTGATTACAATGGCATGACACATGTTATTGGTACTGGGAATCAAAAGAACACAAATAGCATAGAGAGAGTTATGGAAAAGGTGACTTTTTTTGATTTTGTTATTATTATTGCTATTATTGTTGTGTGTATTTGTATGTTGTTTCTTGGTTATAATGGTGATGGCTTGTAAGTGGGGTTTAGATTTGCTTTGGGACATGAAATGATTCTCTTTATATATGTGGTAGTGATTTGGTGAGTCATAATAATCCATAAGAGAAACCTCAATATGCATAGTTTTCTAGGCAAAAAATAGAAAGAAAATAGAGAGAAAATGATTATTATTATGATTTGGGGGTAATGGATTACCAAAAATTTCCAACCTAAACCATGAGAATTCAAGAAATTGCTTAAGGATAAATTGGTAATTTAGGTGGTTTAAGTGTGTATCTAATGTGTTAGTTGTTGAATCATGTCATAGATACCTTTTTCTTACTTCATGTGACATTTCTTTTTTTAAGGAGTGTGATTGCGTTTATTTATTTTTATACAACCGTTAACTAACTAAATCAAACAATCAACAAACAATAGAGTAAATGTACAAAATTTATAAAATTGTATAACTCTAAAGGTAAAAAGTATAATTAAATTCAATATAAAATATTTATTTTAATATCATTATTTATTTTGTGTACCATTTTCTTCAATTTAAAACAAGAAACTGCAAGGTTTTTATCTAGGAGAAGAAAAGAAAATCAATTTATACGGACAACATATACAAAAGGAGAAAACCAATAAAAAAATATAAAAGAATGAACGAAACTATTTTAAATAGGATGAAGATTTTTCTTTAAAAAATATAAAATTTTAATAGATTAATATTATCAATCAAATAATTATTGTTTTTTATTTTAAACAAAATATTATTAAAAAGTAAAAAATTTAGAACCTGAAACAAAGTACTTAGGGTCCTCAGCGGGAGCGACAATGGGATTGGAATGCACATTGTTAGAGGCCAGATCGAGTTGAAAAATGCCCACCTCAACAATAATCGGGTTATATTTGGTGGGTTATTGGGTTATTAATTTTAAAATATATTAGGAGAAAAGTGATATTTTGACTTTTTTAATTAAAAATAAAATAAAAATAGATAAAATGTGATTTGTGAAATAGTTGATAAGATAATAAAAGAGAAATAATAATTAATCAAGAGTAGTTATAAGAATAAAATAAATATATAAATATGTATACTAAAATCTCTTGTATTTTTTATATATAGTCATAGATAAACTGAAAAATAATTCATAAAAAAACTGAAAAAAAAAACATAAAAATAAGAAAATATTAGATATTAAAAATAGATATTTTATCTTAAAAAGTAAATTTAAAAATAAATAAATAAAATTAAAGAATAAGAGACTCAGAGTAATTAAGTATTTTTTTGTATCTATAATTATTTTGATTTTCTTTTTATTGTCATTTTTTTAATTTGGTTCTCCTCTTACAAATTTGATCATTTACAATTTTAACTGTACAACTATGATCCGGCTATTAACTTAACTTCTAATATTTAATAAAAATATTAACATGTGCATTATCAGGTTAACGTATTCATGCTAACATGACACTTTAATGCGTTGTTGTATCAACATTTTGGTAAAATACTAAATGTCAAGTTAATAAAAAAAAAACAAAATTATATAATTAAAATAATAGGAAATCAAATTTACCAAAAATATAAGAGTATCAAATACATAAAATAATAATAGAAAGGAAACTATTAAAAACAAAGCCAACAATAAGAAAACCAAAAGTATAATTATTATTTTTTTTGAAAAAAATTTTTTTTTTTTTGCTTTTACTCATTATTTGACTTTAGTCTATATGTAATATTAGTCTATTTTAAATTATAAAGGTTAATTTAACATCAATAAAATATTACACAAATAAAAATCAAATAATAAGGATAAAAACAAAACAAAAAAACTATTTTTTAGAAATTAAAACCAAGAAATTTTGTATAGAAACTAAAATTAAAAGAGATGTATAAGCATACTATTATATAATATATAATCTGAAAAAAATTCTACCTTGTATTGAAATAATGTTTTTATGTTAGCTAGTTGAAAAATTAATGTAAACCTATTACACATCATTTTATAGTTCTGAGTATATATTTAGTGAAAAAGGAAATGAAAAAATACATTATAAATTTATTAGACACCCTTGTATTTGTCGATATCTAAAATTTATATCGACAAATATCAAAATGAAAACATGCTCAGAGGGAGTTATTACTAGCAACACTCTTATTAATATTTTTTTAATATTTTTATTAATTAAAATTTATTAAAAATTATAAATTTTAATTATTTTAAAGAAACTCTGTCTTGATTTAAAAATAAGAATTATTAAATTTTATTTTTTTAATAAATTTTAATTAATAAAACTATTAAAAAAGTGTTATTAGTCTTCAAGCTCAGATTCATACTTTGGCCCACCTATGCCATAAAACTGGGCAAATTTGTGAAATCCAATTTAGTGGATTAACTTAAGACGAGTCCCATAGGTTAATATGTTACGACTTCCCAACTATTATTTCCTGGTGAATTCTGATAATTAATGAATAGAATAAATGACTAGAATAAATGACTAGTGAAACAAATCAAACAAGAAAAATGTTAGTTAAATAGTATTTTTGAACAATATTTTATATAATGTATATTAAAAAAATGAATATCACTTAATTATATATCTTATAAAATTAATTGACAGTATCATAATTGATAAGCACCTAATAAGTTTAGGTGAAAAGTACAAGAAAGGAGCAATTGTGGTAAGCGACATATAAAATGGGTTAATTACTTATTATCATGTTGTTTCTTTTTTGTGAGACATTCTCATGACGAATATGGGTAGGGCACTGGGAATCATCAATGATAAATCAAAACTACTCTTCAAATTTAAAATACACTCCTAAGTCTAGACCCGAAACGCAACAAGCTCATGCCTTAATTAAAGGAGAATTGCATACAGTAAAATCGTAGTATGTTGTGGAGAATTTGACCTATGATTGAACACAAATGCTTTTTATTTTTCTTTTAAAGTAAATATTACCTTATAATATTCTCTATGTTAAAAATTATAATATATTTTTTATGATAAATTCAAATACATTACATCTTTTTTTTTTAAGTTTATTAACTTTTTTATTATCAAAACATCATTTACCATATCACATATTATATTGTCCTCTTTTTTTGTGCTAAAATATATTTTTCCTCCCTTAATAAATATAAATATTTTTATTTTATTTTATTTTATATATATATTATTTATAAAATACTAGTTCATTAAAATTATTTTAAATATTTTATTATATATATTTATCTCTTATTTATTTCTTTAATTATTTATACTAAAATTTAAAAATATTTATTTTTTAATTCTTATTTTCACAAAATATATTTTAAAATAATAATATTAAAAATAATATATATATATATAAGTAAAATAAATTAAACACAAATATTCAAGTAGTATTTAGTTGATATTATTAATATAGCATTTCATAAATATTTAAATAAATTGATATTTTTATTATATAGTATTAAATATTATATTTAAATTTAAGATATAGTTAATTTTATGAATACTATTATGGAGATAACAAGCACACACAAAAGGGGTGAATTGACACAAGAAGGGATGAATTGCTTATGCATTTCATTTTTAAACACTTGAAAATATTTTTTTTTGCAACAAATAGAAGTTCAAAACACAAATTGTGGTCAAACCATCCAAAAATGTGATAACAAAAATTAAAAGAGAGGAAAATAGAGATTAACACAAGTTGTTTATCATAATTCATTCTACAACTTTGAGTTACATTCAATCTTTTTCACTGAATGATTTTTCACTAAGTCAACTGACTTACAATGATAAGTATTTTCAGTCTCTTCAAACTCTACACACTTGTAATCTACAACTTATATTACAAGGAACTAAGTACTTTTTAACAATTAATCTCTTTAATTACAAAGAAATAATTCACTAGGTGAGCATACAACTTTTCAAAACAAATCTAGAACTTTGTATAAACAAATAGATACACTTTAATATTAGAGAATGAAAATAATTTTACAAAATTTTTGAAAACTTCGTCCAAAGCATTGTTAGAGAGCTTTTTCAAATACATGTTTGTTCACTTGTTTCTTTCGACAGGTTCTTATTTTGTCTTCTCTTTGTCAGTGTGAATACATAGGTCTTGAGAAGATATCTATTGAAAACAAAATTTAAGACAATTTTCTACATAACTGACTTTAGTACATTTGTCTTATACTTGAGGAGAGAGAAAAGAAAAGGTACATTAGAGAGTTGCAGGTTCTTTTTCTTAAATGTACTAAGACAATGAAGATGCAAAAACATATATTTTACTTGTTGCTTATCATATGAATGTCTTGATTAGTACACTATATTATTGGAGTTGACTTGATTTTCAGAACTTAAGATGGTAAGTTTTGTTTCCTAAAAGACATATATCAATGGTAGCATATATTCTATAGGAAATTAACGTTAATATTCCTAGTTAGTATCTATATTCTATTGATAAAAAATACGTAATACATAAGCTAAAATAGAAGTTTAAAAAAAAAAAAAAAATATATATATATATATAAACATTGAAATACTTATTGAATGCTCACATGTATGGACAAAATTGTTCTTATGACAATCTTCCATAAGATATGTCTTTTTGACAAATATAGTTTTTGCTGAAACTTTGATGATATAAGTACTTATGAAATTTTTATACACTTAATAAAAAAAATTAGTCATCACCCTTGAGTCATATTGTTTATCATTAAAATAAGTGAGGGTTGGGATGTGTTATCATATATTGGTCAAACATATTAAATATAATTTATTTATTAAATTTAATATATTTATTGAATTTAATAAATATGATGTTAACATATGTATATTAAAGTTACACATTTTTAAGCAAATTTATTTATTTTAAAAATCTGTTGAATACATATATATATATATATATATATATATATATATATATATATATATATATATATATATATATATATATATATATATATATATATATATTAAAATATAATTAAATGTTAATTATTTTTTTAAAATTAGTTTATAAAACATATATTTAAACAAAAACAAGTAAAGTGTATATTAATATAATATATAAATTAACACATACAAACCCTCGTGTGCGCACGCGCACATATATATACATATAATTTATCTCATAATTTTATTTTTAATTATCATTTTAATAAAAATAATTAATTTAAATTAATTATATAATTTTAAAAATATCAAGTGAGTGAATAATAACTTAGTAAATTAAAAATATTTTAAGATATTTTTTAATTAAAAATATTTTTAAAATTTTATAATAAATATTTTTCAACAATCTTAAGTTAAATAATCTAAATTATATATTTTAACCTAAGAGATAATATACAATATAATACTTATATCTTTCAAAAGAAGAAATTGTAATTCATTCTATATTTTAGTATAAAAAATGAGGGTAATGTAATATTTATATATCTCAAGGGACGAAAATATAATTTGATTTAATACTACTAAATTAAATAGACTAAATTATATATTTCAATATAAGAAAAAATGATAATATAATATTTCTATCTATCAAGATAGTGAAGTGTAATTTACTCTTTTTTTCTTGCTTGTAATAACTCAACCTTCAATTTTGTTGATATTACTATATAAAGTAGCATCTTATTTTTCTTAAAAGTTAAAATTAACTTATGTATCTAATTTGTATAAACTTTTTCATATTAATTTATCTAAAATTTAATTTTAACTTATATATAAATTAATTTTAATTTATGTAATAATTTTATTTTATTTTATTTTCTTCTCTCTTAAATATTTATTTATTTATTTACACAGGATATATTTAGTAGGTTTATAAACATATAGCAATATTGTTTGTGGAACTTTACAGAATCAAAAGAAAAAAATACAATTACACCAACCTCATCTTTTTACAATAACTCAGTGGATAAAATTATGGATAAAGGGTAGTACTCTTTTGCTTACCTAAGAGGTAGTACTCTAATCTAAAATAAGAAACGTCTCTAAATTTAAAGAAAATTTACAGCTAATTTGTATTAACTTAAATTTAAGAAGGCAAATGAAAAGTTAAATATGCAATATGTCATTTAATTACAGAAAACCTGTTTTACTTCTTCACCTTAGCAACAACTTGTGAATATCTTTTTATAACAACGATATTCGTATATATGACTTATCCCCTTTAATTTTATTTTTAAGAAGATAGTGATTAAGAGAGACACATAAGTTTTTTTCTGTGTTAATTTTTTCAAATAGGGAAGGTATGAAAAGAGCAGATAAAAGCATGATATACCAATAACCTTTTTTTTATTTAACAATGTCATTTTTCTTTGTTATAATTAAGTATAAGACCTTTTGTTATTTATGTAAAATTTGAAAAAAAAAGTATTCTTTTTAAATATAGTAATTTTATTACATTAATAATCAATAATTTTGACCCACAATACTAAACAGGAATAATTTAATTACCACTAATAAAAGAATGACCTACTACTCTCTCACAACACACTTGAAAGTGCAAAATAACTAATATCATTTAAACTTCAAATTGAGAGGGGAGTATTACTTACAACTAACCTACATTCATGCTTTGTTACCTATAAGACCAACATTATATATATATATAAAACAATTTTATTGTTATAATAACATAAAACAATTTTATATTATTAGAAGTTATGAATTATAAATTATAATGTATTGTAAATTTATTAACTTTATAATAATTATCTTAAAGTTATATTTATAATTAAATGAAAATATAAAATTATTTTGTATTGTCAATATATTATTATTAATTCATATAATTTTTTTTTATATTACACATAATATTTTTATCCTTTTAACTGCTATAGTAACTCTCATAATTGTTTAAAATATATTACATGGACAGTTTTTGTTATAAAAAAAAAACTATACCATGTATTCTTGTAAGATGTTAGAATGATTTTTTTCTACAATTTATATTAGTTTATACAATTTAACCAATGGCTTGTCAATTTGACTATAGTGACTCATTCATCTTATATTTTTATTATACAATTATAGAGATAAATGAGTTTATGATGTGCTAAAACAATTGTATAATTGTTTTATACAATTATATTTACCACATCATGTTAAAAAAACCAAAATTATTATCTTTTAAATGATTTAAAAATAATCATATATATATATATATATATATATATATATATATATATATATATATATATATATTAATTTTAATTTTTAAAATTAAATAATAAGTAATTGTTCATCATGCTTTTAAAATATTTATATAAACATTTATATATTCATAATATTTTATTAATAACAAATCTAAGTAATTTATCAAATTGTAATCGAAACATTTACAAACTATTTTAATATATGCATAAATACCAAGGCAACGTGCAAATGCACTGGTAAATATATTGGATCAACATAAAGTAAGGACATAAATATGTTCTTTCTAGTTCTTATATTTAATCTTTTTTTTTTCTTTGGTTTGTAGGCTTCCGATGTTTGAATTCGCTATTTTTAATGAGTATACGTAATTTTAGTTTTAATATCTGTTAATACAAATTTTTTCATTTTATTTTTCTAAAACATAAAATTACTATTTTTAGTTTATGATGTTTATTTTAAAATAAATAAATAATATTTATTTAAAAAAAATTAAAATGTGTTACATAAGGATAAGAATAAAAAATAATTTTTAAATTTTAAAAAATAAAACTATTTTTTAAATTAAAATTAAAATTTGTTTATTTTACTAATACTAAAATTTGTATTTAATCCTGATAAGCTAAATGTAATAGAAAATACAAAACAATAAATTCTGAAACAATACACCTATAAAATAACCTCTCAAACGGAGATAAAAAATACATTAAAGTATAGATTTGAGACATTCTATGTTTAATTAAAAAGAAAGCACGTCTATAGCTTAAATCTTATGTTCTTTCACTTGATTAACTTTATTCATAATAATTTCTTATGTATAAAGTAAAATATAACTTATCATATTTCAGGCACTTAAGTAAACCTGAAAAAAAATTATGTAACCTATTTTCTCATAGCTTGGTCTCTCTTCCTCCCTTTCTCTCTCCAACATGTTACGTCTAGCTAGCTCTTACATATTTTTAAAATGTTTCTTTTCTGGTAATAGTTTATGCAATATAATAATAATAATAATAATAATTTATTTGTTTAAATAAGAAGAAAGACAAGAAATTAAGTGTGTTTAATTTTTGTTTTCTCCATAACTTCCTATTATTATAACTCCCAATTTAGGTGTGTTAGGGCACACATGTTATTTTCAGATTTTATGCAGGAATTACGTCTAAATATATAATATGGTGAATTAGTGAACTTTAAATTAAGTAGCCTTTCTATTAGAAAATTTATTAACATTTTGAATTCATGTCTCTCTTTTTCTATATACTCTTTTATTTACTTCTAACTTACTAATGGCAACAAAAGAGAAACAATTTAACTCCCCGTGAACTAGTTTAATAAAAATAAACGATGATCTACAAAATAGATTAAAAAAAATTATAGGAATTCAAAACTTATTTAATCCTTTATTGTTTTTTTTTTCTTTGGTTTTACCTACTTTTAATATTTTTTACTGTCTTTCAATTATTTTACTCTTTTTTTTAATACTGTAATTAGGACTTTTGGCTTTTTGGTAAGATCTCAAGGTACTTTACATGCTTCAATTTTTGAACTAGTTATGGTTTTATGAGACTCATCAGCTTAATCATATTTAAAACTTTTCATCTTTTTTAAAAATATATAATGTGAAAATCAAATTCAAGATCTTCTAACACAAACTAAATCTTTTTTTTTTTTTTTTTAAATACTAAGTACGATATTATATTAAAATTTATGTGATAGTCATCACTAAAAATATAAGAAAATAAATTAATATAAACATTTAGATAGTGTAAGCTAATTATTAAAAAACATCCTAATATTTTAAATTCGTTATTCTCTTTACTTATATATTTTTTATTTGCTTTCTGTCTATCAATATAAGACTTAGCCCATCAATATAAGACTTATTCTCTCTTACTAATATCATCAAATTATATTAAATTTTAATAAAATTAATTTAAAATCATCAAACATGATTGAAATGTATAATCAAATTAATTTTAATCACAAATTATAAACTAAAACAGTGCGTCACTAGAAATGAAATTGGTTATACTTATATACTAAATAAACTCTAAAATGTTAGAGAAATTTAGTAGACTAGGTAGAAATGAAACAATGGGGACCCATGGGCTCGACAAGGAAATGTGGGATCAGCGTAAAAGAGGCTCTTGGATTGGGATTGGGACCCTCCATAGTCCATAGTCCATTTTCCCTACAACAATATGTCAATAGATAATCATCATCATTCAACCCTTCATCCTTCATTGCTCTGCACCCCACGCATCTCCAACGCAGATAACGGACCGTTATTCATTAGCACGTGCACCGAACTCTAACACGTGCACCTTTCATTGTTCATTTAGGTCTCCAAATTTTTTCAAGGAATGAATATCCATTTTAAGCCTATGTAAATGTTATCATTTTAGTGTTATAAGTTTAAATCTTATAAAATAGTTTTTAATGTATTTTTTTTATGTATCAATGGATTAATTGAAAGAAAGAAAAAATGTGTTATTTATATAATAATTTATATATTATTTTTTTACCTATCATTTTATTTTTATCTATCACAATAATTATTATATTTTTTACTTCTTTTTTTAATTGTAAAAATTGTTGACAAAAATGATGTGATCTTCTTTGAAGATGAGATATTTATCTTACCATAAAGATAAAAAAACTTGTATTTGAAAATTGTCTTTAATGTTTTGGAAAAAAATTTTCTTATTTTATTTTATGTACAGTTGAGTTTGAATATGAGATTTTATTTTTTATTAAGCTTGGACTAAGTCCACAATAAATTTTAACTTAAAAAAAAAAAAAAAAGTCTTAAATGTCATGTAAAACACCATATCATGAACTATTATACATATTATCTTTAACATTTTTACTTCACACACTTTACAAGATCCTGAGCCCTTCAAGTCATCAAATAAACATGTGTTGGTTTCTATGTTCTTTCAACACCAACATGTGTTCAACATAGGGAAATGAAATATTTTTCTTCTTATAACCATATCTATTGGGAAGTTAAATTTGTATTAACATTTGTGTTTTTCTGGCTTGTGTTGGTTTATATATGTCTAAACCAAACACATGCATACTAAGTCCCATAGCGATCATTATAACCCATCCTTTCGCTGGATGAAACATTGGATCTATCCTTAACCCAGTTGGTAGCTCTATCCTTAGCCCATCTTTTCAGAATCATAATTGTCTTCTAGATTTCAAAACAAGCATGGTATTGATTGAAGGTTAATGAAAATGGAATAAAATTTTATTCTAACAAGAAATTGGTCTTTATTAACTGACCTTTTTAGTTCTTTTCTTTTGCACATTTTCTTCCATATTACTCTTTTTTCTTTCATCTAGCCAGTACAAATTGCGCCTTATCTGTGTTGTGGGCCCAAGGCGTTCTTCTCCTAACACTAATTAAAGGCACCATGGTTGGTAGGAAAGAAGACATATAAAAAGAACTTGGTCCATGTCCTGAAAGATTCATTTTGTGGCAGCAACGGATTAATCCTTTCTCGTTAACAATTGACAATTGAAGATAATTTTACGTGCCACGTAACATTTTCATCTCTTCAACTTTGTAATTTCTTTACTTTGTGGTCCAACTTTGTAATTTCTTCCTGTAAACTTTATATATTAAATGTTCAATCTTGCAGTACATTAAAGTTATAAAATACCAAAAAAATTTAATCCAACTAGCCAGGATCAGACTCGTTCTACAAACAGGTAAATTCAAGTCCTACTATAGATCATTTGTAAGTACATTTATAAACATTCGAAGAATCTTGATATCTGTCTTAGTACTGGTGAATTTATGTAACCTAATTTACTTAAACTTTTTGTTACATAAAAAAAGTTGTAAACATCTCATAACCCTGTCCACTTATTTCCTTTCTTTCTAGCCCTAACTTTTTTCTACCACTTTTTTGTTTCTCTTATTTTCCGTTAGCTGTATATGTATTCCAAATTAATAATATATTATTAATTACTACTATATTTGAAGTTAACACATTTTGAAGAGTCTGCAGAGAAAACAATGTCACTAGCACATATTTAAATTTTTACTTTATACTAAACATTAGCTAAAAGTCCTTTTTTAAAACATTTTCTATAATGAATTTTTTTAATTTCCTCTAAACATTTTATGTATTGCCATAGCCATTTTCATTTCAGAAGCTTGCTTTAACCTTGATAACAACATTTTTTTGTCAATTACAGAAGAGATAATATATGGTATAGGAAGAAGAGGGTATACTAATCTAAATACAAAATGGCACAAGTGGAAATCCATTTTACACAACAAAGATTTTTCTACATAATAGAATCCCTGACCAATGTAGGGGAATAAAAGTTGCATTAATTGAACCCAGTTCCTGAACTTTCATTAATAAAACCCACATGACCATGGCGAAAAAAGGGTAGGTTAAAAATCATGCTCCACACTTTTATGTTTTTTGGGATTAACTTTTGAAGGCAGGAACAAAAATAAAAGGTAGCACTACTTTGACTATTAGTAACTCACTTTTATCAAAGCTCATATGATGCCGTTTTCAAAAAGATATTCTTAGTTGAAAAAGAATTCATTTCGATGCATGACTCTTTTTACTTTATCATATAATTTTACATATATACCATTTAATAAATTTAAATATATTAATAATTCCTTAAACACATTAATAACTATATTGTTTAGTATATTATATAACCACACATCATTAGACAATAATATATTTTCAAAAATAATCTTTAGACGCCCAATGCTCATCTACACTCAAAGAAAGAAAAGAGATTAAAAAAATATATATATAAATATAATATGTGATGCATAGCATGTTTGGATTGACATCATATAGTTTCATATCCGCTTCAGTATGAAATAAATTTGTGTCAATCTTACACTTATGACATGAATTTTGACAAAATGTATCTTCGAAACATGCAACAAAAAGAAAAATAAAAATTATTACATAATCTAAAATCATGTAGTCAGCTAATCTTCATGGAATATAGTTGTATTTTTTAATTTATAAAAATAGTTAATAACATGTTATGCTAATTTTGATTGAGACCACGTGCTGACAATCCACATAATAATTTTTCCAAAATAAAAAAAATGAAATATCAATGAGATATTTGTATTGAGGCAAGTGTCATATATTATTATTATTATATATATTTTCATATAAAAAACAAAGTAAATTAAATTCTATCCAAATTTAAAAGAGAAAAAGGAAAATCCAAATACCCTCTCACATTTAACGGAAAGTAACCAACTAAGCTAAATTCAGAAAAGAATAGAAAAGCAAAAAAGAAAAAAGGGAAACCAAATCAAAGTCATTATAGTGATACTCCACAAGAGTGAAGCTCTCACAAATTCACACTCTCTACCCAGAAGCAAGGAAGAAAGGGAGAGAAAGTGAGGGAAAAAGGTTAGGCCGGTGGTGGTGGTGGCATGTTGGGTTCTAAAATCTCCAACACCCACTCTCTCTTTCTCTCTCTATAAAAATCCAAACGCCATGATCATGAATTTGATCCGCAAATTTGGCTAATCAAGTGCCTCCTCACTCTTTTCCTTTTCTTCTTCTCCCTTTCTCTCTCTCTCACTCACACACACAAACGCTCCCATAAAAAAATTCCCATTTTCCGACCACTTTCCGGCCCAGATCTCCCCAGATCTCCGATCCCTCCCCGGCCACAAACCCACTTCCCAAATCCACCAAAAACGCTAACTTTGCCACTTCAAACACGTCCCTTTGTTCTTGCTTCGATTTCGCACCGACCCAAAAGGCTATTTAACGTTGTTTGGTCGGATCTGGTTCAAAGTTGTGTCCTTTCGGTGGTTTGAAGAGGACCCTTTTGAGCTTTAAGATGACGTCGGGGACAAGGCTACCCACGTGGAAGGAGAGAGAGAACAACAAGAGGAGAGAGAGAAGAAGAAGAGCCATAGCGGCGAAGATCTTCGCGGGTCTCAGGATGTATGGAAACTTCAAACTCCCCAAACACTGCGACAACAACGAAGTCCTCAAAGCCCTGTGCAACGAAGCTGGTTGGACCGTTGAACCCGATGGAACCACTTACCGCAAGGTACATTCCCTTTTTCCTTTTTTCTTTTTTTCTTTTCACTCCCAATTTTAGCTACATTAATTTAACTAATTTCATGTTCTAAATTAAATGCATAGTTTTAGGGCGATTAAATGCATGGTCTTATATGTTTTTAACATGGTGTTGACGAATATTTAAAGGATGGTAAATAACAAGTTAATTAAAAATTACGATGATTTGTTTGACAAAATTAAATATTAATTTTGTAAAAAAAAATCCATGTTTAATTGCTTTTTTTATTTTTACTTATTTAAAAAACGTTAAATAGTTTAGGTTTGTAATGCAGTGAACAATTTTTTAATAATGTCTAATTTTTAATTGTTTAAAACTTAACAGTAAGTTTTGTTTTGTGGTGTAATACATGTATTTTAACAATATTTTTCTTTTAAAATATATAATGAAAAATAATTATTTAAATCATTAGGATATAGTTAATAGGAAGAAGATGAGAAGTTAGACACGATGGTTAGCAGGTTTGACTTCCTACCCATTATTTGGAGTCTGAAAACATTATCTGTTTTAGGCTGTAATATTGTTCTCTCTTCTCTTAAAATCTATAATTATTTTTAATCAATGTAAATAAATGTTATTGTACATGTGTGTATATATATATATATATATTGGCTGTGTACGGGTGGATCCGGTAGGCAGTGGTCCTGGCATTTTAGTGGGGAAGCATCAAAGATTCGCTCTCTTTCTTGACTGATGGTCACCTGAGAAACCAGGACAATTTTTTGTTTTTAGGCTTTTAGATTTTGAGGGGACGAAAATGCCCTTGGTGGGTGGTTCAATCATTGCATGTGAAATGAGCCTGGGAAGTGGCATTTTGGTAAATTGGAGAGGGCAATTTTGCCAGCTGAGGTGTTCCGTGGTTGGTGTGTTTGTCTGTTATTTTGCTTTGTAATGTCCGTGTTGCTGTGTGGCACCGTAGCATTAGCTTTTTGACTTTTTCAGACAGCGTGGCCACGTAGGATTCCATTTTGGAGTGTCTTTTACCTCGTGATTGACCCTTCTTTTGTGGCGGGGTACTCCAAAGTCACTGTTCATTCTTTTTCCTTCTCCTGATTGAGAGAGACATGTTTTAGATGTATGCTTATAATTAGTATCCCTTGTAATGTCTTGCTACTTATTAGAGCATCTCCAATAACTCTTTTTTGGGTTCTTAATTCTTTAAAATTGTCATCTTTTCAGATAGGTTGTGTTTATTTTTAAGTATGAAATAAAAATTGAGAAAGTAAATTTCAGAATATTTACGGCCCGTTTATTTTTGTTTTTATTTTTAATTATAAAGTTGTCATCTTATTTTTAATTTGTTTTTTGTTTTTAATAATTTGTACAGGAAACAGAGAAAATAAAAAAAATATTTTCAAAAAAATTTTAGGAAACAAAACAAATTGAAAACAAGGTGATATTTTTATAATTAAAAATAAAAATAGAAAATATTTTTTTCAAAGTAAACAAGTCTTTTTATTCTCATGTTTGGTCCAGATTTTTGAAAAAATATTTTCCAGAATGGTTGATTTTCAGAGAATAAAATCTTCATAATTATGTTACTTCTTATTTTTATGAAAATGAAAATTACTTACTATAATAACTACCTCTTTTCACTTCATTCTTCTGCACTTCTTTTTTTATTTTAATTTTTAATTAAATAAATTTTAATTTTTTTCTAAAATTACTAATATCAACCAAACATGTTTTTAGAAATAATATTCTTATTCATAATATTCCTAGGTATGTGATTCTTCGGAATACAATATTATACCTTAGAAATAAACTCTTCTTTTAAGATTTAATAACAATCACTCATTTTTATTTTAATGAAATAAACTTTTTCATGAGATTTAAGAACAATCGCTTATTTGTATTTTAATAGTAGAACCTAACTTAATTTCCTAATATATTTTTAGTGGGTTTTATTTTATTTTTTCTCACAAAAATCCTCATTTTAATTTCAAAAATTATTTTTTATTACTTAACGCAATATTTGTTGTAGTTTCTTATACAATTAACTTTAATGAGAACTCATTTCATCCAATAATATTTTCAAGTTATTTAATTTTAAGAATCAATGTAAACAATTGCATTGTACTTGATGTTAGTTTTTATCTGTAATTAACTTACTGAAATGCTCTTCAATGTAAATTTTATGTGGTGATATGGACCTTTAAAAAAAACTTCTAAGTAACAAAATTCTGGTATGTTTTCTATTTTCTTTATACATAAGTTCCGGTTTTACCGGATTTAAATCTATTTCTGACCATTGAATGTGTGAACTCATTTAAATTTAATTATTATTTATCAGTAGTAAAGCAGTTTTCTCGTAAAATGTTAATTATTGACATTGCGAAAATTACTTCGTATAACAAAGATATGAAAATGTTAAAAGTTTAAAAAGAAACTCGATGAGTAATGTTACATTTACAACACTTTTTATAAAAGATTTTTTCTCTTTATCTCTCTATCACGTGATTCATCTTATTTTACAATTCTCTCGTTTCTCTTCCTATTATTTCTATCCTTTGTTTGCGGTGCCTTGAGCAACAAGGAAACCAGAGCATTTGGTTCTTAATTTTAGGCTTGGTAAATGCAATGCAAGAAAGTATAATAATATCTTGTGCAGTAAATTAACCACATTGTCTAATGCATGTTTGCATGCAAACCAAATTTCATTGCAGAACTACAAGGCAATAACTACAAAAATTCATCATCTCATCACTCATATTTGATGCATTAGCTTGAAATAGGTTGAACGTGCCATCATATATTCTGCTGCACATTCAATTCCGTTGCCATTATATAGATGTTGCCTTCATCGGCTAAGATCATCCAAAATCACTTTGAAATACTAGCTAATGTAATTTTAGGTAAATAGTCACATATTTAGTTCTACTTTGAGAAATTGACCCTGTGTCCAAAATTGATTGAATTGAAACAACTTTAGATAGCTTTTGCGATGAATATAAAATTTTATACAAAGTTTTACTACTAACTAGTTCTTAGAATAAAATCATCCAAACATAAATTACATCACTTTAAAATCAATTTTGCAAACATCCACCCCAACGCAAACCAAGTCTTTGACGAGTTATGCCACATTGGTTAGATTTGATAGTAACACTATAGAGCTGAGAACATAGAGAGTTGAATAACTGACATACACTTTTCTTCTTACAAATATGCAATCATTGCTTGATTATCTATGGAAGTTTTTGGTCATTGCAAATGGTACCTATATGCATGTGCACTACATGGTAGGTTCCCACATGCTACATATCATGATCAATTAATGGAAATATTTTGTACAATCAGGGATGCAAGCCTTTAGAGCGCATGGACATAGTTGGTGGATCAGCAGCAGCAAGCCCTTGCTCATCTTACCATCCAAGTCCATGTGCTTCCTACAATCCAAGCCCAGGCTCATCTTCCTTCCCAAGCCCATCCTCATCCCCTTACACCACAATTCCTAATGCTGATGGCAATTCTCTCATTCCATGGCTCAAAAACCTCTCCACTGCTTCATCCTCAGCCTCATCTCCCAAGCTTCCTCACCTCTACCTCCACAGTGGCTCCATCAGTGCTCCTGTCACCCCTCCTCTGAGCTCTCCAACCGCCAGAACGCCGCGAATCAATGCTGAGTGGGATGACCAGTCTGCACGGCCAGGGCCAGGGTGGATTAGACAGCAGCACTACTCATTCCTGCCGTCTTCTAGTCCTCCCAGCCCCGGTCGCCAGGTTGTTGACCCTGAGTGGTTTGCTGGGATCAAACTTCCCCATGTTAGTCCTACTTCACCAACATTCAGCTTGGTGTCTGCAAACCCTTTTGCCTTCAAGGAAGATGGTTTTGCTGGCAGTGGTTCGCGATTGTGGACTCCTCCTGATTTCAGTGGCACGTGCTCTCCTGCTGTTCCACCAGGCTCTGATCACACTGCTGACATTCCTATGTCTGAAGCTGTTTCAGATGAATTTGCATTTGGAAGCAACATGTTGGGGCTTGTGAAGCCATGGGAAGGAGAAAGGATCCATGAGGAATTTGGATCAGATGATCTTGAACTCACACTTGGTAACTCAAAGACCAGGTAGGTACTTCAGCATTATTACATGATCAATTGAATTTTTATAATTACAAAACTTAGATACATTTCCTTAGACAATTTTACTTCTATTCTCGGATCAAAATTATAATCAGCGTAATAATGATTTGCATTAACACAGGTTACTAAAGTAAAACTTCAAATTCTGATTGAAAAACAGTAAAAAAGTGCATGTGAAATTGTATTTAAATTTTGTCTTTTTTTATAAAATGTTAATTTTTAACTTTTTTGGCAGATGAAGTCACAATCACAAATAGGAATGTCAGTAATTGAAAGCGATTATGTGAACATTGACTTCTGTTGGTTTTGTTCAGTAGATATGTTAGAAGGTAAGTGAGGTGAGTGCAAGCAGTTGCTTTCTTTAATCCTTTTTCTTTTATTATTTTGGTGACCTTCCCCTTCTATTTTATAGTTCTCCAGTAATATACATGTTTAGTTAGGTGTGGGGTGGATTTGAAACCCACTCATTTCATCATTGTACGTGTTGTTAAACCTTATTGTTGGGAACGTCAGTATACATTGTATGGATTGGCTTGGTTTGCCACTGAAAGAACTCCACAGATTGCAACCTAACTCAATGGCAAAAGCCCCTTATGGAAATTTGATTGAATGGTCCCTTTTTATTGACTTATTTTGGGTGCTTGAGGCTTTACTTTTTGTTAACGTAGTAATATCCATCTGGTATGACCTCAACTTGTAGATTTTTATAACTTTAACATCTATATACCAATTAGAAGGCCAAAAAGCCAAACGACTATTTCAGGCTACAGTATAATAATACTAATAACTAAATCGAACTTTCCTTTCAACTGGAAATTTTCTGCTCCACAATTTCAGTTATACTTATTATCTAAACTAAGCTAATCTACATATAGGAAATATTCAGTTTGTAATTGGTTTATGGCCCAGCCCGGCTTATCATAAAGGGAGGGGGGATATCTATGTTTGATTTTTCATCGACAAAGTCTTCAATTATTATATATATATACATACACTTTATACAGCTGTAAATTACATTTCACTCTTACATTTATTTATCTTTTGGATAATTTTGTCCCAAAGTTTAGTATTGGATTAAAAAATCCGATCATAAAGATTATATTTACAAAATTCTATATTAATTCATAGACTAAGTCATGCTTAACTTACCTCATTTAATAATATTGTATAAACATTAAATTTTATTAATCCAAATGTTTGCTTGAAAATTTATATTAAGTAGGTTAAGTATATAAATTTTCATATAATTTAAAAATTATTTGATATTTCATTAATCAACTTTATTTTAACTTATAATATTTTTTTAAAATATAAATAAATATTGATTATAAGATTACATAAATTTATCTAAAATTTTACATGCATAATCATCAAGATGTTATACTATAGATTTATAAATTTTACATTTCGTAAGAAGTTATTAAAAAGAATAAATGTAAAAATAGAATAAATCAAGTTATTTTAAAGGGGTTATTCTTCAATTTTTTTTTCTCTCTAACAATTTTAATAATTAATTTATTTTTTATCATTAGTTAAGAAAAAGAAAATAAAGATAAAAAATATTTTTTTAAAAGTTATTTTTATAATTTTTAGAATAACTTGACACACAAATATATATAATTGAATCTAAAATCTTTTCCCTTACAAAATTTTATCTTTTTTTTCTTTTGCTGTTGAGAATGGGAGTGTTGTTTAATGTTCACAATACATAATACGTGGGAAAGAAAAGATTGTCTTCTCTTCATACTAAAATCTGACAAATGTACGTTTAAAAACAAATTAATATTCGGACAACTTTATTTAACACTATGTTTTATTTATATACTCTACTATATTTGTTTATATTTTTAATCTTTTTTCATCTCACATTGCAAAATGCTAGGCACCATTCTTTCTTACATCACCGATACACGTTAATTTATACTATTACTTTATCTAATTCTTTTACTATTTAATTATGATTAATTTCATCTCATGATATCCATATTTATACTTAATACTTAATTAATTTAAGCTATATTTAGATGTATATTTGGATGAATAGAAGTTTAAAATATGTCAAACATAATTTTTTTCATTCGACATGATATTATGTTAGAAACATGAATTTATAATTTATACTTTATTCTCGTTGAAACAATTAAAAATAATTTTTGTATTACTCATATCATTTATTTCAAAGACACTCTTACACGAGTGATATTGTATCAATGAAAAAAAAAAGAATTAAACATATATCAGTAATTATATACTTAAAATTTATTTTGATGATAAGTTTTTAAATAATATTATTTGTCAAAATTAATTTATTAACATTTACTATTCAAACAAAAATTACACTATTACAAAGTTATATTTACTCAAAATCAATTTTATAAATTCACATTAAATTTTACAAACACATGTTGAAACCATGGAAAGATATGTCTCATCACATGTATCACTTATCTGTGATTATTGATGTGAACTGCATACCTGTGTAGTTGTGTTTATTAACTGAGACAGGTGGTGATTGAGACAAAGAGAAATAAAAAAGAACAGACAGGTCCAGTATTGTAAAAGGTAACTTAGGATTCCTTCAATTTGATTTTATGCTACGTTGATAGATACACATTGCTTACATCATTTTCACTCACATGGTCCCAAGTAATTACTATTTGACTGATCGTGTGCATGAACGAAGAATTTATTTTAGTCCCCTACGAGTAACATCAATTAATTGTACCTTCTAACCAACGAGGTCAATTTTCTGTTGCTAGATAATTAAATTTTTTAAATATATTGTTAAGAGTATTGTTTTTTTATCATGTATATAAAAAAAAATTGTTAGAAAAAATAAAATTTATTTTGATGATTTTTATATCCAGCAAAAAATTAATTTCTGATACCCATTGAGTTCAGGATATCTTTTGTACAAATAAAAATAATAATTAATTATACATTCTGATTATTTATTTTTTCATCTCTGTCAATGAAGTTTGGTGTACCTTTTTATTTAAGATTAGAGTTTAGGAATTTATTATTTGGTATATCTTCTAATCATGTTGGAGAAGCATAGGATTATTATGAATAATAAATTTTTTAAAATATTTAATTCAATTACATATAGAATCATTAATTTAGCTATAATAACTCTATGTTGATCAGTCACTCGACACGTTCGACGATGAATTTAAGAATGTTTAATAAAATCATGTTGAATTATTTTTATTATTCTTTTAGATTAAAATCGTGATTTGAATAAAATGCAAAAAAAAGATGTTGCAAATCTAATAACAAAACATGATTTTTGAATCATAAACGAAAATTTATTAATCGATTCTTCAAATGTAATTAATTAGAAACTGTATCGGCCGGCATCAAGACGTGGGTCGAAAGAAGGCCGGCAATGAACATACGACGGTCGGCTAAACGGTTTGCGTGTGTGTTCGACTATCTATTCCCTCCCAGCTGTCCAATCTGAAGGTCTACGTGGGACAATAATGAGAGAGTCAAAGTAGGGAAGATATGTCAGGAACTTGCATGCACGAATACCCGGAATGAAGCTTCTAATCCCTGACCCACCAAACTCCACCTGCTCCGCTCCATGGGGATTCCCGCCGCAAAACGACAAATATTCCCTTTATGATAATTAGCAAACGAGAGGAGGAAAAAAGAGAGAGTATTGGTATCTTGAGATTTCGAACAAGAACATTGGCGTCCACCGTGGGGCAAGGTAAAACTGATCCCAACAATCACAAAAAAGAGTCCGGAGAGAAGAACGAAATATGCCGATCACGAGGAATCAAGCAAGCTCCACGAATGAGGGAGAGGAGGATACTCTACAGCGATTACTTCGTGTTGTGGCTTCCCTGCAAGATCGAAGCGATGAACAGTCGTGCCTTAGTGCAGAGGCCGAATTGAGGCACGCAAAAGCGGAGAAGCGGCATCGCTTAGCGGAGGAAAGGCACCTAGACGCCATGAGGGCTACGGAGAGGAGAGAAGAGGAGCTTCGCCAGCAGATAGCAGCCCTCAGAGCAGCGGAGGAGCGAAACCAAGAAGAACATGGAGAAGTGGCGACCCCACCATTTTGGGGACAACCCTTCTGCAAAGAAATAGACGAAACCGCTATCCCTCCCAATTTTAGGGAGGTGGTGGTAGAACCCTTTGATGGAAGTCAGGACCCACATGCTCATCTGCAAGTCTTCCAGACACAAATGTACATTAGCGGTGGAAATGATAGACTCAGTTGTAAGTTATTTCCTGGAACGTTGAGGGGAGTAGCCATGCAATGGATGGCCACGCTTCCGCCCAGATCCATCCAGACGTTCAAAGACTTGGCCAGTTCTTTCCTGTCCCAGTTTGCAGCTAACAAGGTAAAAAGACTGGAGGTGGCAGATCTTTTCGACATCAAACAGGGAGAAGGAGAAAGTTTGAAGAAATACTTAGCACGTTTCAACAATGCTACCGTCAGAGTAGACGACCCTGACCAAAAGTTCTTTGTTAAGGCCTTCCAAAAGGGCCTGAGGGCCTGAGGGCAGGACCTTTCAGTGACGCTTTGGCCCTCAGAAAGCCGACAAACATGGAGGAAAAACGAGCAAGGGCAGAGAAGCATGTGGACATGGAGGAAGACCAATACGAGAGGAGAAAGTCAGAGAGAAAAGCTGAGCAGAAGGCTACAAAAGTGAGTAGCAAGGTGAAGGAGGACAAACGACCCATGCTGGTAAAACCACGTGAGCAAACTCAAGACTTTACACCCCTCAATGAGAAGAGAACCCAAATCATGCACGAAATTTGCCACACCTCCCTGCTGGACTATCCTCCAGAGGCTAGAGGAAAAGTGATAGGGAAAGAGAGAAACAGCTGGTGTGATTTTCACAGAGCATTCGGGCACACCACGGAAGATTGTTGGGGACTAAAAACCCAGATTGAGGGGCTGGTGCAGAGCGGTCACCTTGACCGCTACGTACAGCGGTCGGCATCTCGGTGATCACAAAGACAAGGAAGAAATTCACCTCGTTCGGCCGGGACGAGTCAGAGGGAGAGAAGCAGATCGCGTCAGGAGAACACCTATCCACAGAGGAACAATAAGTACCATTTCAGGCGGCAGGACAGTAGATTCTTGGGGAGGTCCAGCTCGGGCTGGAGTAGGGATGACGGACGGCCGGGTACAGACGATACTGACGGGGGCCAACGCCACCCCACTTGGGAAAAGGGCAATGACGCCCGCCATTACGTTTGACGACCGAGATATGAGAGGTTGGGCACCATGTCAAGATGAGCCGATGGTGATTTCAATGGGGGTGGCCGGGTATAAGGTGGAACGCGTCCTTATAGATCAGGGGAGCTCGGCCAATATCCTCTATCGGTCTACATTGGAAAAGATGCAATTGCCAGTTGGACTAATACAGCCATGCCCAGGGAACCTATACGGTTTCGCAGGAGAATGCGTTCCAATTCTAGGGACGGTGGAGTTGGAGACATGTCTGGGGGAACGGCCGGTCGACCAGACGATCTTAATCCAGTACACAATTGTGGACGCCCCTGCTTCGTACAATATCATTGTCGATCGGCCCGCATTAAATAGAGTAGGGGCGATAGTGTCCACCAAACACTTGTGCATGAAATTCCCAGTGGGAGGGAAAGTTGGAAGCATATGGGCAAATACTCGGGTAGTGCAGAAGTGTTACAAAGACAGTTTGAAGATAGAGAAAAGTCCCTCATCAGGAATCGTAAACGTCCTAGATTTGGACTTAGGCCCGAGGAGCCAGTTCGAGAAGGAGGGACCTCTCCCTGCAGAAGAGCTGAAAGAAATCAAATTGGGACCAAGGCAAGAGCAGACAACAAAGATAGGGACAACCATGAGCCTGGAAGAGGAAGAGATGCTGGTGACGATCCTCAAATCTAATTGTGACGTGTTCGCGTGGTCGGCTCAGGACATGCCTGGAGTTGACCCCAATTTTATGTGCCACCAATTGTCTGTAGACGAACAAGCTAGGCCGGTCACCCAAAAGAAGAGGAAGATGGGAGAGGAAAAAAGGGAAGCGGCGAAGCAAGAAACTCATAAGTTAATCTCGGCCGGCTTCGTACGAGAGGTACAATACCCGACCTGGTTAGCTAATGTGGTGATGGTTAGAAAGGAAAACGGAAAATGGAGAATGTGTACAGACTACACTGATCTAAATAAGGCTTGTCCAAAAGACTCATACCCACTGCCTGGCATAGATAGGTTGGTGGATAGCGTCGCCGGCTTCACTTTCCTGAGCTTCATGGATGCTTACTCAGGATACAACCAAATCCGGATGCACCCAAAGGATGAGGAGAAAACGGCCTTTATCACTGATGAAGGGGCGTTTTGTTACCAGGTCATGCCATTTGGCCTGAAGAATGTTGGGGCCACTTACCAGCGTTTGATGGACAAGATCTTCAAGGAGATCCTGGGGGAGGACGTGGAGGTATACGTGGATGATATGGTAGCCAGGTCGCAATGCATGAAGGAGCACTATGGAGCTCTTGGGAGAATATTTGGTGTCTTAAGAAAGCATAGGCTTCGTTTGAACCCAAATAAGTGTTCATTCGGAGTAAGGGCTGGGAAATTTCTGGGTTTCATGCTAACTGAAAGGGGGATCGAAGCAAACCCAGAAAAATGTCAGGCGATAACGAATGTTAGAAGCCCCAAGAGCATAAAAGAGGTGCAATAGTTCATGTGAAAGGTTACAGCATTAGCCCGCTTTATTTCTAAGTCGGCCGAGATGTCTACGCCTCTTTTCGCAACCTTGAAGAAAGGTGGGAAGTTCACATGGACAGATGAATGCAAAGAGACTTTTCTACGTCTGAAGGCAATAATGGCAACCCCTCCAGTATTGACTCGCCCAAAGCCAGGTATGCCTTTGTATCTCTACATTTCAATATTTGATAATGCCGTTAGTTCAGTTCTGATCCAAGAAGAGAAGGGAGAGCAAAAACCGGTATATTTCACTAGTAAAGTACTTCAAGGCCCTGAAAGACGATATCAAAAGATAGAGAAGGCGGCCTTAGCCGTGGTGACAGCCTCACGACGCCTACGCCCCTACTTCCAAACTTTCAGTATCATTGTTCGAACGGATTTGTCAATAAGGCAAGTGTTGAGGAAACCAGACTTGGCAGGAAGGATGGTTGCGTGGAGCGTCCAATTGTCAGAATTTGATGTGTTGTTCGAAAGAAGGGGACATGTTAAGGCACAAGTTCTGGCGGACTTCGTGAACGAATTATCCCCAGGAGACCAGCCGTCAGTAGAAGAGGGCGAATGGTACTTGTCGGTTGACGGGTCCACGAACCAAACAGGGTCAGGGGTTGGAGTCATACTGGAAGGTCTCGGAGGAGTATTGGTAGAGCAATCCTTGCATTTCGACTTTAGAGCCAGCAATAACCAGGTCGAGTACGAAGCGTTATTAGCAGGGATGAGGTTGGCTCGAGACCTGGAAGCGAAGATCCTAATCGCCAAAAGTGATTTGAAGTTGGTAACAGGGCAGGTCAACAATGAGTACCAGACGAGGGACCCCCAACTGAGCAAGTATAAAGAAAGAGCAGTAAAATTGGCGGCCGGTTTTGAAAAAATCAGGTTAGTCCATGTGCCACGAGAACAGAATGAGAGAGCGGATTTGCTGGCCAAACTAGGGAGCACCAAGAGAAGGGGGCAACTACGGTCAGTTATACATGAAAATGTGGAATCACCCACTATGGACAAAGAGGAGATTTGCAATATCGAGGAAAGAAAAACGTGGATGACACCATTGATTCAGTACCTCTAGGAGGGGAGAACACACGAAAGCAAGGAGGAAGCCAAGCGACTGTCCAAGGAGGTAACGAAGTACACTCTGGTGGGACAGCGTCTGTACAGGAGGGGCTTCGCTTTCCCACTCCTCAAGTGCCTAGACCCAGACGAGGCCGAATACGCCATGAGGGAAATTCATGAAGGAGTGTGTGGGACACATATAGGAGGACGGGCCCTTGCGAGCAAGATTGCCAAAGCTGGATATTATTGGCCCACTTTGAAGAATGACTGCATGAATTTCGTCAAGAAATGCGACAAATGCCAAAGGTTCACTGATGGCTATAAGGCGCCGTCCGAAAAGCTGCGCACAATGGCTTCACCATGGTCATTTTGCCGATGGGGGGTGGACATCTTAGGACCGTTCCCCCTAGCGCCAGGACAGATCAAATTCTTAATAGTGGCGGTGGATTACTTCACCAAGTGGATTGAAGCAGAACCGGTTGCTACAATCTCTGCCGAAAAAGTCAAGAAATTCCTATGGAAGAAGATAATTTGCAGATTTGGCCTGCCAGTTACCATAGTGTCGGACAACGGCACTCAGTTTGCATCCAAGACCACAGTGGAGTTCTGTCACGGGCTAGGAATCAAGCGATTTTCACATCAGTAGAGCATCCCCAAACGAACGGCTAGGCGGAGGCAGCAAACAAAGTCATTCTGAGAGGGCTGCGGCAAAGGCTGGAGGAAGCGAAAGGCCGATGGGTAGAAGAGTTACCTCAAGTGTTATGGTCATACCACACGACCCCCCATTCTTCCACGAATGAAACCCCTTTCCGACTGGCATTTAGCATTGAGGCAGTCATCCCTGTAGAGATCGGAGAACCGTCCCTACGGATAGAATTCTTGGAGCCAGAGGCAAACGAAAGCGAGTTGAGAGCAAACCTGGATATGGTACAAGAAGTAAGAGAAGCAGCTCATATAAGGGAATTCGCGATCAAAGTCAGGGTAGCCAAATTGTACAACCGGAAAGTCATTCCTGCAGTTTCCAAACCCCAGGATCTAGTGTTGAGGAGGATGGTCCACAAGGCGGAAGGCAACAAGTTAACACCTAAGTGGGAAGGGCCTTCCAGAGTCAAAAAAGAGGTAGGTCGAGGAGCGTATAAACTGGAGACGTTGAAGGGCAAAGAAATACCGAGAACATGGAACGTTGCCTCCCTGCGAATGTACTACAGTTAAACATTAATGAAGCGATTTTTCAGATGATTCTTCCAGTGTAGAATATTAAGTCCTATAAGAGCCACCTATACGGTCGGCCAGGGATTCGCCTCAGATAAAGTCCTAAAATGGCAACTCAACAAAGTTGACCATGGACTCGACTCGGATAAGTCCTGTAAGAGCCACCTACACGGTCGGCCACGGGTTCGCCTCGGATAAAGTCCTAAAATGGCAACTCAACAAAGTTGACCATGGACTCGACTCGGATAAGTCCTGTAAGAGCCACCTACATGGTCGGCCATGGATTCGCCTCGGATAAAGTCCTAAAATGGCAACTTAACAAAGTTGACCATGGACTCGACTCGGATAAGTCCTGTAAGAGCCACCTACACAGTCGGCCACGGATTCGCCTCGGATAAAGTCCTAAAATGGAAACTCAACAAAGTTGACCATGGACTCGACTCGGATAAGTACTATAAGAGCCACCTACACGATCGGCCATGGATTAGCCTCGGATAAAGTCCTAAAATGGCAACTCAACAAAGTTGACCATGGACTCGACTCGGATAAGTCCTGTAAGAGCCACCTACACGGTCAGCCATGGATTCGCCTCGGATAAAGTCCTAAAATGGCAACTCAACAAAGTTGACCATGGACTCGACTCGGATAAGTCCTGTAAGAGCCACCTACACGGTCGGCCATGGATTCGCCTCGGATAAAGTCCTAAAATGGAAACTCAACAAAGTTGACCATGGACTCGACTCGGATAAGTCCTGTAAGAGCCACCTATACGACGGCCATGGATGGCCTCGGATAAATCTCAGAAGAGCCACCTACACGGTCGGCCATGGATTCGCCTCGGATAAAGTCCTAAAATGGAAACTCAACAAAGTTGACCATGGACTCGACTCGGATAAGTCCTGTAAGAGCCACCTACATGGTCGGCCATGGATTCGCCTCAGATAAAGTCCTAAAATGGCAACTCAACAAAGTTGACCATGGACTCGACTCGGATAAGTCCTGTAAGAGCCACCTATACGGTCGGCCATGGATTCGCCTCGGATAAATCCTGTAAGAGCCACCTACACGGTCGGCCATGGATTCGCCTCAGATAAAGTCCTAAAATGGCAACTCAACAAAGTTGACCATGGAATTGACTCGGATAAGTTTTATAAGGCCACCGACACGGTCGGCTATGGATTCATGTCGAATTAAGCCCAACAAGTGGCAATTCGATAAGGCCTGCCCTAATTTGACCAAGTCGTACATTCGCCTAGGATGACAAGCCAAAAGGACTTGTCATAAGATCAACTCAAATCAAGGCCGACCGACACTATTCCATCGATCATCCGAAAACTTGCGTTAAAGTAAACGAAATCGGCTTAATCCCACCAACCAAGGGATGACTCTAAGCGAAAATTTATAGATAAGCTATGAAGAGAAATTGCGCAAAGACAACAAAGGCAGAGTATGGGTCCTTAAAACAATCGAACAAACTCGGCTGAGAATAGCAGAATAGCGCGATTCATCATAAAGAAAAGACAGAGATAATATTTCGTAAAAGGCCAGCCAAATGTTCAAAATAAGCAAAAATTACATAAATGGAAAAACTAAAAGGCTGGAGATCCTGGTGGTGTTAGTACTGATACGAGCTGGCCATCCTTGATCTCCTTGAAAGGATCGGCTTCTGAAATATCAATGGAGGGATGAAGAAAACGAACTTGCTCAAGAGCATGATTAAAGCCCTCTGCGTATTGATCCACGATGTCAATACCCTGTTGGTAAATAGTTCGGTCACGTGCTTCAATAGTATCTTGAGCAGCTTTAAGAGATTCTTCCATTGACTTCAACTCATCCTTATGGGCCAACTCCATTTCAGCAGCTTCTTCACGTAACCTCTTAACCTCCACCTGAAGAGCATCATTGCCAAGCTCCAAGTCGGTCTTCACCTGCAAAAGCTCAGCCTTGGTATCAAGCAGTTCCCCATTCATCTTTTGGGCCGCCCTCAGAACTTCTTGCAGCTTGGCAGTAGAGAGATGATGGTTGTGGAGTTTTGCCTCACTATCAGCCAGGGCCGAAGCTAACTTCCGATTCTCCTCTTCAAAACCTCTACGCTGCTCAGCCCACGAAGATCTCTCGGCTTCCACATCCCCAAACCTTTTTTCGGCGACGCGAGCCAAGGCGAACCCATGAGCAGCATACTGTTGAAGGGCATTGCAAACCCCAACCATACCCAAGCGCTCCACTTCTACCTTGAGCGTTGAGGAGGCAATGGTTCTGTCAGCAGCCCGAATGAATGATTTATAAAGTAGAGGCCGAGGGTCAGAAATTTGAGGCACCGACACCTCAAGGCTGGCAGATGTATCATCTACTTGGACTTCATCTAAATGTGGACGTTTGCTGGGACGCTCATCAGTTTCCACGTCGGTTTGATGGGGAGGGGGAGGAGGAGTATTCCTTTCAACTTCAAACACGGACGGAGTCCGTGATGCTTCCTCCTGAGAGGCTTGAGACATGTCGGTCGGTCCGGCGGCCGAGAGAGGAACGGCTTCAGTTTCCACACCAACCGAGACTGGAGGCTGTACTTGTCGTTTCTTCCTCTTCCACAACGCAGCCAAGTCTTTGGTTGAATATCCTGAAATAAGAGACAAGACTAAAGTTAAAAAGGCGAAATGCAAGAAAAAGATGGGGAAAAGAACCTCTCCGTCGAACTAACCTTCCCCCTTGATTATGTCGGCACTACGGTATACGGGTAAATCCTTTAATTCAGCAATAAAGGCCCGTTGCCATCTCTCCAAATTCTCGACATCAACAGTAATGGACACCGCTGGTTGACGAGTCCATTGGAGGGGAAAATATTGTCGTCCGTCACGATCAATCAGCAACCTCGAATTAGAATCGCTAGGAGCAACCCTAAAAAACCGATCCTTGAAGGCCTTGTAACTTTCGAGGAAAGGCCGCAAAAGTGTGCGCTTCGGCCTGTTGCTTAGAGAGGTCCACCCCACCCGATCCGTCTTGCAGGGGGTGAAGAACCAGAAGAACACCCCAAGGGTGGGAACCTTGCCTAGATCTTCGCACAGGAGCTCGAAAGCTCTGACGAACGCCCAACTATTAGGATGGAGTTGTGTGGGGGCCACATTCAAGGCCCGGAGGACCGACCATTCGAAGTGGGTAAAGGGAAGCTTTATTCCCAATTTCGAGTGAAGTGTATCATACAGATAGAAGAACGACTTTGAGACTTCAGCGGAGTTCATGCAAACTGCCTCCCCCGAACGACAAGCAGTAATCGTTACTGACCATGTCCGCGATTGACATATAGCTGAAGCCATCCCTAACAGCGAACTCGACTTCGTCAGAACTGAAGAAACCCTCAGAACTTCAGGATCAACCCAGGAATAAGCACCATTGGCAAGGTTATCAAACCTATGGTCACGATAAGCTATCCTAAAAGGATAGTTATCGCGAGAATCAGAACTCGACGAAGAGTCATCATCTCTATTAGAGGCACCGTCAACGGGTGCTGCAGAGGAGGAAGGTTGAGCCTCCCGGTTGGAGGTACCTGGTAGGTCCCTCAAAACTTCCCCTGCGAACGAAATAAAGCAAGGGTCAGAATGTGACCCTAGCTAGGGCACGAATTTCTTCGTGGAAACGAAGAGAAGGCGAAAATCAAAATCAAGGAAAAAATCAGTTGGGATACCAAGGGATTAACAGTGAGAATAGAAATGGCTGAAACATTACCTACAGGCTCCATGGAAGAAGAGGACCATGAAGCGAGCTAACAAATTCGTCAGGACGATCAGAGAAGAGCGCCGTTCTCACGAGTAACAAAGAGGCGAAAGTGAGGAGGAAGAAAGAAGCGTTAGAAAATAACCTAGAAAGAAGGCAAGGCGAAAAGACAAAAACAAATACCTGAGAATTTTCAAAAAGTTCCAAAACTGTCTATGATTACTAGAACTCTTCCCAATGCGCATAGTCCCGAGGAGTTCATAATTGCGGGAAATTTAAATACCCCCACGTCACGAAGCCCAAATAAGGTCAATGAGTAAACCGAACCGACGTCGCATCGTCAATCCGGCCTCCTAATGCTAAGCTTATGCCTGGCCAGCTAAGCTTAAGGGGCTGTGTATCGGTCGGCATCAAGATGTCGGTCGAAAGAAGGCCAGCAGTGAACATATGAAGGTTGGCTAAACGGTTTGCGTGTGCGTTCGACTACCTACTCCCTCCCAGCTGTCCAATCCGAAGGTCTACGTGGAACAATCATGAGAGTCAAAGTAGGGAAGATATGTCAGGAACTTGCATGCACGAATACCCAGAACGAAGCTTCTAATCCCTGATCCACCAAACTCCACCTGCTCCGCTCCATGGGGATTCTCGCTGCAAAACGACAAATATTCCCTTTATGATAATTAGCAAACAAGAGGAGGAAAAAAGAGAGAGTTCGTTGAGATTGGTATCTTGAGATTTCGAACAATAACAGAAACCGTTTAGATTAGTTGTAGAAAAGTACTTTAATACTTGATTATATGTATATTTAATTTTTTTATAATCCATATATGACGAAATTAGTTTATATATGTATGCTAAGGGGAAAAAAGGCAACTTTAAAATCATTTTTTCATTAGATTACATAAAAAAATAAATCACTTCTATTTATTAAATTACTAAAAAATCTAAGAGAGAATATCTCAAATTTTGTATATTATCAAAATATTAAAAAAAAATTAGAAATTGTTAGTTTTAAGTAGTGTAAAAATAATCCTTAACTCATAATGTACTAGAAAAGCTTATCTTATACTAGGGAAAATAGCATTTTTTCCAAGTATGCACATAGTGTGGTGATCATTAACTTAAAAGAGTTATATATATTTATATTGTTAGTAAAAATTGTCATTCAATAAAAAATAAAGATAAAGATAACTTTTAAAGTGAATTAAAAAAAGGTTAATGATCTATCTTTTATATATATAATTAAATAACCATATAAAAATATTTTACGTAGCCCATTCATATATTATTTGCTCTAACTTAAATTGCTAAAAGTCGTTTTTTTATTTCTTAACAAATTTTATAAGAAAAAAAATAGAATGACTTGAAATAAAAAAAAATAATTCATTTGCGTGAATGATGATACAACACAGCCCACCAGAAAGACCAACGTTCATTTGGGCCTCAGCAGCGTACACCTGAATCCAACTAACCCAATTATCAGACTAACTTAAAATCCAACATTTACCTGATTATTTAATTTAACCCTCAACAGTACATTTTCACACAAAATTGTTAACCAACCATAAATTAGTCCGACAGAAACTGGACTTAAATTAACAAACTATTAAATTTAACTTTTATAAATAAAAAACACGACTAAAAAAGAAATTTAACTACAAAATAGTAAAAGTAGTTAGACTTTCTAATAAATATCAACTAAATTAATAAATATTTCATATTTATAACTTAATAAAAATTTAAATAATACTATATTATTAAAATAAATGCGAAATTACTTATTTGATCCTCTATTTATTTATTTATTTCAATTTGATCTTTCTTTTATTAAAAGTTTTAATTTGTTCATTCAATTTGTAAAAATGGTACAATTATACCATTTTCATCCAAACCGCTATTTGTGCAAACGGAGTTACTGTATATATGTTCCATGAATCTCACTTAGATTGCTGAAAATGAGTCACGTTCTTTGGGTGGAGGTTGATTTTGGTGGTCATTTGCTATCTCGTAACTTCGAATTTAATTCTCGACACTTATAATTCTGAGTTTAATTTTACTATTACTGTCTTGACTCAAGTTTTTGAGATTGTTACAACGTGATTTATAAACGAAAACATGTAAATGTGTGATGTGTTTGATAAGTTTTGAGGTAGAGAAAAAGGAAATAAAGTAAGATATTGGAATTGGAATTCAAAACATGAATTAGATCTTGAAAACAACATTAAACAACTAAGTTTTAGGGAGAATGGAAGAGGGAGAATAATTGAGAAGGAAGTTCATGATATGGGTAAGTTCTAAGGAAACATATATAATCTATAAGTGGAGGAGAAAACATAAGATAGCGGAGAAAACATAAGATAGCTTCTTTTGTACTGTTAACTATTTAGACAAAAAGGATAATTGTATTGTTTTTGCATATTGAAGCCTAAATTAAAATTTTTAATAAAAATTAAATTAAAATAAATAAATAAATAAAAAGAAAAAATATAATTTAACCTATGTTATCCTCGTTGGAAATCTGGAATGTGTAACTCTGGGCTGGTTATATAGTAATTAAAAATTATAATAAAAAATTAAATTAAAATAAATAAATAAATAAATAAATAAAAGGACCAAAAAGTAATTTAACGTAGTTTGTCGTCGATGAAAATCTGGAATGTGCAACTTTCCGCTGGTTATTAATAAGGCGGTTTAAAGAACCATATATATATATATATGAGTGCGGCGTGCGCGCGCCCTGTTCAATGATAAACCAACATCTCACTCATTCTCTTTTTCTTAACATTTCTACGCTCACTTCACTCCACGCTACGTGTGCGTGTTGGTGGTTCTCCTCTCCTCTGCTTCTGGTAAGTTTCGTTTCTTATCATTTCCCTTTTTTTCAAAATCACCGCTCGTAGTGGGTCTCGTCGAACCCTTTTTACGGGCTTTGCCTCTCTCACCGCAAAGATTTCCCCCATTTGAATTTTTTCTTTTTGCCTTTACCTCTTTCGCATTAATAATTACCTATTCAGATATTGTTTTGTAACTTGACGGAAATTCTTAGGCAGTGTTTCGTTCAAATTGACTGGTCTTGATTTTCTGATGTTGTTTTCTCGAGAGTCACGACGGTGTGTGAATCTGCGATCTTCTTTGAAGAGAATCTGATCATTTGTCATGTGGAATGTTCTTGAACCTAGACTTCAAATGTGGATGATTAGCACTGCGTGCAATTTTTAATTTATCTATTATTCTTGAATTTTTCCAACGCCTGCAAGGAGTTCGATGAAATGCCTGAGAAGGGGATTGAACCCGCGGCTGCGGCTGTTGTGGTTTGATTCAAAATCAATAGAAGCTGTGTTTTTCTTGTTCTTTGGGGTATCCCAGGTTGAACTTGTGACAAGTGTTTGTGAATAACCTTCTTTATAAGCACTTATAGAATTATAAAATAGGAATAAAAAGTGTAATAAATTTATCTGTTACCTAAAATTAGCTTATGCATCAATAAGCTATCTATAACTCGTACATATTAGATTGAAAAGTGTAGTTAATCAACTCTTTTTTCTATCATGTTGCAAGCCTGCATCAATAACTCTGTTCTCATTTGCGTGATAGTGATCCTGAATCAAACCAATAGAAGCTGTGTTTTGCTCATTCTTTGAGGTATGGTCAGGTTGAACTTGTGACAAGTATCTTAGAGTTTATTTGGATAAATTTCTTCATGAATACTTATAGGATAAGAAAATAAGAAAGAAAAATAAAATAAAATTCTCCATAAGCTAAAAATTTAGCTTATTTTAGCTTATGTATCAATAAGTTATCTATACACGTATTAGATTGAGAAGTATAGCTAATAAAGTCTTCTTTTTTTTTATCATGTTGTAAGCCTACATCACTAACTTTGTTCTTTTTTGTGTGATAGTAATTTTGTGGCGAAGAAGAGAGAAAATGGCACCTCAATTGGCAGCAACCCACTCTTCTCTTCTCCGCATTCCTCCATCTTCTGCTTCTCTAAGAAGGTATTGTATCCCACCACTTACAATTCACTACTTTTGTTTTTCTTCCCATGGGATGGATATGCTGCTGTTGTATACCTCTCATCTGATACATGTGCTGTTGTGTTATTAGTTATTGATGATGTTGCTCTTGACTTATACATATTTTACACCCACAATAAATTCAAACAAGGGGAGCCTTTCCTTATATGTTGTATAATTTGTATTGTGGGGGAACCCTAGTTTGGAATTCTATGAAGATGACCTAAATGGCATTAGTTTCATGAAATATATTATCTATAAAGTGAGTGATGTGCCACTGGAGTTTTTCATGTAATAGACAAATAATTGAATTTTATTTGGCAATTGATCAATCCTCATCAATCCTCTTGTTCTTTTTTTTATATATAGAACCTTCTTGTCATTGTCAGAAATACTAAGGTTATGATTTCTAGAATTAAATTTTGTAATCATGGTGTTATTAATCCTTGAGTTTTGGTGGTGGTTTCTCACTGCCCATGATTGTTGAGGTCCCCTTAGCCATTTGGGTTGAGCATAAGCATGGAGACATTATCTCATGTGTCATTGTTTGTTCTTTTTAATTTGAAAAGGAGCAGGATTATTCTATTATCCTTGGGTTTTATAAGTTGGAGCATTTGATTTAATTGGTCTTGCGCTACTTTAGAATAAATTTTGAATTTCAGAGTCCACTCTTTAGGTTAATTGCAGTTAGCTTATACAAGAAAGGACCTTATTATAATGAGGAATTTTAAAATCAGGGCACATTGTTAAGCTTTTGTGTAGTAATTGTGGCATGTTAGAGACTTTTGTCAATGTATTCATGTTTGTCTCATGCTTCAAAACTGATGAGTTTGTGTTGTTATATCATGGTCTCCCTCGCTTCTCCTCTATTTGCATTTAGAACTCACATTTCTTTGTATTTGTTTTTTAAACTAGGAATAAAGATTTGATTCCAGAAAGATGCACTATAATCAACAGGAAAAAGAATCATGCCATCACAGCTTTTGCAGGCAATTCTATTGGTAAGTGAGCATCTTGCTCCCCAACATTTTTTAAGGTTTTCTATCTAATTTTAATATTTAAATAGCTTCATTAATTTGAGTTTAATAAAACAATAGATATCTGTAAAGTATTTGCTATAAGAATAATGAAGTGAGCAGACATTTGAGACTTGTATGTTGATTTTGGCTAGTCTCATCATAACATTTTGTTTATTTCAATGCTAAGAGTAAGACATCCATTCACCATGACATCTAAACACTACCTTTTTCAAATTGCATGTATTTTTTCTAGTTGTTTAATCCCCAAATTCAATATATCAGGAAAATCAGCTATCCAACTCACTGCCGTTTCATCTCCACTATTTGCTGATAAAGAAACTCGCCTCTCACTCAGACTTCCTATGTCTCGAAGATGCAATTCTAAGATCCGCGGACAAGCATTTATATATCATTCGTCTGGTTTCCGAATCCCAGCAAATGCCGAGAAGCCCGAATGGTGGTGGAGGACTTTATCCTGTGTTCCCTATCTAATAGCATTGCAGATATCTGCAACTGGATTTTATCTAGAACCTTTCTTTGAAAAATTTCCGTTCTTTCAGAATTTGATTTTTTATATCCCAGGAGCTGCCAACCGATTACCAAACTGGTTCCCTATGTTATATTGCTATGTGGCTATTGTATGGGTGGTAAAAAACAAGGATTTGCCTCTTATCTTCAGATTCCATGTAATGATGGGAATGTTACTGGAACTTGCTATGCAGATACTATGGATTTCAAGCAATTTCATGCCAATTATACACTTCAAGGGAACACTGGGAATGTATTACTGGGCTGGTGTGGCGTTGGCATATATTTTTGTATCGATAAGGTGCATAAGGTGTGCGCTTCTGGGTACATTTGTGAGTATCCCTGTACTTAGTGAATCAGCTTTCCTTCATTCTCTGTTCAGTTTAGGAGGATTCCAACGCCCTTTTTAGGATGTGGATCAAAAGAGCATGTGTACTTTGTAGCTTTAATGAAGGATTGTCTCAATTGTTTCTACTTTGTATTTGACTTTTTATTGTTACCTTATACTATAGAGATAAGGGATATCAAGATTTTTTTTTAAGATGTGTCAGTAGTCTCTTTTGTTTGTCTCATTTTTCCCTGGCCTTGCTTAAACTTGATAGGTTGGCATTTATGTGATGTTTGGGGTTATTGACTCTGGTTTCTAGGTTTTACTAGGGTCCGAGGTCCCTTTGCGTTACAATTTAATGAAACATGTATCTATTATGTTAATCAGATAATATCTTGTTTGTAATATTTAAAATATCTTAAATTATTTTTTAAATTTAGTTTCTATAATATTATAATTTGTATTTCTATATATGAAAGGAATCATGGAAATTCATCCTAGATTTACCCTTCCACTGCACATTTTTATATTAAAGAATTGCACAGCCAGTTTTCTATTCAATTTCCTCCCTCTCTCTTTTTTCTCTTTTATTTTATGTTTTATTTATTTTTTAAATGTAAGAGAGACACTTTCCTAGTCATGAGAAAAAATATACTGCCTCGTTTCTCATTCAAACATTACTTCTTCAGATTCCTAAATTATAAAAAGAGTTGTTATTACATAACTTATTTTTCGTATAATAATAGGAAGGACAATACTGCCTTTTCCTTCCTCGTATCTTCTCATTGTTTATTCAAACAAGCTAAGCGTCAAAAATAACAAAACATAGATTATTCTAATTCAAGGTGTGGTATGGTATGTCTCCGTCTCGTAATACTAAACTATTAATACAAGTATGCTAGAGCTATATCTACTACACAGATAAGATGCTTTCGGTAATCATAGGACTGCGTCATAGATTAGTAAAGCCAAAACAAATTCAAAACAAAACAAAGTTACAAAATAAAAGTTAAAATGACCAGTCAATCCACTTTACTGAAAATATCTCAAGAGGAAAACAAATCTGTCGACCGAAGTCTTTCACTCGTCTTTTTTTTTTTTTCATGTTGTCCTTATCTGTATATCTCTTCATCAACATTTTCTTTTCCCTCTTCTTCCAAATATCTCAACCAGCACTTATTAACAACTATTTAAATAATTTTTTCATAAATATTATAAGAGGAGAAGATAAAAAATAAAAAAGTTATTAATTAGTTTATGTATAAGTTAAAAATTAATTTTTGAAAAAGTTAATAAAAAAGTTTTAACAAATTAATTTAAGTCAATTTTAGTTTATATAAAAATGTATTTTCATTTTTTCATTTTTTATATAAGTGTTTAAATATAAATTTACTGAAACAAAAACTTTTAAATTTATTTTATTTCTTTCTTCCTCTGTTTTTGTCTTCAAGTGCATTTCTTTAGAGAGAATTAAGAAGAAAGAAATAGGATAAAAGAAAATAAGAAAGTATATTAGTCTTCTGTTTTTTGGATGAATACAAATATAAAAGAAAGAAAATTGGAACAACGAAGCCTACAACACAAAAAAAAGTTTCTCCCACTAAACCTGTGAAATGGGAGGGGACTTTGTGTTTGTTAAAAAAATGGTTTAAATATTTAAAATTAAATTAGTTTTTATAATATGAAAATAAATAATAATAATAATAATAATAATAATAATAATAATAATATTATTATTATTATTATTATTTATTATTATTATTATTATTATTATTTTATATTAAGAAAAATAATATAATACAAATTTACATTTAAAGTTAATTTTAATTTTTTTAGTTAGTATTAGTATTTATTTATTTATTTTTGTGTACTTTTTTCTTATTGTTTTCCTTTTTTCATTTGTTCTCTTCCTATTTCATTCATCCTCAAAACATATCATCAACTTTCCATTCACCCTCATTCTCTTTTTGCTCTCACTTTCATACATTTTTATTATTTTTAGATTATAACATCTTCCTAAACAATATCAAAATAGATTAAACTTAATTTTCAATCTAATTTATGGTTCAACCTATTTAACTTATCTAAATAGTTTGAGTTAAATTATATTATTAAACTCATCAATATGCATAACCTACTAATTCAATGTAATTTACCGATCTAATGAGTTAACAAGTTAAATTGAGCTATTGAGTTGAATTTTTTTATTTATTAAATTGAGGTATATTGAATGATTTATTATATTATTATTATAATTTATTTATGTTTAACTTATGATTGATGTATATGATAGTAATTTATACTTTTTATTTATTTGGTGAGTTAACATAAATTATAATATTTATCTTTTTTATATATAAATTTTGATATGTTAACATAACTCAAACTGCAATCCATGAGTTCCAATCCTATAATAAAACATGTTTAACTCAATCTAACTTATATTTTTTACATGTCAATAACGTGTTAAGTTGAGTTAATGCATTTTGACTTCATCATGAAAAATATAAATAATAGATACTATTTTTGTATTTTTTTTTAAATAATTTGATCAGTTAACTACTAACTAGTTTTTGACTTATTCTTTAAACTTTTAATTTTATGAGGTCTTCAAATTGGTCATCATATCTGATTATTGATTGAATCAATTGTGAGATCTATGTGAGTGTATCTTTTCATGTACTCATAACTATAACGTCATTTTAGTATCACGTAAATTATATAATCAAACACAAATGACATCAAATACACATTGTCTCTGTCTATTATTCACTTTTGCAAACTCTAATTTGAACATTAAAGTCATTAATTTGATTATATCAAAGTTTAGCTAACTACGTTGATTAATATTCAATTCCTTTATGTTGTTAGTGTTGGATATCTTATTTTAAATAACAAGTTTTTTTTTCTTTTAGAGAATTAAAATTTATTTATATGAATAAAAATAATAGTATAAAAATATTTAAAACAACATTTTAGAAAAGATTTAAATTGTAAAAGACAAAATTTGTTTAGAAAAAACTTATTAACGAATGTTTTAAGGTTATAATTAAAGAATATTTGATAAAACTATAACGTTTGGTATATTAAAACTTTAAAAATTTTATTTTAAAATTATTAACCAAGTCTTAAAAACACCATTTGTCACGTACCTTAAAAATAATACTAGTACTAACATATTTTCACAGTTGTCGTTGGTTACTTAAGATTTAAAACAGCCAAACAATTCTGCCATGCATTTAGCATGCCTTAAAACCCCTCAAAAGACAAAAATGATTATTAATTAATATTTGGAGAATAGTAGCTAACCATGCTTATTGTTTCGGGAGTTAAGAAAATTAATTTTTTAAAAGCAAAGTTTCAGGTACGTGTACGTGTTCCTATCCCATTAACCAAATTTGGTCTTCAAGTTAATTTTAGTAAATTTAAAATTTTAAAATTAGACTTAATATATTTTTAAAATGTGTTTGGGTTATATTATCAGCGTATAATTTTTATGTTATTAATTAATAAAAATTATAATAAGTATAATTTATACGAATATTTTTCATAAAAACTAATAAATTTGTTATACATAATAAATATAAAATTACTTATAATTTTATATATTTTAATAAATTTAAGTAAATGATAGGTGATGCTGACGTTCTTCGTAGAAAATATAGATGTTAAAAATATTTTATTTTTTAAATAATTCTAACTCAAATTAGTTCACAATAGGCTCTATTATAAGATTAAAATATGTAATAGTTATATTACAATTAAGAACTCTTACAATTTTTTTAATATTAATTTTTTTATTACACTTATTTATATCCTCTCATTCTTAGCATCCCACCATAAAGCTAAAAAGGTTGAGAATTTTATGTTCTTATTATGAATTATATTTCCTAATATATTTTATATAATACCTTTAATTGTTTTGAACCGTATTTTGTTTTAGTTTTTTAATTTAATTCATTATTACAAATGTTGACCCAGCCCTTGTTGTTTGAAGAAACCCTCCACTTCCATTGGTATTTTTTAGTTATCCCATAAGTAAATATGAGTTTAATTAGATATATTATTATATGTCTTAAAGATGAATGAAGATTATCTTAAGTTAATTCACTTTTAAATTTAAATTAACTTTTAAATTTGAAATTAATATAGGTTAATTCACTAATAATGTGAAATCTAAACTTAAAAAATGTTTTGTATTTTTATTCTTTGTTTTTTTTTTTTTATCTTAATTTTTATTGTTCTCTTTTTTTTTCAATCAAATAATTCTATCTCATTTTATTTAATTCAATCAAAATATTTTTGTTTATAAAATAAAAAATACTTATATAAAAATTATATAAATATGTATTCTTACGTTGTTTTAAAATTATCGATTAGTTTAATAATTCATGTTAGTAAACATTTTCGGTAAAATAAGTTACTCCAATAACTTTTTATTTTCAATTAAAATTAATTTTAGAAGTATTATTTATTTTTCTTAAGTATATTTTGATGTGAGAAAATCACAATAGTTCTTGTAAATATGATTTTTTTTATGATAAACATGATTGCAATTTTCTCTCATCAAGTTATACTTAAGAAAAGTAAATAATACTTAAAAATTAATTTTAATTAAAAACAAAAAGTTATCTGAATAACTTATTTTACCGAAAGTATATACTAACATAAATTATTAAACTAATCGATAATTTTAAAACAACATAAAGAACACATATTTATATAAGTATTTTTTATTTTATAAGCAAAAATAGTTTTAAGTAATAATAATTTTACACTTAGTTAATTCTAAAATCATATTATTTTTTAAAGATGAAACATTTTATTAAAAATTAAAAGTAAATAGCATAGATTATATAAAAATAAAATAAAGAAAAACAGATCATGCAATAATTATATAATCAATAAATTAAAATAAAAAATTCATTAAAGTATTAAAAATAAAAAATAAAAATATAATATTCTATAAATTATAATTTTGAAAACTAATCATTTTAAGATTTATTTCTATTCTAGTAAAATGTACTTATAAAATATAAAATATAAAATAATAAAATGCATTATAAACTAATTAAAATGTCCTCCTAATTCACAATAAATTAAAAGAAATGATTTTCCCCAAGGTTTTTGTGGTGTGGGCAAACGTAATGTGTCCATAACTCACGCGTTTTCATTGGTAGTGCAATCTTGTTTTCGTTTTCAGTCGACCCATTCTCCATTCCCGGTTTCGCATTCATTCATCTTTATTATCATTTATCACTATCACTTGCTTCAACTAAAATCTTGGTCTTCCTCATCCACAATACCAATTCCACGCAACGTGTCACAAAACCAAACAAGGTGCGCATCGCGCATCCCGCGTACTCCTTCCAATCCCATTTCTCTCTCTTTTTTTTTTTTTTTTTTTTTTTTTCTGTTTGATATATCGATTCCATTTATCATTCTCACCATTTCCTCTCTTTTCGAACTCCACATGGTCCGTTCAACTACTTCACTTCTCGCCACACCAACTTAAACCGTATCCAGAACCTTCAAATTCTTCGCCTCTCTCTTAATTTCAGCTGATGAAAAATTAGATTCAGCCATTATCGCTTTTGATTCGTTAATTTTAAAATTTTTCTTGGTTTCAAGAAGAATCGGACTCCATCTTTGTAACTTCGATTTGTTTTATTTCAGATAAAACAGTTAGATTCAGATTGTGCTTGTAGTTTTGATTCGTTATTGTTGGTTAAATTTGCGAGGACAAGTGAAACCCTAGACCTTGTGAAATTTATGAGTTGTGTTGATAAAAAGTAAGATTCAGATTCAGTGGTTGATGCTTTGATTGATTGTCTTTTGATTAGAATTGCGAGTACAGGTGAAACCCTAGACCTTATGGAAAGTTTGTGAGTTTTGTCAAAGAAGGAGAAAATGTCTGTAGAGAGGTCGTTTGAGGCGTGGGAAGAGGTGCAGCGTCACGGGCAGGACCTAGCTGACCGGCTTGCCCAGGGTTTCAGCGGATTGATCCAGACGCACATGAGTCCTCCGCAGTTCGCGTGGCCGAACCCTCCTAAATCGAAGCTCTTCGATCTGGAGTTCCCTTCGCAGAGCTTTGGGAAGAGGGATTTCGTGCTGGCCACGGAGGACTACGGGATCAATGGTGTGTCGGCGATTTTTGACATCGGGAGCCGGATCGGGCAGGCCGGGGTGGATTTTGGCGCGAGCTTGAACGGGCTGGTTCAGCAGTTTTTCCGGTCTTTGCCGGTGCCGGTGCCGTTCAGGCACGAGGAGAGTTCGGTGAGGGTGGAGGGTGGGGATAAGGGGTGGCAGAGAGGCGGGGTTGGGGTTGTTGTGCAGGAGGATTTGGGGTTGGGGTCGCTTAGTGAGAGGTTGAAGAATCACGGGTTTGCTGAGAGTGTTAGTGGCAGTGGTGGAAGCGGTGGAAGTGCAGAGGAAGAGGTTGGTGGTGGGTTTAACCTTGGGTCTATTGGTCTTCTGGGCAGGCGACAGGTAAAAAACTTATGGTGTTGCTTTGTATTTGCTGTGGTTTAGGATTATATGTTTGTTTTTGTTGATTTGTTGATTGATTGTATGATGTGGAAGTGATTAACTGTTGCTGTTTGATTGACTGTTTATCAATGGAAAGTGATAAACAGTTGTTGTGTAATTGGAGGAGAGCATTTATGATTTATTATCCCTGTAAAAGTGCTATTGAAGTAATTGGATGTTATGGTTTACTGTGAAACTGTGGCATTCATGTGCTAGAAGAAACAGTTTTTATTTCTATAATTTTGTTCTGTTTGAGATTAAGTGGCTATGTGGTGTTAAATTAGTTGGTCTGTGTTGGTTTTTGCTATGTTTTTATTTATGTTAATGTAAGAGGAAGCTGCAGAGGTTGTTAACCTACATGATTTTGCATTGGAGTTATTTTCTGTTCATTGGTTCATAGTTTTTGGGATTCATGATGGATGAGGTGCAGTGATTTCTTGGGGTCTTAGTATAGTTGCACAAGTCAGTACATTAGAGAATGAAAAAAGGAGGAGTTGAACAAATGGTTTCCTACTTTATTATTTGTAAAATCTGTACCTGGAAATTCATTTTCTCTCCAATGCCCACAAATTTTCCCCTGATATATGCAGCATAAAACTCGTAGATTTTAATAATAGAGTACTTGCACTTACTAGTTCAGAGTAAATTATTTGTTTATAACATTGATAATGTTAGCAATCGAGTATATTAACAGTATTACTATTGATTTTGTTCAGTTAGAATCAGTCTTGACTTGAAAAATGATCTACCTTGTGGAGCAAAGATTTATATTGAATCTTTCATTGTACAATTAATTGGAAGTAAAAGAAACTTTGTATTGATTGAGTTAAATAATACAATTTTTAATCTTCCTTTTATAGGATAAAGATGAACTACTTAAAGATAACATAAATAATATAAAATAAAAGATAACTATAAAGATAGAATGAGATATTCACGATATTCTAGTAAGATATTTATAATATCTTATAAGATGTTTATAATATCTTAATGAGATATCTATGATATCGTAATGAGATATTTATGAGATTCTCTCATATCTCATGAACAGAGGAATATAATATATAATTTGGCTTATTTCCAATCATGGAGTTCCATAGCGATGTCATAATGAGAGGATCCTCATTATCCCACGCTTCAAACTTTGAATCATTTCTAAGTAAGCTACTTCCTTTAATATGATTCAACTTCTTGCCCCCTTTGAGAGAAGTATGAAATATACTGTGCCCATTGTAGATAATTGCGATCGTCAAGGAACCCACTAGATTTAAAAGTTCATTAGGTCCCAAGATAACGTCGATCAGTCGATGGTAAGGGCGGAGAAGACTTTGACGAGTTTGGCACTGACATGTGGGTCTTGCTAGAGAGTAGCAGTTCACTGGAGCGAAGCAGCAAAAACAGAGTCCTAAGATTGGGAGCTCTAATACCAAATTAAAAGTAAAAGTATCTATGTATTGATTGAGTTAAATAATACAATTTCTAATCTCCCTTTTATAGGGGAAAGGTGAACTGGTTAAAGATAACATAAAAAAATAAAAGATAACTATAAAGATAAAATGAGATATTCATGATATCCTAATAAAATATTTTTAATATCTTGTAAGATATTTATAATATTTTAATGAGTTATCTATGGATATCCTGGTGAGATATTTATGATATCTCCAGCACAATTTAATATAGCCAACTAGCTTTCAAAATTTCAATTATTTGTTTGGAACATTTATGTTGAAATGTATGCAAAAAATGTGCAAGCTCTTGAATCTGTATTATGTGTGGCTAAGTTCTCTTTTCTCACACTGTTGCATCCTTCCTCTATCTATTTCATTTACTGGTTATGTTTTGTTGTGTACAGGGAATCATAAACTTCACATCAACTTATGACAGTAGAACTCAAGAAGTGGAAGGTTCTTTAGTTGCAAGGGGAGATTTATGGAGAGTAGAGGCATCACATGGTGGTTCTACATCTGGAAATGAAAATTCATCTCTTTTCCTGGTTCAGCTTGGACCTCTTCTCTTTATCCGTGATTCAACCCTCCTCTTGCCTGTTCATTTGTCAAAGCAGCACTTGCTGTGGTATGGCTATGATAGAAAGGTAAGATGAGGTTCAGGTGTCGAATTGGATTGTGCTACAAAATTGGTAATATATGGGGAAGGGGAATAAAGCATGCCTATAGACATTGTGTTTTATCTGTGAAAAGCAACTGTGTAGGTGAGGGCATTGCGATGGACTCTAGTTAGAAAATATCTTTTATAGCTTGTCCTGATAAAAAGTCTTATTACTATATATCTTGGATACTAAGAAGGTGGACACATAATAAATTACAGGTGTATGATACAATACACATATGGGGATATGGAAGTTTTAGAAAAAATCAAGATATGGTATGGTCAATTAAATTACAATACATGTCTATTTGAAATGAAGTTGTACCCTGAATTGCTCAGCCGCACTGGACCCCGTATCAAGTAATTAAAAAAAAAATAAAAAAATGAATTATTTTGGAAACAAATTGGGATGGATCAGATGTGTTGTTGGTATCGCCGTATCAGATACGAGTCAGACACTGAACTTTTGCCCTTTTTGAGTATGTGGGCTTCATAGCCTGTATCATATGCATTTGATCATTGAAACTATTTGCTTGTTGAGTTGTTTCCTTTCCAAGCCATTGCAAGGTATGCTGAAAGGATGCCCATGTTAGTATGGGTACAGGGTACTCATCTTGAATATTTTAATAATTTTTTACTTTGTTAAGGAAGCAGCAATTTACAGTGTAGTTTTTATGCCTTTGTTTCCTTGTTGAAATTACTCTCTTGTTATTGGTAAAGTTATTTAATTGTTGTTTAGCATTGCGTATTTGGTCTCTATCTTTGTGTAACATTTGCATGTAGTGCTCCCCACCCAAATTTAGCTTTTTATTAGCTTATGCGATCATTTTTTTTATTGTCAGAATGGAATGCATTCCCTTTGTCCAGCAGTGTGGTCAAAACACAGAAGGTGGCTGTTAATGTCCATGCTTTGCCTGAATCCCCTTGCTTGTGTAAGTTGATAGATTATGCTGTTATGATGTCTCTAAAAACATTTGTTCTAATTTTTATTTTTTATACAGTGCCATGATGATTTTTGTAATATTAATTTACCAATTTAAGTGCTGAGATTGCTTTTCTTTGTAAGTCAATCTGAGTTTCTTATCTGATTATTATAATTTAGGACTATAATGGTTTTACTCTTAAGATATAATTCTGAAATCATGTTTTGTTGTTATTTAAATTTATCACTAAATGTTTGACTTGATAGAATTTTATTGGCTGTAACAATCAGTTATTCAAGAGCACAAGACAGACAGAAAGTGTTGTTTGCATAAGTTAATCATTTAGGGTAATTCCTTACTAGTTTTTATGTTTTCATTAATACAGATAAAAAGCCTTTGCAGTGAGAAAGATGTAAAAATTTTAGTGTTTTACAACACTTGGCACGTAACTTTCTTGGTAGGATTATGCCAAACAACAAAAGCCAAATAACTAGATACAATGTTTTTAAAATATGGTGTTATGGTTAAAATCCATTCTTGATCACTTTTCAAAAGTCAAAACTTAAAACTAGTTTAAAAGATATGCAATACAAAGGTGGTTACAAGCTAATTGATTTTTATTTGAATTAAAAATCTTAGTTATCAATCTTGGATAGTGGCTGTAGCAGCTGACTTTGAAAATTCTATGGTGGGAAGTGGGATGAACTATTTAAAAATATTATAATATAAACTAGATAAATTATATTGCACATATAAATGCTCAAACAAAAAATAAAGAAATTTATGATAAATAGTAAGTCAGTTTACACATTCAAGCATCATCATTCTAGGAGCAATAAGATCATAGTAATGAAGTAAACAAAATGAAAGATGGTGAAATTAATAGAAAAAGGAAATAAATTAGATAAAAATTAGGAGATTATGAACTAGGAAGTCTAAAGGAAGAAGAAAGATCAGAACACAAGGAAAAAAATAATCTTGTAAAATGTGAAGAAACAAAGGTCAAAACCAAAGGTAACTTGTTTCATTACATTCCATGAATTGTTTCTTTACATTCCATGATAGTGTTATTTTCATATTTCATTACATTCCATGATTTGTTTCCTTATTTAATAAGAATTAGGAGTTTAATAATAGTATAAATAGTGGTTTATGCTTTGTATCGTGTAGCATATCATTACACATCATATATCATTATTATATTGTTTCTCCCTTTTCCTCCTCTACTTAAATTCCATTAATTTCAATTGAGCTCATATATTTTCATGTTTAAAATACTGGATTTGATATTTAGATAGAATATAATTTACTATTGTACATGAGCAATCTCTTGGCATGGGTTAGTAAGAATTATGTTTGTCTACTAGTTTAATCACCCTGAACTAAATTTCCTATCCTCATCTTCTTTTTCTCTCCTCTTTCTGCACTCAGTCATTTGTGGATCTTCAATTCCCTAATGGGCAACTAACCTATGTATCTGGTGAGGGTCTAAGTACCAGTGCTTTTCTTCCTCTTTGTGGAGGTCTTCTTCAAGCTCAGGGTCAATATCCTGGGGAAATGAGATTCAGCTTTTCCTGCAAGGTTAGAATCCATGTTGTTATTGAAGGCTTTGATGAAGTGATGTTTGAAGTTCACAATATGTTAGCTTGAACTGATTTCCTTGTGCACTGGAACTAATGTTGGGTACTCTTCTGTTTTCTTAGAACAAGTGGGGAACAAGAATAACACCAATGGTACAATGGCCTGACAAATCATTTTCTTTGGGTCTTGCTCAAGCTTTGGCCTGGAAGCGATCTGGTCTCATGGTGAGGCCATCTGTTCAATTCAGGTAAGATGTTACAATCCTTTTATGCCTTATTTTATGTTTGTTTTGGGGGCAGGGGAAGGGAACGGTGGTGCTGTGATTATCATAGGGATTGCTAAGGCACTTCCATAATGCTTTTGTAGAGAAAATATTTGTACTGCTTCACTTAGTTGATGTTGTCTGGATGATGATTGCTTGCTTGTCTACCTATTTCAACATTTAGAATAACTTTTCCAATCTAGATAAAATTGTCTCCTCTAAGTATGGATGAAATTTTTGCTACAAAATTCAAACACTGTTTGAGTCAAGTACTCTAATTTTGAAAGCATAGTTCACTCTCTAAATAAATAAAATCTAGTGTAGTTTGCTGGTTGCATTCACGAGAGAAAAAAAGGTTTAGAAGTTGTCTTTTCTTGATTATAAGCATGGTTGAGGAAGCATTTGACTGTGTGACCTGCCATGCTCTCTTTAATTTAAAATGTACTTTACAGTTGAGAAATTTGGAGATGTGTGATGTAACTTCCAGTTTTCTGAATACCATGTTTTTGTTATATTTGTTTTACCCTTGCTTGCAGAACTATTTGTTTCAAAATCTTACTGAGAGCTTGAGCTTTTAAGAAAGTGCTATTGGCTCCTGCAAATTATGCAAATCTAAATATGCACTAATTGTCTAAATATTTCCAGCGCATCTAATAGAAATGTAACTAATATTTTGGTGTACTTCATAATTGTTCCAATTTTCTTGTTAACTTGTATTCTCAATTTCATTCATACACCCTGATCTTTTTTCATATTTTATGTGGTCAGTGTGTGTCCTACACTTGGTGGAAGCAATCCTGGGTTGCGGGCTGAACTCATTCATTCAGTTAAAGAGAAACTTAATCTGATTTGTGGATGTGCTTTCATGACATATCCTTCTGCATTTGCTTCAGTATCTGTAAGTTGTTTCTGAATGAGCATCACTTGTTCTTGAATTATGCAAGACTCATTTGGGATGTTTCCTGATGTTGTAAAAACATGTTTATCTGCGTGTTATAATTTACAACTGGCTTAATATTATTGTTGATTAAGCACAAAATTACTGTCATCAGTTGATCATAAGGGGGGAAATATCAGTTCACTAATCACAAGGTGTTGCTTAGTTATCCATAGGATTTGAAACCCACTGGAATTACCTTGTGGTTAGGGCCAAATTGACATTTAAGTGCGGATTAGTATTACACCCAAAGGGTGTTGGGACATCACTTGATCTTACCAAAAAAGGGGGAACATCTAATACCTTAAATGTATATTTGTCAATACAGAAACATAGACATGTACATACACATGACATGTATATGTGGTTAATTTTAATCAAAGAACTATCAATAAAAGTGGAATTTATCATACTCCAGTTGTAATTTTTGTTAGGTTTTTATTTTGGTGAAAATATTGGAATTGAGATATGAAATACTATTTTGTTTATGTTGGTGGTGTTTTAGACACAAGCTAGAAGATAGAAAACTTAAATTCAAAACTTCCTTGAAGGAAGGCAAATGATATAAAGATTAGATATGCAAAACCCTAAAGGAAGAGAAAAAGCATTTAACGTGAATCTAAATGTCTAATTTGTAGTAGGTATATTAAATTGGCATACTCGGACCTTTTTAAGTTCATATTTTACTAACTACATCAGGTGGTAATCTCAGAATAGGGATCACGAATATTTATCAATATTGATTATTTCATGTTTTATAACTATTGTGTAGATCTTTATGAGAGCACTAATCGTCGACTTTATTTCCGGAGTTCATTGTGAAAGGAGAATGATTATGATCATAATCTAAATGGTTTGTCTCACTTTTTATATTGTGTTACAGATTGGAAGATCAAAGTGGAATGGAAATGTAGGGAACTCGGGTCTTGTTCTAAGAGTTGATGTCCCTCTCTCTACTGTTGGGCGTCCTTCCTTCTCCATTCAGATAAATAGTGGCATTGAGTTTTGATAGCATTCAAGTGTTTGGTACCATTTGTTTTGTATTTTGCATGAAGTGTACATAGGCTTGGATCCTTGAGAGTACTAGCAGGAAATTAAAAAAACAACTCTAACAACAAAGCTTACAGTTCTTATGTGAATAGAAAATCCTGCCTTGGTAGTGTATTAGTTTGTCACTTTCTATGGTTCGGCCCAAATCATTTTGGAGCCTGGTGTACTTGCATTATTAAATTTCTAATTATTTTGTAGGTGTAAAAAGTTAGATTCAAATTGAGTTGTGGGAGTACTTCTCTTTATTTTTCCTTATATTAGTATTAGTATTTATATTCTAATGCTTATTATTAGGGGGACGGATCTTCCCTTTATAAGAGAACTTCAACTTCTCAAGCAATTTTAGCCATGAAAATGGGAAAATTTGTCATGTATTTTGGTATAAGGTCCCTTTATCTTAAATTATGTGAATGAAGGATTGGAGTCGTTTCAGAGCATTGATAAAAGTGGACCTATCATTTCTTACGTAGATTGAAACGAACTTCAGATGTGATATAACTAACATGTTTGGTAACAAATTATTATGGGTATTAAATATTTCTAGAAGCTTTTTTTTTCAAAATATGGGAAAAAAAATCACAGAAGACCAAAATAAGTTCGAATAAATTTTAAGAAATGAGTTGAAAGATAAACCTGCCAAGTTACTCAAAAAAGAGCTGTGTAATAAACCAAATCGTCGTTATGCCAAAGTAAAACCCAGCCTCTGACCCCCTTCCCCCATCAATGAAAGTGATTTGACTTAAGTACAAGGTATAAAGTACTGTGTAATAATTGTTATTTAGAAAATAATTTATTCTAAATATGCGTTTACTTTTATCATAATTTGAACAATTAATTTTATATTTAACAGTTCTTATGTTTTATCTTTTTTAAGTGTGCTCTTAATTTAGAAAAATTAAATGTCTATTTAGGGTGCTTTATTTGGAAATATTTAGTTTGCTAAATTGTTATGATCAAATTAGCTTATAAATTACTAGAGGGTTTAACAAACACATTCATAATTCAAAATTTTGGCCTCGATAAGTGCTTCAAAATTTATTATAAACCTTCAAAATTGATACTTACAGTTACAGTAGTTTGCTGCATTCATACAGAGATAAAATACTAAAGCACCCCACTTAATCAACAACGATTTATTATTTAGGGCAAACATCTCTTGATTGGCGATAATTACTTATCCGTCTCTGAATCTTTAGCCATTTCTTGCACGAAGTTGGCACTTCCTTGTGTTTCTCATATTACTAAAGATTCTTCCCATGCTCTTTTTGAGTTCCAGACTCTATTTTGAAAGTGATAAGATGATTCTTATGCTTCTTAAATCAAATGTTAGCTATAATGATTAAAAGCTTTCAATCTTCATCTTATTCAGCAACACTACATATATCATGAAATACAGTGCATTCTTTTGGCTACTTTCTACACGATTTTTATATCCTTACCTGTGGAAAACACTAGTCGTAATTTATACTAAAGGAGTTAAATGTTTCCTGTTTGTCATAAACTTTTCTTCCTTTTCTTTTCGTTGTAATTCGATGACAAACTTTAAGGCTGTGATCCCATCTCCAAGCCTTCTAATTCATCCAAGTCTAATCAACAATAATAGCCACCCAAAAGCATTTGATTGGTTTTTATGATGTAAATGGAACCTTCCAGGCTATCACCATGTAGGTCTTTCAAGCCTAAGAAAAACAATGCAGCTGGGGCTTTGAAACTGGAACTGAATGCCATGCTCATAAGATTAGCACATGAAATGCCTTTAAACCACCATATTTAGCAAGCATGAAGCAACAATAAAAAAAATTCTATTCTATACACTTTGAAATCTGATGTTTGACTTCAACACCACATTTTTGTACGTATGCTATCACTCTTAATGGTTACTGTTTATATCCTCTTTACAAAAGAATTTGAATTTACAAAAGTTGACTTCCCCAACTTGAAAATCACACATCATCCGAACTTGGAATAAGTTTATTGGTCGAAGAATAATCGATTCTACTTGGAAGGGATATGGAGGAGTCAACCCATGGTCCCCCCATTGATTTGCTTCTTTGCTCTATACTATCTTGTGATAATGTAGAAGAAACATAAGTTTGGCTATCTTGTGATAGCATCTCAAAGGCTTTAAATCTTACACCTTGTGCACTGTCACTGCGTTTGATTATTGGTGCTTGAATTGGAGTTTTTCCCTCAAGCATGCTCACTACCGATGACATAGGTGGTCTAAGAGTGGGAGATGGATTGGTGCACAATAGTGCCAATTGCAGCATTCTCATGGCCTCTTCTGAGGAGTACTTTGAACCAAGACTTGGATCCACCAACTCCAGAAGGTTTCCTTGCTCTTGGAGAACATAGGCCTTCAATGACATGTAACATATAGTATTAGAAAAGGAAAGGAAAACATCATATAAGAAAAGAGAAGTATGATAGTGTCCACTTTTATTTAATGTATAAAATTATCCTCAATCCTTATTATAGTAGGAGGTGAATGGGATGCAGATTTGGACATAGATGAAAAAGGATAAATATTTTGAAAATATTGAACTCAGTATATTTTGTGAGGATGACAGGGTAAGTTGGGTATTATGTACCACAAATGCGGCTATAATCAAGAACACATAAGCCACACATAAAAGTGTAACCTACTCACCCAATCTAAAAGGTATACAAACTCCTCCTTTGGCCTGTAATTTGTGTTGCTCTTTCCACTAACAATCTCTAAAGCTACAACTCCAAAGCTATAGACATCTGCTTTGTCAGTCAAGTAACCCCGCATAGCATACTCAGGAGCCATGTAACCACTGATAAGAGAACATTTAGTACCCTTTGTCAATGACTTCACAAAACAATGAAATATATGTATTTCTAGGTTTATTTAAATCATTATAACTGCAAGCAATAACAGTGCAGTCCTACTAGTGATGAACTAAGTCTAGCATTCAAACTGAAAATGCTGAGGCATATAGCATAGTACTAACATTGTCCCAGCTATTCTTGTGCTGATATGGGTATTCTCTTCTTCATCAAGTTTGGCTAAACCAAAGTCAGAGATCTTGGCTTTCAGATTCTTATCAAGTAAGACATTGGTTGCCTTAATATCCCTGTGTACTATTTTCAACCTTGACTCCTCATGAAGATAAGCTAATCCCCTTGCAATCCCCACACAAATCTTCATTCTTGTGGGCCAGTCCAATTGCATCCTCTCATGTTCTTTCCCTAGAAGAAAAGAGTTTTTTCAGTTAGATTTTAACTTAGTAGGGGCATACACAACCAAAGATGTTAATGAAGCATTTACCGAAAAGTGCACGCGCAAGACAATTGTTCTCCATGTATTCATATACTAGCAGCAACTGGTTTCCTTCAATGCAACAGCCATAAAGTTTCACAAGATTTGGATGCTGCAAAGCAGATATCATGCCTATTTCATTGATGAATTCGCGATTCCCTTGCTTTGATTTGGAGGAGAGCTGCTTAACAGCAATCACAGCACCATCTGACAGTACTCCCTGTGAATAGCAATGTCTTTAGTACCATGTTTTCATTTACAAAAAGATTGGGGATAAAAGACTTATCCCCAATGTTTCAAAACTTCATACTGCTTAAGATGATTATAATCAATCCAAGATTACCTTATATACTGGTCCAAAGCCTCCTTCACCTATCTTATTTGCTGGATCAAAGTTATCAGTAGCAGCTTTAATTTGTCTTAAACTGAAATAACCTGTTTTCAGACCTAGAAGTTCTGCAACAAGGTAGATGATGTAGCTACTCAGAAAGAAAAAGTATACATTAAAAAGAAAGAGAGAAATCAGAGAATTGTTTTTATGAGAAACCAAGTGTGCATTTTCTATTAAAAGATGTGATACATATACAACAATTTTTACAACAAATTATACATTATTTTTAGTATCTATCCCTCTTCGTAGCATCATTTATTACATTATATACTTCCATCTTTTTTTTTTCTTTGTGGTATGATTTGTTATATGAATTATTGTATAAATAACATTTCTCTTTTGTGAACTTAAAATTACCATAATTTGGATCTTTGAAATAAATTTTATGTTGCAATATAATCTAATATTGATACTTATAAAAGCCATGTCTATTTCTATTTTATAAAATTATAATAAATGTATATTCATCATGCTTGACTGCAAACCAATCTGAACCTTGTATTAGCAAAAACCAAATCATAAGGGCAGAGCAACTGCCTGCTTAATTTGGACTTTAATCTTACCTTTGTCTGTTTCATTTTCATCTTTCCCACAAAGGAAACCCATCTTCCAAAGAGCAAAGAGTATCAATATGACAAGCACACATGCTCCAACCACAATTCCAACAATTGCTCCAGCAGACAGCCCATGAGAAGGAACTTTAAAGTCTACAACAAAGTGGAAATGCTTATAGAACATGAAAAGATAAGGTATTTGATATGGGAAACCAATATTATGAAAACTACTTACTTGGGGTCACAGTGATAGCAGATATAAGAGGACCATATACACCTCTTATAGGAATGGCATTAGTTCCTTTCCCTGCCCAGGATAAGTGGATTTCCAAGGTGCTGTCACTAACATTAACATTAAATTCCCTAGTGATTCCCTTACCAACTCCACCAGCTTCTTTCGCAATGTTAAAATCTTTCAAATATTTAAAACCCTATCAATATACAGTAATAATGAAAATATCTACCATCAGAACTTTTGTTTTATTGAAGAAACAGATACAAAAATATGAGTGAAATTTTAGAAGAAACAAAAACAAAATGTAATAAATTGTTTGCTTCATTACTCACCTGAATTGAAACATCAAATACACGCTTTCCAAGGCTGCTAAAGTTATGGTCAGCAGAGAATAGTATCTCAGCAAAATGAAGTTTCACGTTATAATTACCATTCAGCATACAAAGGCCATAGTAATTGAGATAGAGAGGGGCCATGCGAGCTGTTTGGTAGTACTCAGGGCCATTAATATTCAAAGAAAACGGATTTGTTGCTACATAATCAGCCTTTTCATTTCCTAGAAATACTCCAGTGCTGCTATAAGCCCATTTGCCACTATTACTAGAAACAAAGTTTGAAATGCCACGTAGACTGAGATCTGCTTCATATTCATAGCCCTCAGACTTTGTTTCAGGTCCTCCACAGTTTATGAACAGTGAATGAACTGCGGAGAGACAGTGAAATTAAGTGAATCATTTATTAAGAAAAGTGAATATGCTTGATGAAAAAGCACGAAAAAAAAACAATACTTGTTCTCTCATATGTTACTTCAAAAATGAAACAATCATGATTTCATTGACAAAAACATTGTAGTTTATGAAAACATTGATTTTCTAAGTCTAGACACTCACACTGGGGTTTTCCTGAACAAGGTAGGTCCCTCTTCAAACAAGATAATCTACAAGAAATAAAGTTAGTTTTAAGAGATGATTCAAAGCTGATAAAGAATTAAAACTAGACCACGAGCAGGAACATACGAAGTGTTTGCGGAGGGAGAGTGACTGGAAGCGATGTTCCTGTTCAATAATAATACCATACTTAGTATTGACATAGGTGAAATGCTTAAATAATTTCTAGACAAAAAAGAAGCTTACACATCCAAGATCTGGCAACTAGTTGCAGAAGTCTCTGTAAAATTGTTCAAAGATAAATCACTGAAAGAGAACATAAAGTAAGATTAAATTTCATAATTCAATGAGTGCTCAAGACTAAGCATAAGAAAAGTATAAGCTGAATTTTAACAAGTGAGTCTAAATATGCAATTAAAGGTGTGAAAAATTCAAGGAAATATGTTTACATATTCTGTTTTATGGTCAGTATCCAATCAGGAATTCGTCCACTTAGAGAGTTGTTAGTCAGAAACCTGCATCCATGATGAACATATGTCTATTATATCAGAAAAAAAAAATCAATTAAGAAAAAGCAACTAACATTCTTGAGATCAAATTATTAGTAGGAACTAGGAGTATCCACATCCTTTTAGTTCATCTTCTTGCTGGCAAATGAAAATGTTCACTTACAAGTAATTCAATTTTCCCAAGTCCTGAAATGTATCTGGGATTGGACCAGTCAGCTTGTTGGAGCTCAGATCTCTGAAAGAAAAAAAGAGACAATTACTCTGATGAAGTAATGGCACATGCCATAGCCAAATTCTAATTCTAGCAACAGAATATAATGAGGTAATTTCACGTTTCCAATAATTTTTAAAATTTTTCTCTTTTTGCTACCATTTTGACTCACTATCACAGATAATAAGTTGCACAGATGATGCAAACTAATATTTATATCCACATCCTTGTTTTGTATAATATCATTATACTGGTATAACTAACCAACTAATTAGTGATCGCAATCACCTTAAAGGACATATCCCCATATGTAATGATTTTAGTTCAGTAGTCTTAAAAATAGCTTTCCAAACTACTATACAAACAGCTGAAGAGTGTCTAAAAATAAGTCTTGAAAAATATTTAACAATGATTACCAAAGAAGTGTTAGTTACAAAATTAATTGGACTCAAATTATTTAATGATCTTTATAATTAAGTAATTCCATAATCATAAACTTAAGGCATGTTTGGGTAAACTTCTCCATAATCACTTATAGGAGAGGAAAATGAGAAGGAAAAATGAAATAAATTTATTTATAAGCTAAAATTAACTTATGTATAAGCTAATTTGTAGAAACTCTCTTTTTTGAAGAAGCTAATATAAGAGAGCTTCTACAAATTAGCTTATGCATAAGCTAATTTTAGTTTATTGAGAAGTTTATATCATTTTTTCTTCTTATTTTTCTCTCCTATAAATGCTTAGGAGAAGTATATCCAAACATGTCCTTAGTCTGATACAGAATAAACCCTTTAAAACGACCAGGGATCGAAAAGAAAAGGAGGGAGAAAAGGTGCTACTGCTACCGAACAATATGCGTGCGATTGTCAAATAAACTCAGATCATAGAAAAGAAGATAATAAAAGGATCTAAGTAATATACTCTAGATGCAACTTACAGAGTTTTTAAACCTTCCATTTCTCCGATGTAGCTTGGAATGGGACCGGTGATTAAGCAATTTCTCAATTCCCTGAATTACAGAAATAAACCAAATGATAAAAAGCCTAAATGAATTACATAGTTCTTCATGTAATAAGAGCATGGAAGGTTTCAACTCACAGTCTTAGCATGAGTTTCAAATTCTTCAGATTAGGAAATGTCATAGTTGTACCTCCCTTCAAATCAGATATTCTCCTGATATATAAATGTTTCATCAGTGAAAAGAAAATGCTCCTCTATTGGAGATTGCATTCCACAAACATTGTAAAATGCATACAAAATGTTATAATTCAGAATATTCTTAAAAGAAGAAAGTACTCACAATTCTGTCAAATTTGTCAAGTCAGATATGACAGAAGGAATTGGGCCTTCCATGGATGTGCCCTGCAAATCCCTACATAAAACAAAGTTTTCTCAGATAACACAATGCAAGTGAAGCATGATATAGCATTATTTTATTCTTCAACAGAGAAAAGGTCATGAATGAACCAGAATTTAGACTCACAATCTATCAAGTTTGGTCCAGTTCCCAATAAAACTGGGTATCTTCCCAGATAAACTGCTCCCATCTATCCTACTGCAGAAAATGTTGTGTGATTTCACAATTTAACAAAGACAAAATAAAAATTGAGGAAAAAATTAACATTACATTATATCACTTACAACTGAATGAGATTCTTTAGATTTCCATATGCTTCTGGTATTGTCCCTGTGAAATTATTTGCAGAAAGAAGTCTGCAGATTCATTTAGTTTAAGTAAAAAAAAAAAGAGTTAGGTATGCATAGGCAGAAAAGTATGAAATTGTAGATAATTTATGCATCAATGTAGACAAATTAATGATTGAAAATGATTATTTATGTACATCAAATGAAAATTACTAAAATGAAACATAGTCTCACAATCTCAGCAAGTTGCTCAGATTTCCAAGGCTTGGGGGAAGAGGTCCATCAAGTTGATTATCTTCTAAGTTCCTGTAAACATGGATTACATATATATTAATTCCACCTCCAATGCCAATCAATGTGACATCATAGTTTTCTCAAACGCTTACAGTTCTTGCAGACTAGTCATGTCACCAATTTCTGAGGGAATTGAACCAGTAAGTTGATTTCCCAAAAGTGACCTGAAGCATGGTAACATTGTACATTGAACGTTTGAATTATGCAAACATGACAAATCAATTAGGAATCATCCTAAATATGACTTTTAAAACAATTAATACAAAAATAACAATTTTACTATACACAACAATCAATAATTGAATGATAATATAAAAAACTTTTACAATATCAATATATTTAATTAAATTTATCAGATAAATTCCATTAACAAAAGAATTAAATTAGAATACACTGACAATATAAAGGTCTTTTATACTAACATTCAATCATAAATTATCGTGTAGAATAATATTGTTGATTTTTGTAATAATTACTGTAAAAATTATATATAAAGTAATTTTTAATTAGTTAATATTTATACTCTGTATGGAGCTTAAACTCAATAAAAGAAGAAAAACGCTCTCAAGGGTTCTTAGTTAACAAATGAAGAGAGCAAGCAAGATAAAAGCACACAGATACAAAGGTAATGATGACTTACAGAATGACAAGTGATTGGAGGCGTCCAAGGCTTTTTGGAATTGAGCCATTGAAATAATTCCGTGTGAGATCACTGCTCAGAATAAAAGTTTCAGTTATTTCCCTTTCATATGAAAGAACTAGCATGCATACTAATTTTGCAATTCAGCATTCATATTTGTGCATGCAAGGGGGCATTAATTATGATATTGCTATCAACAAATGCTTAACATCCCAATAGCATAGTAACTCCCTCATTTGTGACTACAACAATTACGTACATGGTTAATCCATATCCAATATTTTCTAACACAATGACAACATTTGTGAACATACAACAAGAAAAGTAAGAGGGAAAAAGAATTTATCACCACTTACAGTATTTTCAGTCGAGTTAGATTTCCAAATTCATCGGGTATAGCTCCAGATATATTGATTCCCTTGAGCGCACTATCATAGCCAATGTGCTGAATTAGAATTCTCAAATAAATATTCTTTATAATTTAATAAATACACACTCTCAATTTCTTGTTTTACATGCCTCCTCATTTTAGAAAATCAAATTCTCTTTTATTAGTGGTTATCAATCAAATTTTCATTAGTTTCACCGTAAAAATTATTTTTCCCCCTCAAACTCTCACTATTGTCGATGGGTGTCAATAACTAAGATGCACAACATTAAATTCTACTCTCATGTCTTGACTATAAGAAAAAATAAAATAAAATTACTAATTAAAAAAATTATTTAAATATTATTTAGTTGTATTAATCTTATTTTATAATAAACTTTTTCTTAAGTTATACTTAATTAAAACTTGATATTAAAAATAAAAAAAGTCATTAGAAATAAAATCTGGAATAAATTAAAAATATTTTAAGAATAATTTTATTAAACAAGATAAAATTTTCATATATATATATTTTTGTTTATATTTAAGATAAGAAGAGAGAATTTGGAAAGGGCTTACATCGTGGTCACATGGCAAATGGTGCCATGGTTGAAAGAGCAATCACACGTGACATTCCTTATGGTTTGATTCTGATCCCTTGAAATTCTCCTATTATCAAATCCTCTATCCCCGTTGTTGCAGGAACGTTCTGTAACTTTCCAATTCAAGTTCTCTACCTTGTCTGATATTGCTTGTAGCAATTTCACTACAACATGTACAAGGCAAATAAAATGGTTTTTAGGCTACATATATGCATCTCATATTTGTTTTAATTTAATCAAACTTCTTTTAAATACAATGTAAAAGTGCTTCACATCACATGCGACAAGTTTTTAATTTAATCGAACTAATCTGAAATGCAAAACAATGTGAAAGTGTTTCACATCACATGGGACAAGTACCATTAAGCAGTGATTAACATAAATCTAAAAGATAAACTCAAAAAAAAAAAAAGTTAAATAGTTTAAAATTGATTAAGCCAATTTTTTTTTTATGAATTCAAGATATTTTCTAATGGAGAACTAGAGACTAATTTTTCAAAATATTGAAATTTATTTAAAAAGTTGACTTTCCCAACCTATGTTCTTCTACCCACGGACCAAGAATCCAACCCCATACCACATGTTTAAGTTTATTATTTTCCCAATTTGAAGAAGATCTATAATTTTTTCGAAAGAGGATCTAGTGCTAAACGGTAAAATCTACCCATGTCAATTTTGGTAAATTCTAGATTGTGACCTACTCATACTTTAACAAGCCGCAAACTTTAGCAAACTCTGGTGGTCAAAAGCTTTAGTTATCATGCATGCATAGGCAACTCTGGTGGTCAATGCCCTTAACAATTTGAGCACTGCACGATGCTAACTTTTTATCCATAATTTGACCAAGTCATACAAGGTGGCCAATAAATATAGGAAGAAATTGAACTTTTTGCATGCAAAGTTAATACTTTCCAAATTCCATTTTCTTAACGCTTCTCATACGAACTCCGTCAATCATCCGAGTCTTATCCTATCAATTTAGTATTATTATATGACATCATTACATTGACATGTATACCTTCTTTATCCTAATAACGAATAAAGAACAATTAGAGCGTGTTGACACACAATTTGACTCTCACATCTATCACAATATCACAATATCACAATTTATTTTACATTCTGTTTTTCCTCCTTTAATTTATTTTCTCCTATAGCTGCCTTGATTTGTATGAGACAAATAGTAGTTGCTTTTACTTTTTAATCTCTTTCGCATGTGAAAAGAATTGCGAAAGGTTGCCACTAATAACTATTGGTTCACCCTGTGGAACATCTCTGTCACTACTGAAATTGTAAGTAAAATTAAAATGATGTTTTAGGAAAAACCATTACCCCTAGGGCAAATATCTAGAAAAGGAACGAATACGACCCACACTGTTTCTCTGACTTGCACACATCTAGACAACAATCATATGCCCTTTATATTACCAATTTGCCCTCACTTATTTAACAAGTTTCAACCTTATAGCTTGCTCAACAGCTGTAATATATGTCGTATATAATTCAGTCATAAATTATAAATGTCTTGTCTCGGCTAATGATTCGTACCTTTATAAATGTATAAAAAAAAATAAAAATAAAGTACACTTAGTAAAATATATTTGTTCACGAATTTTATAAGGTTAGTTAGCATGATCCATCTATTAAAAATGCAATTGCAAACAAGGGTCACCCCAATAATAACATTAATATTGAACATAAATTATAAACATATAATGTCAGATGCATGATTCATGCCTTGAGATGGCTACAGTAATAGATATTATAATGCTGATCAATGTTACGATAGTGATTAAAGAAATAAAAACAAAATATACTTAATTTATTCATCATTCTTATTAAGGTTAATTAGCATGATTCATCTATTAAAAATGCAATTACAATCACGGGTCTCCCCAATAATAAAACAAAAATATTGGATACATAAAATCCAAAATATGGGGCACTTTATACTTTACACACGAGTACCTCACATCACATGGGATAGTAATGAGAATTTGTCGTGATTTCATTGGATCACCAAAATCACTATATGTCAACAAAAAAAAAAAAATCCAGAATCCAGATACAAATCCCTTGTTTCAACGAGAGGAAAGAAAATCCAGATTCAAGTCCCTTGTTTCAATTACAGGAAAGAAAGTAAATAGAAGAGAAAAGGATATATTTTTTTATTTAGTTGAATAAAAATAAAAATAAAAATAAAAATCATTTTTCTTATTTGCTCTTATAAGTTAAATTTAAAAAAAGAATTCTGTCTCTTCCCAATTTCTTTCCTTCCAATCGGAGCCAAAACAATCCCAGAAACTTAAAAGGCCAAGGCAGAGATGATACGATGATTAATTGAACTATGATAAAGAATCTACAATTGATAGCAGATGAGTTCATACATCAAAGAAACTAAACAGAAATCTTCTTTATTAATTTTGAGCAAGTTAGATGCAGAACTTCCTAAAAATAACTACTTAAATGTTAATGGAAGAGGCAGAGAACATAAAATAAAAATAAAAATGAAATAGACATCGGTGATTTCCTAATGGATCTGGTGAAAGAAATAGCAATGCAAGTCGATGAACAAAATTCTGAAACTTGGGTTTGCAGTACAAGCAAGAAAGGTTGGAACTTTACAAAGTTGGCAAAAAAGCAAAAGGCAGTTTCACTTTAGTTTGGGAAGTTACAAAAGTGTTTCGAACACAGAGATATTATTAACACATGAAAAATCATAACAAAAATAAAATAGAAAGTAAAAGTACCTTCATCTTGTGGTATGAGTTGAGCGTTGGATCCATAGTGTTGGAAGCAATTGAAGGCGAGGGAAGCAACGATGAAGAACATAGACATATGTTTGGAGCTTGACATGATCACAATCCGCATCTTGGTTCTGCGGTGTACAGGATCAGGACCACCTTAACTTCCTTGCTTTTCTTTTGAAACGGAGAGTTTCACAATGGAATGGAAAAACGACAAGCAGAATAACGAGACAAAGCAAAACAAGGAGAGAGAGAACGAGGAGGAGAGTTGGTAATATTATTTGTTTGGTTGGAGGGAAAGGGTGTCAGAAACTTTTAAGACATTTAATATGGAAAAACATAAATGAATATAATTAAAAATGGTCATAGACCGCGATTTTATTAAAAATAATTAAATATATATATATTTTAAAATAAATGTTTTTTTCTCTTACAATTTTGACATTTCTTTTATTGTTGGTTTATTCATTTGAATTGATTACCTAGAAGGTTATATATAATAAGTTGTTGGTTTTTTTAGAATGTTTTTTAATTGATAATAATATAATATAATATAATAAATTGTTGTTCTTTTTTGTAACTATTATAAAATTATATTTTAATTAATTAATAATATAATTTTTACATTAATAATGTATAATAATTATTTATGTTTTGGAATCCAATTTCAACTTTAAATAATTTACTTATTTTTGTTTCTATAATTAGATGAGAAATGAAAAAAAAGAAGAAATAAGAAATTAATCAAATGGTGTAATAAATTGAAAAGGTAAGTTATAAAAAATATTACAAAATTTAATTTGAATACATTATTAATATAAATTTTTATACTTAAGTAATTCAAAATCACTTTAAAGTAAAATAAAATAACTTGTCTTCAATAAATGTAAATGTGTATGGATGAGTCAGCACGACAAATAGGCACAGAAACCGCCCGCCAAATAGACAGAGAAACCGCCGCCCCATCCCCAATTTTCGCCTTTCAGACTTTCAACACTCCTTCTCTGTCCAATCCCATGTATGGCCATCACTTCAGTTTAAAATGAATTTTCAGTCACTATTAATGAATAAATTATTGATTGTTTATAGAAACTTTAAAAAATTATTATTATTATTATTATTATTATTATTTGGTAGACTGCTATTTTAAAAAAATTATTAAGGTCTCTTGAATAGTCAGTCAATAATATTACACAATTTAATGACAAATTTGTACATAAATCAAAATTATAATTAAAATTTACCATATTGTTAATCTCCAATAATTTTGAAAGGGAAAACAAACTTCTATACACCTTGGAGAAAAGATGAGAGAGAAAAGAAGAATTTAAAATTTAAATTGAAAGAAAATAAAAAAAAAGACCATTTTAATTTTTTCCATCTTCTAAAAGTCAATATTTTCTCTCTTTTTTTTTTCTTTTTTCTTTTTTTCTTTTTACTTTCTCCTCCAGAATGTAAAGAGGAAAAGCAGTTAAATCAAACTTATATTTCTTTCTTCATGATGAATAAAGTATAATTCATACTTAGTTGTACGCTTTTTGCCAATTGTCAATTGGGTTTTAAGATATGGTGGCTTTTATTCCATAAAAGTAGGCTTCTGCCTTGAACAACAAAAATCTAGCCTTCTGCCATACAGCTTTAGTTGTTTAACTTTAGATGCAATATTTAAGAGTTCGTGGTTTTTGACCATTTAGGTTTCGATTGTGAAATTTTAATTTCAACAAATGTAATTAGAGTTGGTTTAAAATTACAAATTCAAACTCAATTTTATTATTTAAATATAAGATCTAAATTAAAAATAAAATTAATTACAATCACTTATTAAAAAATATTTAATGTATTAATAAGTATTTAGTTTAAATATAATTATATTTAGTTATTGTCTTTAAATAATAATTTGATTGAGTTAAGTCATATTTTTTTATAAATATTTATAGAAAAAAAAATTAAGTTTCGTTCATAAATTAAAATCATTTTATGTACTTTATTTTTATAAAAATTCTTTTATTTAACTTCTCTAAAAATTGAGGTGCATTAATCAATTTTAACTTATAAAACAAGTTCAATTTATTTAAATTTCTTATTTTTTTTGCTTCTATAAAATATAAATATTTATAAATAAGTTTATTCAAACAAAACCTTAATCAAATTTTGATAGATTTTACAAAATACAATTATGTACAATTATGACATATCTAATGTAGAAAGTAATTACCTAGAATTTATAAAGTATGTACTTGAAGGGGTTTTACAAAATACAATGAATTATGACATATCTAATGCAAAAAGCAATTACCTATAATTTATAAAGTGTGTACTTGAAGGGACTGAAGTCTAAACCCATACTATCTACCTTAGACAACAAAATGAGGAAAAGACATTTCTACCTAATGAAGATCTTTAAGGGGAGAAAGAATAATCTAATTGGGCTAGGAAGCTCAATAGATAGTGCAAAAGCTAGGAAAACAAAAGAAATATTGGGTGAAAAGAAAATCAACACCTACAAGTTCAAACTTAGGATGGGGAAGAAAAATTCAACATGGTACACTTGATTCAAATGAAAAAAAAATGTATCAACTATGGGGTTGCAACCTAAATTATTAGATCTTATTTGAGTATTTTGGACCTATTTTGATTGTAATAAATGAGTTGGTTTGATGTTAATTAGGGTTCTAAGTTTCAACCATTGATTAAATTTAATTTAAGTTGTAATTTAAACTTTAAGTTTGCTTGAGTCTTTGATTATGTTTATTTAAATTAAGGTTATCCTCCTTGCTTCATGAAATAGCCTTTATATTGTGAGTAGGAGAAAAATTAAGGTTAGTCATGTAGAAAAATTCTAAGTATATGATTGTTATTAAGTAATAATGATAGAGACCCAACCAACAAAGTCAAAGATAATTGGCGTGACATTGGAGGTCTCATGACTAGGCCGAAAATCCAAATAATGAAGCAATCATTGACAAGTCTAAGGTTGGGAATTACAAAAAGTTTAGAGCAAAGTGAATCAGAGACTGTACCAAAATGGGTCACTTTGTTACAAGTTGATGAAGATTGGAGCCCATATTGAAGAACACATGTAAAGCCCAAAGTCATTGCCATGTAATTTGGGCTAAATAGTTAATTATGATTTATTTAGATGTATTTTCGCATAAATCACGTTTTGATATTTAGTAGAAAAAGGGAAAGTTGGATAGTTGGTGGAAAAATAGGAAGGTCATTAATGATGGAAATAAAAGGTTAGTGGGGAGATTTAGTGGATGGGATTTTATGTCAATTAAGGTATTAATGGACATTAAATCCATGAGATTTTATGCCAATTAAAATATTAATGGACATTGATTTCAGGGTTGTCTAGTTAAACCTATAAATAAACTCTTGTAACCATCCAGCAGGAGAGAATTCATAGTTTGAATAATATTTGTATTTATTTGTGAGCACTTTTCCTTTGGTTCTTAGGTTAAAGAACATTTATAGTGTTGGTTCTGCCGGCAGGTCGCGGTTAGGGTCACACTTCTGATAACTTTGGTTCTACCGGCAGGTCGCGGTTAGGGTCAAGTTCCTCTTTTTGTCTGATTTCAAGACGGTCCAATTTTAAGATCGTGTCATTTGGTATCAGAGCTTCGGCTCTTGAAATCAGGTGTTTTCTATCCTTTGTGTCTCTATTTTTTTCAATTTATTAAAAAAAAATAAAAAAAAATTGTTAGTTCTTTTGATATTTCCCGTACTTTGTCATCCTTATTTATTCTAATTATTCGTGTCCATTCATATCCCTTTGTTTAAGTCATTAAGTTTGTCATCCTTCCTTTTTGCCTCATTGTGTTTTGTTTCTCTTCGATAAAAAAAAATCACAAAAAAAAGAACGAAAGAGAAAGGTGAAAAAAAAGAACAAAAACAAGAAGGGCTAGTAGTCAATTTGTTATTTTGCCTTGCATATTAAAAAAAAAACTAAACAGAAAAGTTTGAATTTTTGTCATATTTTTCCCCTTGCATCTACACTACTTTCATGGTACGTGTCAAACAATCTAGAATACTTGTTTCTTGCTAATTCTTGTTCTCTAAAGTTATCAAATTACCAAATCCTTATTGTTTCATGCTGCGTACCATCATTCTTAAAGGTTCTTACTTAAGAGCTCATAAGGAAAAGTTGAATAGTAAAAGGCAAGAGTGGTGAAACAAAAAAAAAACCCAAATTGAGTGATACATGAGTGATTACAACATAATTAGAGTGTTGTGTGAGGATTTTTTTTTTCTAACTTGATTTTGCAGTATTTTAATCATGAGTAGCGGAGGAGAACGAGATGTTGATATCAAATTATTCATCAAGGCTATTCAAGAACAATTCAAGACTCTAAATGCAAGGATGGATGATTTACAATCTATAACCATGTATAAGAGTCCTACAAGTCGACATAGTGATGAGGAAGAAGAAGAGGAGTATTCAGATGGAAGATATAATAAAAATAAAGAAAGTAGAAGAGGTGAACCAAGACGTGACAATTACTTAGGTAACATTAAGATGACAATCCCTACATTCCAAGGGAAGAATGATCCTGAATTGTACTAGTGGGAGAGAAAAGTTGAACATGTGTTTGATTGTCACAACTACTCAGAGGAGAAAAAGGTAAAATTAGCAGTTGTTAAATTTACTGACTATGCTAATATTTGGTGGGATCAGTTTGTGATTAACAGGTGTAGAAATGGAGAAAGACCCATCCATACATGGGAAGATATGAAGTCTATCATGAGAAGGAGATTTGTACCAAGTCATTACCATAGGGACTTGCATAGAAAATTGCAAAGTTTGACACAAGGTTGTATGAGTGTGGAGAATTACTATAAGGAGATGAAAATAGCCATGACTAGAGCCAATGTGAAGGAAAACTATGAGGTAACTATGACTAGATTCATTAGAGGTTTAAAGAAAGAGATTGCTGATGTGGTGGAGTTGCAGCATTATATGGAGATAGCGGACTTATTGCACAAAGCAATTCAAGTGGAGAGGCAATTGAAGTCTAAAAGCTCTTCCAAATTTGCTTCATCTTCTAGCTCTTCATGGAAATCAAATTGGAAGAATAGTACAACTGTTACAAATCCTAAAGAAGATGTGATTGCCAAATATTCAAGTGGTCCTCCTAAAGGTAAAATTAACACTGATATATCATATAGAGCACATGATATCAAGTGTTTCAAGTGTCAAGGAGTTGAACATATTACTTCTCAATGTCCAAATAAAAGAGAAATGATGATGATAGATAATGGAGAAGTAGAAAGTGAGAGCTCAAGTGATGATGAAATGCCACCATTGGAGAATTCTAGTGATGTGGAAGTTGTTGAACCTGTAGATGGAGTTGTACTTGATATTAGGTGTGCTCTTAGCATACAACCTAAGGAAGATGGTGATGTGGAGCCATGTGAGCATATTTCTCATACTAGGTTCCTTGATCAAGGGAAAGTGTGCAGCATGATTCTAGATATAGGGAGTTGCACCAATGTGCCTAGTACTATTCTAGTGGAGAAAATAAATTTGCAAACTGCCAAACACCCTAGGCCTTATAAGCTGCAATGGCTTAGTAATATTGGAGAAGTAAAGGTTGACAAGCAAGTTTCAGTGCCTTTTGCTATTGAGAATTACAAAGATGAAGTATTGTGTGATGTGGTTCTTATGGAGGCAGGGCATATACTTTTGGGTCGCCCATGGCAGCTTGACCGCAAGGTGACCCACAAGGGGTATACCAATTGTTTGTCGTTTATTTACAATGAGTTGAAAATTACTCTTACTCCATTTTCTCCAAAGCAAGTATGTGAAGATCAAATAAAAATGAGGAAAGTAAGAGAGTGTAAGTTGAGAGAAGAGCAATTGAGCATTCAAGAAAAAGAGAGAAAGGAAAATATAAGTGAAAATAAGAAGAAGAAAGAAAAAAATGAAATTGAGTGTAGTGAAGAGAAAAGTAAGAAAATAAGTGCATTTGCAAAGACAAGAGAGGTTGAGAGTGTGTTATCAGCAAAAGAGAAACTACTTGTACTCCTGTACAAGGGTGTTTATTTCACTAACAAATTTCATTCTTCTTTTCCTTGTGAAGTTGATTCTTTGTTACAAGAAGTCACTGATGTTTTTCCAGATGAAGTGCCTCATGGATTACCTCCTTTAAGAGGTATTGGTCATCAAATTGACCTCATTCTTGGTTGTCCAATCCCAAATAGACCAGCCTATAGAACAAATCTTAAGGAAACGAAGGAAATTCAAAAGCAAGTGAAGGAGTTGCTGCAAAAGGACTTTGTGAGGGAAAGTCCTAGTTCATGTTCTGTTCCTGTTATCTTGATTCCAAAGAAAGAGGGAACACGGTGCATGTACGTTGACAGTCAAGTCATCAATAAAATCACTGTAAAGTATAGATATCTTATTCCTAAGTTAGATGATATGCTTGATGAATTGTTTGGTTATTGTATGTTTACTAAAATTGATTTGAGTAGTTGATACAATCAAATGAATATGAAAGAAGATGATGAATGGAAAATAACTTTCAAAACAAAATATGGTTTATATGAGTGGTTAATGGTGTCATTTGGCTTAACTAATGCTCCTAACACCTTCATGAGATTAATGAATCATGTTTTGCGGTCTCTAATTGGAAAATTTGTAGTAGTATATTTTGATGATATTTTGATTTATAGCAAGACCTTAGATAAACATGTTGAATATTTGCATGCTGCTCTTAGTGTCTTAAGAGAAAATAAATTGTATGAAAATTTCAAAAAGTGTTCATTTTGTCTTAAATCTATTGTCTTCAAGTGGGATGATGTACATGAGAAAGCTTTTAATTTGTTGAAAGATAAGTTGACCAATGCACTTGTGCTTTGTTTGCCTAATTTTGATAACAATTTTGAAATTGAATGTGATGCTTTTGGTGTTGGAATAGAAGCTGTATTGATGCAGGAATGTAAACCAATTGCATATTTTAGTGAGAAGCTAAGTGGGGTTTCATTGAACTATTCTACCTATGACAAGAAGTTGTATGCTTTGTTTATAAAATCTCAAGGTAAGCTTCAAAAGAGACATGTCAAGTGCTTGGAGTTCATAAAGGTGTTTTCTTATGAGAACAAGTACAAGAAAGGTAAAGATAATACTATGGCAAATGCATTGTCTAGAAGAAAGCATAAGGCAAAATTTGTTAGAGGGTTTCATGTCAAAGTTCGAGCTAATACTGAGAAGAGGAATGAACAATATGCAAGCCAAGGGAATAAAGGGCATGTTATGACTTTTGAGCCTAAAGATTGTGTTTGGGTTCATAGGCGAAAAGAAAGGTTTCCTACTCAAAGAAGATACAAATTGCAGCCAAGAGGAGATGGAACATTTCAAGTGTTAGAAAGGATCAATGACAATGCCTACAAGTTGGATTTACTAACTACATATGGTAATGTAAGTTCTACTTTAAATTTTACTTATTTATCTTTATTTGTTGTAGGTGAAGAATTTGATTCGAGGACGAATCCTTTTGAAGAGGGAGAGAATGATAGAGACCCAACCAACAAAGTCAAAGATAATTGGCATGACATTGGAGGTCTCATGACTAGGCCAAAAACCCAAATAATGAAGCAATCATTGCTAGGTCTAAGGTTGGGAATTACGAAAAGTTTAGAGCAAAGTGAATCAGAAACTGTACCAAAATGGGTCACTTTATTACAAGTTGATGAAGATTGGAGCCCATATTGAAGAACACATGTAAAGCCCAAAGTCATTGTCATGTAATTTGGGCTAAGTAGTTAATTAGGATTTATTTAGATGTATTTTCGCATAAATCACGTTTTGATAGTTGGTAGAAAAAGGAAAAGTTGGATAGTTGGTGGAAAAATAGGAAGGTCATTAATGATGGAAATAAAAGGTTAGTGGGGAGATTTAGTGGATGAGATTTTATGTCAATTAAGGTATTGATGGACATTAAATCCATGAGATTTTATGCCAATTAAAATATTAATGGGCATTGATTTCAGGGTTGTCTAGTTAAGCCTATAAATAAACTCTTATAACCATCCTGCAGGAGAGAATTCATAGTTTGAATAATATTTGTGTTTATTTGTGAGCACTTTTCCTTTGGTTCTTAGGTTAAAGAACTTTTATAGTGTTGGTTCTGTCGGCAGGTCGCGGTTAGGGTCGCACTTCTGATAACTTTGGTTCTACCGGCGGTAGGTCGCGGTTAGGGTCAAGTTCCTCTTTTCGTCTGATTTCAAGACGGTCCAATTTTAAGATCGTGTCAAATAACATATTGAATTCCTTGTGATTCAAAAAGATAAAATGAAAAAGAATTATTTGATTGGAAAAAAAAAATGATTAGTTGTAAAAACAAATATTAAAAGGTAAGGAAAAACACAAGTGATAAAGAATGTAAGGATCAAGATACGAGGAAATTAATCATGAGAGTTCTTGATTAGACATGAAGATTAGTGAATTAACCTTTATTATCTACATGTTCCATTTGATTCCAATTTTGATGGTGAATTAACTTTAGGGAGCATTTGTTCCTTTTCAAGACATACATGTGTCTCTAATTGAATTGACCCCTCCTATTTTGTGTTAGTTATATATGTTTAATTATACACTTTACTCTTGTTGCAAATTAGACATATACTAATAAAAATACAACAACATATAGTTTCTAACTTATACAACAAAGTCATGACTAACATTATGTTTGGTTAGGAATGAAATAGGGTGAAAAGAAATAGAGAGAAAATAAATAAAAATAAGAGAAATTTAGATGATTTTAAGATAAAATTTAAGGTTGTTTGAATTGATAGAATTTAGAAAGAGTGATATGAAATAATTTTCTATATTTGTTTGGTTTGATTGAAAAGTGAAAGAAAAGAAATTAGAAAATTATGAAAAAGATAAATTTATCCTTTAATTAATATTATTTATTTTAATTTGAACAAATTATTTTATTGAATAATTTAAATTATTATATTAATTTTTAATAATAATATGCTAAATGTTTGTATTAATTATTTATATTGTAAGTGTGGGACCTCAAAATTGTCCGGGACAAAGTCTTTAGCACGTTTCTGCGGGAGCCACCATGACTCGTGTCGAAGAGGGGATAATGGAGATAGTGGAGTCAGCCACTCATGATGATCGAGAAGGAGTCATGGGATTATGGCGAAGTGAAACCAATATGGAGGAGTGAAACCAAGAATTGTGGGATCGTGGAGGAGTGACATTAGGCCAGTCCTAAAGCCTATAAAAGGCCTCAAAACGAAGAGAAGGGGACAAGCAAAAATTTTGAGAAAGGAAAGTCAGGAACTTTGAAGGAGAGACTAGTGAGAAAAACTGTGTGAGAGAGGGTCGGCAAGCAAACTAATAGCTCGAAAGAAACCAATCAGGAACCCCCGAGCCGGACCGAAGGAGAAGCGAAAGTATTGGGCGAATGAAAGAAGAGGCTCGACTTCGCCGGATACCAAGTTAGTACTACACATTCATAAACATTCTCCTAGGCGAAACCTTCCCCCCTTTTGAGTAAAATTGAGACCAAATCTCTCATCTTCTTCCTTGTTGCTAGGGCTGAGTCCATCTCGGCCCAATGGCTGAGGCGACACGCCCCTATTATGAGCCTTGATCCTATCTCGTTCCTCACTAGTCGAAACCATCTCAACAACACACTTGCCAGGATGAAACAGTTTCATCCCACCAATGCCCTTTGCACTAAGGCCGACTCCATCTCGACCCCACGTGACGAGTCCATCCCCTCAAAACTATCCTTCACCAATGTTGTGTGCATCTTGGCCTCAATAAGGCTAGGCTGCACGAGTCGGCTTTGCCCTCTCTTGAACCCACAACCAGCTAGAACTACATGGACTTTGATTCCTCTAAAGTCGAGGTATGTAGGCATAGGAGACATACTCCTATCAAGTCGTAAAAAACTCAAAATACAAAAAAAAAAACTGGCCTTTATCCCTACCATTTCCCAAGCCCTCTAACCCCAAACTTGAGCCTCATTCCCTTTCCATTGTCACCGACCAAGGGTAACTATCGGGTGATTACGCGTTGTCCCAACGCGTAACCAACTCCCGAATCCATATATTTGATTATAAGACCAGTCTTCTCCACCAGGTTTCCTGACGTTCCTTAAACCAAAATGTCAGTAGCGACTCCTAATAGCTGAGTCGATACCGACCACGAATTAGCCGAGATGATCCCAACTTTACCTATTTACACCCATATCAGACCACGTCACAATTTAAGTTGTCACATCAAGAAATCCCAAACCAATCTCTAATGATTAAAATCCCATAACCTAAGCTTTTGTCTAACTACCGAAATGTATTAGTTAAAAAAACAAGTTTCATTATAAACAAATTGTCTAGCAATTTGAAATGGCAACACGGGAGGGTATATATGGAAAGGATGACTTGAAATGGTCTAGAAATTTGTATTTAGGTGAGTCATGTACAATTAATAATTTCTGTTCCTATTTCGTCTCTTCTAAATAGATAAAATATTTCATCCTTTTTCCATTTTACTCCCTCCAGATTTCATTCCTCTTAAAATTATCCCATCCAAACAAACGATAAAGAATAACAATATTTTTTTAAAATTTTAATCAATATATGTTTTGTGAAATAAATCATAATCATAATATAATTTCAAAACAATATACATTCCTCAATACAAAAGGATATCACAAAGATATTGAAAAAATATTTAAATTTTGAATATTATCGTGTATAAGATAATATTAATAAGTATAGATGCCAATAAATAAGTAGCATAAGAGTTAATTAAAAACTACTTACTTCCCCTTTTTTAATTTTTATTTTATTTATAATAAAATAATTGATATAAAATCGAAAATCAACAAAATTTAATAATAATTTAAAAAAATATCATTAATATAAAATTTTATTTTAATACTAAAGATCATAATAATGTTAAAATCTATGAATAATATAATAGATTGACGAGGAATTTAATACAAAACTTATTTCTACTCAAAAAACGAAAACGAGGAATTTACTGTATTATAACATAATCTAAGAGACTAATAACGTCCAAATTTATTCCCCATTCAGGATTTTTATAGAAGTGATTCTGGAGTAAATAAAAAAGAAATATTTTAATATGCATAACACAATATGTTTATCATACAGTATTTTTTATCTATCATAAATATAATCTAACCTGAGGATTATAACCAAAGTAAGCAAGAAATATAACAAAAAAAAAAAAATACAATATATATACAAACTCAAATCACCAAAAATCTTAACATTGATAGGGTACCAGAACATAATTAACACAAGTAAAACAAAATACATTATATTAATTACAACAATAATGACAAACCAATAAAGTAGAACTATTATTAATACAATATTAAATTTACAACTCAACATTTAAATCACATAAATATACACACAAATTATAAAAAATATGAATTACCACTACAAGAATTTTTTTTGATTTTGCTATTAATTTTAGCTACCATTTAAATTAGTAATTAAATTATAATTAATTAACTAGAATATTATTTTTTCTATCTAAATTTAAGTTATATTCATTTATATTTCTTATTACTACAAATTAGCTAGAAAATAACTACAAATTTTAAAAATTAACTACAAATTAACTAAGATTATTTTCTTAGTTAATTTGTTACTTATTTCATACTACCATTAATATTATAGTAATTTTGTAGCTAATTATTTTTACTAGAAATTAGCTATAAAATAATTATTAATTTTAAAATTAAACACAAAATTATTTGATAGTAAATTTTAAATTTTATAGTATTCTACTTAACTTTTATAATATTTTGTATAATCTTGATGAAATCAGGATATCATACCTAATGATATTTGAGTTACTTAACTCTCTATATATATATTTTTTAAGGAGAAATCAATTAAATCGTTAAAATTTTCCAATATTTTGTATAATATTTTATGAAAATTGAAAGCTAGCTTGCAGCTTGGAAACACAAATGACATGAGGGCACGTGACATGTAAGATGGGAATATGAAATATTTTAAAATTATATATAGAATACGATATGAAAATTAATTTAAATTTAATATAAAATAAAAATCTTAATCATATATAAGAAATATCATTCATATTTTGAAAAGAAGTATAAATAATTAGATACATAATAAAAAAACTACAACCTAGCTAATTATTTATGGTATTTCAACTTGTATGGTTAATTATAAAAAAAAAAAAATAGAAGTAAAAAATTATAAAATGCAGTCAAAAGTATCTAAAATATTTGAAATATATATAAATATGTATTTGATATGACATGTACAATTTTTATTAAGAGACGTATTCTTAATTCCTTGCTTAGAACCATTTTGTTAGAAACCAAATTTGACATGCAAGCTGAGGGAGTGTTGCGTTATAGCTGCTTTTATCAACTTTTACCTTCTCGAACATGGCGGTGCTATGATATAGTTGTAGTGCTCCATGTTTCATTAAAATTCACCTCGATGATTAATTAGAGGTTAAAAATATTTTTGTTTTTATTTATCTGGCAAGTATATGAATTGACAAGTTCAATTCATCTCTATAAAGTATAAACTAATTACACATAATACCCTTCAATTAAGAAAAAATGGTCTTTTGTCTAAATATAGGAAAAATGAGTCATTTTGTTTAGAGTCTCCTACACATTATTCTATTCTCTTATGAAAATATTAAATAAAAATAAATATATTTAATATTTAAAATATAAAAATATTTACTAGGGAAGATTAGTAAGAAGTGATTTCAAGAGAATTTAAAATTATTCTTTTGTTTAAGCACGCGGTAAAAGGATAATCAATCATGGTTAAAATTTTTACATCAGTATTTAAAATGTTGCCTAAGTATTAAAAATAATTTTTAAATAGAAATACGAATTCCTATTTGTGTGAAAAGATAAATAGAATTTACTAAAAATAAGTTAACAACTCAAGTTGAAATTATTATTAGTGTAAATATCAGTAAGTATTCCTAGATTTTATATAACAACGGGTAACCTACTTAAAATAAAATTACGAACCTAAATTAACTTTGAAGATGTTCTTAAGTAACAATAAAAAAATACTTCAAAAGTGCATACTTGGAGTGTTTTTTTTTTTAGAAAATTAATACGTTGACATGTATAATCACACAGGTCGCATTGGTACCTATGTTTACATTTAAAACTATGACAAATGTAGATAAAAAAACACCTAAATTATGTTTTAAAACTGTACTGGCGGGTCACTTGGTCCTGATCTACTACTTCTGCGTCCCCAACAAGGCCCAGAAAGAAGGGAGTCTTGGTAAGTGAAGAGGAGCACTCTCGGCCCAATAAACCAATACACTTTTGGAAGCTCATCACGTGTGGAAAAGACTCTCAAGGTGGTTATCAGTTAGTTACCAAGTAGTTAGAAGGTTGCTTGTCTAGCAAGTCACTTCTAAAAACCTGCCTCACAATGTATAAATACCCCAACGATCTTAATCCCAAGGTTGATCCAGAAAATTTCACCAAAGATATTCAACTACCAGTACTCTTTGACGAAAACAAAAATATAAGCAAATAATAATTTTACCATGTAAAAATAAAGGAAGCAATTATGTACATATACAGGTACATTTAAATACTTACTTTTTTTTGTTATTGTAACATTTAAAAATATATAAAAATATGTTACTTATTAACTTTTGATAATATTTTAAGGAAAGTTCAATTAGATTAAAAAAAAAATATGTAAATTAAAAGTAAAAAATTAGTATAAGGAGGAATATAATGCCCGGTCTCCATATCATTTATTAGTTTGTACAAGTTGTCTTACTTTTATTATTTCATCTGTAGCTAATTTTCAGTTTGTTTAATTATTATCAACATAGGGGATTTAATGATATAATAATTAGTATTTTTTATTAATCCTACAAAAAAATTCTTTATTTATATGACAATTTAATATATATATATATATATATATATATATATATATATATATATATATATATATATATGTATTTTCACTAAAATATACTCACTCTAATTTAATTTATAATTGTATAAATTAAAATATTAGTTAATATAAAGAAAAAAAAGTGAAATATGGAGAGACATGGGTGTAATTTATTTGCTATATGTGTTAAAACTTAAAACGTGCTTAAAAAGTGTATTTTTATTGGCAGTATCTAACACTGATCACTACTTTTGAGTGCAGTGTTCTCCTAAATCAAATTGGTCATTGATTCAGTAATGCTATTTAATCAATGGGTCATATAATTACAAAACATAAATGCGACTGAATGATAAGTTTTGCTTTTGAAGAAGAGATTGCAAGTTTGATTCTCGTTGAGGATATATACTTTGTACACTATTTTCGCTTCTCTTTGTAAGGGAGTACACACGTACGGACAGACAACACACGTGATAGAAGAAAGCAAGTACGGAAAGAAAAACAGCTAAAAGCAAAAGCAAGTGCGTGAGAGAGAGCTAGTTCGGCGGGAAAAGAAAGAAAGAAAAACAGCAAGCGTGTTGGGTGAGAAAGAAACATGCATGAAAGTGATGCAGTCATATATATTCACATGCATGTCCAGCTAAATATTGCTTTAATTAATTAAGAAAATATTAGTAATATACTTTCATTAGAAAAATTTATCATAAATTAAAAATATTATAGGTCTTATTTTTTATTTAACAATTTTTTTATGATTTTAATATATGTTAATATATATATATATATATATATATATATATATTGTTAGTGGTAATAGAAAAGAATAAGTGTGAAAATGAAATTTTGGACAGTAAAACGAAAGGGACCAATGCACTAGGTCTATGAGATAGGATAAAGATACAACATGCATGGGTGGTTTTCGTGGATGGCCATGAAGCATATATCCGTTTGGGGACATTCATCATGTCTTGGTTTGATGTGCCATGGTGCTCATATCTCGATAATATATGAGCTATTCATGGTGCTTATGTCCTTTGGTTTTTTATTTTTTTATCAACAAATTAAAGGAAAACAATTGCCCTTCTTTGGCACGAGATTTATGCTTTGTATCGTTGGCACCAAACTACCATGCACAATGTCGACAATCCTAAAAATAAGCATCTTGTCTACAATTTTCATATTCATCTTTTTATTTAATAACTTTTACTAATATTTCTACAGTTTTAATACATTTTAATCCATAACAAAAAAAATGTAATAAAGGGTGTATTGATATCATTCATCTTTAAAATGTTTAGAGTACTATCAACATATTCTTTATCATACTTTTCTAATACATTACTATTATAAGTTGAAATTTATAAAAAATTATAAAATTATTAGGGAAAATTTTAAATAAAAATTAATATTTATAAGACTTTATAATGTTAAGGTTATTAATTGTATCAATCATCATTGGTGTAAGAAGCTATTGTGGTTGACTCGGGATATTGGAGACTTGGACACTGAAGATATATCTTTTTGAGTGGGAAATGGAATGTGTATTAGCTTACTTTTTATTTAATTAATATGTCTTGTAAAAAAAAGTAGGAAGAGGATAGAAATGGACCAGAGATAATTCATATGCATACAATATTGACCTTGACTAGATACCTACCAAAATTGATTTGCAGAGACATGCAATGGATCTCTCCACACTACCAATCTATCCCTTTTCACAATGAAGCCTATCTAGAATGTACTTCTCATCCTTAATTCTTTTTTTCAAACACCTTTTTCTCATATTGTCTAAATGCTCACTGTGGTTGGCTTGGTTTGGAGTTTGCCACCAATTTTTAGAAATTAAGGTATATTTTTTTCAACATCGTCTTCACTGTGTCTAAATCCTCAAATATAAAAGACAAATAATATATAATTGACATATGATTTGGTTTACTACAGTCTGGTGTTGAAATTGGTTTTAAGGACATTAAATCACTTGATCACGAAAAGATATTATATTTATTTAATTAGAGTTAGAGCTTGTAGATATTTTTTTTTAAGTATAAGTGTACGTAACTATATATTTAAGACTTGAAACCAAGATTAATAGTTAAGTTGGATTATCACAAAAGTAATATTTCTTAATAATCCTATTTGATGCTTGAAATTATTACTTTATGAGGTGCATGGAACTTTTAACATGATTTTCTTTTATTTTTATTTTAAAATTATTTTTAAAACAATTTCACGCTAATCAATAATAAATTTTTCATCTAAAATCTATCAAGTTTTAAAAATATTTTCTAAATAAGTGTCTTAAAAATTAACAAAAACAGTTAGACAATGTTATCTTATATTTTTGTAGCGTTCATATCAAGTTTTCGGAAAAACTTAAAAAAATATGATTAGGAGACAAACACCTTTAAATGTATTTTGAAAAATAAAAAGTTTAAAAGAATACAAAATATTGTTAAAAACAATAAACAAATAAGACCTAAGTGTTGCATGCACGTTGATTCTTGAATTACTAATGTTGTACATATAAACAAAGCCTTTCAACATATATATGATGAACACGTCTTAGAGTGAAGAAGATCTAATTCAATATTGACTTTTAGCATAACTTGTCGGTATTGCATAATAGCAGTTCATATATCACAGTCTCACTAATCAACAAGTGTACCAATGCATGTACAAACTTTTCAAAGTGCATGGTAAACATTGCTTTATAAAATAAAATGATGATTTAACTCTTGAAAAAAGAGCTCAGGTATAGATCCATGTGGTAGACAATGGAAGCACATGGTCCAAAATACTCTTATTAGCAGTGATTGACCCATCTTTGTCTTTTATATCATGTGAATTGATGATGAACAAATTATACTAAAAAAATCCAAATTAAAATTCACATTGCTGCTCTTGTGTCTAGCTACCTATTATAATTACTTAATTAATATTAGCATTGATAAATCAGTTTAATATTTGGAGTCACAAATTCGTTAAATTGAACTATTCGATTTATTAAATATTTCTGTGGTTGGGAGAAGTTAGACAGCTCTCCATGTGATATGGGCATGATATCCCCCCAAGATTTGCATGTCCACAACTTTGTGTCTCTCCCCTTATATGTACAAAAACACATTGTTCACGGGATTCTTTAATAATATATTTTAAACCTAGTTATTTAATTAAGGACTACATACAGCTTTGAGAGTTGAGACTGGAATTTCTTAAATCCAGTGAGGTCTGTGAGGACCAGTTTCACAGGAGTGAGTTTTGGTAAAATTATATATAAAAAAAAAAGGCATAGCCTAGGTAGATGTACTGAGAAAAGGAATGATATTGTATCCATTCCAACAACAACAAAAAAATAAAAAAAGAAATTATACTTTTCACAAACATCATTACATATTGATTTGTTACTAAATGAATGCACTGGTTCCAGTTTTATTTTATTTTTGTGCCCACTCTCCCGCAATATGTTATAACTTTAGACGGATACAATTAATTGTTGTAGTTTTTTCGGAACCTTTGTTTTCTTATGTGACTTTGGTGTCTCAGCGAGTCAACATACACGCGCATATATATATAAATTTCTAGAAAGTATATTTTTTAGAAGGGATCCTCTTATTCTTACTTCTCATTCACACATTTTTTTTTTAATTTATATCTTATATTTTAAACTAAAAAAATGAAAGAAAAAAATAAAGATGAAAAATAATTATCTTTCAGTAAGTGAATTTTTTCTTATATTTTTATAAAAAATAATTTTATTTAAATGGTATAAAATCATTATAAATGATAATTTTATTTTTCAAATATTAAATGTAATTAAATATTTAAAATTTCATATAAGTGATTGATGCTACATACATATTTACATATATTTAGAGAGAGGGAAAGTCCTCTTTAGCGGCAGCCCTCTTTAGTCTTTTTATTAATTTCTTTTATAGATTCTTTAGCCATTAATTTATTTAAAGTCCATCTTTTGAATATATTTAAAAAGTTTGAGGTTTTGATTTTCTTGTATTTCTCATATTAAACTGATCTCTAATTTTTAACCGCGATTTTCTTAGATCGATCTCATGCTTTGACTTTCCGGAACAGCAAATTGTTCATACTATTACGATTAAGATAAGAAATGTGATACTCATTTCATTTATGTGTCGGTCTCTACGAGTAAACTTGCCTTCTACGTTGTTAATGGATTAGACACAAAGGTCTGAATCATATGCTAGTTTTGGATAAATACCGTATCCTTTTAGTATCTATTTTATTATTATTGCAATTACCAACCACCAATAACCTTTTGTTTTGTTTGAATGAACTTTAATTTACGTTTAATAATAATATATAATTTCTCTCCTATAGCATATTTTTGCCATAGATATACGTGAGAATACGAGAATAGATATACGTCAGAATACGAGAATAAATAATATATAAGGGATAAGGACAATTCTATTAAGAATACTTGTTTATTTGAGTATATGATAACAAATGATAACTACTATATTAAAATTAAAAATAATAATAAAATTAAAATTTAATTATAATCATCCCCATTAATGTTGTATCATTCCACTTTTATCACTACCACATGATTATGGCTACCACTACCATACTTACTATCAATGCTCTTATTGCTATCATTGTTATTAGTTTTACTATCATTAACATCTTCACCACTATTGCTACTATTGTCATTACTACTTTATTATTGTTGTTGTTTTCACTATCACTGTTCAATTCACCACTACCACCATGACGATGGTGGTGAGACAATGATAGTGGTAGAACAACGAGGGTGGTGAAGCGACAATGGTGGTATTAGTTGTGGAGATGATGATAGTGACATTGATGGTTTCATACAAGTTGTTATTATTTGTTATCATGAAAGCAAATGTTCTGACAAGTGTCGTTCCATATATATATATATATATATATATATATATATTACTGGATCTTATTTGAATGTTCAAGATTAAAAGAAAAATGTAAACTTTTTAAAGTAGTTACTTGATTACTAAATAATTTTAAATTAACCATCCATGTATACTCTTTCCAAGACTTTGATTTTGATATATTGAATAACTTTAAATATTAACCATCCATGTATACTCTTTTCAAGACTTTGATTTTGATATGCTAAATAACTTTAAATGTTAACCATTTATATATATTCTTTTCAAGACTTTGATTTTGATAGTATGATAATACAACCTAACAATTTGTGTTATTAATTTATACTTTACAATTATAATCAATTACAATTTCAAAAATTATATTATATATTAAATTGAATTTATTCAATAAAATATCAAATAATCTTAAAATTTTACAAATAAAAAAATTAAAGGCTCTTTTACTTAAGAAGAATTTTGAATTTAATAATTAAATTAATAAATTTTAATATGTAAAAAAATTTATTAAAGAGAGTAACATTACCAAGAGCTATTCCTAGAGCGCACACATGTATATATGGGTGGAAATACATACACAAACACCTATATGGGTGGAAATACATTCACAAGAGCTATCTCCTTAACTTGTTATTTAATGAGTTTGTGATTGGAAAATATACTCTTTTTTAAACTGAAATAGAACACCTAATAAACCTAGTGTTTAGGAATGAAACTTGGTTTATTAATCATCTAAAAATTTTGTTCCTTAATACAAGTAACTTAGTTGAACTATTGAGGAATCAAAAGTTGATTAAGTTGATTAGGCTTTTACCACCTAAGGAATTAGGGTTAAAGAAATATTGTGAATTAATGTTAACATTTGTTATATGAAACTAGATATTTGGCTATTGTGATGCATGGAATGATGATTTAGTGAAGTCTAACCTCAACATTTATTATTATTATTATTATTACAAAAACCATTTTTATCTACCAAGTGTTTGAGAAAAATCCAAAAAGAGTTTTCTTATTTACCTTCATCTTATAAATTCCATTAATTGGTAAAAAATGTTAAGTTGTTTAATATTGCCTAAGTCCTTGTGGGATACAATACCCTACTTATCATTGACTACTTGGATGATTTGGTATACCTGCCAAATAGACCAACAATCATTCATGATTAATTAAGTGTGGGTAGCATGTGGGGAGACTTAAGTATCTAACAAGTCCTTTCTATCAAAAATGTCAAAATGGGCCGACTCAATAATCTTGGTGCATGAGTTGGGTCGTGTTGTAAAAATTCAAGTTCGAATTTATTTTGACCCAATCTAGCTAGAATTTTTATTAGCAAGAGTTGAGTTACTCACTTGATTTATTTTTTTTATTTTTTTATAAGATCACAAATGATAAATCAAATACTACATATTTTAGGTTAATATTATATATATATATAATTCCTAACACTTGTTTATTGCTATAATGGATGTACTATATTTCATTTGTATTATTGTGTATTATATTTTGTTATTTTATAGTACAAATGACAACCTATCGTATTTGGTATCAATACTAAAATAATAAGATAATATAAAATATAATATATTACTTGTATATATTTTATTTTACTTTATAGTGATTAAAAATTATTTAGTTAACATGTTACAAAAATTAATTTGTTGTGATAATTTTTACTTTTAATTTTTAAAAAAGTGTGTTGTAACTACACAAAGGTTGTTATAATCTTTAAATAACTAACTATTAGTGTGGAAGGTTAACTTTTTTTTTCTCCTAAACGTATCAACCATCGAAATATAAAATATAATTAACAACTAAAAGGACATAAGCATGTTTCATATGTATAAATGATGTTTGGTAAAATTAAACCTGTGCCTTATGATATGTACATAATCTCATAAAAAGAAATCACTATAGTTGAGACTAACACGTGTCTATAATAAAGAAATACATTCATCTAAAAGAGGAAAAAAGAGACAAGGATAACAAGTACCTTCATTTTTTTTTTTCTGCTTTCTACCTTTTTCAATTGAAAGTTAGGGTTGGTTTAATTTATGACCTTTCTTCCATTTACTTGGATTCTGCATGAAAATTAAAGTCTAATTATTGCTCCAGTTAAAGTAGTGCCCTACTCATTTTTCTTCTGTTACATCTTTTTTTTTTTTTATTCTTGAGCAAGGCTATTTTTTTTTTTGGAAGAGCAAGGCTATATATTACAATATTTAACACCAATATTTTGAAAATCAGATCAATTGTTAAATAGATAAAGATGCTGCCGCAAAGTTTAATAGTTGAATCATAATTAATTAAATTGATAATAATTAAATAATATATTTTAAAATCTTATAATAATACAATAAACAATAGTAAAAGTTATACAAAATTCACTAATAAATGCATTTCTAGCTTGCTTCAATTTATTAACGAGTGTTAAAAGAAGTTTGATATATGCTATTACATTCAATAAAATATAAAAACTCATAAGTAAGCACAATATATGTAATCATCTATTTTCTTGACCAACTAAATTATCATCAAGTTAGCACAATAAAGACAGTACATGCTTGTTAATCTTGTAGGCTCCACGGATTATGCTATGAAGTTGCCAAAAAGCTGTTAGTTTGAGATTACATGCATAATGACTCCTTGGATTTTGACATGTTCCAGAACAAGAATTTTAAAGGTGTTGGACTGGAAAATGGATACCAGATTGCATCAAGAACTAGGGGATTAAATTAACTTCACAAGAAGTGTAGAGATTGTATCATTTTTTTTTTTGCTGTGAGTAGACTGTACCATACACTGTGCTGCAAAAATTATTATCCTTGATGCTGCAGTTGTATTTTTTTTAACTGAAGTCCCACCTCGGTAGATTGCAAATAGCAAGTGAATTACGAAGCTATAAAATAAAACTGCCTTTGTTAATTTTGTAACAAGTCTCATGTCATTAAGATAGTTTATATATAATAAAAATATTATATATAAAAAATTAAAATATAATTTCATTTTTTATTTAATAATAAAAATTTGTTTTGATATTTTATTTTTAAAAATTTATTTTGTTCTTTTTAATTTTTAAATTTAAATTAATGTTTTTTATTAAAAATGATTGTTTTTTTTATTCCAGAATGAATTATTTTCTAGTTTATTTAAAATATAAAATTTGTTTTATTAAATTTATTTGTATAAAAATAATTAATATTTAAATTAAAAAATTTAAGATAAAATTACATGAAAAAAATCTTTTTTTTAATGTTCATAAAAATCATTTTTTATATAAATTTTTTTATCATATTTATAATTTTTCATATAAATAAATTTAATGAGACAAATAGTCAAAAAATAATTTAAAATTATATTTTATAATTAAAAAAAACAATTTTTTAAAGGACAATACTCAAATTTAAAAATTAAAAAACAAAAATAAATTTTAAAAAATAAAATAAAAATAATTTTTTATAATAAAATAAATTATTTATTTTATATAAAATAAAATGAAAAACCCATTATTTTAGGGGTGAACATTGCTTTCAAGATCCATAACTGAAAACAAACCTAATATATGTAATATAGATCAATGGGGTTGTGGATTTATGCTATTGGTATATATGTCCAATTAGGTGACTGATATGAATTAGTGGAAACAAATTATAAAAATCTGGTAGGTATGTCTAATTAGGTGATAAATTATGAATAAGTGGGAATAAATTATAAAAATTAAAATCTGGTAAGTTTAAATATATAAAATATAAAATATAAAGTTTTACTTATAATTTTTTATTAATGATTTTATTTTGATTCTTTTCAAATGAGAGGCGCAATTGCAGGCCCTCACTAGATTATAATGAGGTACGTCACTGTGTCCTAGTTAGGTAACAGATGAATGAATCAGATTGGAGATTTATTAATTTAATGGGTATGTACGTGCACCTCCGATAACCATCTTCATGGTGGATGATTCTCTACAACTTCTTGAAGCCCTTGTCGAAGTCCTTGTCGAGGTCCTTGTATCTTCTGCACTGAAATCTCAATGTAGAAGATAGATAGATGCAAGGATGGCCAATTGTTGTTCCATCCTTTTGCACTCTTCTGCTTTAGACATTGATATCTGGATTTCGATTCATAAAATGATGATGGTGTGTGAGAAGGTAAGTTTTGAATGATGACGCTTTGCTCCATGGGTTTCCTTGACAGTCTTCACGTTAATCCTCAACTTCCGATTTTAGTTTTGACTTTTGGCACCATTAGGATAGAATTTAGGTAGAGAAAGAAAATAAAATCAACCGATAAAATAAGGATTAGTGATGAAATTGAAGATATCACTAATGCCATGGATGTGGAAGTGGTATCAATCATAAATCATAAAGGATTAGTTCAGAGCTCAAAGCTCATAAAATGGGACAAAGTGTAAGAGACTCTTAATATAAACATCACTCTAGTATATAGAGATGGACGTTATGCAAGAAAAATCATGCATTTTTTTTTCTCACAAGAGTTTCCTTGGACGGCTTTGGGTTTTAACATAATTTTTATCTCAAACTTACACCTGTCCAAAATTATTTTTATTTAACATCTTTTTATTTAATTTTACCCAAAATCCAATTTTATCTGTCTTAAAAGTTTATTTTCAAATTAATTTATTTAAGTAGAAGACAAGTTATAGATTTCTGATCACTGTTGGCATTGTTCGTCTATGGTTTTTCCTAAATTAGGTCAAATTCATTTAACTAGTTAAACAATTTGAATTGTGTAGGGTGATGTTTTCAATCTACTTCCAAAATAGGTTGACAATTGAGGATAAGATAAATTGGATCAATACTTTAAATTATTTTTTTTTAATTTTTCTTGCATTTTTTATAACCTATTGAGACTTACATGTGGTTTTGAACTTGTTTATATTAATAAAGTAAAGTAGATAAGCTTTTTGGTGGACTAATGAAGTATTGTGTACTTTGTTAACAACATTTTTATCTTGGTTAACAATTATGTTATCATGTTCTTTTACTAGAGAAACAGTGTTGCAAGAACGTTCCATGCAGAATAATTTCTCTTGCTTCTCAAATATGTTCAGATGTTGAAACTTCGATTCTAAGTGACAACAACTTTGGTTCGAGATTCAGCGTGGAAGATGATGTAGGTGTCGCCTTTTACCACACTTAGAACCAAACTGAATGCCCAAATTGCGTATGCTTTACATTACTAGTGTGTTGCAACAATGCCACTGTACAAGGATGACATGGACAAATATGCAATATAGTTTTAATGGATGAAAGACTTGTTCCCTATAAACTTATATGATACACTTTATGTTATCTCATTAAAATATTAATGTGCCTAGATTTGATCGTATTTTATGTTTTAAATATTATTTTTGACAGACCGATAAATGATCATTATAATTATGTTTAGATAATTTATTTATTTGGTGAATCAGTCCATAGATAATTTTTTACAATTTCTTTATTTATATATATATTAAAAATATGACAAATTAACCAAACTCAATTCACAATTCATATGTTATCTCATTAAAATATTAATGTGCCTAGATTTGATCTTTTAAGTTTATTGATGGATGTATTTTATGTTTTAAATATTATTTTTGACAGACCGATAAATGATCATTATAATTATGTTTAGATAATTTATTTATTTATTTGGTGAATCAGTCCATAGATAATTTTTTACAATTTCTATATATATATATATATATATATATATATATATATATATATATTTTAAAAATATGACAAATTAACCAAACTCAATTCACAGTTCATGGAGGATTTATTAGATTATGTTATAATTCCCAACTCACTCTCAAAATGGATTTAACCTCACCTAGCATCAAAGTTCAACGTTATCCTCGCTTTGATTCCCTTCATATGGATATATGCAGCGCTAAACATTTTCACCATCTTAAAATTAAGGTATGACATTTTAGAAAATTTCTTAAAATTTTTTATCAACAATTTCTTTACGACATAGGAGAGATAATGTATGCTATGAAATTTCATGGAGGTATTGATTTGGTTCCACTTTCAAATATTGAATAATTTAAATTAAATTATTTAAATCTAGATCTTCATTCTTAAAATATAAATTTCAGATTTTAATTTAAATAAAAAGTGAAATTTACTTGAATACATTTATTCCACAATCATTTTAAACATAGAAATTACAAAATAAATTCAAATACATTTACTTTACTTTAAAAATATTATAGAAGACTAATACTGCCATTTTCAACCATGGAAAAATGTTCCAATTTTTTTTAAAATAATTCATTTGAAATTATTATTTTTCCCTTAATAGTTATTAAATACTAAATTAAATATAATTAATTCAAATAATTCTCAAAACTTGTAAATTTGAAATTTTTTGTTAAATAATATTAGAATATGTTGTTATAGCTAAAAATTAATTCATTGTAATTGCATAAATACAGTTTTGTCCTTAATATATTTTTTTTAATAAAATGGTATTATTTTACTTCCAAAATTATTAAAAATACCAAATAAATTGTAAAAATTTTATTTTCAATGAATTTAACTCATAATTAATATATTATTAATTTATAAATTTGTAATTTATAGAATTTAGAAAAAGTAGCCTAAATTGACCTTATTTTTAAACTATTTAAAAAAAAAATTGGTTTTAACTTATCTAAATACTTTTCAATATCAGAACCACTTTCAACCTACTATCATTAGGTGAAACATTGGTTTACAATCGTTATTTAATTAAAATTAAATACTTGAGACTAACGATTGCTTAAATCTTCCATCTTTACCCAAATCCCAAATCGTTATTAAGATTTTTACCCAAATCTGCTAAGAAAGCCAAACCCTTCTTCAGACTTTTGAAGCAACTCCAAGAGTTTATCATGGATGAGAAGTGTGAGAATGCATTTCAAGAATTCAAAGAATTCTTAGCTGCTCCTCATTTTCTACACAAACCTTATGTCGGCATAGACCTTCCCTTATACTTAACAGTTGCAGAGGACACTATCAGCTGGATCCTAGTACAAGAGGTCGACAAACACCAACATCTAATATATTTCATCAGCAATGTTCTCCAAGGAGGAGAAAAGCGCTACTAAGTGATTGAGAATTTGGTACTAGCCCTTATTACATCAGCTTGAAGGCTAAGGCCTTGCTTTCAAAGCCATCAAGTGATTGTGAAGATTGACCACCCAATTAAACAAATATTAAGAAAACCCGAACTTGAGGATGTATGATAGCTTGTTCAATACAATTATCTAGACTTAGATTACGTTACAAAGCCAAAGAACCCCTTCAAGCCTAATGCCTTTCCAACTTCGTCACATAACTCTTCAATCACCCCGAAGCAAGGGAAAACAATTGGACGTTGTTTGTTGATGGGTCATCAAACATAAAAGGAAGTGTAGTTGAGATCATTTTTTAGAGGCACTAGATGCGATATTATCCAACAAGCTCTAAGATTTGATTGGCGAGCTTCTAACAACCAGGCCGAATAGAAAGCTTTGTACTTGACCCGCACGTCTACAGCTCACAGCCAAAATAGGTGCAGCTCATCTAGCTTGTAAAAGCAATTCCTAATTAGCACCAGGACAAGTCAACGAAACCTGTCAAGTAAAAGAGCCTCAACTATTAAAATATTTTCATGAGGTTCCACATATGATGGAGAAGTTTGCCAAAGTGGAGATAGAATACATCCCCAAAAAAACAACTCTAGAGCAGACTTACTATCTAAACTTGACAATACAAAAAAAATCAGGTTAGAATAGAACCTTCATTCAAGAGACAATAGGTACTTTGAGTGTTATGGTGGTGGATGTGGTCAAGTCAGCTTGTATATGGAGGTTCCCATTTCTAAAATTTCTTCAACATGGGACCATACTCAGGATTTAGTAGAAGCCAAGAAGATTAAAATGAAGTCCTGTCGTTATGTGGTAGAAGCAAGAGAATTATTCAAAATCGGGGACCACTACACCCTATAATCCTCCATTAGAGAAACATCATTTTGCTTGACATATGGTATATATGCAATGATCCCCAGTTGAAGTGGGCGAACCAAGATGTAGAAGAATTGAGTTTCTTGAAGACACCAATGACACAAATTTGAAGATAGAGTTGGATTTGGCAGAAGAAATACAAGAGGCAGCAAGGATTCATTTAGAAGTAGTCAAACAAAGAGTATCTCGACGATACAATTCCAAAGTGCAACTAAGAAGCTTCAAATAAGGAGACTTAGTGTGGAAGGTACAAGGAGAGGCTAGAAGGGACGCATTACAAGGCAAATTGGCACCAACATGAGAAGGTCCATTCCAGATCATAGAGCCACCAGCGAATGAAGGATATATATTAGAAGAAATCTCCAGCAAAGCTCTTCCGAGGACTGTAAAAACTAGATGATGTATTATTTCCTCGTTTGGTCTTTTGTCCAAAAAAAAAAAAAAACAAAAAGATGAAAAGGTTTTAGTGAGGCACATTCAAGTTTCATTAAATGAAAGCTATTGTGCAATACATTATACAAATGTTAAATTCCTCTTATTTAACGAAAGTTGAGTGTCACACCCACAAAAAATTGAGTTTTGCACTAGTACAATCCGAGTATTACTCACAAAAAATCGAATATCGCACTCGTACAAATTATTGAGTATCACTTATAAAAAGTTGTGTATCATACTCATAAGAATCGAGTACTGAACCTCACGGAAAAAACTTTGTAAATCCAAAAAAGCAAACAAAAATCAAACGGGAGTGAATGAAATTGAAACAAAAAAAAAAGACAAAATGTCATTTCTTCAACTTGAAACAAAAAAGGCAAGACATTCCTTGCTAAAAAAAAAAAAAAAGAGACCATAGAATAGAACAGTAGATACAATCAGATTATAAAAATCCTGATTACAAAATTCAACATAATTTTTCCTAAACACTAAGGTGAGCAAAAATACCAAAGTCTTTTCTTTTCAAAGCTTAGTAACATCATCAGCCACCTAAATAACTTGTGCAACAACATCCTCCTCGACATCAAACAACTTTGCCTCGTCAACTAGCACCCCCACCCTTCACATCTTTAAAAATGTCGAACTGACTGTCCTCTAAATCAGGGTGAAATAGCTTGGCCTGACAAACAACCTTGTTGAAACCCGCCTTATATTCGACAATAATGCTCATTGTGGCCTCCTTCAGGTTGGCATTAGCATCAGTGACTTGCTCTAATGCAGATTGAAGATTCTCAACATTTTTTTGCGACCTTGGCTGCATCTTTAAAACCTTTTCCTCTATCTTAGCAAGTGCCAACTGGGCCAAAAGTTCATCTATTTTCTTCTTGGCCTTAGCAATCTTGGCCATCAACGCCTCTTTGGCACTTGACACCTTCAATAGAGCAGCAGACAATTCGACCAAATCTCTCTTCACCCTACCCACTTTGGCGGCTTCAGCCTTTATCTAACATAAGTTAACCTAATCTTCTTTGAACTTAAACCCCAAAAATTGGGCAATCGCCCATGATCGAGCTTGAAACACGGCCAACATCTCCATGGACACTGCGAGGCTTGCCTTTTCCAACAATGCTCAGTTTGTAGAGGAGAGCAACTCGCCCTTAGAAGTTGCTACGATTCAAAGTTAATTCCCCATAAAGATTCTAACCCAGTTGTGCATGTTGTGTGTTCAAGCTGAGGTGACAAGCGAGTAGTAGAAGCAACTCTTATCTTCTTCATTATGAAATGTTGGTCCACAACCATAGAAAGATTATTAGTAAGATTCTTCCTTAAGCTCTTTGTAGCCGAGGACAAAGGACCTTTGATACAGGTTCCTCTACTTCGTTCACCATGGTAGCGAATTTTCGAACATTGGCATTAGTAGTCCCCGTAAGATTGGTAATTGGCCGGGCTTCAACATTTTCACTAAGTGATCTCCAGTTGAATTTTGATCATGTTGAATTTCTTCATGATTTCTACAAACATGATCAAAATTGGATTAAAAATAAAACAATAGAAGAAGAAGTGTACATAAGTTGAACGCTCATTGCTAAGATTTGCTCGGGGCGTGTCAGAAAATCTAAGTTCCAGCATAGCTTTACATGAAAAGGGTTGAGGCAAGCCCAAGAGTTTTGCCACATCCTCCTTATGAGACTTTGACATATGAGCCCAAGATCGAATAACCTCATTTTGCTTCTTACTCCTTCAAGTTACTAGATTTACTCTTAAAAACATACAATATCTGAAAGTAGATCTTCTATCCACAACTGATCTTACATAGTCTGTATCTATATATATTTCCATAAACAACATACATTCTTTTCTGAACAATAGTCCTTTTACTAGACTGGCCTTTAAATACTAGAGGATTCTTTCAACTGCCTGAAGGTACCTTTTCTTGGGATCATGCATAAATTGGCTAACAATATTGACAGCATAGGTAATATCTGACCTAGTGTGGGATAAGTAGATCAATTTCCTCACCAATCTCTGATATGGAGACTTCTCTATAGTTGAACTTTCTTCATACTCAATCCTATGGTTCTGCTCAATAGGTAACCTTAAAGTCTTGCATCCCAATTTTTCTATTTTTTTGAGGAGATCGAGTACATACTTCCTTTAGGAAATAAAGATACCATGTTTGGAATATGCAACCTCTATCCCAAGCAAGTATTTCAACTTTCCTATCTCCTTCATTTCAAATTGTGTTGCCAACTTTTCTTTCAAAGTTAGTTTTTCAATCCCATCATCACCTGTAACAATCATATCGTTTACATAGACTAGGAGAAGAGTAAGTTTACCATCAGGAGAATATTTTATAAAGAGAATATGATCACGTTGACTCTGCCTACATCCTAGGGATATCATTATTTGAGCAAATATTCTAAATCATGTTTGGGGAGACTGTTTAAGTCCGTACAATGCCTTTTTGAGTTTTCATACATTGTTCTTCTCATTATGAGAATAGAATCCGAGGGAATCTCCATGTAGACTTCTTCTTCTAGGTCTTCATGAAGGAAGACATTTTTAAAATTGAATTGGTGCAAGTTCCAGCCAAAGTGCGTGACTAACGAAAGAATAACTCTTACCGTGTTCATCTTTGCTATAAGGGCAAATATTTCCTTATAATCTATTCCATAAGTTTGTGTATATCCTTTAGCAACCAATCTTGCTTTGTATTGCTCAAGGGTCCCATCAGATTTACACTTCACAATGTATATCTATCTACAGCCTAGAACTCTTTTGTCTTTGGGTCTATCAACAATCTCCCAAGTTGAGATTTTCTCTAATGCCTTCATCTTTTCTTTCATTACTTGAACCCAATTCTCATCTTTCAAAGCTTCTTGTACTAATGTAGGTGTTATGATTGCATCAATGACAATAATAAAACTCTGATGTTGTATAGAGATGGTCACTACACACAAATTAAGGAGTAAGATACTTGACACATGATCATTTCTCATTCCTTAAAGCAATAGGCATGTCATTAGTAACATCCTCAATGGGTTCTCAAGAATACTTACCTCCACCTCAGATAATTACACTTGCTTTGAGACTAGAGCGAGCTTCGTGACTTCTTGAACTTGAACATCATAAGTAGGAAAAGGTAATAACTCGATGACATCTTGAGTAGGAAAAGGTAATGACTCAATGACATGCTTAACTTCTAGATAACTCTCCCCTTGGAGTGGAGGGCTAACAAAGAATGACCGTGTTTCATGAAAAGTAACATCCATTGAGACAAAGACCCGACGACTCAAAGGATGGAAACACTTAAACCTCTTTTTATTTGAGGGATAACCAATGAAAACATATTTGACAACTCTAGGATCTAACATCTCACGACGTGGATTATGAAAGTGGACAAAGACAACATACCTAAAGACACGACTTGGTAAGCTTAACATTAGGGGAGGAAAAGGAAAGAAGGATAAATATGTTTAATTGGACTAATACCGTTTAAAACATTAGGAATAGATATTTGAAAGAGGAGGACTCTAGTAACCCCAAGGAGATGACGATTTTTCCTTTCTACAACCTTATTTTATTGGGGATTATTCACACATGTTAGTTCATGAACCACACCATTATCTTTAAGAAACTTGGAGAACTCAAGATTTACAAATTCGGTACCATTGTCTAACCATAATCTTTTAATAGATTTATCATATTGGTTTTTGAAAAGACAGAAAAGATTAACAAATATTTGACAAACCTCAGATTTATATTTCATAAGAAATATCCATGTAACACGAGTACAATCATCAATAAATGATACAAATCACTTAGCCCCCGATATAGAGTTATTAGATGACCCCCACAGAATGAATAAGGTCAAAAAGTTCAAGACTTTTATTATTACTAGGAAAATGTTGCATGATAATGCTTTGAAAATTGACAAACATCACACTTAAAGGACTTAAAAAACTCTTTTGTAAATAAATATGGAAATATTGTCTTAAGTAACCCAAATGGTGGATGTCCAAGAGATTTATGGTAAAGCTAAATTTGAGAAGCTGCCCAAGTTTCTAAGGTTGCTTGTTGATTAGAAGGCAAATCTTTCTTATTGGTGTTGTTACCTATCTTTGTATGTTGTAAGTAGTATAACCCACCCTGCTCTTTAGTAACTTCCTGAATAACACAATGAGAATGAAAAAATGTTATTGAACAATTCCAATCTTGTATAAGCCTATGTATAGAGATAAGGTTATTAGCTAGTTTCGAAAGATGAAGAACATTGTGTAGGGATAAAAAAGATTAAAGTTGGATGTTGCCAAATCCAACAATAGGAACATGATCTCCATTAGCAACAGTAATGAGTTGTTTTTTTGGATACTTTAAGGTATGGTGTAAAACATGAAGAAAATAGGATCATATAATCTATTGCCCTAAAATCAAGGATCTAGATGCTTTGTGGAACTGGATCAGAAATATTAAAGGAACTTTTACCTTTCATGGTCAAGCCACACGAGCCAATAGACTTACTTGTTGAGTTTAGGAGGGTTTGAAGGTGGTCCATCTCCTCCTTATTAAAGGCTTGAATATCCTGGTCAAGTTGCAAGGTAGAATGATGTTCAACTACATTCTCCTTATTGAATGTTATTTAATTCACCCACATCTGAGTTAGACCTTTATTTCCACCCATTCGTTCAAGAACTTTCTCCATTCCATGAAGCTTGTCTTTTGGAGGTTGATCTTTTTGCGAAACCTTTTCCTGTCACAATGGAAAATCCAGTGTTGGAGCTTCCTTTATCAAGAATGACTAATCATCGAGTCTCTTCACTCCGTACAATAAAAAATACCTCAAACAAAGAGGGAAGCTTTTCCTTGCCTAGAATTTGAACCTGAATAGGATCGTATTCAGAATTCAAGTCATGGAGGAACTTAAAGATTCTCCTCTTTTCAACAAGCCTAGTGTATGCAATAGAATCAACTTTGCATATTTTCAATCCTTGGTTTTGGTCCAACTCGATCCATAACTCATTCAAAGTACCATAGTACTCTATTACTGAAAGGGTTCATTGTCTAGAGTTGAAGATCTTGCTTTCAATATCATAGCAAGTAGTAGAGTCCTTTTTCATTGAATATGTCTCAGTGAGATTCTCCCACGAATGGAGGAACAAAACATATAATTTTGGCTTATTTTTTGAGCCATAAAATTCCATAGCCATGTCATAATGAGAGAATCATCATCATCTCACGCTTCAAACTTTGGATCATCTCTAGGCAGGTCATTTCCTTCAATATGACTCAACTTCTTGTGTCCTTTGAGTGTAGTACGAATGTATTATGCCCATTGTAGATAATTGTGATCGTCAAGTCGAGAGGGACCCACCAAATTTGGAAGTTCATTGGGTCCTAAGATAACAATTTTATCTTTTGTCATTATCATCGATAGTTGTAAATGATAGAGAAAACTTTGACTAGTCTCGCATCGATGTATAGATCTCATTAGAAGGTAGTGGTTCACTAAAGTGAGGTAACGAAAATAGAGCACATAAGATCTAAAGCTTTAATACCAAATTTAAAGTAAAAGGAATTATGTATTGATTGAATTAAATAATACAATTTCTAATATCTCTTTTTATAAGGTAACGATGAACTAAAAGAATATAACTAACAAAAGAAAATATAATCATTGTAGATAAAATGTGATATTCAATATTTTCTAATGAGATATTTAAATATTTGTAACCTCTTAATGAGTTATCTATCATATCTTATCAAATATTTATAATATCTCCAACAAACAACACTCTTCCTTTCTTTTTTTATGAAGAAGCAGGAACACCAACGTTGGAACGTTGCTTGAGCTCCCAACAACGACATGGCAAGGGAGGGCAAAGCCTCCTATTTTGATAATGGCGGAGTTGTCATCTTCTAAAGAAGTAATAGAAGACTCACAAGCCTAAGTAGGGGTACGAGACAAAGAATCCTCCCCAATGGACCTCACCTTTGGCTTCAAAATTGGACCGGTGGATGAAGGCTTTAAACCTTCTTCAAAATACGAACCCATATTCTAAGAGGACCACAAGATAAGAACAAAAAAGGGGGGGAGAACAAAAGAGACGTACCTCTCACAAACACGAAGGAAGCAAAAGAGGGGGAACGGGAACACAGAAGAAAAGTGGAACCCAAAAGTAGCTCCACATTGTTCATAAATCCTAGAGAAAGATGAAAAGTCAAGCCCCAAAAGCCCTAGAAGTAGAAATGTCACATTCAAGCGAAGAGTTGCATGTAGATAAAGATGAAAAAGGCATGCCCCAAAGCTCCAAAAATAGAAATGTCATGTTCAAACGAAGCAACACCATTGTGACCTTCCGAAATGGCAGCAAAGCAACAAAATGCTCAAACAACAAACCTACTTCCTTAAAGTAAGGAGAGTTGCACACATGAACAGACAACATTCACGAGCCGAAAATGTAATATAGAAGTAGAACTGTCAAAACAAAAAGCATGGCAAGACCACAAACCTTATCTTTTCCACTCAACGAGTGTTGAGCTCAGGGGATTTATGTACCTTACGAGACAAGTCCTTGAAACGAGATGTGATAGTTATCACCTCGACGTAGTTAGTGGAAGAAGCTAAGTAAAAGACAAATTGACTAATCACGGTTGGGGGTAGTAGGATAAAAGGAAACTAAGGCAAGAGCGAAGGTAAATGTGATTTATTATACCACTCCAATATAGAGAGGAGAAACTAAATTAGCCATCAGAGTATCTTTTACAACTAAAGCCCCTCTCTCACTGAGAATGGCATCCAAGATGGTTTGAGTATCCTTCTCGCTCTAAGGAGGTTAGGAGGAGCACGTCAACAAGAGGTGTATCCATTTTTGGGTAAGTACAAAAACAAAAATTAAATGAATAAGTAAACAATAAAAAGAATAAAATTGAATTATAAGAAAAAATTTAACCCAAAGGTATAATCAAAGTTTTAGTTACTATGATCAATCATTGGTTTAAAGATGTGTCTCTTTTTTCTTTTAGATACATTAGTTATAGTTATTATAAACTCTAATTACTAATATCTTCTTATTTTTTTAATAATTAAGAGAAACTCATTGATTACTTTAGTTTTTTTTGGTTATATATTACTTTAGTTTTTTTACCTATTAATAATCCTAAACAAGCTTTTAGAATTTAGCCTATCAATAAAATCTAATTCTAACTAATAATAAATGTACAAGTTCTATTTTTTATCCTTAGAAATCAAAGAAAGTACTAGGAAATTTAAAATATTCATATACTTTATTCGATCAATTAAACTAAATTCCACCTATAAATTTTGTTTATTTAAGTTAAATTATATTTTTACACAATGAAAAGTGATTGTTACAACTCGATCATTGCAACACTGTAAGCCTAATTGATTTTACAAATTTTATTATAAATTGAACAATTGGTCGCTTGCACAATTATTAAAACAAGTGTTTGGTGTGAATAAGGTAGAAATATAAATGCATAAAAAAGGTAGAAAACATTTAGATCTCATCATCCTTTAAAAAAAAAAATATATCTTTAAACTAGAGTAAGAGTTTAGCTCCTCGCAAAAACTATGGGAGTACAAAATAAAGAGAATGAAGAGGCGAAAGAAACTCTAGCCTTCACAAGAGAGGCTAGAGGGACAAAAGTCTTCTAAAAGTTTTTAAACCCTTATTATAATTAAATATGATTTTTAAAGTGGGTTTAAAATGAAAGAGTATCAAAGGCTCAAAATACAAAATAAAAAAAATATTCCTAAAAAAATCTCACAAATCCTTTTATTATTTTGATTTAATTTTTCGCAGAATAAAGCATCAGATCGAAGAATGGGTTTAGTGCATCTTAGCATGATATAGAAAAAGGCTCAGTAGCTGTATTATATTCCTGCATATAGTGTGGTTTATATATATGGACTATGATTCTGAAGTGTACCCTTCATTTTCTTTCCCCGCCCTCTCTTGAATCGCATTGGAAATTGTAACCTGCATGTGCTGTAATGTGTAATAGGTTTATTCTTTGTAACTTCTGCTTTTGTTTCAATTCTATAAGATAAAGGAATTTATTAGCAACAACTATATATAGTGAAAAAAGTTTCTTGGGAACAACAACTGGGCCATATATGATAAGAAAACAAGGAAAATGAAAATACTTTATGAAAGAAAAAGAAGACGAAAATGAGAGAGGCCCGCACATTATGGGTTGGCCGCCAAAGAAAAATCAAAACAAGGAAAAATCATAGAAAGAAACCTAATGAATTAACCAGCCCCAACTCAATTATATATTTATCGTTCATGCTAAATTAGGTTCCAATTATTTATAGACTACTATATTTACCTCAACAAAATACTAAAACTTATCTTTTTTTTCAAACAACTTATATCACTGTTGAGAATATTATTTACAACCGTGTGATATACTTCATTGAAAGATTACAAACAGTTTACTTTCTCTTTCATCTTATTTTTCTATTTATTTTTTTATCATATCATTTATTATATTTATAATCACTTGGTACTTTTTTTTCTTCCAATCTCTCCTCTATCCACTCTAATCTACCCCCATTTTAGGGTATACGTTAATCAGTGCTCGATTTCATTATTGGCACAAGTTTGGGATATTTTATGGTCTCTTTAACGTATATAATTTGAAGAGGTTTTAAAAAAAAGTTAAAGTTGACCAAGAAGTCATCTGTGAGAAGATGTCCCCAACTACTTAGAGAATGCGTGTAAGAAGAACAAGGGTCAGTAGTCTTTGATTCTTGTACATTTTTCAGTAACGCGTATCTCTTCTTATAATATGTCTTAAAAATTAAAATCATATATTGTCAGTATTCATAAAATTATTTAAACCGACGACGACTTGGAGTTGACTGTCTTAATCAGAACACATTAAAGTCTTCTATATATATACTTATATCTGTTGCTGCACCCATAAGTTTAATCGCTTCTTACAAATTCTAAGCTCTTATTATATTCTTTAGTCATCAAATCAGCTAGAGCAAGCATGAGGATATGTTGCCATCGATTCTTCTTCCTTTTGCTCCTTGCTGCTGCCTTCTGCTTTGCCTCCTTTGCTTCTGGAGCCACTCTGTCCGATGATGAAGGTATGTAAATAATAGCTTGCACTAGTTAGTAAACAACACTCTCTCAATGAATCTTTTACTCTATCCTTCAAATCAAAATGAATAGTCCCAGATTTAATTTATATACAATAATCTTGATTATCAAAAATTAATTGCAGTTTCTTAAACGTTTTTTTATAATATTTTTTAATTAAAATTAAAGTTTTATCTTAATAATTTATAAAAATTCATATCAAAGACAATATAGGTGAGATGAAATTTCAATTTTAATAAAAAAAAAATTTAACTGTAACTATGTTTTGTCATAAGATTATTTTTTGTATACTTTGAAAGCTACATTGTTTCATAAAGAAATGGTTTGTTTGGTATAAGGTGAGAGATAATAGTTTTATAGAAAATTAAATGAGTTGATTTGGTTATTACAGTTGAAGCTCTGAAAGATATAGCTCACACACTTGGGAAGAAGAACTGGAATTTCAGCGTAGATCCGTGCAGTGGAGAAAGTAATTGGACATCGGTAGTTGAAGTGAAAGGGAGCGAAAATGAAGTCAGATGCGATTGCACCTTCGTCAATAACACCGTCTGTCACGTCACCGGCATGTAAATCTCTCCCTCCTTCTCTCTTTATTTATTTGTTTGGATACATACACTCTCCTTCTCTATGTTATTGTTAGGAATAGTCAACTGTGTCATAGGGTATTTATGATCAAGAAACTTAGTTAGGTAATTGGTATTCATTTGATTCTTTCTGAAAAAAACAAAATACATTCTTTCAGTTTAGGTTTCAATGCTTCAATTTTTGATGGAGTTGGAAAAAAAATCATAAACTCAATTATATTTAATTAAACAACTAAAGGAACCATTAAAAAAAATAGATGTAGTTTCCATATGTACTTTTAGTATTTTTTTAATTAGAAGTTAAATTTTACTTTAATAATTTATGAAATCAAATGTTCTATTAAATATCAATACAGCTTATTAAGATAAAATTTTAATTTTGAATAAAAATAATACTAAAAATACTTGTATAAATTTTGTTTTAAAATATTATCACGGGTTTGTGAATTATATATGTTTAGTTTGACTTTTCTAAAAAAAATATTATTTATTTTGATAATTTTTTTGGAAAATTAAAAACTATTATTTTATTTAAATGTAGTAAATAGTACTGTAATGTAAGCAAAATGAAAGTTAAATATGAAAAAATAGATTATACGGATATGATTCAATTATAAATTATGTTTATAATAAATAAATTATTTATTAATAAAATTTACTAGGATTTTAAATTTACGATTGTTACGAAATACGGATGTTTATTAATAAGATTGTTTTTAATGTTGGATGGTGATTGAACTCTTAAGTCTTAACATATATGGGTCCAGTCAAATTTATGCTGCTAATTATTTATTGGTACAGATTGTACTGGTTTTTTTTCAAACGCAAAAGTGCAATCTATTTTTGACTTTTGAGAACTCAGTGGGGAAAGCAACTAAAAAAAGTTCAATCTGACTAAAATCAATCTCTAAAAAGTTTGACCCGTCACCGACGGTTGAACTTTCGATTTGAATCGATTTCGGATATTGGCCATTACTAAATTTGGGTAAAAAAAATTTCAGTACGAATTAAAAATTATTTTTTCTTGTAATTGGGGGAGCTTATTAAGCTTCTAATCATATATTTTTTGGATAATATAAAAAAATTTGAAAGCTGAAACTATTTTTTATTAATATTTATATGATAATGGGTCCAAATGGTTTAGGTCATTATCTGGTGGATACTGTTGACGTCATAATTTAGCATCAATATAAATATACGCAAGGATTTGATTGGCATTTTGTTGCCTAGCAAAAAGAAAATCGCATTTGATTGAGATTTTGTAGGTATATTTTCCAATAATTGGTATTCCTTTTGCTAGTCAAATAATTAGATACTCCTGGTCAACGGTTGATAATTCATCACTGATAACTGTTGCAACACCTAGTCAAATAATTCCATATGAAATTTTTAGAAACTAATGCAGGAATCCTGACAAGTAGTTCCTTTCTATATATAAAATTATATATAGAACTAGCTCTTGTAAAATTCAACACTTTAAAAAAATAATGTGTAGTCTCGCACAATAACAAACATGAAAGGGAAAGTATCTAAATAACAAGGGAATCTAGCTACATGCTAAGGAAAAACTTGACAAACTTACTCATCCTAATTATTTAAAAATTATATTATTCATTTGACAATTTTTATAATATTATTCTGTGTCTCCCTTCAGCACATTATCCATATTATCTCTTCTTTTTATTGTCTTCCTATTTTTTAATTTGATGTAAAAAGAAAAACGGTATGTATTTATTGTATAATTGCAAATTTTCATTTTAGATTTATTTTGGCACATTTATGTTTGTACTTAGTTCTCTAAGCCCAAAGAACATGGGCTGAAGTTGAAATAAAAAAAAAAATTGATATAATTTTCATCAATCATGTCATGAATTGTTAAATTAAAAATGTATTAAAATTTTTGTTACAACCTTGTGATGATATATTAGACACAAATTATAACTAATTGTATCCTTTAATTAAGAAGATAAATATTTAACTTTAGTTTTGAATATGGAAAAAAATTAAGTAGGAAGGAGAATATCTGGCAAACTCAATATTTGGCGAGATTAGTTATTGTTTTGACAATGAGAATTTCGCACTTATCATGTACTATTTTTATTTTATAACATATAATTTTAAACGATTTACGTGGTTAATTAAACGTGTAGACTTTTGAAATCACAAAATCTCTCGGGCACTCTCCCGCCGGATTTGGTCAAGTTGCCTTACCTTCAAGAAATGTATGTAATTCTCAAACTTTGCTCACATTCAATATCAATAATGAAGTTCTTATTTTCTTCAATTGTCATCATCTACATATTATTTTGCATGACAACACACTCTGTCTTGCAGTGATCTTACTCGCAACTACCTGAATGGTACAATTCCTACAGAATGGGGATCCATGAAACGACTTCTCAACATGTATGATTTCTTTGTCATTGTTTTGTTTAGAGTCTTAAATCATAAGTTCATATTAGCATAAAAAAACCATTAGTTTATTTAATGTATGACAAAATGAATAATTAACAAATTAATTGGAAGGCTAGGTGATATAATTGATGTTGATAATCATTTATGAAAATTTTGTTTCATTCTTCTCTTTTATGGAAGAAATTAAGGTGATGAAAAAGAAATTAGCCCATAATATTTATGTCAACCTTTTTATTTTGTATGAATAGATTTAAAACATTTTGTTTTTTTATTATCCTTCAAGAAGAACAATATTATACTAATATGTTTTTTTTTACTTTATTCTCTATTTCTATTTATATAGAATCTTAAAAAAAACATAAAGTTTCTATCGAGTTAAAAAAACTATATTAATATCTCTAGTAAACTAAAGTAATCATTTCATAACTATTTTACTTCGATCTTTATTATATAAAAAAATAGAAGAATTTATTTTTGTGTCGTTCTAATGATCCTTTACTTACATATGCGTATTATATTACATAACTTACCAACACTCTATTAAGAGTTTTTGGTACAATTAAAATTAGACTCACTTTGGTAACCTTAGAGAATAAGTTAAAAATACCTGAAGAACTATGCCTAAATTTTGTCCAATATTACATTCTTTCTGAGACTTTGTAATTGTTATCTATATTTCATAGTTATTCAATGCAACAAGAAGCTAATGACAACAGGTTTCATAATTATGACAGCTCCCTCCTTGGAAATCGATTAACGGGTTCAATACCAATAGAGATAGCAAACATATCCACTCTTATAAGTTTGTGAGTATCTCTTTATCAACACTTTAGCAAAGAAAAATTTTCCATTTCATATGTATGAAATTATGTAATCATGGTTTTAAGTCGAGGTTATAGTCTGAGTTGCGGTTGGGTTGTGATTATGTGGGAAATTGTGGGCAACGTGGCATTAGTTGTGGTCGTAATTATAATGTGTTGTCATAAGCAATATTGCTGGCAAATGTGGTTGATGCAGCCATAATTACGGTAGCAATTTGATTTTTTTGAGTTAAAAAATCGCAATATTATGGAGGTAATTGCGTTTGCGAACCAGAATTTAGAACTTATATTAAATTTAGAACTTTAACTTGAAATGGGCAGAGGCTTGGAGGCCAATCAACTGTCTGGAGATCTTCCTCCTGAGTTAGGGAAACTAACCAACATTCAAAGACTGTAAGCACTTCATTTTATTTTCCAATTACACCTCCCTTTGTTAATATCCTTTGGCAATTTGATTTCCTTTACAAAGGCCAATATTTGAAATCTAGTTTGATTTCCATGGCTTAGATTCATAATTTATTGTTGTTTGTTTTTATCAATTATACACAGGCTGCTTTCCTCCAACAATTTTACTGGAGAACTACCAGTAACATTGGCCAAGCTCACTGCATTGCAGGATGTGTAAGCTTCATATTTTTGTTGTACTATTTTGTGTGATGACTAATTTAAAGAATATTGTTTTTGAACTAAAAGTATTTCTTACTTGTTTCATACCCTCTCACTATGCAGTCGAATTGGGGACAATCAGTTTTCTGGGAAGATACCCGATTTTATAAGAAACTGGACAGGTCTCCGGAAACTGTATGAACTCTCCCTTTTATTTTATTTTATTTTATTTTATTGGTATACTTTAATTGCTTTCTATTGTTTGAATTAGGCTGTCTTATTTCTTGAAGTCACCAATCACTGATTACTATACTTTGACAGCGTGATTCAGGGGAGCGGATTAAGTGGGCCAATTCCTTCTGGAATTTCACTTCTCAAAAATTTGACCGACTTGTATGTATGAATATGACATTTTACGTTGTAAGGTTTCAAATCAACTTTCATTTGTTTACTTAGCAATGATTCTAATGTGATATGCAGGAGAATTAGTGATCTGAAGGGATCTGAACATTCACCTTTTCCACAACTTAATAACGTGAAGTTGTTGAAAACTCTGTGAGTTTATTGCTTTGACTCTTTTCTGAAATAAAAATTCAGAGAAGTCAAGCAAGAGGTACTAATAACATATTGCTATCTATTTTGTTGTTTTGCAGGATTCTGAGGAGTTGCAACATCAATGGAACACTACCTTCTTATCTTGGGACAATGGCATATTTAAAATACTTGTAAGTGCATACTTTTCCATTTTGTTTGATTGCAACTAATGATTATATTTTCTTTTATACTGTAGATTACTTTGTAACCTTTAATATTATTGCATTTCATGCTTATTGCTTTAATGATATAACTTTTATATTGCTCTCCAACCTATTAAGTTACAGGAAATTTATTGCTACTATCATTTTATTATGTCACATTTAAACTCATGGTCAATATGTTTTCTTTTTCAGAGACCTCAGCTTTAACAACTTGACTGGATCAATTCCAAGTAGCTCTGCAGCCCTAACAAGAGTGGATTACATGTAAGAAGTTTATCATATCTTTATTGCAGTAATTAATTCGAGATATATTTTCAATCACAAATCTATTGACTTCTGAACACTATTTACTACTTTTAGTGTGAAGTAGGATAGCTGGGTAATCCTAATTAGATTCTGGACGATTAAACTCAATCTAAACATATGTGGAATATTTAATGGAGGCTTAAGTAGCACAGACTGAGGTTCTATTGGAATAGTAAGGGATGAGTCATTTTGGAATTTGTATAAATGCATGCAAAAATGGAGGTTTAAGTAGCACAGACCAAGGTTTTATCGAGAGAGAGTTATTTTTGCAATATATTTTCTGTTCATATAATTGAAGCCCACAAAACATCTTTTATTCGATTCTATTTCAAAAGTTGTTATTCATAAGAACCTCTCTAATTCGACATTTTTTTTGGGAAAAGGATAGTGTGCCTTTTTTCTATCTAAAATGGAAAAAATCAATGAAAAAGATGACAATGTTCAGATAAATTGGTTATATACGTTAAGGGAGTCAAAGTAACAAGGAAAAATGAATATTTCACTTATATGAAATTGATATAACGAGGAGGTATAAATAGGAATAAGAGATTAATTTTGGATACTAAGACCTAAATATCAGAAGGATAATTCTTCTTATAAATGCTATAGTTAAAAAATGAAAAGAAGTGTTCATGCCAGACTCTAGTGTAAGTTTTATATGAGAATTGTCCTCTACTTTCTTTCTAGTGTCTATTTATAATATTTTCGAGGTTGTATTGTGTAGAGTACTTAATAGAGTTGGTCACTTTCGGAGAGCCGGCTAAGGACTCGATTGGTTGGGAGGAATTTGACTGGTCAGGAGGGATTTGACTATTTGGGAGGACTCTGAAGGCTGATCAGTACACAGTCCCCTAAGTGTCAAGTGGAGCGGTAGACACTTTGAATTCGTGAGCTGCTCGTGATGGGTTTGACTAGTCGAGAAGCATTCTGTAAAGGGTTGATCGAGTGGTACTCGGTGACGGGTTTGGCCGAAGGGTATTTGGTTAGCAATCGGGTGAGCCTGGTTATTCTACTAAGTTGATTTTTGCTTGGTAGTTCTCCTCAAAGTGGAGGAGGGGGATTGGAAGGTCTTTTGACCTGCCTCTATCAGGGTCGCCTAGGGGCCTTTAGAACAGCCTCTCTCAGGTCTTTAATTTTGCCTAGGGGACTTTAGATTGACCTCACTTAAGGTCTTTATTTTGTCTGGGGTGTCTTTGAACCGACCTCTTTCGGGTATTTAATTTTGCCTGGGGGATCTTTGGACCGGCCTTGCTCAAGGTCTTCATTTTTCCTGGGGGGTTTTGAACTAGCCTCTCTTAAAGTCTTCATTTTGCTTGGAGGTCTTTGGATCGGCCTTTCTCAGGTCTTTATTTTGCTTGGGAGAGTCTTTGGACCGGCGTCTATCAAGTCTTTAATTTTGCTTAGGGGATCTTTGGACCAACCTCTCTCATGGTCTTCATTTTTCCTGGAGATCTTTGGACCGACCTCTCTCAGGTCTTTAATTTTACCTAAAGGGTCTTTGGATCGGCCTCTTTCAAGGTCTTCAATTTGCTTGGGGATTTTTAGACCGACCTATCTTAGGTTTTTAATTTTGTCCGAGGGTCTTTGGATCAGCCTCTCTCACGTCTTTAATTTTGCTTGAGGGGTCTTTGAACCAGCCTCTCTCAAGTCTTGAACATGATAGGGAGTCAGAATCCTTTTAATACCTGCACAAGATATGAACTATAACCCTACATATTTGTAAGATATTTTTAAAAGGATTTCCTTCTAATTGGAAGTAGTTTTTATTACATGGCATGTTGTAAGACTACCTAGGTGTCACACGAGGCCAAGTGAGTTAGGAATTTTGTTTTCATATGTAGAATAAATTTCCATGTTATAGAATGGGGTTATCCCTTACCTTTTTCATTGGAAATTGCAAAAATAGAGCAACATTCTAAAACTCATAATCCACCATAAATCAAGAAAAACTCATAAAACAACCCTCACATAGTCAAGTAAAACTATTTCCACGAAAGAAAGCTGCACACATTCCTCTACATGCTATGCATGCCATGCTCCGACAACACGACGATGTCGATGAGGAGCATGAACTTAAAGGCAAGGCAGTGTGGGGCTCTGACCATGATAGGACGTCGTCATTGTTCAGGTCCAGCACCGCAAAGTGCTCGTCCATCTTTTCGTGAGCATCGCAAAGTGCTCATCCATCTTTTCGTGAGCACCGCAAAGTGCTCGTCCATCTTTTCATGAGCACCGCCTTGTAATGAAGGTGCTCAAGTTCATATCTTGGCAGGGCCAAAATTCCCTTTCAGAGCTCTTTCTAGCTGATCTTTGGGTGTTTCTGGTAGTGGCTCGATCCGAAATGGTGAGAAAGAGCACATCATCAGCTGTTGCAAGAAGCATGGTGCATTTGAGCTACAAAACGTCATGTGTGTCATTATGGTGATGGAAATCATAGATCTGCACTCAATGGCTCCAATTTTAATCCGCACACAACGGAGACGGGTTTACCTTAGCTTTCAAGGCTTCGACGGCTCCAACAGCTAATCACTTTGTGCAGACGGTGGTCGTCGGGACTAGTTTTCTCGACGACCCCACAATGGGCGCCAATGTTCAGGCCAGATCCTTAGAAGAGTTATAGTGTACTCCATGTGAGAGTTGTCCTCTTCCTTCTCTCTAGTATCTATTTATAATCATTTTTGGTGTTGCATTGTGACGAGCACTTAATAGAGCTAGTCACTTTCGGGGAATCGACCAGGTGCTCATCTGGCTGGGAGGAACTCGACTTGTAGGAAGGTTGGAAGGCTGGGAGAGACTCAACTATAAGAGAGGGACTCCATTATTCGGGAGAGCTCTGAAGGCCGAATGGTACACAGCCCCCAAGTGCTGAGTGGAGTGGTAGGCACTTTAAATTGGAGAACTAGCCAGGATGGGACTTGACTGGTCGGGAGGTCTAAAGACCGAGAAGGACTTGATTGTCCGCGAGGACTTTGAAGACTAATCGATACAAAAGGAAATACGACAAATTCTAATTTCATCAAATCCAAACATTAACTGTACAAATCAGATTGCATTAATGTTGATTGATTTCCTTTGTTGTTAATAATTTCTAATAAGTATTATTTCTAAATCAATATCCAACACTCCTCCTTAGTAATGATGTTAGCTTGGATTTGAAGTTCTCATAATTTGCTCTATGTAGTGCCTTGAAGGTGTGTGCACAAGTTTAATTATCCCATCATCAATAATCACGATCAATTTTCGCATGCTTGGTTCTTTCATGATGCACTTTTTTTCAATGCTAATAACAATCTTATTATCACATAACCGATCAAAATGTCTTGAAGGTGTGTGTGCACAAGTTTAATTATCCCATCTCAATTATGATGCAGAAGTTTTTTATTTTTGCAATGCCAATGGCAACTTTATTATCACATAACAAACTCAAGGTATAATTAATTCAATCTTAAGCTCCTCAAGAATCTTATGTAAAGACATTCCTTCACAAATTCCATAGGCCATAGATTTAGTTGGAAAAAAATCTGTATAGTAATTGTGTTGTAATAAAGTTTTTGTGCTGAAAAGAAATGGTCAATATAAACAAATTGAGATATGAGATATATGAGATACATGTCACATGATCTCTTGTTTTTTCTCAAGGCAATAAGGTTGAACTATTCTGTGATATTCTCCTTCTACTTCATTATGATCTTCCCATATTATTAGGAAGACAAGAAGCACGATGTTGTTTAAAAACTTGACAAACATCATACTTAAACTCAAGAGACTCTTTGTGAACAAATGTGAAAATAAAGATTTAAGTAACCAAATGGAGGATGTCTAAGACACTTGTGATGAAGCTAAATTTGGGAAGTTGTCCAAATTTTTGAGGTTGCTTGGTGAAAGATATATCCTATTTTCTATTTCTATCCTCAATTTGTCTTGTGTTGTAAAAATTATAACCTACTCAATTCTTTAACAATTAAAATTATCCTATGAGAGGCAAGGTCCTTAAAGATACAATGAAAATGATAAGATTGTTAGTCAAATTAGGAACATAGAGAATATTGTGTAAGGATAGAGAGAGTTGGGATGAGATGCTACCTGATCCAACAATGAGACATAATCTCCATTAGTAACGATTATGAGTTGCTTTCCAGATGTTCTTGTGTTTGATGTCAAAGTGTAAGGTTATGTGATTGGTTGCTCTAGAATCAAGGATCCAAATACCTTAGGGAATTGAACTAGAAATATTGGAAAAACTCTTTCCTTTTATGGTCAAATAACAAGTGGAAGAAAATTTATTAAGATCATTAAGACCTAAAGAGATAGACATTTACTTCAACCATTAGAAAAAACTCTAAAACAAGTAGAATCGTTGTTGACGATTCTTTCTATAGTAGCCTCATCAAGTGAGTCAAATTAGAAGGTAACACACAACTTATGAACAATAAAGTGTGAATAACACCTGAATAATGCACATGAACTATACACAACAATGTTTTTCTTGACTGTTTGGTCAGACCACCAGTCCCATAAGCAGTGATAACGACAATACGAATGACCAAAATATCACTAATACTAAACAACTGAAATAGAATTCCACGGGAGTTCTGATATCAAGTTGAATGAAAAAAAATTATATATTAATTATATATTTTATATATTCACTAATATCCTTTTTATAAAATAGATATTATGCCTAAAAAAATATAATAATAATAATAATAAAATAAATATCTTATAATATCTGCTAAAATATTTATGATATTTATAATAAAAATATCTTATAAAATATCACTCACATTTGTAACAAATTTGAACTCAGCTTATGCCCTGCTCCTGCCAACTGCATTTCTATTTTGCTTCTCCATGGAACTAGGTTCCCCCAAACAAATGAGCAATACCCATTGTTGACCTTATGTCAGTCATTGAACCAGCCCATTCATATATGTAAATATTTCTTCATTTTTACCTAGGTTTTTCTTGAAATGCAGCCCTCTTCTTGGTGTTTTTTTACGGTACTGCAAGATGCGATTTACAACTTTGGTGTGTGCCTCTTTAGGGCCATTCATGTATCGACTTACCATACTGGTCTACACATTGGATTCTGTAGGAGTATCTGCTGGTCTACACCCCCAACATTCCTGTTTCTTGGAGTAAATCCAGTATATACTTCCCTTTGAGATATGAAGTGGGTGAACCCTTTGCCTTGGGAGTATGAAGGTTTCTGCCTCCTTTTGAATTTTCTTCTTTCTTGAATAGACTCATAGCTCTTTATCTCCAGGAGCATTGGGTTCATTCTCAAGTACTACAACAGGTAAACTAATGGATTAAAATTCAGGTTCTGCTCCTAGTTTGGTCAAAAAATCTCCCAAGTTTGGTATTCACTAGTTTTCTCGCACTCCCCGTGAATGCTACTCTTGGGGTAAAATGGTTGGTTATCAAAAAAGGTAACATCCATGGTATGGTATAACTTTCTGTTTTAAGGACAATAATACTTGTATCCTTTCCTATTTACAGAGTATCCGAAGAATATGCATTTCAAGACTTTAGGGTCCAGTTTGCTTAAATTTGGTTTCTGGTCATCTACAAATGATGTACATTCAAAGATTTTTGGTGTAAGGTTCGTAAGGAGTTTGGGATTTAGGTATATAGACAATAGGGTTTGATGGGGGATTGAAATTAAGGGTTTTTTAAGACATTCTATTTATTAGGTAGGCTGAGGAGAGGACTGCTTCACCCCCAAAATGACTTGGTACATTAGTTGATAGCATGAATGATCTAGTAACATCCATGAGATGTCTATTCTTCCTATCTGCAATTCCATTATGCTGTGGTGAGTTCACACATGAAGTTTGGTACTTCCATGCTTGAGGAGGTAAACACCAAGCGAATTATGGAGGTACTCCTTCCCATTGTCAGTTCTGAGGACGTGAATGTTGGATTGAAACTGAGTTTAGATCATTTTATGGAAATTTTCAAAAATCTTCCCCATTATGATTTCTCTTTTATAAGTAAGATCCATGTATCCCTTGTGTGATAATCTATGAATGCTGCAAACCTCTTTGAACCGGCATTGTTAACCTGAGAAGGCCCCCATATGTCTAGGTGAATTAAAGAAAATGGGTATGATGGCTTATACGGTTGGATAGGATAATGAGATTTAGTATGCTTGGCCAACTCACATACTTCACATTTGAACATTAAATAAAGAGGGAAACAACTTCTCCAAGTAAGCAAAATTAGGGTGTCCTAGGCTACAGTGCCACAACATCACATCATCTTTGGAAGAACTCACATGGGCAATCTTGATGGGTCTTTTCTTGTGATTTTCTACTATAAGAAGGTAGAGCCCTGCACATTCCTTAGCATTGCCAATCTTCCTCCCCAAGTTCAGATCCTTGAATTCACACACATGTGGAAGAAATTTAGTAACACACTTTAAATCTCAGGTTAACTTTACCGACAGTAAGTTAGTCCAATTTAGGGAGTCCCTAATAGGGACATATAAAACAGTTTCAAGAGTGACGTCTCCAGAAATAATCACAAAACCTTTACGAGCTACTTCAGAAGTGGTTCCATATGCCATGCGAACAATAGAATTAGAATGGCAAGCGGTGTATTTTCTAAATACATTAATATCCCCTGTCATGTGATTTGAGGCTCCAAAGGAAAATCAACAATCCAAGAGCTTGTTTTTTGGTGGATGACATGAAAAATATTAGAAGGATTGCCTTTTTTAGCAAGCGTAGCAGTGGAAGAGTGTGTACTTGTATTTTGAAGAGTTTGTTGAAGCCTTTTTTGTAAAATCTCCATCTATTATTCTCTTTGCTGAATGGACTAGTTTCAGGTGCATTTCCTGGCCTGTTTTTATCGGTAGTTACTGCATGAGCACGATTGTCCTTGTAGTGTGGCTTCAAATCTGCTGGTTTTCCATGGAGTACCCAACCCGTCACCTTTGTGTTCCTGTTCTTGTTTTTTCTGCAGTGATTACACCAACCCTGGTTCTTCTTTAGAAGGAAAATGCAGATTAATCTGGCCCACTGTCTATAGTTCTGGCCATTAAATTTGTAGCCAGTGATTGGGAGGATTGAGTTTTCAGTCAGACTGGTGATGCTAGATTGCTAGGCATCCCAATCACCAATTTTTGTCACAGATCAGAATGTGAGACCATATGGAAATGTTTCACTGATATAAAACTGATACAATGAGGAGTTATAAATAGGAATAGGGGATTAATTCTATACAATAATCTAGGCCTAAATATCAGGGGAAAATTTGTCCTATAAATACTAATGTTAAATGTACAATTCAGATTGCATTAATGCTGATTGATTTCCATAGATCAAATCCCATGATCCTGATTTCTTTTCTTAATTATCAATAATTTCAAATCATTATCTACCAGTAATAACCAAAGGATCTTAGGTTTGAGTGTTACTGCATTTATTTCACTTATCTCAGTTAGCTTCTAAGAATCAAAATACTAGTTGATAGAAAGATCCCTGTGATAATTATCTGAATTCAGTCTTTTATAGAGAATAAGAACACAGATAAATGGGTGTGATTAAGGATGACTTGCTTAAATTCCATAATGTTGGGTCATCGATAAATGATAGGGTCTCTATATTAATCTCTTGATATTCTTCTAATGTAGATATTTAAATGGAAATCTTCTCAATGGACCAGTGCCTGAATGGATAACGAAAGCTGAGCACGTGTGAGTTCTCTTTCAAATGCTACTTATATGATTCCTTGGATTTAGCAATACACATCATTTGTGTGGTGAAAAAACTAGAAACATATCCTTTTGTTTCTTTTCTTGTTACCTTTATAAGTTGATTCATGTTTTTCCCCTTTTCTTCCATCGTTTCCCGTCTTTTCATTTGAGAAATGTTGCTTTAGTTATATAGTTTATGATTTTGTCCTTGGCATTAAGTCATGATCACCTAGTTGCACTAACGGTGCTGCAGTGTTTTTTGATCTCCAAAAGCATATAAATGATCCTTTAATATGAAATTATTTTTTTTAAGCATTAATCTTTTCAAAAATAGAACTTCACATTAATCCTTAGTTATTGTTCTCTGAACTCAAGTGCTAGGTCCACAATCATTTAGTTTCCCTGACAACAAAATTTCCCAATGTCTCTTCTCTCTGATGTGAAGTTATGAACTATATACCTTCCTGGAGCTGGGAGTGTGTGTTGTTTAACTTTTGTTTCCGGTCAGTGGTTTACTTAAAATCATATCTCTAATCTCAAGGATAAACTGAGCGATAAATCATCCTTAATATTTTTGAAGTCCCCAGATGTTTCTTCTGGTTGGTATATCATTAGATTCTGACTCAAATTTTATAACTTGTATGTAGAGATATTTCATATAACAACTTCAGCATCGCAAGCCAAGGGAATCAGACATGTCAAGAAGGAAATGTGTAAGAATCCTTGCAGTTGTATGCATTTTTGTTTGCAAATTTAAGGACCTGAGTCACAGTCTTCTCTTATATGTCACAGGAACTTGTTTGCTAACTCTATGACGAGCAATGACTCGTAAGTTTAGTATTTTTTTCATTTCCCTTATTATATGAGGAATTTTATATTGATCATGATGGGTTTATGCTAATGCATTCTCTCCCTTCCATCATTCTTTCAGACGAACGGATGCATGTTTGGGAAGCTATGTCTGTCCAAAAAGTAAGTTTCTTTGTGGAGAATTTTCTACTTACTGCTTTGACTTCTAACTTAAAGCTTTTATTTAAACTAGATTGTGTTCTGCGTATTGCGTGACTAAATTACATGTTTATTTTAATATTTTAATATAGTATAAGTGATACGGTAGGAAAAGAATATATAGAAACATGGGAAAAAATGTGATTGAATGTTTATATTTGTTTTATTAAAAAATATTAAAAAGTTAAGTTGATAATATTAAAATAATATCAAAATAAACAATATAGTATATTATTTTAATATATTAAAAATACAAATCTTATAATATTAAAATAAATAATATAATTCTCAATGGAAAAAAAAGTTGAGATATATGATGAGAATTCTTTTAGGTTTCAAATAAGAGAAAATAGATTAACATGTATATACTTACAGTACAATATATTTTTATATAGTCATTCAATCATAAATTATTATGTATAATAAATTTGTTGACATTTATAATAATTGTCTTACGCTGTTTGTGATTAGATGACAATATAAAATTATTTTACATTGTTAGTACATGACCATTAAACCCTTCAAATAATAGTTGGTGTTATTTTTATATTTTAATTACATGGGATATATAAAATCTCTTTTAGAAAAACCTTGTCAATAAAGGATGTGTTTATCTTTTTAAGCAACAGAATTGAATGTAAAAGATAAGAGAAAGATACAAATATTTTATACTGGTTCTCCTATTAAAAGATTGCATCAAGTCTTTGACTTATCAAGCTTTTCATTATAAGTGGACACCTCACTTACAGAAACCCCACAAACAACTAACTTAGGTTTATGTCAAGTAGTTTTTCAATTGTCTCTCTAAGCAATAGACCCTAGTATTCTTTCAGTTGTTTCTCCGAGCAACGTTCCTAAGAATTCTTTACTCAAAACCTCTTCAAGCTTTAACCTCTTTACAAGATAAATGTTTGTTTATAGGAGGGTGACTCTCAGCGTCTTACAAATGTATATAAACTAAGAAGTGAGTCTAGGGACTTTCTAAGAGAGGGCAAGATTACAAATATTTTTTTTATCACACACTAACTGACTTCTTGCTAAAACTCTAAGACTAGGGTATGTATAGAATTCTGATGAAGATAATCAACCATTGTAGGTACTTTGAGAATCTTTCTTCTAAAAATTCAAATATAAGTCTCTATATATGGTGGAGCATTTAATAAATGCATTAAATGCTTTTCACGAGCTAGTCATATTTTATATTATAAAGCTACGCTCTTATCTCTGTCTTTGACAAAAGTGGTCATGATGAAAGTGATTGTGCAACTCTAATTTTACTTTCTTCAAAAGATATGATAATGAGATATATTGATATGGTAGTAGAATCGGGATTCAAATCGTGAATCAGAAGGCCAATTTTTTGAATCTCAAATCTTATCGTAAATCGTAAATTGTATCGCTAATTTTGAAATGATGATTTAAGTCGTAAGATTCAAATCGAATCAATAATAAAACATAACATCTGTATATATAAAATAAAAGACATTCATAAGCACACATTCATGATTAAGAACTAAAAAACATAACTCTAGGAACATTTTAACATAAAGAAACATGAAAAATCAATATGTATATTAATAAATATTAAGCTTATATGACTTTTAAATTTTTTCACTCGGAATTGATGAAAAAAATAATAAAAAAGACAATAATGAATTGTTAAATCATGTAATTCGTATCGATGATACAAAATTAAATAGATTCATTCATTTATTGTAAGATACAAGGTTATTTAAGATTCATCTCATGATACAAATCGATAGATAGCCAAATTGTATTGAATTGTAAGATACGAATCAATAGTTAACCAAATTGTATCGAATTATAAGATACAAATCGTGAATCTTAAGATTCTGATAATTATGATGATTTCTGAACAACTTATATTACATAAAGTAATATTTTGCATTAGATAATATATATCATATAAATGGCTTCTTTAAATGAAACATGTTTTTAGAGATATGCATATGTTTTAGAATATTTTTGCATCTTACGAGGATTGACACAACTAACAATTTAGGATCAAATGCACCTATCATGCTTGAGTTAATTTTAAGGCATTTTTTTTTTTTATTAAAACATAATTATTTAATTAATTTGTTTGTTACATACTTCAAAACACTTGAGCGTCTAACACCCATCATTAGAAGGATACTATGACAACTATAATTTTTTTTTTTTTTATGCTAGCAAGTTTATTCAAAATTTGCATCAGTTCCTCTTAATACCACTTCCTGATTATTGAGATGAGTGAACGACAATTAAAATGTAAACCTTGTCAATGTCTCTTTGCATATAACTTGTATAAAGGTCGTGATAATTTCTTCTCACCTTATTCAAAGTGGAATTTACTTTAACAATAATGTAGATGGTAAAGAGAGGATTGGAGTGCATATCCAAACAGTATGATGATTTTGAATTCTTTAACTTTACCGTGTGTAAATTCATATTTTTAGAAATCAAATAATATTTGAAGGAAAAATTAAAAAATTAAATAGAAGGTAGGAAATAAATATAATGCTAAAGACAAACAACTAGTTCACTCTAAAAAATAATAACAAAGATTACAAATATTTGTTCTCACAGTATTTAAACAAAGTAGAATGTACTTTAACAATATTGCAACTTGTAAAGATAGGATTAAACTGCCTATCCCAAAAGTCATGATGATTGCATTAACAAAGAATTTGAAATTTTTGGTTCTCAATTCTCCTTTATCAAACAAAATTGGAAAACGTTGGAGTCATAAAAAACTGCTATCTATGTCAAAAACGAAACGAAATGCCAAAAATTAGATTTTACCATGGTAAAGCAATATCCCTTCCCTTCTCCGGTAAAATTAAAAAATAATTTAGAATTGATGGTCCACATGCCAAATCTATAATTAATAATAAAAAAAAACAGAGAACCGTTGAAAAATTGCCGTCTATGGTGGTAAAACTTATTGTTAGAACCAAGAAGAGTGAAAATTAGGCCTTATAAGGAAGAGTAAGGAGAAACTCATGAGTGAGGGGAAAAAATTAAGAAGAGTGAAAAAAGAGAAAGAAAAAAATTAATTAAGAGGATCAAATATGTGCCAAATTAAAAAAGAAAATTGCCATGAATTGAGGTAAAACTCACCTTTGTACCTTATTTGTCTCCTATTTCAAAGCTTTTATTGGCTTCTCACTTTGTAGGTCAATCTCGATGTGTGAAAAAAATTATGCTTGAAAAAATATTAATTAGTAAAACGAGTGACACGATGAGTGAAAATAGAGAAAAAATAATAATAACACCTGTAGTATGACGAGAATTAGACAGTAGGTGAAGGATTCCTCATGTTAATTCACACTAATTTTCTTCTCATTTGTCCTGCTTATGAAGCTGGTGCCGACCCTAGAGCATACTTAAATAATCTTATGTTTGCCATGGAATACAAAATTTCAGCAGCAAGATATCATCACTTTTCTTTGACTCACTAGACTCCCTTTCATCATCCTTTTCATTTTCCGATAGGAATGAAAAGGGGCAGTTAGACAGAGAGAGAATAGAAAAAAAAAAATTGAAAGAATATATTTTCTTTCTTTGCTTGACAATATTATAATCGATAACTTTTTTCTGCTTGTCCCAGCCTCATACTCTCTTTATATAAATTGTGGTGGAAGGATGACAACAGCCAATAGAAGCACATATGAGGATGATTTATATGGAGGAGGTCCAACTAGTTTTCTTCATAATGGAACAAGAAATTGGGCATTGATCACTACTGGCACCTTCATGGATAAAGAATTTGAACGAGACTACTATACTGCATCAAATAAGTCTTTGCTTTCCATGGACAATGCTGATCTGTACATGAATGCACGAGTTTCTCCCACTTCTCTGACTTATTATGCATTTTGCCTGGAAAATGGATACCACACAGTATCACTATATTTTGCGGAAATCATGTTCACTGATGATCAAACATATAACAGCCTAGGAAGGCGAGTATTTGACATCTACATTCAGGTCTATGTTTAACATTTTTTTACCTTTGTCATAGAGATTTTTTATTTAGAAAATGGAAGTGATCGCTTAGGTTCTATGGGAACACAGTTAAATTGTTTTCATACATAGAATATCTTACACAATTACATAATTTTTTTCACTCCATAGTCACTAGTTTAACTCCGTTTATACAAACAATTGCCACTTGCTACAATATTTAAAAGAATGAAAATTGAAATATTTAAGGTCATGAAGCATTAAGGTTTGAATTGAAATGTTGCAGAGAGAGCGGGTCGAGGAGGACTTCAATATTGTAGAAGCAGCAGGAGGAGCTGGTAAGGCAGTCACAAAATCATACAATGCTCATGTAACTAGTAATACCTTGGAGATTCGCTTGTATTGGGCTGGAAAAGGGACAACTAGTCTCCCATTTAGATCAGTATATGGTCCTCTTATATCAGCTATATCTGTTGAATATGGTAGGTTATTATCCTCTGTAAGTTTAGTCTCATGCTGTGTCATCTTGATATTATCATCTAATGTGTATGTCTCTTGTATAATAATCAAGTTAACTTTACACCTCTCCCGGAAAACGGAAGTAGCACATCTGTGGGCACATCTGCGGGTACATCTTTAGGCATATCTGCAGGAGGTTTGGCTGGAATTGTGGCTACAGGAGCAGTTGTTATCATCCTTGTATTTGGTATACTTTGGTGGCAAGGCTGTTTAGGAAAGAAAAGTTCTTTAGAGAAAGGTAATTACAAAGAAATTACTTCTGTTGTCATGATTATCAAACGTTTTGCTGAAACACATGGATTTTTCATATGAAAAAAGAAGAGACTATGCAAGTTGAGTAGCATTGTGTATGTGCCTTAATTAGCATATATATCCTGTTATTGGACCTTTGAGACTAGTAATTATCTTGCATAGTAGAAAGTTGCAGGCTTGCAGCATGTGGAACATAGTGTCAACGTCAAATTTTCTTAGTATATAAAAAGGTCTCTGATATTTCTTCTGCTTCATTTAACAGAGCTAAAGGGTATAGAACTGCGAACCGGTTTATTTACTTTAAGACAAATCAAAACTGCAACAAACAATTTTGATGTTGCCAATCAAATTGGACAAGGAGGATTTGGTCCTGTGTACAAGGTATTTTGCATAATATAATACATTTTCTTTATTGTCATACATTTATATAATTTTACATATTGCTTTTGGAAATTAGTTTTGAACATTCCAATTACTATTTTAGCATTCCTTAAAAATGCAGGGATGTCTATCAAATGGATCATTAATAGCAGTCAAGCAGCTTTCTTCTGAATCAAGACAAGGGAATCGTGAGTTTTTAAATGAGATAGGCATGATTTCTGCTTTGCAGCATCCTCATCTTGTTAAACTCTATGGATGTTGTGTTGAGGGAGATCAACTATTGCTGGTATATGAATATATGGAAAACAATAGCCTTGCTCGTGCTTTATTTGGTAATTCTTCCTATATGGTCAACTTTGGTTGTCATCTACGTGATATTGTTTTTTAACTTATGTACATAACTATATGGTACTGTTGTCTGATTTTTATCATTTTCACAAATAAAGGCCTCGAAAAACACCAAATAAAATTGAACTGGCCAACAAGATACAAGATCTGTGTTGGTATTGCTAGAGGTTTGGCATACCTCCATGAAGAATCAAGACTAAAGGTTGTTCATAGGGATATCAAGGCCACTAATGTGCTGCTTGATAAAGATCTCAACCCAAAGATATCTGACTTTGGTTTGGCCAAGCTTGATGAACAGGATAACACTCATATTAGCACCAGAATAGCTGGGACATTGTAAGTTGCTTTGTCTTTTGTGTAAATTTTATCAACAAATATTTTTTATGATTATGATTGGACTCAAAAGAAAAAAAAAGTACAAGGACTGTATACTGATGATTTACCTAATCAAATTCAAAATTTCAATTTATCCAACTTACTATGGATTGCAAATCTGATATAGGAATAAGTTGATTAAATGAGAAATTTGTCTCTAATACAGTCTAACATTTCATTGATCCTGTAGCTAGCTATTCTACTTAGTGGAATATGACTTAGTTATTTAGTTATTTTTGTTTTACTAAGGTTTATGTAGCTAACAAATTTTTTAACTTTTATTATATAGTGGATATATGGCTCCTGAATATGCCATGCACGGTTATCTAACCGATAAAGCAGATGTCTATAGCTTTGGAATTGTTGTATTGGAAATTATAAATGGAAGAAACAATACCATTCACCGACAAAATGAAGAATCATTCTCTATTCTTGAATGGGTAAGTGTTCTCAAGATGTGTTCCTGCTAATTATCTTTGAGAATATTGACTAACTATTGGTAAGATTTAATGTACCAATAATATTGTTTGATTTCTATCACTAAGACATAAGAGTAACATGCTTCAGCTAACCATGATTTGATATATAGAATATAAGTTTAGGCAACGCACTTTTTTTATGACACTCTTTCCTTTTGGTTGAAATTCATGCGTATGTGGGTCTTATTCCCAAATTATTATGATTCACGCAAATTTCAACCAATAGAAGAGAGTATGTTGGTTACCCTTCTTATATAGAAAATGCTATGTTTAACTGTTTCTTGATTTTTAAGTCCTTTTACTCTTCTAGCTTCTAGCTATACAAATTTATCCATTGTTTCAGAATGTAAAAATATTCAAGCTAGGAGCCAATAGATTAATGACTTCTTAATTATAAATCAGAAATTAAAAAAAAGGCTTCAATAATTGGTATTTTTTGAACTTTGAATTGACTTTGGAATCAAAGTGCCATTTATACTATTCTGTTTTCTAGGCACATCTGTTGAAAGAGAAAGGTGATTTAATAGAGCTAGTTGATAGAAGATTGGGTTCAGAGTTCAACAAAGAGGAGGTATTGGTGATGATCAAGGTGGCTCTCTTATGCACTAATGTGACTGCAACACTTAGGCCAACCATGTCATCAGTGGTAAGCATGCTAGAAGGAAGAACTGTTGTTGAGGATGTGGTTTCTGAGGCAAGTGAGGTATTGGATGAGAAGAAGTTGGAGAAAATTAGACAGTATTACCATGACCTGAGTATCTCAACGGAAGAGCTATAGACTGCTTCGTCTACTTCTGAAACAAATTTTTATCCTGTACACCTCCATGGATTCTTCTTGTTGAGAAAAGATACATTAGAAACTATGGCAGAAATTATAATAATTTGTATCAATTATTTTTGCCGTGAGTTGGTATGAAAAGTTCATTTCTTTCTTGTAAATCCATTTGTGACTCCAATGCGGTTTATTTTTTCTCTGACTGTAACACTTATCTTTAATTTGTGAATCACTTATATTCATCGGTAGTCACGCCTCTTCAGTAAATTACTTAATAGTAAATTCTTAAATTTCTTTTTTCTGGGGGTAGAAACTCTTCTGCGTTTGTTTCAGGAACGGTGGCATTGAGTTTTGATAGCATTCAAGTGGTTGGTACCATCTGTTATCCTAGCATGTGTGATGATGATAACAGGATTGGGTATGGAGACTACAAGTGGTGATAATAAAAACAAAATAGCAAAAAAGGAAACGATAATAAGGATAGGTTTGAGAGTTCCCAAGCCTAATGTTGTATATGGATAGAAAATTTTAAGAGTAATTAATTTTTGTATTAAATTTAAAATGTTTTATGGTGAAATATATTATTTGGTTATGCACAAAAATATGAAATATTTTGTTTAGACAAAGAATTTAGGAACAAATTGAGATTTTAGTATTTTGTGAAAGTATTTTAATTATTTGTAATTACAAAATTTTAAATTTTACAAAAAATTTAAAAATTTTATTTTTATTTTCTCTCACTTTCCTCTCAGAGTTGAAAAAAATGAGTGACTTAATATGTAGATGAAAGTGTGAAAATTGTTTTGACTCGATTCATATTTTCTTTAAGCGGTTGTTTTTTTAGGCTAGCCTTATGTTGGACTATCAAGTCAAATTATCCTTGATTAAAAATAAATAGAATTTTAAAAATAATCTAAACCCAAGAAAATAAAAATAAAATTAACGCCAATAAATAGACAACAACAAGCAACGCTAATGAATAGAGTAAGTACCATCACAGGTGCTAATGAATAGACAAAGTAGCAATTAGATTTTGCAAATTTGTCTGCGGTTTGATAGAGCAATGTATCATGAGTGTTATTTGTTACTCAATACTTGTTAGACTATTTATTAGGCTAACTTATTCCTTGTATTTACTACTTATTTATTAGGCTAACTTATTACTTGTATTTACTACTTATTTATTAGGCTAACTTATTACTTGTTACTTATTTTTCTATAAGGTTAGTTGATCGCTAATTTTCTATCAAGTTAGTTTAACATTCTAGCCTTAGCCTAATCAGGCACACAAACTAAACATGCCAGGTCAAAAATGCTTTAATATATTTAAATCATACTCTTTTAAAGATTTAACTTAACTTAATTAGCAAGTTATTTGAACTAAACGATTAGGTCAAGCCTATTTTACAAATATATTCTCACCTATATGTTTTTTTCTTCTTTTTCTCTTTCCTCTCATTTTCTTTTTTTTTCTCTTTTCTCCATTCGTCTCTCTTCCTTTCTCTTTCTTCTCTATTTCACTTTTTTTGTTCTTTTTTTTTTCTTTCATTTCTTTCTTCTCTATCTCTCGACTTTCTTTCTTCTCTTCTCTCCTTCTCTCTTCTTTCTCTTTCCATTTTCTTCCTTTTTTTCCTTCTCTCTTCTATATGTTTTTTATTTTTCTTCTTTTTCTTCTTTTTCACTCATTTTCCTTTTGTTTTTTTTTCTCTTTTCTCCATTCGTCTCTCTTCCTTCTCTATCTTCTCTACTTCACTTTTCTTTTTTGTTTTTTTTCTCTCCTTCTCCTCTCACTTAGAGTTGAAAAAATGGGTGGCCTAATTTGTAGCCAAAATGTGAAAATTGGTTTGACCCGATTCATATTTCCTTTAGGTGGTTGTTATTTTAGACTAGTCTTATGTTAGACTATCAAGCTAAATTATCCTTGATTAAAAATAAATAGAATTTTGAAAAAATCTAGATCCAAGAAAATAAAAAATAAAACCAATGCCAATCAGCAGACAACAACGAACAACGACAACGAGTAGAGTAAGTACCAACACAGATGCCAATGAATAACATAGTAGCAATTAAATTTTGCAAATTTGTCATTTTGAGTTTGATTAGTTTGAAAGAGCAATGTATCATGAATGTTATCAGTTACTCAATACTTGTTAGACTACTTATTTATTAGACTAATTACTTGTATTTACTACTTATTTATTAGGCTAACTTATTACTTGTTACTTATTTTTCTATAAGGTTAGTCGAATGCTAATTTTCTATCAAGTTAGTTCAACATCCTAGCCTTGACCTAACCAAGAACACAAGCTAAACATGTCAGGTCAAAAAGACTTAACTCTATTTAAATCATACTCTTTTAAAAATTTAACTTAGCCTAATTAGCAAGTTATTTGAACTAAACCATTAGGTTAAGCCTATTTTACAAATATATTCTCCCCTATATGTTTTTTCTTTTTCTTCTTTTTCTCTTTCCTCTCATTTTTCTTTTTTTTTTTTCTTTTCTCCATTCCTCTCTCTTCCTTCTCTATCTTCTCTATTTCACTTTCTTTGTTTTTTTCTTTCATTTCTTTCTTCTCCATCTCTCAACTTTCTTTCTTCTCTTTTCTTCTTCCCTCTACTTTTTCTTTCCCTTTTCTTCCTCTTTAATTTTTAAATATTTAAAAATTGGCTAATGTTTGTTTTTGATAAAGTTTAATATTAAAATTAAAATTTTAAATATATATTTAAAAATTAAAATTTTCATAGTGAAAATTAAATTATTCTATCCAAATTAAGAATTTAAAATTTAAAAAATTTGAATCAATTTATCTAAACAAAATATTTATAAAAAATTTAAATAAAAACAATTTAAACTTCAAGTATTTCAAATTTTATAAAATTTTAAAATACTTTATCTAAACACAAACCTTAACTAATTTTATCCTGCATCGTATGTTCCCCTGTGCCTTCTCTCCATGCAAACTCACCCATACCCTACACTACTATAAACTATATAGTTATAAGCTAGATTATTCTCTCTAGTAATTTTGATTAGCACTGGCCAAAAGTTGAAACTAATGAGAAAGAAACACACTAATAGGCACTTTAATTTCGTCAATAATAATATAGTCAAACACTAATTTATTTGTATCGGTAAAAAATAAACGATACTTAGTAGAGTAACTTAAACTGACACTTAAGTCTTTATTAGTATAAATGTTAATGTTTTTTTTTTTTTTTTGAAAATATCAACGACTTTTCCTTCTCTCATTACATCTTTTCCTTCATCTCACATATACCTTTGACATTTTATTTGAGGTTGAATCAACATTCTCCCTTTTAAGACATACCTTGTCCTCAAGGTGGAAACCAAACATTAATTCAAATAGCAAATAAGTACTCCCAAAAAATTTCAAAGTTAAACAAATCTTCATTTCCCACGTAATCAAAACTTCTATTTTCCCATCTAAGTTGTGCCTGACAATCGATAATTTATATGGTTGGACCTTCAGCACCCAACCTTCACCTAAAAATTGAGGTAGTGGTTGACTAAGGACTTCTACAACAATAACTTCATTAAGGAAGAAGACATGGATTCATCCTTGTTTCCTCAGGTAGTTGCAGCTTATATTATAAGCAATAGAGCCAATTTTCTCAACATTCTTATATGGTCCATAGTATCTAGGACTTAGTTTCTAATTCACCCTTAGACAAAGTTTTCAATTTTAAGAAACACCACATCTTCCACTTGGTATTCAACTTCTCTCTTATGCTTGTTAGCTTGTTGCCTCATTCTATTTTCCACTTGGTATTCAACTTCTCTCTTATGCTTGTTAGCTTGTTGCCTCATTCTATTTTGAGCCTTAACCAATTGTGTCTTCAATTCTTCTTGCATGTTTCCTTTTTCTGTCAATTTGCTTACTTATTCTATAGATGACTAACGTATAACTCCTTTAAATAGTGTGGGCGATCCCTCCCATATAGTGCCTTAAAAGGAGTTGTTTTAGTTGTTAATTGGTAGTTGGTATTGTACTAGAAATATGCCCAACTTAGTCATTTCTACCATTACTTTGGTTTTGTTGTCGTCAAACACTTCAAATATGCTTCTAAAAATTTGTTAACCATCTTGATGTTCCTATTTGTTTATGATGGTACAAGTTATATTTAAATTTGTTGCCTACCAATTTAATGGAAATGATACAAAATGTAAACTCTCAACTATTCTTTTGAATGTAATTTTTTGTTTCTTTTCCTTTACTACTTAAATTATCTTATTACTTTAATATTTTTGTGATGAATTGACCACCCCTTAGTGTTTAATTAACTAATTAGTGGCAAATGTATCTTAGTTGGTAGAATTATACGATAATTGGGTTTAAAGAAACTCCATAACCAACTTCTTTTTCTATACTTCTTATTCAATTAGTAATAATAGTAATAATCAACTTCTATTGATGCAATTTGATAAACACTTAAGGACAAAATCTTGATTGTCTTGATTGTGAAGATTTGATTATGGTCAAGATAATTGCTTTGTCTTTTGAAGACTACACTTTGATTTGGTAGAATGAGATTGTCCTTCAAATAAGAGGCATGAGAAGAGGTCCCATTAAGTCATGAGATGAACTAAAAAGAGAAAAGAGAGAGATATTTGTACCATGTTTATATAAAAGAGATTTGTACCATGTTTATACAAAAAAGATTTGTACCATGTTTATACAAAAGATATTTGTTTGTAAAGTTGCAGAGAATGTTTAAAGGTACCAAAAGTGTAGAAGAATATTTTATAGAGATGGAATTAAAATTGATAAGAGCACAACTTGTTGAATCACAAGAAGCCATAATGGTTAGATTTTTAAATGGTTTGAATAGAGACATTCAATACATTGTTGAATTGTGTGAGTATACATTGTGCACCAAGCCTCAAGAGTTGAACTCCAACTTAAGAGGCATGGAAAAAGAACTTACCCTATTGTGAGACCCTAAATCTATGCGGGATTTGATCCTTGGCACGTCTCCACTGACCCATGATTAGGAGTAGTGGAGTCGGTCACTCACAACATTCGAGAGTCAACTACTAGATACTGGGAGAGTGGAGCCAAGATCGTGGGAATGTAGAGGCACAGGGGAGCCAGCCTTGGGGCCTATAAAAGGCCCCAAAAACAAAGTACAAAGGGTCAAAAATTGAAGAGAGAAAGGAGAGGCTAGTGAGAAAAATTGTGCGAGAGAGAACTAGCAAGTGAGAAAGAGAGAAAGCGTGGGCAAGCGGGAGAGAAGAGAAAACTAACGATCGCTCGAAGGAGACCAGGCAGGAACCCTAGGGTCAGATCGAAGGAGAAGTGAAAGTACTAGGTGAAAGGAAGAAGGGGCTTGACTCCTTTGAATACCAGGTTAGTAACATAAGTGCATAAATATTCCCTCAGGTTAAAGCCTTCCCCTTTAAGTAAAATCGAAACCAAATTCCCCTCCTTCTCCCTTGTTGCTAGGGTCGAATCCACCTCGGTCAACTGGTCGAGAAGAGATGGCCTTGCCATTGAGAAAATCACCCAAACAACCTTTTGCTAGTCGAATCCGTCTCGACACACTTGCTGGGACGAGACAGTCTCACCCCACAGAAGCCCTTCACAGTAAGGTTGAGTCTATCTCGGCCCCACGTGACGAGTCATCCTCTCAATCCTATCCTTCCCAATGTCGAGTACGTCTCAGTCTAGGCTGATACGAGTTGACTTTACCTTCCCCTAAACCCCACACCAGCCAGAACTACGTGGACTTTGATTCCTTTAAAGCCGAGGTACGTAGGTACACGAGGCATACTCCTATCAAGTCATGAAACCCAAAAAATATAATGAGGACGTAACCTTTATTCTTGCCACTCTACAAACCATATGACCCCAAACCTGAGCATCATTCTCATTCCTTTGTAGCTGACCAAGGGTAACTATCAAGTGATAGGCGTGTTGGGACATCCCGTGTCTCCAATCCGTAATCAACTCCCGAATCCATACATCTGATTATAGGACCAGCCTTCTCCATCAGGTTTCTTGGCATTTCTTAAACCAAAACGCTAGTGACGACTCCTAGTGGTCGAGTTGATGTTGGCCATGGATTTTTCGAGATGGTTTCGACTCGGCCCATTTTGGACTACTACGCCTAGCATCACAATTTAACTTATGACACCTATCACAAGTTCTAATTGGAAGGGTGAGAAAAGGAGAGAAGAAAAATTCTTAAAGAAGAACAAAAGTCTCAAGAAAGGGGAGTGCACCTTTCAAAGGCCACAAAGAAGAAGTAAGTAAGGTAAATATTCCTAACTCTAATACTCCTAAATCAAGTAACATAAAGTATTTCAAGTGTTTAGGGAAGGGACATATTGTGTCACAATGCCCAAATAAAAAGAACAATGATCTTTAGAGAAAATGGAGACATTGAAAGTGATTACTCCTAGGAGGAAACTTCAACTTCAGGGAGTATAGAGTCTTTAGTCTTCTATGGTTATCATCATTCAAGAAGGATTAAAGAAAAGAGAATGAAAGAATGTGATGTAGAAAAGAAACTAAATTTATTTCTCAAATTCGTGTCTTTCTCAATTACTTGACTCCTTATTTATAGAGAAACATGTAATTTTTGAGAATAAGAACAAACCCTAAACAAATCACTCAGAAAAGATAAGATCTTCATCTAAAGGAAATAAATCCTAAAAATATATCTATCACAATAAAATCTACCCAAATCCTAATAAGTTTTAAACATCTCAAAATATCTTTATTTATTTTGAGTATTAATTTCCTTTAAGATATAGCTGAGTTGTTGAACAAAATTTCATCATCTACTATTCTTTTATTTATTTGACTCTTTAGATTGTAGAATTGGTTCTTTGTGTTTCTATAAAAGTTATAGATAAATTTGTCATTGAAATTTATGCACTAGTTTTAATGTGACCTCTAAAATTGTAGATATGTTCGAAATATTGTACATATGTTAAGTTGTTTTAATGTGACCTCTAAAATTGTAGATATGTTCGAAATATTGTACATATGTTAAGTTGTAAGGACAAAGCAATGTCATCCACTTCAAGTCCAAATTTGTCAAAGTTAATGTTTGAATCAAGTCATGATTCCTTCATAAGAGATGTAAGTTTGTCTTTCACCCTTTTTATAAACATCAAAATCTCCTCAATAATATTCTTGTATCTTAATATATTACTCAAACAAGGACTTGAGGTCAAAACATATCAAAAATAAAAAATAAAGATTTTCATTAAAACCCAATTTTAAAAAGATGACTATATATATTATTTTTAGTAATATTTTATTATAAAAATATTTAATAACATTTCTTTATATGTTTAATAATATTTAATAAATATAAAAAATTAATAATATTTTATGACATATTTCAAATACAATATTTATTAAAATATTATTAAAACTAACTAGTAATATTTTTTTATATATTTTTAAAATATTACCAAAATTCATATACGTATTAAACAGCTAAAACTTAGAATTGATGAGAAACAATTCAGTGTTAGAAATTTATAATTTCTTTTAATTATGTGGGCTTTATATTTTGAATATAATTATATCAGTTATTTATTTAAAGTAATTATAATATTAAGTGATCCAATTAAGTGATCCAATTAAGTAATCAAAAAGACTTCCTGATAAGACTTGATATGAGCTTAATGAGTGGATACCAAGTTGGCCCGTTAGGGGATAATGGGAACCCTATATGTAGGCTAACACATCAAGGAAAGTTATGATCCCCAATACACCAAACCAAATACATTCTCTGTTCTTCCCATCAGAAAAGAGAAGCGAAGGTCCCTAGAAGGAATTAAGGTGGTTTGAGTGAGGAAGACCGCAAACCAACGATTCTCAATCAGATTGATGACATTGAAGATCCCGTTATAGTCTCCAACAAATGGATCCAGGTATTTAATTATTTATACATCCTTGTTTATGACTTTGATGATCTGGTGCAACGGTAATAGATTATAAGGAACCTAAGAGTTGAAAACCTCCAACAAAATAAGAAATAAGGAACCATAAAGATAGATTTTTTTTTTCTAACATTCAGTGGCAGGATAATATATAAATAGCTATATGACATGAAACGAGTGATGGAGAACCATGTTTAAGATATACATTTAAATAAAAATCACGTCAAAACTATGTAAATAAATGAAAGCTATAAATACTTGTGTTGGCACACTATTCACACTGAGAAATTAAGGATGCATGAAAGCAGAAAATGACTTGTTTGGCGCCAAATGAAAAAGGAGCCAAAGCTCACAAACGGAGATATAGAAAAAGATTGAAAAGGGGTGCTGAAAAATACATATTGAAGATAATATAATTAAAGAGGATATGTTCTCGTTGCCCGTTTCTATAATTTTATTAATATAATGGAATGGAGACAATAATGCGTTACCGTACGTATTATTTTATTTTAAGACATTCATTAATTAAGTATATGAGGAGATGACCCTTACTGTATATTCAAGAATCAAAGAACAATGTTGCGAGCTTTAATTTTTTAGAATGAATTAACAATATCCAATTACATATCCTATTGAGAATTAATTGGGAACAAAATTTTAAACAAACTAATAATTTTCCCAATTAACTGAGTGAGTCTTGTCGCGAGAATTAGAAAAAAGAAAAAAAAGAAAAAAGAAAAAAGCATTTAGATATATGCTGAGTGTGTGCCTCTCCAATGGCCCATGAGAGTTGTGTAAGTGGCGAAGAGAAGAGAGGAAAAAAAAATCCGAGTGAAAAATGAGAAATTCAGGGATACTTTGTTGAATTATAAAGAGTGGTGCTATTATAAATATAATGCAGGCACTATATATATATATATATATATATATATATATATATATATATATATATATATATATATATATATATATATATATATATATATATATATATATATATATATATATATATATATTATTTTTTAATAATATTTATATATTGTAAAAATATTAGTAATATTTTAATTTTAATAAAAAATTATATATTTAATAATATTTAATAAATATAAATTTTCATACATAATTTAGATCCAATATTTATTAAAATATTATCAGAATGAATAGATAATATTTTTTTATAGTTTCATACCATTTTAAAATGTTTAAAAATAAAAACCACATTGTTAATTATAAAGACCACAGAGAGATTCAGTGAAAAACGTAGCGAAAAGTAAAAGCGGCGTTATAAAGACGATGCATGATGAAGACGATGCATGCATTATAAAAGACGATCCATGCACAACCAACCACGTTGTCTAGGAATGAAGTAGACATTGCAAAAGGAGTTGCTGTCCCTTGCCCAAAAAAGAGATCATGTTATTATCTTTCATTTGTTTTTTTTTATTGTTCTGTCGTATGTGCTTTCTTGGGTGATTTTTTTTTAACATAATTTATCATCTTAACATTTGTAAATTTTCTAAAAAAAAAAAGTTTAATTATTTTTTATTTTAACATTTTTTATAAGAACAGTATAACACTACTAGAAAATTTAAAATTTATTACAAAATAATTTTGTAACTAATTTTAAAATCAATAGTTATTTTGTAGCTAATTTCTAATAAAAAAAATTAGTTACAAAATTATTATAATATTGGTGATAGCATGAAATAAGTAGCAAATTAGTTAAAAAAATAATCCTAGCTAATTTTGTAGTAAATTTTTAAAATTTGTAATTATTTTCTAGCTAATTTGTTGTAATAAGAAATATAAATAATTATAATTTAAATTTAGCTAAAAAAATAATATTATATTTAATTAATAGTTAATTAGGTAGGATTTAGCTACTAATTTAAATGGTAGCTAAAATTAGTAGTAAAATAAAAAAAAATTATTGTGTAAGTAAATAAAATAAATAAAAAGAAGTATTTTGAATTTTTTGAAATAAAAAAAGAAAACATCAATCTAATAAAATAAATAAATAAGGAATATTTTAGGAAATTTTGAGTTTTCACACTACACATATCATAGTTTGCTTGGAATCTTTGTTGTTGCTAGTAGTGAAATCTAAATACTTTGAATTGAAATACTTTATGATTATTTCGTATCTCAATGAGTGTTAGACTAAACATTAAAAAAAATTACTCACTTTTAGAAAATAATTTAGCTAAGTGGTTAACGAATTGGTAAAGAATCACTTCTATTATAAAATTAAAATAAGAATAAAATAAAAAATGGAGAGTTGAGTAGGAAATGAAATTAAAAAAAAATAATTAAAAATACATAAAACAGCAAAAATATTTAAATTGAATTATGAGAAAAAATTTAGACCAAGGTACAATCTCAACTTTAGTTCTTATGATTGATCATTCATTCAAAGATGTGTCTTTTTTTTTTATACATTAGTTATTGTTATTGATAAACTGTAAATCAATATCTCTTTAGCTTTTTTATAATTAAGATAAAGTTATTGATTACTTTAATTTATTTACCAATAGACAACTATAAACAAGCTTTTAAGATTTAACTTATCAATAACATTAAGTTCTAGAGATATCTAATTCTACCAATAAGCTAGATTATATGTTTACACAATAAAAATCATTGTTTAACCTTAATTATTAGAACTAATAAACAAGTACACCTCTATAAGTCTAATTGGTTTTTTACATACTTTCATTATAAATTGAAACAATTGGCCACTTGCACAATTAATAAAACAAGTGTTTGGTACGAAGAAATAATTGGCCACTTGCACAATTAATAAAAGAAGTGTTTGGTACGAAGAAAAGTAAAAATATAAATACCTAAAAGAAAAACATTTAGATCTCATGATTCTTAAAAAAATATCATAGCTTTAATTATCATTAAACTAGAATAAAAGCTTAGCTTTTTGTAAAATTAGAAGAGTACAAGAATAAAGAGAAGAAAGAGAAAAGTCCAACCATAAGAGTTTAGAATGAGAAAAGTCTCCTAAGAGTTTTTAAACCCTTGTTAAAGTGAGTTTAAAATATAATAAAAATAAAAATAAAAGTATTAAAGAAGGCCCAAAATACAAAATAAACTTAAAATGTTCCTAAAACAATCTTGCAAATCCTTTTATTTTGATTTAATTTTTTGCATAACAAAGCCGCCTTCGAAGAATGGCTAATAAAATAGTTACAAGTAATGCCTCTTAGCATGATATAGAAAAAGGCTCAGTAGCTGTATTATATTCCTGCATATAGTGTGGTTTATATATATGGACTATGATTCTAAAGTTGTATCCTTCCTTTCCTTTCCCCACCCTCCCATAAATCACATTTGAATATTGCAATCGGCATGTGCTGTAATAGGTTCATTCCTCGTAAATTCTTTTTTGTTTCAATTCCAGAAGATAAAGGAATTTATTAACAACAACTATAGTGAAAGAAGTTTCATGGGAACAACACACCATGCCATACAAGATAAGAAAACAAGGAAAGTGAAAATACTTTTAAGAAAGAGACGAGAATAAGAGGGACCCTCACATTAAAGGCTGGCTGCCAAAGAAAAATCAAAACAAGGAAAAATCATAGGAAAGAAACCCAAAATGACCCAGTCGAAGCTCAATTATTTATAGTTCATGGCAAATTAGGTTCCAATTATTGAAGGTAAGAAAATATTATATAATATATAGAATTTAAAAAAATAATTCAACTGTGTATAAGATCAGAACAATATATGATCTAGTCTTTGATTCTCCTATGTAAGGCCTATCTCCTCGTATACTTCAGTATACGTACACTATAAAGCATTATTATTTCTTCACTACATTATATAAAATCATAGAAACGGGCAACGACTTGGAGTGGACTTTGTCTTAATCAGAAAATATCCTCTTTATCTTCAATATTATATATTTGAAGAAGATTAGATTCACGTACCGACATTATTTTTCTGATACTTTTTATTATTAATTAAAAGTTATAAATTTTGACAAAATTTACTTTCATTTGACGAATTTTTTTTACTTGAAATTCTATTAAAATTTATAATTTTTAATAATTTTTATTATTTTAGGGTTTCCCCACCACTTTAATTTCACGTAGGTCATATATATAGCTACTTATATCTGCTCCTCCACCCACTCAATTTAATCGTTTCTTATCTATTCTAAGTTTTTATTATATTCTTTTGAAGTCATCAAATCAGCAAGAGCAAGCATGAGGATATGTTACTGTCGTTTCTTCTTCCTCTTGCTCCTTGCTGCTTTCTGCTTTGCCCCCTTAGCTTCTGGAGCCACTCTGTCCACAGATGAAGGTATGTAATAATAGCTTGCACTATATATAGTCAGTAAAACCACTCTCACAATGAATCTTTTAGTTTTTGTTTTTTTATAAATAGCAAGTTTATCCTTCAAATCAAAATGAATAGTCCAAGATTAAATTTATTATATACACCGATCTTGATTATCTAATTTAGAATACAAAACTTGATTACAGTTGTATTCTCCCATTAAAATCAAAGTTAATTTTATTTTTGATAATTTATTAATAAATTTTTAAATAAAAATAATACAAATTAATGAAATAAAACTTCAATTTTAATAAGAAAAATAAAAAATCTAATTAACTATAACTATGTTCAATTCTCACAAGATTACTCCTTTTACTTTTGATGCTACATGCTTTTTAATAGAGAAATGGTTTGGTATAAGGTGAGAGATAATGATTTTATAGATAATTAAAGAGGTATGTTATTTATATAACAGTTTGTGTAGAACATTATTATTTTTTTACCATTTTATTAATTATATTTTATGTTTTTTTATCGTACATATTATTTTCCAAGCTTCTGTAAAAATAACATTTTATTAAATGACTTGTTTTTGTTATTACAGTGCAAGCTCTGAAAGATATAGGTAAGACTCTCGGGAAGAACTGGAATTTCAGTGTAGATCCGTGCAGTGGAGAAGGTGATTGGATAACGACAACACTGCCAGACCGTGAGAATAATGTTACATGCAATTGCACCTTTGTCAATAACACCGTGTGTCATGTCACCAACATGTAAATATCTCAATCCTTCTCTATGTTCTCCATAGGAACAGTTAACTCTCTGATAGGGTAATTAAAATCAAGAAATTTAGTTGGGTAATTACTAATTGGTATTCATTAGATTCATTCTGAAAAAAATAATAAAATAAAATACACTTTTTCAGCTCAGGTTTCAATGCTTCATTTTTTTTAAGGAGTTGGAAAAAAAAACTCATTTATATTATTTGGTTGATAAACTCATTTATATTTAATTAAACAACTAAAGGAATCATTAAAAAAATTAGATGCAGATGCAGTTTCCATATGTATTTTCGATCATTTACGGAATAAAATATATTGTATTAAATATCAATATAGATTATTGACATAAAATTTTAATTTTAATTGAAAAAATATTAAAAATACTTAATAAAATTTTATCATAAAAAATCATCACGGAACTGTGAATTATTATATGCTTAGTTTTACTTTTATTTTTTAAACAATAATGATTTGTTTCGATATTTTTTGAAAAATTAAAAACTATTTTTTATTTACATGTACTAAGAAGTACTACAACGTAAACATAATGGAAGTTAACGTATACTGGTTGAGTCAAATTTCAGCTGATATATCATTTATACCGTAATACAATGTACTATTTCATGAAAAAAGTAAAGTCCAATCTATTTTTGACTTTCGAGCACCCACCATATTTATGATGTTTGTCGTATTTTCGCAACTTGTTCGTCAGCTGTTGATTTGTCTGCTTTCTATTATTTCTCATTCTTACCATTGAACGCCAAAGCAAAATCCTTAACGTCAGTTTAATATTTTTAATATATATAGAGAGGGGAGGGACGGGTAAAATCTTATAGGAAAACGTGACTATAAATAATAATAACTTTTAAAAATAATAGATGACTAATATTAAAATTTAATTATAAATATTTTTATAAAATTAATAATAATATTATTGTCACCATTTTTATTATTTTCGTCACCTTATTATTATTATTGCTTTTTACAATCATTATATGATAGCGATGACGGTGATAGGAAACAATGATGATGAGATGATGATGACAATAGTAATATTAACAACGATAATGACAATAATAATATCCATAATAATAATAGTGATAAGAAAGTGACAATATGACGATGATAGTGATGGTATAATAACGATAGTGATAATAGTTGTGATGATGATAGTGACATTAACGATAGTGGAGGCAATAATAATGGTGACAATAATACCTTTTAAGTGGTGATGACAGTGTGGTAGTGACAGTGTGGTAGTGACAATGATCAAGAGGATGGTGATGATGATAGTAGTAGAGGTGAGGTGACACATATTAATGATGATGTTTATAATTAGATTTTAATTTTAATATTTTGTTTAATCTTAATCTAATGACTATTATTATTTATTCTCATATTCTCGTATAAGTGACTGTTCTGATTAGGATCATCTCACACACACATTAAAAACAATTAGTTAATACACACATTAAAAACAATTAATTAATATAAATTTCTCAATTTTCTTTTTTATATTATTTTCTTTGTATTTCCTTTTAATATCACTTTTTTTTTTCTTCTTTTCTTTTATATGCTCTATTTCTTTCACCTCATTCACTTCATCTCCAAGTGTATCATAATAGATGCTCTTAAAAATTTTGGTTAAATAGTCACTTTAGTCCTTAAATGTGTATAACATTTTTTTGTTTAGTCCCTAAATAGAACAAAATTAAAATAATCCTTGAAAGTAGCTTTTGTCAATCACGTTAGTCCTTGAGTGTATGTTTGTTTTCTAATGTAGTTAATAGGGTTAATGTGGCACATTAAGTGTCAAGTGATTTCCTAATTATCTTGTCACCAAGCATCAACATCACATGATCAAAATGAAGTCTTCAAACCAACATGACTAAAATGAAGTCTTCAAACCAACATTGGTTGACAAAAGTCATAGCTACTTGTATTTCTTAACCAAAATGTCAAGGATTTGAATCTTGATCTTGGGTATAGGAAAAATTATGTTGGGAGGAGAATATTCACCATCTCATAAACTCAAGGTTCTTGACAAAGATTAGTTACTATTTTTAGTGATAGATACTCCGCACCTATCCCATGGATAGAAAAAAAAATGAAGTTTTCGGTGACTAAAATGAAATATTTAAGTTTTTTTTCTTTTCTTTTTATTTTTCTCTTCCATTCTTCATTTCACTTTTTTCTCCATTTTTTATTTGTCTTTTTTCCCTTTTCCATTCTCCCCCTCTTCTCCTTCTCTCTGGCTCTCTTCTATCTTTTTCTTCCATTATTTTCTTATCCTTTCTCTTTTCTATTCCTCCTTTGTCTTCTCTCCATTTTTATTCTTCATTTCTCTCTCTCTTTATCTCACATACACACACACATTTTTCTCTATCTCTCATTTCTTCTTTTCTCTCCTCTCCTATCTCTCATCTTTCTTTTTCTCTCCCCTATCCCTATTCTCCTCTTCTCTCTCAATTCATATGATAAAAATTGAACTACCTCGTCCAAACTTAAAATTTGAAATAAGAAAGATCGTAGTGCCTTCATACTATAATTTTGTGAGAAGATCCTAGTGCCTATCATGCAAGTGTGTTAGTGTTAAGAATGTGTTTATGTGATATATTGTGAGTGAATGTAAATTTAGAAGAAGAAGAGAGAGGAAAGGGAGAGGATGGGGAGAGAAGATGGAAGAATACCGATTGTATGTTTTAAAAATATACCTAAACTAATATTTTATTATGTGTATAGTATAAGATAAATATTTATTTTTATATAATTAAAATTATAGTAAATAAATAATTTTAATTATAAATTATATTTTAGATTTATAATTAACAATTGAAATTATGATATAATTTTTTTAATTATTAATTTTTTTAAAGTATTAAAATTTAATTTAAAGATAAAAATTACAGAAAGTGGATGTAAAGAGATTCCCAATTAAAAAAATCAAGTATATATATATATATATATATATATATATATATATATATATATATATAATATACAGTTGTTTAGTATGGTTGCATGAGAATTCTTTTAACTAATTATAGTACTATGTGAAATATGCTTAAAAAAATATTGAAAATATCTAATTGAGAGAAAAAAAATCCTCATTTACTAAATTATATATTATAATTTATAATATAATATTCAATCGCATAATCCAACGGATGATAAAATGGTAATAAATAGTACTGAACCATTTTTTTTATATAAGGAAATTCCCTAGACTTTAGGAGCAGAGTATGGAAGTACAAGCACATGAAATGGGCCATTGTGAGAGATTAAATTTCTACAGTTAGTTTTATAGATTTTGGTTAGTAAAATGAAGTTGAGATAGACAATATAATTAACTAAAAGAAAAAAATATTTAATATATAAATGATACATATGTACAACAAAGTTTGTAAACTCTATTATATAATATATTTAAGTTTAATTATATATTTTTTCTCTCAACTAGATAAAATTCGATTTTCGCCTCTATTTTTTTTTCGAGAATCAAAATACTTGGGAGATAAATAATTCACGCAAAAAAATAAAATAAAATAAGAGGATCAAATTAAATTGAATTTTAACGGTAATAAAAAACTAAAAATACAGTTAATTCTAATATCTATTTAACTTGCTCTTTGCGTAAGTTTAGTAATTTTGTTCACCTTTTGTAACATGCAAATACATCTTACCAATTTCAATTACATTAGTGCAGAACAATTTTATTACTGAAAAATGTTAGTGAAACAATTTCACGAACATTGCCTAATGAATAACTAGCTCTTATAAAAATCAACACTCAAAAAAATAAAATAAAATGTAGTCTTGTAATAACAAATTTATACAATAATAAAACTTATATAATATATGATATTGCTTAGGCAAGTTGGTAGTGTGTATCCTATCCAGGGAAGAAGTTCAGTAGAAGAGATATACACAAATTTTTTAAGAATTTTTATTTAGATGTAAAATATAACTGTACAGATTTATTGTATAATTAAAGTTTTATTTTAGATTTTCTGGCTATTTTTTCTTGTACTAACTTCTCTGAGTCCAAAGAACATGGGCTGAAGTTGAAAAAATAACAGATCTGTACTCGCTAATTTTTATTTTTTTTAAGAAAAAAATGATGTAATTTTCATCAGTCATGTCATGAATTGTTAAATTAAAGAAATGTTAAAATTTTCGTTACAGCATTTTCACGATACACTGTTTGATGACATTTCACATAAGATTAAAATTAAATTCTTTATCTTGCTTACTATTTTTATTTTATAACATTTTCTTAATAATTTTCGTGGTTAAATATACGTGTAGACTTTTGAAAAAACAAAATCTCTCGGGTACTCTCCCGCCACATTTGACCAGGTTGCCTTACCTTCAAGAAATGTATGTAATTCTCAAACTTTGCTCGCATTCAATATCAAATAATGCATTTCTTATTTTCTTCAATTTGCCTATATATATATATATATATATATATATATATTCATAACAACACACTCTTTTTGTTGCAGTGATCTTACTCGCAACTATCTGAACGGTACAATTCCTAAAGAATGGGGATCAATGACACAACTTGTCAACATGTATGATTTCTCTGTCCTTTTTGTTTAGAGTCTTAAATCATCAGTTTATATAATATAAGATCCTAACACACACTTGTGTTCTGTTTGGTGTGTTATTCTCTAATTAAAATTAGACTTTTATTTTCATAATCTGTGCAATAAAAATTAACATTTAAATTAATATTAATTATCAAATAAAACTCTAATTTTGATTAAAAATAATATAAAAAAATGTCTAATATTTTTAAGACTTTATAATTGTTATCTATATTCTATAGTAACTCCATGGAACAAGAAGCTAATGACATGTTTCTTAATTATGACAGCTCCCTCCTTGGAAATCGATTAACGGGTCCAATACCAATAGAGATAGCAAGCATATCCACTCTTCAAAGTTTGTGAGTTTCTCTTTATCAACACCTTAGCAAAGAAATTTTTTCCATTTCAGACGTATGAAATTATGTAATCATGGTTTTACATTAAGGTTTCAGTAAGTATGAGTTGTGGTTGGGTTGTGATTATGTGGAAAATTGTGGGCAATGCTGTCTTAGTTGCTGTCGCATTTATAGTGTTGTCAATTGAGATCAGCAATATTGCATGAGAATGTGGTGGATACATTCATAATTACGGTTGCGATGCAATTGTTTAGACTTTAAAACCGTAATATTAGGGAATTAATTGCGTTTGTGGACTATAATTAAAAACCTATATTAAATTTGAAGAGTCCTGTAATGGAACTTAACTTTGACTTGAAATGGACAGGGTCTTGGAGGGCAATCAACTGTCTCAAAATCTCCCTTCTCAGCTTGGGAATCTAAAACAAATTCAAAGACTGTGAGCTCCTTATTTTATTTACCATTTACACCTCCCTATGTTACCGTGCTTTGTTAATTTGATTTAGGGTGGAATATCACTTTAATTGCTGTCATTTTTTGGTTTTTTTGACTGCGATTCCTTTAGAAATTGCCTTAATTGTAGTTTTGGGAGAGTGTTTAGTCCAACATTATGGTTGAACTAATACTTTTACTGTTGCAACGAATCTTATTTTACAAATATTTTGTAAGTTGAAATAAGAGGAAATTCAAATTATAATATAGTATTAACTTATTTTACAAATTTGTTTCGTGGGATTAAGTTAATTTTTAATATCAAAATTTAAGAATTTCTTTGATATTTTCTTTCCAAAGGCCAATATTTGAAATCTAGTTTGATTTCCATGACTTAGATTCATAATTTATTTGTTTATTTTTATGAATTATACACAGGATCCTTACAGCTAACAATTTTACTGGAGAACTACCAGTAACATTGGCCAAGCTCACTACATTGCAGGATTTGTAAGCTTCATAGTTTTATTATACCATTGATGACGACTAATTTAAAGAACATTGTTTTTTGAACTAAAAGTAACTCTTACTCGTTTCATACCTTCTCACTATGCAGTCGAATTGGGGGCAATCAGTTCTCTGGGAAAATACCTGATTTTATAGGAAACTTGACAAGTCTCCAGAGACTGTATGAACTCTTCCTTTTATTTGTTTTTATTGGTATACTTTAATTGCTTTCTATTGTTTGAATTATGCTGTCTTATTTCTTGAAGTCACCAATCATTGATTATTATACTTTGACAGAGCGATTCAGGGGAGCGGATTAAGTGGGCCAATTCCTTCTAGAATTTCACTTCTCAAAAATTTGACCGATTTGTATGTATGAATATGACATTCTATGTAGTAAGCAAGGTTTCAAAATCAACTTTCATTTCATAGCAATGATTCAAATGTGATATGCAGGAGAATTAGTGATCTCAATGGATCTGAACATTCACCTTTTCCGCAACTTACCAACACGTCGATGAAATATCTGTGAGTTTATTGCTTTGACTCTTTTCTGAAATAAAAATTCAGAGAAGTCAAGCAAGAGGTACTAATAACATATTGCTATCTATTTTCTTGTTTTGCAGGATTCTGAGGAATTGCAACATCAATGGAACTCTACCTGCATATCTTCAGACAATGAAAAAATTAAAAAACTTGTAAGTGCACACTTATCCATTTTGTTTGATTGCAACTCATGATTAAATTTTCTTTTACATTGTATAGATGATTTTGTAACTTTTAAAGGCTGGTTTAATAACAAGGATAAGATAGAATACAATATGAGATCATAATAGGATACAATAAGAATAAAATAATAAATTTTAATTTTTTTTTATGTTTGTTGCACATTAAATAATAAAATAAATAATGATATGATAAGATATAAATTATATTCAAATGATATAATTATTTTTTTAAAATTATGTACAATTTTAAAAAAATTAATTTATTTTTTTAATTTTTAAATTATAATTTTAATTAAATGATACAAAATTATTTTATTTATATAGTTACTTTTTTAAATTATAAATAATTATATAATATTTTTAAAATTTTCAATTATTATATAAATATTTTATAGAATATTTTTATACTATTTTCTTATTCTTAATATTTTAGTTAATAATATACTCAAAGTTTGTATGTCAAAATTATTTTAAATATATATAAGATAATATGTTGAATAATTGTTTTATAATATATATTTTTTATATATATTACTATATATACATATATTATATTATACATAAATATATATATATATATATATATATATATATATATATATATATATATATATATATATTATATTATAAATAATAATATTAGTTATATATATATTATAGTATATAGAGAGATAGCGAGAAACCCTTCTTAATCTTGTTACTTTTTAACCTACTTTATTGTAATGGTGCAATAAATATAGATTATTTGCATTTCAACTTACTGCTTTGATGATAAAACTCATATTGCTCTCCAACCTATTAAGTTGCATGAAATTTTTTTGCTACTATCATTTTATTCTGTCACTTCCAAACTCATGGTCAATATGTTTCCTTTTTCAGAGACCTCAGCTTTAACAAATTGACTGGACCAATTCCGAGTACCTATGATGTCCTAAAAGAAGTGGATTTCATGTAAAAAGTTTATCATATTTTCATTCGACTCTATTTCAAAAGTTCTGGGTTATCATAAGAAATTTTCTTTGTGTGCCTTTGTCTATCTAAAATGGAAAAAATCAATGAGAAAGATGATAATGATAAGATAAATGGGCTAGATGTGTTAAGAGAGTCAAAGTAATAAACGAAGGATCTTGGGTTTGGATATGTTACTGCATTTATTTCACTTATCTCAGTTAGCTTCTGATAATCAAAATACTAGTTGATGGAAAGACCCTTGTGAGGCTGTGACAAATATCTGAATTCAGTCTTTCATAGAGAATAAGAACATAGATAAATGGGTGTGATTAAGGATGACTTGCTTAAATTCCATAATGTTGGGTCATCGATAAATGATAGGGTCTCTATATTAATCTCTTGATATTCTTCTAATGTAGATATTTAAATGGAAATCTTCTCAATGGACCAGTGCCTGAATGGATAACGACAGCTGAGCACGTGTGAGTTCTCTTTCAAATGCTAATTATATGATTCCTTAGACTTAGCAATGCACATAATTTGTATGGCGAAAAACTAGAAACTTATCCTTTGTTCCTTTTTTTCTTCTTACCTTTCTAAGTGGACTCTTATTTTTTTGAGAAATGTTTCTTTACTTATATAGTATATGGTTTTGTTTGTTCTTCGGCTTTAGGTCATGACCACCTAGTTGCACTAACTGTGCTACAGTGATTCTTGATCACCAAAACGCATATAATTTTTTTTTCTTGCATTAGTTTCTCGGACTCCATTAAACCAAGAATTGATCTTCTTTCGTGGATCTACATATTGTGCTAGCTTGTAGAAATTTTGTACACTTTAGGAATTGAATATGAAGGCATGATACTTAATATAAAAATAATTTTTTAAGTATTAACTTAAAAAAAATAATTACACTTTATTCCCTCGTTATTGGCTTATGTTTAATAAAAAACAATTAAAAATTAACTGAAAACTAAAAAAATAGCTAATTACCTTATTAAATTCTAAATATTTTGTAAAATTAAAGTAAGTGATAAATATAAAATGATAAAAAATATATTTTTATGCAATATTTTTATACAAATTTGTATTTTATTTTATTTTATTGATAAAAGTATATTTAAACTATTTATAATTATAATTTTTAATTAATTTTAAACTCTTAAAATTTTTATTTGAAGATCAATTATTTTGATTGTATTTAATAGTTTCAATTGTTATATATGCTTTCTTATTATTATGTATTTTACTATTATTTTTAAACTATATCTTTAACTATTTTCAAGAAAGAATTAAATAAAATAACATATTATTTAAGTAAATGTGATAATTTCATTATGTTAATTAAATAATAATTAAAATATCTTTAATTAGATCTTATGAAAAAATTTGAGAAGTAATTGTCTACTATATATATTAGTTATTATTTCGATGGTGGATATTTACACCTGTCACATGGTATCAATAAAAAATCTTGAAGTATAATATTAAAAATAATAAAATAAATAATATAAAAATATAATAAATAAATAATATAATATAAAAATATTTAAAAATAATAAAATATAAAATAAATCGATCATATGTGAATATTTTGAAATATAATATTAAAATAATAAAATAGTATTATAAATTAAAATAAATAATATAATATACAAATAGATAAATAATAATAATAATAGTAATAAAAACTTTTTATCTATCATTATTAATATCCAAATAAAAGGTAAAAATAAGAAAGTTTTACCTTGTGTAAAAAAGATAAAAGTAATAAAACCTTACTTTATGCCTGAAAGAATAGAAACAAAAAGAAAATATAATAAATTTTTATTTATATAAAAGAATAAAAAAGAAATTTAATAAATATTTTGAAAAAAATGAATAAATAAAAAATATTAGAAGTTAATATTTTAAAAAATACTAGTTAAAATAATATCTAAAAAAATATTACAAACTACTAAAATAAACATTATTGACAAAGTTAGACGAGTATTTGAACTAATAAAAAACAGTTAAGAATTAACTAAAATTACTTAGCAACATGGACGTCCGAAATCTAGTGCCAGGTCCACAGACATTTTATTTTCCCTGACATAAAAATTCCCCAATGTCTTTTGTCTGTGAACTATACACCATCCTGGAGCTGGGGGTTTGTGTTGTTTAACAATATATTATCTCTAATCACAAGGTTCAAGTGGGAGATAAATCATCCTTCTTAATCCATAATCATTATTCTATTGTCATTTGTTTATGGAATGGTTTGCTTTTCCTTTCTATTAAAGGTCGAGTTTGCTTGATTGAGCAGATAATAATGAATAGCTCATGTACTTCGCAGTAAGGGAATCGTTTTGGAACTTTTATTGTCTTGGATTTTGGTTGTGCATTTTATTTATCGGTGTTAATATTCTTAGGTTTCTTTGAAGTGGTCATTGTTTCTTCAGCTGGTTGGTTTATTGTTGGATTGTTGGACTCTTAATCAAATTTTGTAATTTGTATGCAGAGATATTTCATATAACAACTTCAGCAATACAAACCAAGGGAGTCTGACATGTACAAATGGAAATGTGTGAGAATCCTTGTAGTTTTGTGCTTTTTTTGTTTGCAAATTTAAGAACCTGAGTCACAGTCTTCACTTATATGTCACAGGAACTTGTTTGCTAGCACTGTGATGCTCAATGACTCGTAAGTTTAGTATTTTTATTGCATATAGTTTTTTCGTTTCCCTTATTATGTGAGGAATCTTTTATTGACCGTGATTGGATTATGCTAATGCATTCTGTCCCTTCCATCATTCTCTCAGACAACTGGATGCATGCTTGGGAAGCTATAGCAATGTCTGTCAAAAAAGTAAGTTTCTTTTGGAGAATTTTCTACTGATTTCTTTGGCTCTCTAACTTAAGCTTTTATTTAAATCCTTTTACGGAGGAAAGGAGACCAAAGACTACCATGTTTATATACAAAATCTTGCTTTGGTACTCTAAAAGCTCAGTGTGAAACCACTTAACATTTCAACAACAGTATAAACCACTGGTTTAGGTTTTCTTTGGTGTCCTTTGGGGGTATTCTTAAAAATTTCTTAGATGATCAATGATTAACAATATCAACCTGAGAAGAGAGCAACATATATCGATTGATATTTTATCTTAGTATTGTTCTCTCTGCATTTCAATTTTTGACCCATGTGACATTAGTGGAATAAGGCTTTTGTTGTTGTCGTTGACCATCAGACATCTGGTTCCGTGAAATGTTTCATATCAGAGTCTAACAGGGAATTCATGAAAGGTTTTCGAATTCTTTTGTATTCTAAGTTCTCTAAATCTAATTTATAATTTCACGCTAATTTTCTTCTCATTTGTCTTGTTAATGAAGCTGGTGCCAACCCTTGATCATACATAAATAATCTAATGTGTGCCATGGAATACAAAATATCAGCAGCAAGAAATCATCACTTTTCTTTGATTCTCTAGACTTGTATAAGTTAACATGATTCCATTGCATCATCATTTCCATTTTCCGATAGGAACGAAAACAGGTAGTTAGACACACAGAATAGAAAAAAAGAAAAACAATTTGACGGAATATATTTTCTTACTTTGCTTGATAATATTGTAATCGTTGTTGACTTTTTTCTGCTTGTCCCAGCCTTATACTCTTTTCATATAAATTGTGGTGGTGGAACGATGGCAAATGACAATAGAAGCACATATGATGATGATCCATATGGAGGAGGTCCAAATAGTTTTCAATATAGTGGAGCAAGAAATTGGGCATTGATCACTACTGGTAACTTCATGGATAATGAAAATGCAGCAGACTACTATACCGTATCAAATAAATCTTTGCTTTCCATGGACTATGCTGAGCTGTACATGAATGCACGAGTTTCTCCTACTTCTCTGACTTACTATGGATTTTGCCTGGAAAACGGAAACTACACAGTAAATCTACATTTTGCTGAAATCATGTTCATTGATAATCATACATATTACAGCCTAGGAAGGCGAGTATTTGACATCTACATTCAGGTATATTGTTAACATTTTTTAAACCTTTGTCATAGAGATTTTTCATATAGAAAATGGAAGTGGTCGCTTAGGTTCTATTGGGAACATTGTTGAATTGTTTTCATACAAACAATTACATAATTTTTTCCACTCTATAGTCACTAGTTTAACTTCATTTATACCAACAATCGCCATTTTCTACAATATTTATTAAAAAAAAAAGAAAATTGAAATATTTAAGGCTTGTAATTATCATGAAGCATTAAGGTTTGAATTGAAATGTTGCAGGGAAAGCTGGTGAAGAAGGACTTCAATATTGTAGAAGAAGCAGGAGGAATTGGTAAGGCAGTCATATTTCCATACACTGCTGGTGTAACTAGTAATACCTTGGAGATCCGCTTGTATTGGGCTGGAAAAGGGACAATTAGTCTCCCATTTAGATCAGTATATGGTCCTCTTATATCAGCTATATCTGTGGAATCTGGTGGGTTGTTGTTCTCTGTAAGTTTAGTTTCATGCTATGTCATCTCGATATTATCATCTAATGTGTATGTCTCTTGTATGATAATCAAGCAGACAATCCACCACCCTCGGAAAACGGAAGTAGCATATCTGCAGGGGCTGTGGTTGGAATCGTGGCTGCAGGAGCAGTTGTTATCATCCTTGTATTTGGTATACTTTGGTGGAAAGGTTGTTTAGGAAAGAAAAGTTCTTTAGAGAAAGGTAATTACAAAGAAATTACTTCTGTTGTCATGATTATCGAAGTTTTGCTGAAACACATTGATTTTTCATATGAAAAAGAAGAGATTATGCAAGTTGAGTAGCATTGAGTATGTGCCTTAATTAGCGTATATATCCTGTTATTGGATCTTTGAGGCTAGTAATTATCTTGCTTAGTAGAAAGTTGCAGGCTTGCAGCATGTGGAACATGTAGTGTCAACGTGAAATCTTCTATCATAAGAGATCTCTGATATTTTTTCTGCTTAATTAACAGAGCTAAAGGGTTTAGACCTGCGAACGGGTTTGTTTACTTTAAGACAAATCAAAGTAGCGACAAACAACTTTGATGTTGCCAATAAAATTGGAGAAGGAGGATTTGGTCCTGTGTACAAGGTATTTTGCATAATATAATAAATCCTCTTTATTGTCATACATTTATATATTATATATTTTTTTGGAAATTGTTTTTCAACATTGCAATAACTAAATAGCAATCCTTAAAAATGCAGGGAAGTCTATCAGATGGGACATTAATAGCAGTCAAGCAACTTTCTTCTAAATCAAGGCAAGGGAATCGTGAGTTTTTAAATGAGATTGGCATGATTTCTGCTTTGCAGCATCCCTATCTTGTTAAACTCCATGGATGTTGTGTGGAGGGAGATCAACTATTGTTGGTATATGAATATATGGAAAACAATAGCCTTGCTCGTGCTTTATTTGGTAATTTTTCCTATATGGTCAATTTTGGTCGTCATTTATGTGATATTGTTTTTTTACTTATGTCCATGACTATATGGTTCTGTTGCCTGAGTTCTATCATTTTCACAAATATAGGCTCCGAAGAACACCAAATAAAATTGGATTGGCCAACAAGATACAGTATCTGCATTGGTATTGCTAGAGGTTTGGCATACCTCCATGAAGAATCAAGACTAAAGGTTGTTCATAGGGATATCAAGGCCACTAATGTGCTGCTTGATAAAGATCTCAACCCAAAGATATCTGACTTTGGTTTGGCCAAGCTTGATGAACAGGATAACACTCATATTAGCACTCGAATAGCTGGGACATAGTAAGTTGCTCTGTCTGTGTAAATTTTATCAAGAAATATTTTTTATGTATATGATTGGACTCTAAAGAAGGCTGTATACTGCTGATTTACCTAATCAAATTCAAAATTTCAAATTATCCAACTTACTATGGATTGCAAATCTGACATATTGATTAAATGGGAAAATTTGTCTCTTATACCGTCTAACATTTCATTGATCCATGTAGCTAGCTAATCTACCTAGTGGAATAAGACTTAGTTGTTTTGTTTTACTAAGGATAATAAAGGTTTCTCAAGTTTACGTAGTTGACAAACTTTTAAATTTTTATTATACAGTGGATATATGGCTCCGGAGTATGCCATGCATGGTTATTTGACTGATAAAGCAGATGTTTATAGCTTTGGAATTGTTGCCTTAGAAATCCTAAGTGGAAAGACCAATACCATTCACCGACAAAATGAAGAATCATACTCTATTCTTGAATGGGTAAGTATTCTTAAGATGTGTTCATGTCAATTGTCTTTGAGAATATTGACTAACGGATAGTAAGAGTTAATTTAAAAATAATATTGTTTGATTTCTATCGCTAGGTCTTAAGAATAACATGATTCACGCTAACCATGATGAGATATGTAGAATAGAAGTGCTAGTAACACATTATTTTACGATTCTGTTTCCTCTTAGGTGAAATTCATGAGTCCCACTAAATATGTTGGTCTCATTTCTTATTTGGTGGGTTTCATTCTTAAATTAGATGACTCTGAATTTCAACTAATAGAAGAGAATGTGATGCTAACACTCCTCGTATAAAAAATTCGTATAGAAAATGTCATGTCTAACTATTTCTTGATTTTAAAGTCTTTTATTGTTCCAGCTGTACAAACATCCGTTGTTTGAAAATGTAAAAATATTCAAGCTGGGAGTAAATTAATAACTTCTTACTTAATTATAAATTTGCAACAGAAATTAAAAGAAAAATGCTTCAATAGTTGGTTGTTTTAAACTTTGAATTAACTTTGGAATTAAACTACCTTTTTATTTTGTTTCCTAGGCACATCTGTTGAAAGAGAAAGGTGATCTAATGGAGCTAGTTGATAGAAGATTGGGTTCAGAGTTCAACAAAGAGGAGGTATTGGTGATGATCAAGGTGGCTCTCTTATGCACTAATGTGACTGCAATGCTTAGGCCAACCATGTCATCAGTGGTGAGCATGCTAGAAGGAAGAACTGTTGTTGAGGAAGTGGATTTAGAGACAAGTGAGGTATTGGATGAGAAGAAGTTGGAGAAAATGAGACAGTATTACCATGACTTGAGTATGTCAACAGAAGGGCCATGGACTGCTTCATCTACTTCTGTATCAGATCTTTATCCAACACACCTGGATTCTTCTTACTGGGAGAAGAGAGATTAGACACTGTGGACAAAAAATACATTAACTAGATATAAACCCGCGGAATTATTTAAATTAGTCATAATTAAAAACTATATAAAAAGTTATTATTTTGTCACTCCATGTTAATTTTATATTTGATTTTTTTGAACTATGTAATGTCAGTGTAATACCGCAATGTTTTTTTATCTTGACATTTAAAAAATGTTTACAACAATAATCTAATCTATCATTTAATGTCTCTAACATAATCCAACAATATATGTTTTTCTTTTTATTTTTATATATTTTCGTTAAGTCTTGCTTAACCATATCTTTCTCATTAAAATTTTTAACACATGAATAAACAATATATTTATAATGTATAAGTATACAATATTCTAAGTCTTGCACAACATATTCGTTTCTACACTATAAAAACTCGTTTATTAATCTAAACACTTAGTGAAAATAAATTTTTGAATGCACCATTAACAGAATAAATCAATTGAAATGAATAAAAATATTTAAAACTTGTTTAATTTCTCTGGTCTTTATAGCAAGTTAAACTTGATGCTTTACATAAGTTTAATCAATGATAGATTGAAGTTTTTCTTTGAGAATTTTTTTTGTTATAATTAAACCAACCAAAAGATGACTCTTGAGGGAAGATGAAATCATCTTCAAATATGTTTTTTCATATCGATCAATAATTTTTTATTTTAAAATGATGTAAATAATTTAACAAAAAAATTAAAAAAAAATGTATATATATGCACAAATCAAATTCAACCATGTAAACTAATATATTGGATATAGAATATATGAAAATTGTAAGGTGGAAGCACAAACGTAAATGATGCAAAATCATATATCACTATTGTATTTTATCATTTTGCCACTTTCTAAACTAAAGTGAATAGCCTTAGTATTTTTTTTTTTTTGAAAAACTAGATATTGCCTTGCGTTGTGGATTTATAAATAAATGTATATGATATAATTTTGAGAAATTAAAAATAATTTCAATAAATTTTAATATGATGATAATATTTGCTTTAAATAATTCAGAATTCCATTGAAAGAAAAAAAAACTATAGGTGGATAGAAAAAATAAGAAGAGTAAAAACAAGAAGAAAGTAAAGAGGAAGACGAAAAGAAAAGACCAAAATAAATATATATGTTATCATTTTAAAAAATTAAAAATAATTTTAATCAATTTTTAAAAAATTGTAATATATTTGTGGAGAACTTATGAATGAATAAAGTTGTCAAAGCCACATATAACTTATACAATAATGATATGATAATTTTTAAATGTTATAATATCAACCTTTGCTTCAAAAATTATGAAAAAATTCTAGTAGAATGTTTTAATTTGGTAAAGTTTTAAAAGAAATTTTCACAAAATTTTAATTTGATAAGGTTAGATTTATCCATGAAAGTTATAGTGATATTATATCTTAAATTTGTTCCAAATAAAATAAAGATAAAAAAATTATGAGTATTTGTACCTTCCTACTTTGCGCAGGGTAATGTTAGTTAGTATTTGTTGGAATATAAAAAAATTAAAAAAGTTAAATATAAAAATATTAGACTTTTAAGTATATAGTTTAATTGAATTTATGTATTATCTTAATCTTTGGTAGTGTATTATTAGACTTTGCATTCCAAATTGTACAAGTTTGGTAGTATATTTTTCATGAATTCAATTGTTTTATAAGTCTATCAAGTAATTATGATACGAATGTCATTAATTAATCCATTAAACATGTAAACACGATATTTTTTACAATTATATTAAAATAATAAAATAATTTAATTAATAAAGAAAAAAAGAAAATTACATTTAAAAAGAAGATTAAGGGTTTCAAGTACAAATTACATTGTAGTACTTAAAAAAAGGTTTAGTTACTCATACATATTAAAAGTGAACAAGACAACATAAAGAAAAAAAGAAAATAAAAATTTGTAATGGTAATTCTTAAAGAGTTTTGAAAAAAGGAGCGATGAAGTACGAGAGGCCAAACTATGAAGGTTGAGATCATGGGATGATGGGATGATTCTCTTATGCTTTCTATGTTACCTTTTATAATGTGTGAAGTGAGTTTGCTTTTTTTGAATCGAAAATTTTAATTTTGTTATATTTTTTCTTCTTTTTGTTTATTGACTATATAACATTAAACTCAAAAGAAAAATAGTAAATTATGTGTAATAAATATTAAAAACAATATAATTTTCACTTAAAAACACTTAGCATTAATATACAATATTTTGATTATTAGTGTTTTCCTTGCATAAGTTAAATAATGTACGTGCATCTATATATTGTGTATGTATATATATATATATATATATATATATATATATATATATATATATATATATATATATATATATATATATATATATAATATGTAAATAATATTTTATATATTTAAAGTAATAAGGTAAGAAAAGGAAGTTATTTTTGTAATTAGAAAATCTAGCATTGTTTTGTTTTTATCAACTTTTGATGTAATTGCATTAACCTCGTTACAAAGAAGAAAAAAATATTACAAAAGTTAATTATGACATGATCTTCAAGAATTAATTATATGACATTGATAAATTAGAAATGTATTATTTGCATGTCATATTCCTCCTCTTTTTCTTTTATCCGATATTATATTTCTAGATCTTGACTTGCATGTATATATTTAAATCTATATTTATTATTGATGTATTACATTAGAGGTTGCACTAGATAAATATTAGTATAGTTTGTATGTTGAGTCATTCATATGTTTTGTCATGCAATTTTGTTTATCTTTAAGATTGATTAGGTATAAAGTAAATTTTGAAGACGAAATTCTTGAAGGAGAAGAGAAAATATAACATCCTAAAATTCATAATTATAAAAATTAGACTTTTATAAATTATTGTATAATTTTCAAGTTTAAGAATAATTCAATATTTTTAGACAAATTTAAAATAAGTTAAATAATGTACAACAAACTTAATAGTTATAATTCGTATTATCATCTCTTAGCAACTACGTTTGCGAATGAATTGTATGTAGTTTTATTTAACTTTTTTATAATATTATTTAATATAGTTAACAAAATGAATAATATTAATTAAGATAATAAAGAATATTTTAAACTATGATAATTAAATTATTCAGGATATATAATTAAATTAATAATATATTTATTATTTTATATAAATAAGGTAATTATGTATATTTTTTATAACTTATTTTTAATATTTTATATTATTTTTAATACTATTCAATTGTCATCGTTTAATTCACTAATTTACTTTTAACATTATATTTTAAAAATATATAATTTATTTAGAAGTTTATAATTTAATTTTAATATATTATTTTTATTTCATTTCATTAATTTTGATCAATTTTGATATAATTTATTTTTAATATATTATGTTATATTATATTTCAATATACTTTTTTTTGTCTTTATTAGAGACAAAATCACTTGAAATATTTTTAAAAAATAAAGTATATTATCATATGTCAAAATTAACTATTTGAAATGTATAAATAATTTCAAAAGTAATATATTAAAGTTAAACTATAAGCACATAACTAAATCTTAATTTTTTATAAAATACAAATTAAAAGTAAATTAGTTGATTGAAAAGTAAGAATAATATTAAAAATAATAATAACCATTGGCTCATAATATATAAATTATATATAATTATCTTATTTATATAAAATAGACTAAATTATAATTTTGATAATTTATTTTATAATAAAAATTTGTTTTGGTCGTTTATCTTTTAAAAAATTCATTTTTGGTTATTTAACTCTCAAATTTTAGTCAATGTTATTCTTCTAAAAAATGATTGTTTTTTTTTTATTTTGGGACATGATTTTGAATTTTTTTGATTGATTGAAGACATGAAACTTGTTGCATTAGATTTATATTCTACATAAAAATTATATAAATCAACTAATGTTCAAACCAAAAACAGACTGTAGACATGATAAAAATTGTGAGAAGGTGAATCCAAAAAAAATAAAAAAATAATAAAAAATTCTCTATTAGATTATTTTTCAGATGTTCATAAAATTTATTTTTAACGCAATATTCATCATGGTTAGGATTTTTTTTGAACTTTAATTGAGTTTACCTTTTGAATTAGTAAAAATAATAGTTTAAAATTGTGTCTAAAAATAAAAAAAAATGAATATTTTTTAAGAAGAAACATTGATTTAAATTTTGGAGTTAAAAGACCTAAATAAATTTTTTAAAAGATAAAAATTAAAACAATTTTTTTACTATTAGATAAATTACCAAAGTAATAAAGAAAGTATAAGCAAATAAAATAAATAAAAAGGAGTATTTTAAAAACTTTTAAATACAAAAAGAAAATATTAGTAGTATTTCTTTTTGTTGTTGCTGGTGGTGTTAATTTGAAGACTTTGAATTGAAATGGTTTATGATTCTGTCGAATGTTGATAGTGTCAACATACTCATTTTAAGAAAATGATTTAGCAAAATTGTGAGTAGGGTTGAATCTTTCAGGACCGATAATGAATAATTTCTTTTATAAAATTAAAAATAAGAATAAAATAAAAATGGGGAATTCAGTGGGCAATTAAATTAAAAGAAAATGTACAATAATTAAAACAATATAAAGATTAAAATTGAATTATGAGAAAAACTTTAGCCAATCTCATCTCTAGATCCTAGAATTGATCATTGGTTAAAAATGTATCCTTTTCTTTTTTAGTTAAGCTGGTTATTTCTTTACTAATAAGACATCTCTAAACAAGCTATTAGGATTTAGCCACTAATTACAACATTAAGTTTTGAAGAGACCTAATTTCAAACAATAAACGTACAAACTCATTTATTTAAGCTAGATTATATTTCGACTTAGAAGATAATTATTAGAATTAATAGACAATTACGGATCTATTAAGCCTAAAGGATTTAAAACAAATTCATTATAATTGAACAATTAGCCACTTGCATAATTAATAAAATAGTATTTGGCTTGAAGAACAATAGAAATATAAATGTCAAAAAAAAAAAAAAAACTAGAATGGGATGAAAACATTTAGATATCATAATCCTTGAAAAAACATAGCTTTGATTATCCTTAAAAACAAAGCATCAAAAGAATGGCTAATAAAATAGTTGCAAGTAGTGCATATTAGCTAGAGATAGAAAAAGGCTCAGTAGCTGTATTATATTCCTGCACATAGTGTGGGTTATATATATGGGCTATGATTCTATAGCGTGTACCATGAATCACATTTGAACATTGTAACCGTGTTGTGATAAGTTCATTATTCTCTTTTTGTTTCAATTCTAGAAGATAAAGGAATTTTTAGCAATTACTATAGTGAAAGAAGTTTCATGGGAACAACAACCATGCCATACACATAAGAAAACATGGAGAGTGAAAATACTTTAAGAAAGAAAAAGAAGATGAAGATAAGAGGGACCCACACATTAAAGGCTTGGCTGCCAAAGAAAAATCAAAACAAGGACAAATCATATATAGAAGGAGAGAAACCTAAAATGAATCAGCTAGCCGAAGCTCAATTATTTATCGTTCATGGTAAATTAGGTTCCACTTTTTAAACTTAGAAAATATCCATTTTATACTGTTGTTACCTAATAAAAATACTAAAACTATATATATTTTTTCAAACAACTTATATCACTGTTGACAAATATATAATCGGTGTGATATATTTCATTGAAAAATTATAAATATTTATTCACTTTTTCCTATATTTCATTTCTATTTTTTTTTTCCATTTTCTATAGCATCACGTATTATATTTATTATTATTTCTATCTATCTCCTTGATTCTATTATCTAATCTACCCTTTCTGGGGTGTATGTTAATCAGTGCTCGATTTCATTATAGGCACAAGTTTGAGATATTTTATGGTCTCTTTAACGTATAGAACTTGAAGAGGTTTTTAAAAAAGTTAAAGTTGACCAAGAAACCAACTTTGAGAGATTATGTGTATAAAAACCAAGAACAATGGTCTAGTCTTTGATTGTGTATATTTTTCAGTACCGTTTATCTCTTATAATATGTATTAAAAATAAAATAAAAATCATATTGCCAGGCATAATTGTCATAAAATTATACAAAGGGACAACCACTCTGGAGTTGACTTGTCGTAATTTAATACATTTTTTAATTATATTTTCTTCAATATATAATTTTCAGCACCTCTTTTTTTCTCTCTCTCCGTGTGTACGTGTTGATCTTTAACTTCATTTCTCACCAAACAAAGTAATCTTCTGCATTCCTTTCGCGTGGCGCTTAATATGTTTCCCATCGCTCAAGCTTTTCACATACTTAGTTATATCTGATCCTGCCACTCAACTCTAAGCCTTAGTTTATATTTAAGATTCATCAAATCAACAAGCATGAGGATAATTATTAGTTACCATCGTTTCTTCTTCCTTTTGCTCCTTGCTGCTGCCTTTTGCTTTGCCTCCTTAGCTTCTGGAGCCACTCTGTCCAAAGATGAAGGTATGTAAATAATAACACTCTCACAATGAATCTTTTAGTCTATCCTTAAAAACAAAATGAATAGTCCAAGATTTAATTTATATACAACAATCCTGATTATCAAAACTTAATTGCAGTTTCTTAAACATTTTTTAATGGTATTTTCTAATTAAAATTAGAATTTTATCTTAATAATTCACTTCTTAAAGATTCATATCAAAGACAATATAGGTCAACAGTGAGATGAAATTTCAATTTTAATAAAATAAAATTAACTGTAATTATATTTTGTCATAAGATTATTTTTTATATACTTTGAAAGCTACATTGTTTCATATAGAAACGGTTTGTTTGGTATAAGGAGAGAGATAGTAATTTGATAGATAACTAAATGAGTTGATTTGGTTATTACAGTGCAAGCTCTGAAAGATATAGCTAACACACTTGGGAAGAAGAACTGGGATTTCAGCGTAGATCCATGCAGTAAAGAACGTAATTGGACATCGACAGTTCAAGTGAAAGGGAGCGAAAATGAAGTCAGATGCAATTGCAACTTTGTCAATAACACCGTTTGTCATGTCACCAACATGTAAATCTCTCACTCCTTCTCTATGTTCTTCATAGGAACCAACGGTCAACGATCTGATAGGATAATTTTGATCAAGAAAAACCAAATGCTTTTATTTTTCATGGAGTTGAAAAAAAATCATAAAACTAATTTATATTTAATTAAATGACTACCACATACTGTGTAAATAAACTGATATAGGATTTGGTATCGGTCTTTAATGTCACCATGAGATTAGTTTATATGTCACTAAAAAAAATTTAAACAGCTAATTAAAGAACCATTAAAAAAAGAGAAAGTAGGTCACACCAAAAAAAGAGAGTAATGATGGATTTGTAAATTAATTAATATTTAGTGCAACTTATTTTTTAAAAAATAATTATTTCTCTTGATAATATTTTGAAAATTTAAAATTTATTATTTTATTTAGGCTAAATTATATTTTTTATCCTTTGTCTTAATGTAAAAATTTATTTTGATCTTATAATTTTATTCTTTAATTTTTGAATTTGAGTTAACGTTATTTTTTTTTATTTTAGAACATAATTTAAATTTTTTATTAATTCAAAACTTGAAACTTATATCATTATATTCATATGAATAAAATTATAAATTTAACTAATATTTAAATAAAATAGATCATGAATATGGTTTTTCATATATTAGATTGAAAAATTTTGATATTAAATTATTTGGTTTTTCATTTATGATGAGACTCATCTTTAATATAACTTTTATCTTGTTTATTATTATTATTTTTAAATAATAATTAAATTATATATAGATAAATTTAATAAGATAAACTTTAGGTATTAAATTAGTAAAAAAATAACTCAAAATCGTATAAAAAATTGAAAAACGATAAAAAAAATTAAGCTAAAAAAAATTAGAATATCAAAATAAATATTTAAAAATAAAAATCAAACAAATTTTATAATAAAATTAAAATACAATTTAGCCTTTTATTTACGTGTACTAAATCTAAATAATGTAAACAAAATGAAATTCGACGCAGATGGTTGAGTCAACTTTCTGCTGCTCATTAATTGATTCCGCAGTACAAATTGACCGTACTGCTTCATGAAAAAAATTAAAAGTCCAATCTATTTTTCACTTTTGACTTTCGACAACCCACCATCTATTTTCTTCAAGATGTTTTCTGTATTTTTTGCAACTTGTTTGTGTGATGTCGGTTTTCTGGTTTGTTTTATTTCTCTATCTTACCATTGACTTTGAATCATCATGATAACAAACTCCTTAAGGTTAGTTTAATTATTTAATATATACATTAGGAAAATCCTTGTTCAATGTGCAAGCAGCAAACGGGTTTATATCCTTGCTATCTAAGAAAGTGTTTTAAAAATACAACTATAATTAAATAGTACTAGACAATGAAAGAACCCAACTCAAATGGATGATTAAACAGTATTAAAAAACAGTACTAAACCGTTATTCTGGATTTTAGGAGCACGATATATAGAAATGGAAGAATCACACGAAGGTTCTTGTATAATTACGATTAAACTTCTACAACTAGTTTTATAGATTTAGTTCAGTAACTTTACAATAGTGTAGGATAATTTTATTGCTAAAACATGTACTTGGTAAAACAATTTTATGAACATGGCCAAATATATAGAACTAGCTCTTAAAAAAATTAATAACTTTTTTAAAATAACGTGCAGTCTCGTGATAACAAACATGAAGTGTGGAAGAGCTCAAAGAACATGGGCAGAAATTGAATTAAAAAAATGGGAAGAGCTCGAACTAGCCAATTTATTTTTTCTTATTTAATGTAATTTTCATCAATCATGAAATGGCAATTAAAAAATACATTAAAGTTTTCGTTACAGCCTTGTCATGATACATAGTTTGATGACAATTCACAAAAGATTAAAATTGAATTTCTTATCTTGCTTACTATTTTTATTTTTATCACATATTTTTAATCATTTTCGTGGTTAAATAAATGTGTAGAATTTTGAAACAACAAAATCTCCCAGGCACTCTCCCTCTGGATCTGTTCAGGTTGCCTTACCTTCAAGAAATGTATGTAATTCTCAAACTTTACTCAAATTCAATCTCAGATAATGAATTTGCTTATTTTCTTCAATTGCCAACATCTATGTATTATTTTGCATGACAACACACTCTTTGTTGCAGTGACCTTACTCGCAACTACCTCAACGGTACAATTCCTAAAGAATGGGGCACCATGAAACAACTTCTCAACATGTATGATTTCTTTATAATTTTTTTATTGAGTTTTAAATCATCAGTTTATATAATACATGGTCCTAACATTTGGTTACCATATTATTGGACTATACTTATGTATAATTTCTTGGGTGCTTTTGATATTGTTCTTCCATTAAAATTAAAATTTCACTTCAGTAACCTCTGCGATAAAGGTTGAAATTTAAGGTCGGTGCTGGTTATATAGGTGAAGATGCAATTTTGATGGAAGAACAACATAAAAATTATCTCAAGAACGATACCTAAGTTTTGTCCTATATTACATTCTTTTGAAGACTTTATATTTGTTATCTATATTCTATAGTAACTCAATGCAACAAGAAGCTAATGACAACATGTTTCTTAATCATGACAGTTCCCTCCTTGGAAATCGATTAACGGGTTCAATACCAATAGAGATAGCAAACATATCCACCCTTCAAAGTTTGTGAGTTTCTCGTTATCCGCCCCTGAGAAAAGAAAAATTTTCCATTTCGTATGTATGAAATTGTTTAAATCATGGTTTTAAGTTATGTAATTCATGGTTTCCTTTTGATATGTCTGAGTTGTGGTTGGGTTGTGATTGTGTGGGAAATTGTGGGCAATGCGGTCTTAAATGCGGTCACATTTATTGTATGTTGTGATCAGCAATATTGTAGGCAAATGTGGCATATGCAGCTACAATTTTAGTTGCAATGGGATTGTTTAGACTTAAAAACCTATATTAAATTTAAAGTGTCCTGTAATAATTGAACTTAACTTTAACTTGAAATGGGCAGGGTCTTGGAGGGCAATCAACTGTCTGGAAATCTTCCTCCTGAGCTTGGGAATCTAACACAAATTCAAAGGCTGTAAGTACTTTATTTTATGAGTTTAATTTTTATGCGTTATTGTTAACCAATTAGAAATTATTGATAGTATAACTTATAAGATAGTTGTGGCAGAAGTAAACAAATTTATCATTAATGACTATACATGATTGTATAACCATGTAAAACCTTGTCGCATAGACTATTTACTCTATTTTTATTTGCCATTTACACCGTCCTATGTCAATATCCTTTGGCAATTTCATTACCTTCATTGATGTTTTCTTTCCAAAGGCCAATATTTGAAATCTCGTTTGATTTCCATTGCTTAGATTCATAATTTATTCTTGTTTGTTGTTACCAACTATACACAGGCACCTTACCTCCAACAATTTTACTGGAGAACTACCAGTAACATTGGCCAAGCTCACTACTTTGCAAGATATGTAAGCCTCATATTTTTATTACACTATGGAATGATGATGAAGAATTTAAAGAATATTGTTTTTGAACTAAAAGTGAACCTTACTCGTTTTATAACCTCTCACTATGCAGTCGAATTGGGGACAATCAATTCTCTGGGAAGATACCTGATTTTATAAGAAACTGGACAAGTCTCCAGAAACTGTATGAACTCTCCCTTTTTATTTTATTTTATTTTATTGGTATACTTTAATTGATTTTCTATTTTTTGAATTAGGCTCTCTTAACGATTACTATACTTTGACAGAGTGATTCAGGGGAGCGGATTAAGTGGGCCAATTCCTTCTGGAATTTCACTTCTGAAAAATTTGACCGACTTGTATGTATGAATATGACATTTTATGTAGTAAGCAAGGTTTTAAAATCAACTTTCATTTCAATTGTGTTTACTTAGCAATGATTCTAATGTGATATGCAGGAGAATTAGTGATCTGAATGGATCTGAACATTCACCTTTTCCACAACTTACTAACACGTCGATGAAAACTCTGTGAGTTTATTGCTTTGACTCTTTTCTGAAGTAAAAATTCAGAGAAGTCATCAAGCAAGAAGTACTAATAACATGTTGCATTATTGCCATCTATTTTGTTGTTTTGCAGGATTCTGAGGAATTGCAACATAAATGGAACACTACCTGCATATCTTGCAACAATGACTACTTTAAAAAACTTGTAATTGCATACTTTTCCATTTTGTTTGATTGCAAATAATGATTATATTTTCTTTTATATTGTTGAGATTATTTTGTAACCTTTAATATTATTTCGTTTCATACTTACTGCTTTGACGATATAACTATTATATTGCTCTCCGACCTATTAAGTTGCAGGAAATTTTTTGTTATGATCATTTTCTTCTGCCGCTTATAAAATCATTCTCAATATGTTTTCTTTTTCAGAGACCTCAGCTTTAACAAACTGACTGGACCAATTCCGAGTACCTATGATGCCCTAAGAAAAGTGGATTACATGTAAGAAATTCATCATATCTTCCTGGCAGTTCTTAATTTGGGATATATTTTCAATCACAAATCTATTGACTTCTGAACACCATTTTCTACTTTTAGTATGAAGTAGGATAGCTGGATAATCCTAATTATATTCTCAGAGATTAAACTCAATCTAAACATATGTGGAATACCTAATGGAGACTTAAGTAGTACTGATCAAGATTTTATTGGAATAGTAAGGGATGAGTCCTTTTGGAATTTGTACATATGCATGCAAAAATATCAGTGATAGTTATTTCTGCCAATTATATGTTTTGTTCATATAATTGAAGTCCACAAAATCACCTGTCATTGGATTCTGTTTCAAAAGTTCAGGGTTATTCATGTGTACCTTTCTAATGCAACATTTTTCTGTCAAAAGGATAGTGTGCCTTTTTTTTATCTATCTAAAAGGGAAAAGAATATATGAGAAGGAAGATGGCAATGGTTGGATATAATGAGAATGAAACTAATAAACAAAGGAGCTTGGGTTTGAGTACGTTACTGCACTTATTTCACTAGTTATCTTCTAAGAATCAAAATACCAGTTGACAGAAGGATCCCTATGACAAATATCTGTATTCAGTCTTTGATAGAGAATAAGAACATAGATAAATGGGTGTGATTAAGGATGACAAGCTTATTTTCCATAATGTAGGGTCATCAATAAATGATACGGTCCTTATATTAATCTCTTGATTTCTAATGTAGATATTTAACTGGAAATCTTCTAATTGGACCAGTGCCTGCATGGACAGAGAAAGCTGACAATGTGTGAGTTCTCTTTCAAATGCTACTTAAATGATTTCTTGGATTTAGCAATACAAATCATTTGAGCGATGAAAAAACTAGAAACATATCCTTTGTTCCTTTTTCTTGTAACCTTTCTAAGTGAATTCTTATTTTTATCCCCTTTCCTTCCGTCCTTTCCCCTATTTTCATTTGGGAAATGTTGCTTTAGTTATATGGTTTATGATTTTTTCCTTCGGCATCAAGTCATGCCCACCTACTTGCGCTAACTGTGCTGCAGTGATTATTGATCTCCATAAGCATATAAATAATCCTAAATATGAAAATAATTTTTTATTTTTTTAAGCATTAATCTTTTTTTTAAATAGAACTACACATTAATCCTTTGTTATTTTTCTCTGAAATCTAGTGCTAGGTCCACAATCATTTTAGTTTCCCTGACATCAAATTCCCTAATGTCTCTTCTCTCCGAAGTGAACCATATATATACCATCCTGGAGCTGGGGGTTTGTGTTGTTAAACTTTTGTTTCTGGTCAGTGGTTTACTTAATATCATATCTCTAATCTCAAGGTTCAAGTGGGAGATAAATCATCTTTCTTAATCAATTATCATTATTCTATTGTCATTTGTTTATGGAATGTTTTTCTCATTCCTTCTATTGAAGGTTGAGTTTGCTTGATTCCGCAGTTAATGAATAGCTCACCTTCTTCACAATAAGGGAATCGTTTTGGATCTTTGATTGTGGATTTTAATTATTGGATTATTGGGTTAATATTCTTAGGTTTCTTTGAAGTCCCCAGATGTTTCTTCTGGTTGGTATATCATTAGATTCTGAATCAAATTATATAACTTGTATGTAGAGATATTTCATATAACAACTTCAGCATCGCAAGCCAAGGGAGTCAGACATGTCAAGATGGAAATGTGTAAGAATCCTTGCAGTTGTGTGCATTTTTGTTTGCAAATTTAAGAACCTGAGTCACAGTCTTCTCTAATATGCCACAGGAACTTGTTTGCTAGCTCTATGACGCGCAATGACTCGTAAGTTTAGTATTTTTACTGCATGTATATAGTTTTTTCATTTCCCTTGTTATGTAAGGAATATTATACTAATTATGATGGGATTATGCTAATGCTTTCTGTCCCTTCCATCATTCTCTCAGAGGAACGGTTGCATGTTTGCAAAGCTATGTTTGTCCAAAAAGTAAGTTTCTTTGTGGAGAATTTTCTGCTGACTACTTTGGCATTCTAACTTTAGCTTTTATTTAAATACTTTTAAGGAGGAAAGGAGTCTGAAGACTTCAAAATCTTGCTTTGGTACTCTAAAAGCTTAATGTGGAACCACTTAACATTTCACAACAATAAAAACCACTGATTTAGGTTTTCTTTGTTGTCCTTTTGGAAGTATACTTAAAGAAATGCTTAGAAGATCAATGATTTACGTCTTACGGTATAAGCCCGAGAAGAGAGCAACATATATTGATTGAAATTTTATTTTGTTTGTTCTCTCTACATTGGTACCTCATTAGACGATCTTTTATTTATAAATAAGTTAAAAATTCTTTAATTCCTTGTAACCATGGATCATTTAATAATTTGTCGATATTGTAAGATTTTCGATTTTTGACTCTGTCATCAATGGGATAAGGCTTTTGTTGTTGGTGGTGGGAACCATCTGACATCCGGTTCCATGAAATGTTTCATATCAGAGGCTGACATGGAACTCACGAAAGGTTTTCTATTTCTTTTGTATTCTATGTTCTCTAAATCTAATTTATATAAGTTCATACTAATTATCTTTCTCATTTGGGCATACTTAAATCATCTTATGTGTTCCATGGAATACTGAATATCAGCTGCAAGATATCATCTCTTATCTTTGACTTGCTAGACTTTACATAAGTTAACATGACTCCCTTTGATCTTCATTTTCAATAGGAATGAACAAGGATAGTTAGCTATAAAGAGAACAGAAAAAGTACAATTTGAAGGAATATTTTTTTCTTATGTGATTATCTTTGCTTCATAATATTTTAATTGTTGCAACATTTTTCTGTTTGTCGCAGCCTCATACTCTCTTCATATAAATTGTGGTGGAAAGATGGTAAAAGACAATGGAAGCACGTATGATGATGATTTAGATGCTGGAGGTCCAGCTAGATTTCACCAGAGTGGAACAAGAAATTGGGCATTTATCACTACGGGTAACTTCATGGATAATGATGGTGGAGACTACTATACCACATCAAATAAATCTTTGCTTTCCATGGACAATGCTGACCTGTACATGGGTGCACGAGTTTCTCCCATTTCTCTGACTTATTATGGATTTTGCCTGGGAAATGGAAACTACACAGTAAATCTACATTTTGCGGAAATCATGTTCAGTGATGATCAAACATATAACAGCCTAGGAAGGCGTGTATTTGACATCTACATTCAGGTATATGTTTAACACTATTTTACCTTTGTCATAGAGATTTTGCATATAGAAAATGGAAGTGGTTACTTAGGTTCTATTTGCTACAATATTTTTTAAAAAAATAAATTAAAATATTTAAGGCTTGTAATCATCAATGAAGCATTAAGGTTTGAATTGAAATGTTGCAGGGAAAGTTAGTGAAGAAGGACTTCAATATTGTAGAAGAAGCAGGAGGAATTGGTAAGGCAGTCATAAGACCATTCACTGCTATTGTAACTAGTAATACCTTGGAGATCCGCTTGTATTGGGCTGGAAAAGGGACAACTAGTCTCCCATTTAGATCAGTATATGGTCCTCTTATATCAGCTATATCTGTGGAATCTGGTGGGTTGTTGTTCTCTGTAAGTTTAGTTTCATGCTATGTCATCTCGATATTATCATCTAATGTGTATGTCTCTTGTATGATAATCAAGCAGACAATCCACCACCCTCGGAAAACGGAAGTAGCATATCTGCAGGGGCTGTGGTTGGAATCGTGGCTGCAGGAGCAGTTGTTATCATCCTTGTATTTGGTATACTTTGGTGGAAAGGTTGTTTAGGAAAGAAAAGTTCTTTAGAGAAAGGTAATTACTTTTGTTGCATGATTAGCAAACATTTTGCTGAAAAACATGGATTTTTTATTTGAAAAAAAAAAAGTTATGCATGTTGAGTAAGTTTGAGTATGTGCCATATTTAGTGTATCCTATTATTGGACCTTCGGGGCTAGTAATTATCTTGCCAAGTAGAAAGTTGCTAGCTTGCAGCATGTGGAACATATAGTGTCAACGTGAAATCTTCTATCATAAGAGGTCTCTGATATTTTTTCTGCTTAATTAACAGAGCTAAAGGGTTTAGACCTGCGGATGGGTTTATTTACTTTAAGACAAATCAAAGCAGCGACAAACAACTTTGATGTTGCCAATAAGATTGGAGAAGGAGGATTTGGTCCTGTGTACAAGGTATTTTGCATAATATAATAAATTCTCTTTATTGTCATACATTTATATAATATATATTTTTTTGGAAATTGTTTTTCAACATTGCAATAACTATATAGCAATCCTTAAAAATATGCAGGGAAGTCTATCAGATGGGACATTAATAGCAGTCAAGCAACTTTCTTCTAAATCAAGGCAAGGGAATCGTGAGTTTTTAAATGAGATTGGCATGATTTCTGCTTTGCAGCATCCCTATCTTGTTAAACTCTATGGATGTTGTGTTGAGGGAGATCAACTATTGCTGGTATATGAATATATGGAAAACAATAGTCTTGCTCGCGCTTTATTTGGTAATTCTTCCTATATGATCAACTTTGGTTGTACTTTATGTGATATTGTTTATTAACTTGTGTATATAACTATATGGTACTGTTGTCTGATTTCTATGATTATCACAAATAAAGGCCCTGAAGAACACCAAATAAAATTGGATTGGCCAACAAGATACAAGATCTGTGTTGGTATTGCAAGAGGTTTGGCATACCTCCATGAAGAATCAAGATTGAAGGTTGTTCATAGGGACATCAAGCCCACTAACGTGTTGCTTGATAAAGATCTCAACCCAAAGATATCTGACTTTGGTTTGGCCAAGCTTGATGAAGAGGATAACACTCATATTAGCACTCGAATAGCTGGGACATAGTAAGTTCCTATTTCTTTCGTATAAATTTTATTGAGAAGTATTTTTTATGTATATGATTGGACCAAGTATTTAAATTGTAGTTGCGATTACGGTTTTGTCGCGATACTTGGTATTGCAGAATATTGCAACCAAATATGTGCATGCAGCTGCAATTGTAGTTGCAAAGATCCCAAAAACTTTGATGTTACAACTAAAATTGTGGTTGTGAACAGTTTTTAAAATCTTGGATTGGACGATAAAGAAAAAATACTGGAGTCCACAGACTGATGAATTACCTAATCGAATTCAATTTTTCAATTTATCCAACTTATTATGGACTGCAAAAATAAGATATAGGAAAAAACTAAAACTAAAACTTCCTCTAAGTTTATTAAGCGAGAAATTTAGTCTCTAATACAGTCTTACATTTCATTGATCCATGTAGCTAGCTAACCTACATAGTAGATAAGACTTGGTTGTTTTTGTTGTATTAAAATAAATTACTAAGGATTATGCAGGTTTCTCAAGTTTATGTAGCTGACAAACTTTTTAATTTTTATTATACAGTGGATATATGGCTCCAGAGTATGCTATGCACGGTTATTTGACTGACAAAGCAGATGTGTATAGCTTTGGAGTTGTTGCCTTGGAAATTATAAATGGAAGGAACAATACCTTTCACCGACAAAGAGAAGAATCATTATCTATTCTTGAATGGGTAAGTATTCTCAAGCTGTCTTCATGCCAACTGTCTTTGAGAATATTGACTAATTTTTGGTAAGCTTTAATTTACAAATAATATTGTTCGATTTCTATGACTAGGCTTTAAGAGTAACATGCTTCATGCTAGCAAAACTCTCTCTCTCTCTGACGCACTCTTTTTCTTCTTAGGTGAAATTCATGAGTCTCACTAAATATATGGGTCTCATTTTTTATTTGGCAAGTCTCATTCTCAAATTAATGAGACCCAAGTGAATTTCAACCAATAAAAGAAAGTATGTTAGAAAGAGAGAGTTAATTGCTAGCACTCCTATTATAGAAAATGCTATGTTGTTGAAGTCCTCTTATTCTTCCAGTTTCTAGCTATACAAATTTGTCCATTGTTTTAGAATGTAAAAATATTCAAACTAGGAGACAATAGATTAATAACTTCCTACTCAATTATAAAATTGTAACAGAAATTAAAAACAAATGCTTCAATAGTTGGTTGTTTTGAACTTTGAATTGTCATTGGAATCAACTGCCCTTCATTCTATTCTGTCTTCCACCAGGCACATCTGTTGAAAGAGAAAGGTGATCTAATGGAGCTAGTTGATAGAAGATTGGGTTCAGAATTCAACAAAGAGGAGGTACTGGTGATGATCAAGGTAGCTCTCTTATGCACTAATGTGACTGCAACGCTTAGGCCAACCATGTCATCAGTGGTGAGCATGCTAGAAGGAAGAACTGTTGTTGAGGAAGTGGATTTAGAGACAAGTGAGGTATTGGATGAGAAGAAGTTGGAGAAAATGAGACAGTATTACCATGACTTGAGTATGTCAACGGAAGGGCCATGGACTGCTTCATCTACTTCTGTATCAGATCTTTATCCTACACACCTGGATTCTTCTTACTGGGAGAAGAGAGATTAGACACTATGGAGAGAAAGTGCATTAATTTGTATCAATTATTTTTCTGTGAGTTGGTATGCAAAATTCATTTCTTCCTTGTAAATCCATTTGTGATTCCATTACGGTGTGTGTTTTTCCCCTTTGTTAGTAACATATTTTTAACTTATGACTGTAACATGGGCATTGAGTTTTGGTAGCATTCAAGTGATTGGTACCATCTGGTTTGTATTTTGCATGAAGTGTACAAAGGTTTGGGTCCTTGGCATGTACTTGCAGAAAAGAAAAAGAGAGAAAACCAAACTCCCAATAGCAACGCTTACAGTCTTTATGTGAATAAAGATTATTTATTGTCTGAGTAAGGAATTAATTTGTCATTTTCTATGGTTTTGCCTAAAGTGGGATTCAAATAAGTTGTAGGAGTATTTCTCATTGTGTTCCCTTAGATTAGTATTTTTATGTAGTTGTTGATCTATATAGACAAAGAATAATATATCATCTAATAAAATACGCATAAAAGAGCATTCTTGGCCTCTTCATGCAGTTTGTGACTGGATTAATCTTGAGGGCAATATTTTTTATTTATTTTTTTGTTCCTCTGCTTCATTCTACAAAGCACTGTAATTTAAGCCATGGGTGCTCTGATTATTCTTAACATACATGGATTTAATTAGTGAAATGACAAAATTAACGAAGAAAATTATTAAGGATGTTGCGGTATTGCTATCAGTCAACAGTAATTGTAATTGTAATTGGAAACATGTATGGTATGCTTAAAGGATATATAACAAAAAAAAAAGTAGTAGTATATTTGTTACTTTGTAAACATATCTTAAAAAATTCTCGAGTCAGGGAATATAATAATCTAAACAGATATTAAATAGCCTTAAGCTTCTATAAGTTTTTATGCTTTGAATTAAAGTTCAATATGCAGAACTATTAACTATAACATGTGTGGTATATATTAAAAATATCTAAATCCCTCTAGTACACAAATAATTTATCTTCTCAAACTCGGTCAAGTATATGCATATAAGGATCAAGTGGGAAAAGGCCAAACTTCCAAACATTGTTCCATTAGTTGACTGGTAAAAGGAATGAATTCAAACAACCAAAAAGCAAAGCTTGTATAGCTAGAAAAGCAAAAACACTTATTAGAAAGCTTTTCTTTTACAAATTAAAAAGTCTCTTTTGGGATTAAATCCATGATAACAACCACCAAGTTAGCTCAAAAGGAAAAAAAATTATAAATTGTTTATAGAAAAGTTTAATACATTAGTGGTCCCTCAATTATTTGAAAATTTTTAATTAAGCCTTTAAACTAAAAAAATTATAACTGAATCCTTAATCTTTTTTTCAATTTTTTAATCAAATCCTAATAATCAGTCAAATCATTACAAATTATTATTTGTTTGGCAATTTCAAGTCATTGTAAACTAAATAATTCAATTACAAAAAATATAGAAAATCAAAGATTCAATTACAATTTATTTTAGTCTAAAAACCTAATTAAAAATTCTCAAAATACTCAATAATATAATATGTCAATATAATTCAAAAAAAAAGAAGAATTATCCACTTCTAGACAATGTTTAAAATTGTAGTCATGATTGTAATTTCATTGCAAATTTTGATATTACAAAAAATTACAAACAAATAAAATTGGAGCGAAAACAAACATTTTGTCATGTAACTTGTTAATACTATAAAAAGCTTTACATTGCTATTGAAATTGCTATTGTGGGCCATTTTTAAAACTTTATATAAAGGTAATATATAGTATAATAAAAAAATTTAAAAGAACCAACTGTGTATAGAATAAAAATTAAATAATTGAAGAAGCGATGAAAATCTACAATATATGCTTGCAAATAGGTGAGTCTTTTTTTTTTTTTTTGTGTGTGTGAAATAAATAGGTAGGTCTGTTAACATAATAAATTAGCAACAGTTAAAAATAAAACCATAATTTACATATTTGTTTGACATGGTATTTTGAAATTTCGAAAGATTGAACAAAATTAATATTGAATTTTAAAACCAATGGCATATATACCAACGGTAAAAGAGATGAGATATAATGTTGTAGAGCAAATACGCATATATAATGACCACGAAATAAGGGATGGCGACGTGGCGTGATCAGAACTATTGGATTATAGGCAAAGAAGAAACACGGTTACCGTAAATATAACCAGTTTTTATTAGAAGGGATGCGAGAGTTTATAAATAAATGGATATTATATAATTTAGAGAAATTAAAAATAATTTTAATAAAATTTTAAAAAAATAATTTTAAAATGTTTGTTGAGAATTTATGAATTAAGAAAGTTGCTATAGCTATACATAAATTAAACAGTGATATAACAATTTTTAAATAAATTATAATATCAACTTTTGTTTTTAAAAAAGTATATATAAAAATTATAATAACTTTATAAAGTTTTAAAAGAAGTTTGCACAAAATTCTAATTTGATAAAGTTGAATTCATAACTTAAAGTTATGATGATATTATATTTTAATATTTTCCCTAAACTACCTATATAATTTCTATAAGTTAAATACATAATATTTTATATATTTTTATATTTCTATAATTATTTTTTGCCAAACTTGTTGAACATGAGAATAACAGTGAAGATAATAATGAATGTTATGTGTAATCAAAATTGCCAGCATAGTAAATCATTCTAATATAATTTGTTATTTAAATGTATTTTTTATATTTTTTTTCATTTGACTCATGGAATTTTTTTTTCTCTTCTTTGAACTTTGAAGTAAATTGACTCTTTATTAAATGATGTATCAATATTTTTTTATAGTTGTCTTTCTCCTTATATAAATATGATTAAATTTTTTAACATGATTAATTTTTGAGGAAAAAATATAAATATGATGAGAGTCCTTTTGAATTTCAAATAATAATTGGTGTCATTATTATATTTTAATTGTAGGAAACATGTAATGAGTAATTCAATATAAATTTAAATAATTATGCATAAATTATAATAAGTGAACAAAATTAATGCAAAAGAATAAGTATTCTCTATTATACAACATTAATATAAATTTAATGTAAAATATATTAGATTTATTAAATTATAAATCAAATCATACAAATTAATGAGGAAAAATTAAAGAAGATGAAAAAAAAAATGAATATATATATATATATATATATATAGGGTTTAGGATTATATATTTATTATTCTCATTTTACAATGGAACAACCATGGTCGTTCCCTTCTATTATCTCTATCCCTAAATTTACAAACAATTCAGAATTAAAATAATAAAATAAAATAAGTAAACAAAAATTCATAATTTATAAAATTATTCAGACTAAGATATGAATATGATTAATTTAGTTGTGAAAAAAAATATAACTTATGAGGGTACTTTTAAATTTCAAATAATAGTTGGTGTAATTATTATATTTTAATTGTAAGAGAGATATAACGGGTAATTCAATACAAATTTAAATAATTATACATAAAAAATTAATGAAAAATAATAAGTATTCTCTTTTATGAAATATTAATGTAACATTAGTACAAATTTAATGTAAAATATATAAGATTTATTAAATTATAAATTAATTGATCATACATGTTGTGTAGTTTTTTATATCAAAATAGTATGCATAATTCAAATTGATGTGCATAATTATAGTAAAAAAATTACCTAAAAAACTATGATATTTTCAATTTTACAATTGGAATAGAAATATTCATTGCCTTCCATTCTTATTTTCTGCTCTTGTAAAATTAACAAATAATTCAAAATTAGAAAAAATAAATTCAGAATTAACAAAATTATTCAAAGTCATATAAATTATATAATTTTCTGATGACAACTGGTATGCATAATTATAGTGAAAAAAAATATACAAGAGTGAAAAAAGAGGAAGAAAAAAAAACCAAAAATACCTTGATATTGTCAGGTATATAGTGGACCATCAATACTCTTTTCGTTTCATTCTCTTCTCAAAATTAACAAATAGTTCAAAATTAGATAAAAGAAAGTAAAAAAAAAATATTTAGAATTAACAACTTTTCAAAAGTATTCTCTTCCTTTACTTTCACCATAAAAAATTGTATATATTAGCTTTGATTGTTAGTCGACAATGTTAAAAAAATAAAAAAAGGAAGGAAGAAAAAATAAAAAATTGAAGTGCCATGAAAAAAAGTCGTTTTTGTATAGTTTTTGTTCGCAATTTTGAATAGAACCTTTGATTGTTGGTAGAAAATGTTAGGAAAAACAAAGAGGAAGAAGAAAAAAAAGAAAAAAAACCAAAAACAATCAAATTGTCATAGAAAAAAAAAACTCATTTATATTTGAATAGAGCCTTCAATTGTTGATAGAAAATGTTGATAAAATCAATAAAAGAAAAAGAAAGTAAAGAGAAGAAGAAAAAGTTAAGAAAATAAAATATCAAAGTGCTATAGAAAAAAGAATCACCTTTGTATGCTCTTTATTAACGATTTTGAATTGCACCTTCAATGTTAGTAAAAAAAATGTTAAAAAATAAAAATAAAACAAAATAAGAAAGAAAAGAGAAAAAAGAAGAAAACAAATTAAGAATATGATTATTGATCAAAAGTGGGCATAAGAGGTAGATAGGGTTAAGGAATTGACACATGTGAGCATATATGAGTGTGTTAAAATGGCTTATGACCATAATAGCAATGTGATAGTATATAATTGTGTAGCTCATGATTTATAAATAGATATGGACAATTTATTAATAATTATTTTAAAAATTATATTTAAAAAGGATTTTTAATTAATCAATAATGTAAATTCTTATGTTTAAGTAAAACAACTCAAAATCTATGCGTTTTGATCAACTTCCTCGGACATTTTAGTGTATATATATATATATATATATATATATTTTTGGTAATTTCTATCATTGAGCATGTAAATCATTTGATGCGGAATTATTTTAGTTTATTTATGATTCAAGTTTAAATCTTAGGTACATAATTGTATTAAATTTTTAGAACGAAAGATTTATCAATTATAATAATTATATTTAGTATTATTGTCTCCCATAAAAAATATTTATAATCTATTAAAAAAAGTTTTATACTTTTTTTTTTGAACACGTGATTGTAAAAAAAATTTCCGTATAAAACTTTTAATCTTTTCTGAAAGATATGTTGATATTTATAAATGAATTGTCTATCTTAATAAAATTTTCTTTATACACATCAGTTAGAATTCAAACACTTGACTATATGATTAAGAGATTTGAATCTAATATCATTCAAATCAATAACCTGTTGATTTTCTCTATATAATTTTTCAAACATTAAGAAATATTATCCAAAATGGTTATATATTTTTCAAATTTAAGTTCATAAAAAAACTAATTTTTTTCAAATAAATATCTTCACGCAGGATGGTTGCCTTGTCAGAAAATTATCATTATGTAAGCTTTTCTGATAAACCATATTCGTCACAAAATTGCTTGTCGAATGTTCTTCTTAGCCACTCTTTGCGAAGGCAACTAATGTGCAAATATGTTAGCAAAGCTTGGAGCCTCCAATAATGATAAGTTTAAGATCCATATTTGTCTGCCGCAAGATCCTTCGCTACGAAAAAAACCATTATAAGGCGAGAAGCTGACAATAATGTCCAAAAGTTGTCACAATATTTACTAAACAAGGCGCTGTAAATTTGTTTGTGTCAACAAAACATAATTAATGTTGACTACCTGTTTGATTAAGCCGATACAAAATTGTGAAAATTAAAAATAAATAAATAAACATCATTATTGTTGTTTATGGTGTTCTATATCCTTTTTCCTAGAACACCAGCTCCAAATCGCTACCTTAGAGAGCCACTATCAATTGCAACAGAGAAACTGGCTCCTACAAAAAAAATATATACAAACCAAGAGAAAGAAAACAAGAAATGTGGAAAATGGGGGGAAGAAAACCATCATTTTCTATACAACAACCTACACCATCAATGAGAGAGGAATCATACAAGAAAAAAAAACGGGAAGAGGAAAGCTAAGAGAAAAGAGAATGAAAATCGTAGAGTATGAGAAAAAGGAAAAACATTGTTTGATTTAAAATTTAAATAAAGCACAAAAAAAATAAGACAAAATAATTATCTCATAATTATCTCATACTAAGAATATGAAAAGTGAATTTGTGAAAAAAAAAAATTATTTATTGTCGCAAACTAAATTATGATGGGAAAATCGTAGATTTTGAATTGAGATGGGAAGTTAGGTTCCTTCTAGAATATTGCTTCTCCTCGAGCTTCTTGCACTCATTCCTCAGCATGGTCTATCATTTCTATGCATCGCCTTCTCCATCTGCCCACTTCTTCTTTCAACTCTTTGATGGTTGTTTGAGTTTGTTGTTCCAAATCAGTTGTCCTCCTATGTTCTTCCACCAACTCAACCAGGCTTCACCTTCTTTGGGCCTCTTGATTTTCTTTGTGCAGCCTATCTCTTGCCACCTCCCCCGCCAGCTAATTTATCCTTTCTTGGAGTAGGCAGAGTTGGCTTCGTAGCTTGGTCTCTTTCGTTCTAGAGTCTAGTATGGCTTCTTTCAACTTTTCTTTTTCTACCATAGCCTAGTCGCATTCTACCCTTCTAGAGCACATTTCTTAGTCTACTGCTTTTAGACAGACGCTCATTTTTAGCCGACTCTCCTTTCCTTTCGAGCTCTTTTGTTTATTTCTTCATTTAGTTATCGCTCCCGATCGGCTTCTTCTTGTGTAGAGATCTGCGCTGCGTAGGCTGCTTCAAGCTTTCTTTTTAAGACCCTCTGTTCCAATTCCATCTGCCCCAAGGTCCTTTCAAGCTACTCAGCTCTAAGTGCCTCTTAGATTTTAGAGGTCAGTGCTTTGCCATTGTCGACTTGGGGATCGTTGGAAGGCAAGCTAATCCATTCGATCCGGCCTCTAAGTCATGCCTTATAACTAGATGAAGCCCCACAACTTCGGGTTCCCCATTCATGTCCTTTCCTGACGATGCTTTGTCAGGCATGTTTGATTCTTTTGAAGCACTCCCCGTTATGTGCTCACATGCCATATATGACAAAGGGAGTAGTCACTTCTTTAGGGGGAGGTAGGATCATGGGGTATCTGACTTGCTTGGGCACCAACTTTGGGTTGTAGTTGATGCCTCCTTGGGTCCCTATAAGTGGAACGTTTGGGAATCTTCTGCACTTGATGATTACATCCTCTCATTCATTCCATTTAGGGTACTAACGTATTATTTTTTCTGAGGCTTCTTCTAGACACTTAGCCCATTCCGACTTCGACATGGCCTTAATCTAACTCCATTGGAAGTCCTCCATAGGGCACGCAGTCCTCCATTTGTTATGGAAGTGGTGGGTGGTCATCCATAGATACAACAAAGGGGTACAACATCTTAAGCTTTTCTCGTTCCTTTCATAGCAGTAGTTCAGGGTGTAATATGTGTTGGCTAGTACTGCTATGATAGGATTTTCTCCCTTATCTCTCTTGACAAGGAATGCGTCTATGGTAGTTAGGTCTATGTAGTCTTCTAAGTGAGGGAATAGAACTATCTCATAGACTAGAAGTCTGTAGACGTCCATGAAAGCTGGCCAATCTTCTTCTCTCAGGAGCTGGTGCAACCTTTCTTCTAAGTTGATCCTTTGAATTCCTTCTATATCATTTTAGTTTCTTTTCTTTTTCAATATCCCCAACTCCGACACCCTTAACAATTTTGCCACTGAAGCCTAGGCAGGGTAATGCCCTCTATAGAAGTAATGTGGTGACTTTGCCAAGGGCGACCTAAGGAAACGCTCATACTCCTCCAAGGTAGGAGCTACCTGAAAGTCTCTAAAAGTGAAACACCTAAATGGCGTGTCATAGTATTGGGTCAAGGCTGACAACACCCGCTGGCTGTACCTCGACTTCTTGGATGCTCAAGAGATTACCATATCTTCCTTCGAAAGTTCTACGCCATTAACCTTTCAAGCAACTTCCCCAGTATCGGAGGGATTGGAAGTCAAGGGTCTTAGTTTGGATAGGACGTAATTTTCTGGCTCCGTAACGGGTTTCTATATCCAATTCTCTGAAATTTTCCGTGATTAGACTAATGATATGTAATGCATGAGGATTTTCATTTTTTTCTCTTATTTTTTTTATGCATGAATGCACCATGTCTTGATAAAAAAACATGCATGGTGATTGATTGGAGGGACTAAACTGTTGTCTTTTTTGAAACTATTGTTTAGAGGTTCCCTTTTGCCGATTCTACTTTGGGGGCACTTATTCTACCCATTTCCTACGAGGCAGGTTGAGACTAATCCTATTGGGGTCTAAGTCAACTACAGGTCCCTTTCCATGGTTTCTAAACTCACAACTTACCATTTTGGCCTCTAGAGCTTAAGACCTCTTTTGGGAGCCTACCACAGACAAGAATGAATCTTAGAGTGTGGTTGCTCCCGAAAAGATCACACTTTATATGGAACTATCGTAGTCACCAGTCTAGAAATAAACTCAAAGATGATTACCACTACACGTCCCTCACTCCTTAACACACAAGCCCGAGAATAGGACCTTCTCAAAAAAAAGTGTGATTAATAGTAGTGTAAGAATACCCCTAGAACAAACCCCCAACATGTCAATGTCACAATATAATAAATTTGAATCTTCTATCCTAAGGTTTTGCATAACAGATAAAATATAATAGCTAAATAAATAACAATAACATAAACATAAAAGCGGAAAATATGCAAAGGTTAAATTATCTCATGCAACCAACTTTAACTGGGCTTGACTCTACTCAATAAATTCCCCAATGAAGTCGCCATCTATTGCGACCTAAATCGCAATAAGGAAATCACGAATTTTTTGAATTGAGATCGGAAGCCGGATCCCTTCCAAAGAAGGAATGGACTATGCAGAGCTGGAACCGACTAGGCCAATCCGGGAGGATGACCAAGACCAATTTGACTCTAATAGGAGTCGTCATTGGCATTTTATGGGAAACGTTAGGAATCTGAAATGGATAAGGTAGGTTGTGAATCAGAATCTAGGTAAGGGGTCAGTTATGCACAAGGATCACATGGTATCCCCACACGTCTATCATTTGATAGTTTCCCAAATTGGTTGCATGAACTAAAAGACCTTTGCACTATATTCAACACTTATTTAACAAATGAATTGAACTTTTAATGGAAGAAGGTACACATGTTTTTTTTTTTTGTATGAATAACTTGACAAGAGTATGCCTCTTATTCCGAAGTATCTGTTTTGGTCAGAGGAATCAAAGTTCACGTAGTTCTGGACATGTGGTTATTTGTGGGGAGAATGAACTATCCTTTAGGCATCTTGAGGTTGGATAACATTAGAGAGACAAACTTTCTGTTAGGCATCCTTGGGGCAAAGGTTGAACTATCCATTAGGCGTTCAAGGCCTAAGTGACCTTAAGAAGAAATGAACTATTCTTTAGGCGTTCTTGAGGAAATGTGGAATTATCCATTAAGCGTTCATGGCTTAAAAGACCTTAAGAAGAAATGGACTATCATTTAAACGTCCTTGAGAAAAGGTTTAACTATCTATTAGGCGTTCATGGTTTAAATCCCTTCTCGCTTAGCTGGCTAAAACCAAGATCCCTATTTACTTAGCATGACAAATTTGGGATCCCACACTTATCATTGAAATCTTTTTGAAATATTTTTTATTCATTGTTATTTGTAAGTGACAAATGAATAGTTACTTATTTGAGCTGACAGAGTTATTTCAAATTTAGTTTAAAAAGTGATGTTAGATTAAAATTTTTATTTTGAGAGTAAAAAATATTAGGAATAATTGGGCTTAAATGATGTGACAAATGTGTCAAGTAAATTTATGAAATGCAAACCCAAAACCTATCCGATTTATTTATTCTTTTTAATTATAAAATATATAAAAATTTATGAAAAAAACTGACTTATTTAATTTGATCCAATATTTATTTAAAATAAATCGAACAAATAAACATGTGTCCTATACAAAGATTGAGATTAGTCAACTTGTTTTTTTTATGTCTTAGCTTTCCAAGACGAAATAGGCAGCCTATTTTATCATCTCTTCTTACGACCAATAAAATATGTTTTTAAAAATTGTTTTTCTATTTAATTTTTAGAAACAAATCGTTAGCTTCACGTTGTGAAGTTGACCTGGCCATCGTTACAGTCTCCAGGTCCACGCTAATTCTCTGTTTTGTTAGCGTATGCTTAATCCTAACTGCGAATATATTTGGGTATTCTTAAGATCGTTTCTCTTTTTTTTTTTTTTTATATTGTATTTTCTTCTCTTACACCGCCAAAATAAATAAATAACTTCACATATTTTAGAAGTTTTACATGCCTCTCTCGCTTCCCTCAGCAAGTTTCTATGTATTGTAGCCTATTAGTCTTTGATGAAAATATTAAGTTACATCTTTCATATTATTTATTCGACCAATCCAATCATGAGTTCTTAATCTTTTTGTGATTAATGATATTTCCCTGTTTAAACAACAAATTTATTTAAAGAATACTGAAAAGTTTGTAACATTGACTATTTGACCAAGGTAAAAAATATCAATAGTTTTCTTTTAATTATTTAAGAGAAGTTTTTTGTTTGGTTTCAATTTTTTGATTTGCTAAATTCAGATGACTTGGACTATTATTCTTTTCTTTCAAATTTACTTAATTTTCACTAGGAATTCCACGTTCGATTTGCGAAACAGTAATTGCCTTTACTTATTCGTAGTTTAAACTCTAGATTTTTAAAATGGAGAAATCTTCTTTTAAAAAAATTAATTAATATACAAATAAAATCTTCAATAATTTAAAACTTTTAGGTTTGAGCAATATTAATAAGGCTTTTTTTTTCTATTTTTCCATTTTTGCTAAACTTTTTTAAAAATCCATACCTAAATTGAAATAGGAAAAAAAAATGGATATTACATAATTGGATTTTAAATATGTTGACCAACTTTCATTTTTCTATAAGCCATTGGCCTTTCCTTCTTTTCCGGGAAAAAAAAAAAACAAATAATGGGCTCCACGAACAACAACTTACCTTGACCTTTTGTTAGCACGCTGCTTAATCACTTACCAGTGTTAAAATGGCGTGTCGATTACTTAAATTAATACCAAAATATAAGTTACTCTTATTTTGTTCAATTATTTAAGTTAGTTATTCAACCATTGATTTTATAATTATTTTTACTTTAATCTTTATGGTTTATTTTCTCATTTTATAATTAAAAATGAACTAAATATTTTATAAAATTAGATGTTAAAATGACTAACAATACATTAATATTTAACCAAACCCATAATAAGTAGTAGTTAGGTCCGAATAAACCGGCCCTAGCTAAAACCCAAATTACAAAAGTTGTGTCGCTGCGGTGAAACTGCCCTTCACCATCAATTGAAGGAAGAAGTGTTTAATTTATATATGTGGGTATTTTTTTTAGATACTATAAATGTTTTTTATGAAACAATCTTATTTAAATTAGACAAAATTATTATTAATAATAAAAAAATGCTATACGCAAAATTTAAATTCGAAATTTTATTTAAAAAATTTGAGTCTGATGCGACATGGTATGTTACGTTACCATTGAATATAAATGAAACTATTGAAGAAGCAGTCAAAGGACTTAATTGGTAAGGTTGGCCCTTGATTGTCACGTTGCTGAGACTCTAAAGTCTTCCGTGGACTGGACTCTTCTTTCACTCCTTCCTCCTTTAATGTCTGTTTTCTCATTACACTATTGTTATTATTTTTCTTCACTTTCTCCATTGCCATGCCAATCCCCATGAAGACCATAATTTCCTCTCAAAATTTCCTCCTTTCACTCCTTCCCATTTGCTTCGTATGGCTTGCTTTTGGAGCCACCACGCTGCCACCAAATGAAGGTAGGACACATGTCTTATATAAATAAATAAAAATATTGTTCAAGTGATCACATTGCTTATGGCACTTCAATTTGTGTGTTACTTTAGTGCAAGAGTTGCAGGGTATAGCTAAAACACTTGGTAAGAAGAATTGGGACTTCAATGTAGATCCATGTAGCTGGGAAAATGCTACCCATGCCAATGATGCCTTTGGAGTGGAGGATAAAGTTACTTGCAATTGCAAAGTGCCCAATGACAACTTCTGCCATGTTGAAAAAATGTATGTCCCTTTTTTCTTTCAATTTTAAATTATGATTTGATTAAGGACAAAACTTACGTACAATATGATAAAGGCAGTTAATACTGTTGTTCAATTACAAAATTAAGAAAAAAATAAAACTTAATACTTGAAAAATGTGAGAAGTAAAAGCACCTTGAATTGTAGTTGTGTTTGGTGGGGAATTGAAGCTGTTCTGGTTCCAACTTTTTTTTATTAAGCAGAAGCAATATTTTTTTTTCAGATTTATTTATTTGGTCTTGAAGCCTCTATTTCTGGAAACCGCAACTTAAATAAGAGAATTTACTTAAAGAGATGTGGAGTTCGTTATTTTTCAAATTTATTTAGTGAGTGGTAACAAATTTTGTGATTTTTTTTTAATCATAATTTTTCACATTTTGAAAACTGGGTTTTTGGATGGGGGGTTGGTTAGGTGTGAAAATGATGGGCCTTCTAGTAAGAGCCCTTTTTATTTTTCTTCTTTTCAACTATTATTATTTATTTCAGTCTGATAAAAATAAAAAAAAGAATTTAATTTTTATATAAATGTAAAAATTGATATACTATTAATTAATAAGAAATCATAATAGGTATATTTTAAATATAATTACTGTAAAAAAAAATTTATCATTGCAAATTGTTAGTAAAAATGTAAAAAAAATTTTAAAGGGTCAGTCAAGAGACTATTTACTAAAAAATATCTAGTTATTTTTCATGCATTATTATTTGGGATTCCTTTTCGTTCCACTCGCTGTCGTTAGTTAAACGCCAGACATAAATTTGATTTGTTTCTTTTTTTGTTTTGGTAGAAAATTCTCTTTGTTTGATACCAAATATGTAAGAGCCCTTTCTTATTAGGACCCTAAAACAGGACAGCAATGTATAACGAAAATGAAGTTTTTTATAATTTTAAAAATTAAAATATGAAAATTGACTAGAAAATAATTTTTTTTAAAACGTATATATCCATCAAGAGAAGAGAGTATACTAAACATTCAACTTTTAACATATAGTAAATAATAAATATTATTTTTATTCTTAGCATGTAACTTTAAAAAGGCACACATTAATAAAATCCAAACTAAAGATAAGAAGAAATATTACACTAGTATCTTATTTTCTTATACCACAATATTAACATGATATTTGAAACAATGAACACTGTTAACTCTTTTCTTTAATGATTGTTCAAGAATTTAAGAGAAAATTTGATATGCACTTATTGATGGCGTAACGTAGCGTAATAAATATGGATAGTATTGGATGATGGTGTAAAAATGAGTGTACATAAACTATGCTCAAAATTCAATTGCTGACACTTTCATTATCTATGCATAAATAAAAGATAAAAGCTAATCAATTTATCATGATAGATTTTTTTAATTAATTTTCAATTTTCCGTGACAGAATTCTGAAATCACAAAGTCTTCAGGGCAGTCTCCCCCCACAACTGATCAGATTACCTTATCTTCAAGAGATGTTCGTAGTACTTTTCTTTGAAGCATAGTGAAATTGCGTGTATGATAATGTTTCATTACGAATCTCATTCATTTTTTTTTTCTTTTGTTTTGTCTTACTTTGATAAAGTGAACTCAGCCGTAACTACCTTTCTGGTACAATTCCTAAAGAATGGGGCTCCTCCAACCTTACAGAAATGTATGCTTTTCTTTCTACTTATGAATTATCTTCATTACATGTCTTTAGCATATGATTTTGTTACCTGAGGGTGTATTGTTTCATGTGTTGTGTTGTATGTGTGAGAGAAAGTATATAAACCAACATGGTACATAGCTCACAAATAATTATACCTCTTAAGTATGATATGATGAGTTTGATTTTTTAGATTTGTATATAAAAAAAATCTGTTTGGTTGAGAGAGGTTAATCTTTTAAATGAATTTTAATATTTCGAGATATTAATATTTAACTTTCTACTAATTTCTTAAATAAATTTTAATATTTCGAAAGATTAATATCTAATTCTAGCTCTGGATTAGGAGATAGCCGATATTTACCCTAAATAAAAGAGAGTATATAAATTTAGGAACACACTCTTTCAACATTTTTCTCTCCAGCATTCCAATAGTTGAAATTCTTGTGAATTTCATTATTTTTGTAAATGAAAAATGAGGCTCGCATATATTTATTGAGAACTATATGAATATTACTCCTCAAAAGAGTGTGTTGGAAAGGAAATGTATTGCTAATATTTTTTAATTTCAAATTTTACCTTATTTTAATATCAAATGAATTTAATTTATGTTCCTATAGTTCTCTTCTTGGAAACCGACTAACTGGTTCAATCCCAAAAGAGCTGGGAAACCTCACCAATCTTACACGCTTGTGAGTTTCTGCTTTCCCTCATTGATTAAGAGTCTCTGTTTGTCATTTCAATGTAACATAATTTCAAATGTATAGGATCCTTGCTTTCAATCAATTCTCTGGAAATCTTCCACCAGAACTTGGGAATCTTGCCCTCATTGAAATGCTGTAAGCACTGCATTTTAATTGTCATTGTCACTAAGACATGCCATATTGTTTCATTTGATTCAGTTTTGCTGTTGAATCTTCAAGAATCAAAATTACATGCCAGGACTGTGAAAGTGGATTTTTTCTCTCTAATTTTTACTTATTGTTGTTTGATATATAAAAAATGTTTCAACTAAGTTTTGTACTATAAATTTGTTAAATTCATGTAATATAATATGAGTGCTGATAATTTCTTGTTACTGTAGGCATCTAAACTCCAATAACTTCACTGGTCAATTGCCAGCAACTCTTGAGAGGCTTACTACATTGAAGGAATTGTATGGTCCTTATATTTTAATTTTCTGTAGTTACTTTGAATTATATTATTAATTTTGGTTCTGAATTAATAGTAACTTTGCATGATTATTCGCACATGAGGCAGCCGAATTAGTGACAACCAGTTCTCTGGCAACATACCTGATTTTATCCAGAGTTGGAAAAGCCTTGATCAACTGTACGAACTATTTTCTTTCTTTTTTGTAAGTGAAGTTTGATTTCATTTCCATGGTTGATTCTGAAATATGATGAAAATGTATTCTTGTTTTGAAGATTTATGCAAGGGAGTGGTTTAAGTGGACCAATTCCTTCTGGAATTTCACTTCTAAACTTAACTGACTTGTAAGTATGAGCTTTTATATTATTTTCAACTATTCGTTTAATCCTTATAATTGTCCTTATTTTAACTTTTAATTCGGACATGAAAAAACTATAAGTTTTAGTTTCTACACATAGATAAAAGTTTAGTTTTAGTCTTGATTGCTTACACCAGATAATATTTTCTGAGTATAAAACTAACGCCAAAAAAAAAAAAAAAAACAAAAACTACGTAGAGATGAAAACTAACAGCTTTCTTGTATATAGACTAAAACTTAAAATAAAGACAATTATAGGACCAAATGAATAGTGTAACCTTTATATTATAACCAGGGCCTCAACATTAAATTGCTTTCTAACTGTATTCTTCCTTCCTTATAATATGAAATGCAGGAGGATTAGTGACTTGAATGGAGCTGATTCAAAATTTCCACAACTTGATAATATGAAAGAACTGAAACAGTTGTGAGTGAATTGCTTTAATTGTTGATATTTTTATTCTAGTTTTGCTCCTTGGGAGTCACTATAGGTACTGATTCGAACAGTACAAAATCTAAATGATGAGATATTGATATTTTTTATTGCAGAATTCACATATTTGATTGTTTAACAGGATATTAAGGAGCTGCAATATCAATGACACATTTCCTCAATATCTTGAAGACCTGTCTAAATTGCAAACTTTGTAAGTGCTAATTCACTCCTTTTCCTATAATATACTATGTTGCTGCTAATTGTAAAATTTTCTTGTATTAATTTTATCTTATTTTAAGATCATTTAAGGTTCTTTAATTTGAAAAGTCTAAACCAACCAAATAGTTGACTAAATATGTGGGTTTCATGAAAAACACACATCCACCAAATGTTTGTTTTGAGTTTTCTGCATGTTATGCTGTGTCAGATTAGTCAGCATGTCTCTGTCCATTTTATGCTATCTCTCTAATGGATATAACATGAGTATGCTTCTTGTGGTCATGATTGAGAAGTCTTAGATTGCCTACCTCAATTCTTGGAGTGCAACTTATATATCTGTTGAACAACTTTACTTATCGACAATTGATTTTAAGATAAAATGTAACATAATATCAGAGCCTATAGCCTATCTTAATGAATCACTTATTTTGGTAGACATTACATGTTCTGGTAGACATCTATGGAAGGAGGGTGTTGGGAAGTCCGACATTGCCAGTCCAACTTATATATTTATTGGACAACTTCACTTATCATCAATTGATTTTAAAATGATATCGAATCATCATCACATATAGAAAATAAATATTTTGATGTTTCTTCTCTTTAGAACTTTCTGACTTATTTTGGATAAATTTTCTCTTGCAGAGACCTCAGCTATAACAAATTATATGGACAAGTTCCGAGAAACCTCCAAGATGTAGTACGAGCAACCTACATGTAAGAATTTTTTGACATTTTCCATATTAACAACTCCAAAGCAGGAATTGATATTTTTTTGGTTACTCTGCAGAAGCCACTTTTTATGTATAAATAATCAAATAATTATTAGGTTTCAGAAATTCCCATTCTTCTTGTTTATAATATCTTTGTAGGTTTTTTAATATACAAATTCAGGTTGTCTTTTTGGTATTTTAGCTGTTTATTCCCAATTGAATGCTTGAAGGGAAAACTCAACCCAGAACATGTAAAATTGACATCTCCGTATTGTAGCTTAAGTAGACCAAGGCAAGTATGTGATGAAATGGGGAAATTTTATGAATCAGGGATGTACCCTTATTGAAGTATACATGGATAAGACTGTATTTGGCAGGATTTATCATATTGTATTTGATCAGGATCCTTTAAAGTGCACCTTGCACTTTGGAAAGTAAGTTGCAAAATTAAGTATTAGATTCTAGATGGTTTCTGCTGTTAATTAATGTCATAAATCTGTCAGCTAACATCTCTAATTAAATCAAGATATCTATGCAGTTATGCTAAATAACTTCTCAGGTTAAAGATCACTGGAACAATTCAAATGAATTGAATTCTTTTTAGGAAAGAAAAAAGAAAGCATGGATAAGATGTTTGGGTTATTTATCATTTTGATAGCTTCATCAGTGACTGATGTGCTCTATGCTTTGGTTCTTCTATATTATTTTTCTTTAGATATTTAACAGGAAACTTCTTCACTGGACAAGTGCCTGACTGGACAAATGACAATCATAGCAATTTGTGAGTTCTTTTTTTAACGTTACTTAGATACCTCCTTGAGTAATTCAGAAATTTGTGATTGTAGAACTACCAGATTCACTTATTTTCTTTTTCTCCTAACCAAGTGACAACAGTTAATTTTTTTTTAATTTTTGGAACTGTAAATTTACCTATTCATATTTTGTATCCTATATACCAGGCATTTAGTCCTTATTAGCCTCAAAGTTTCATGAATTGTTTTCTGTCAAATATATCATATTGATTGACGGTGAATGAAAAACCATGTATTATATTATGTGTATAATTTTTGCTGCAACAAATAAGATGTTGTAGAGTATCATGGTAAGTTAAATAAAATAATATTTTAGATGGTCAAATTATCATGAAAATATCTAAGGATAACAAAATAAGTTATGATGAGGAATTAGCTTCACAACCACCTCTTTTACTGTCCAAGTTTCCATGACCTCAACAGGGTCTATCTCCTATCAATGATTTATTTAACCAATATTTCAAAATATTCTTCTTATCATAATTTATCATTTCTCATTTCATTGTCATATGTTTCGTGGAATGTTTTACCTTGTTCACATTGCAGAGATCTTTCATATAACAACTTCAGTGTTGAAAATCCAGAGAGACCGATATGTTACGAGCAAAATGTGTATGCCTATTTACATTCAAGAGCTTCTTTGTTTTCTGGCAATTTCACAAAGCTATCCGAGTGTTAACCATCTCTTTCTGTGCCATAGGAACTTGTTTGCAAGCTTTTCAAGGAATAACTTGTAAGTTTTATATTTCATAAGTAACTTCTATAACTCTTTCCATTTTTCCTTGTGCAATTAACGTCGTTGATGTTTTCATTTCTGTCCACTTGTTGCTCCCTCAGAGGACCAGTTTCTTGTGAGAGAAGCAATAGAAGGTGTCCTAAAAGTAAGGTTAATGAAATCTGTTATTTCTGTAAAGTCAACTGTCTTACTCATATTGCCAGGCTAATATAGTACTACACTTTTGCCAACATATGCAACAACAACATAAACTGTTTTTTATTGCTTGAATTCCTTAAATTTTGATTCCCTATCTTCACCATCGATAGCAAAAAAAAAAAGAAAAGCGCACCATTGTGCTATAAAGCTCATGCTATGTGTTTGAAACTTTCCTTAATTGCGACCTATAAAAGTTGGTTGTCAATCTCTTGGAAATGGCTACTTGTAAAAGAGCTGACAAAAAAGGTCGAATGAAGCATCGTACTCTGCAGTCGACTCATAGAGAGTTAAGGTCACATATCAACTAGAAATAAGGCCTAAGTAGTGCTTATAAAACTTGGGCAATCTTTTTCATATAAGTTTATTTTGTAAAATTTGGGACTAATAAAAAAGATTGAGTGAAGCACTGTAGAGCCCAAATTCTATGACTATGTGCAACCATCTTATGGGAAGACAGAAAAAGAAAGAGTTAAAATAATGAGAAAATGGAATAGAATAATTTGAATGAATTTCTTTTTCTTGTTATTGTTTCTTGTTGTGGTTGACTTTGGTAATGCCGTAATGGTTTCTGAATTCTGACCCTTTGCTTCTTGTTCCAGAGGTTAAATCTCTACATATAAATTGTGGTGGAAAACAGACTATTATTGGAGGTATATCATATGATGAAGATACAGATCCAGCTGGACCAGCAGTATATAGAGAGAGTAAAAACAACTGGGCATTTAGCAACACGGGTTACTTCATGGACAATGATACTATTCCTAAACCGCTTCTTCCACCCTATACCACAGAAAATGAAACTAGGCTTTATATGACTGATACTGAATTATATAAGAATGCACGTATTTCCCCCATGTCTTTGACTTATTATGGATTTTGCATGGAAAATGGAGACTATACAGTAAAGCTTTACTTTGCTGAGATAATGTTCACTGATGATAACACATATAGCAGCTTAGGGAGGCGTCTATTTGATGTATTCATTCAGGTAAATGTTTTCATTCCTTTTCTAACTCAACTAAATATCCAATAAAAGACAGGATTTTAACCAACTGTTCACTAGTTTCCTTTAGGATCATCATCAATCAATGTTTAAATCCCTTTATGAATATTGTTTTAATATATAAATTCATGCTTGCAATATATTAAAATATAGAAACTGGCATTAGGTAAATAGAATTGACTGCAATTAGTTCATTGACTTGACTGTATTTTGAACAGAATTCATAAACAAACCACAATTAGGCTTGCGTTTGAAATATTGCAGGGAAAGCGCGTACTGAAGGATTTCAACATTGCAAATGAAGCACAAGGAGTTGGAAAGGAACTCACAAGACAATTTCCTGCTCATGTGAGTAGTAATGACTTAGAGATCCGCTTCTATTGGGCTGGCAAAGGGACAACATATATCCCATATAAATCAGTAAATGGTCCTCTTATATCTGCCATTTCTGTTGAGTATGGTGGGTTGTCTTCTAAGTTCTATTTCTTCAATTGCCACCTCTATGGTATTATCTGATTCATGGCTCTTATGCAATATCAAGCAGACTCTACTGGTGGCATGTCTCCAGGAGCTATTGCTGCAATTGTGGTTGCATCAGTGATTTTTGTCATCTTGTTTGTTGTTGGCATAATTTGGTGGAGGGGTTTCCTAGGAAAGAAACATTTAGTAATGGAAGGTAATTAAAAAGCAACTATATTTGCTATCATGATTGCCGTTTTCCATTTGCCAATCATTCAACTGAAACATTTGAGAATTATCAAGCACAAATTTGGCCTTTTGTTCATGATATTTGACCATTGTTCTAGTTATCTATCTTGCTAATTCTATATAATAAAAGTAAAGGACAATGGATGGACAATCTAATAAAAACTTTGGTATCTAAATGTTTTTCCTTTTTCTGAGCAATGACAGTGGAATAATGTCTTTTCTTCCAAAAGCTTTAATGACACAAAATTTTCATAGAGTAATATATATCTCATTTTTGTTTGATTTTATTTGCAGAGCTAAGGGGTTTAGATCTACAAACTAGTTTATTTACCTTACATCAAATCAAAGTTGCAACTAATAACTTTGATATTTCCAATAAGATTGGAGAAGGAGGCTTTGGTCCTGTCTATAAGGTATCCCCCAATTATATAATGTCCATTGATTTTTGTTTGATATGTTCTATTTGTGGATATTAATGACTTAATTTGTGTACCGAAAATTCCACAAAAATGTATACCATGATGCAGGGAATTCTGGCAAACAGCACTACAATAGCAGTCAAACAACTTTCATCTAAATCAGAACAAGGAACACGCGAGTTTATCAATGAGATAGGCATGATCTCTGCTTTGCAACATCCTAATCTTGTTAAACTTTATGGCTGTTGTGTTGAGGGAGATCAACTGTTGTTGGTATATGAATATATGGAAAACAATAGCCTTGCACGTGCTTTATTTCGTAAGTCATTGCTTTATGTATTCTACTTTTGTTGATTTTTATGTAGCATTTCAATCTTAAAATTATACTTGGCTAAATGAATTGCTATCTAATTTATGTCACTATCACAGAAGATAGCTATTTAAAATTGAATTGGCCGACAAGGAAGAAGATTTGTGTTGGTATTGCAAGGGGTTTAGCATTCCTGCATGAACATTCAAGACTGAAAGTTGTTCATAGGGACTTGAAGACCTCTAATGTATTGCTTGATGAACACCTAAACCCAAAGATATCTGATTTTGGTTTGGCCAGGCTTCATGAGGGGGACAATACTCACATAAGCACCAGAGTTGCAGGGACTTGGTGAGTTAATATATTATATTTTGTCCATTTTTAAAATTTATTTTTCGAAGGAGATTCTACACTGACAAGTCTTTTTGAAATATTTTAGATATAAAATCTAGAGCATTATCTAATTTGAAGTTGCTGCTGTATTTCAATTGTGCAGGGGATATATGGCTCCTGAGTATGCAATGCATGGTTATCTAACCGATAAAGCAGATGTTTATAGTTTTGGAGTTGTTGTCTTGGAAATTGTAAGTGGAAAGAGAAACACTATTCATCAGTCAAAGGAAGAAGCATTCTATCTTCTTGATTGGGTAACTTTTATTCTCAAAGTTCTCCATTGTTTGTGTTTTTCTGAATATTCATCATACAAATATACTTTATGGGGCGTGTTAAACTATGGTTCAATTTTCATCTTATGCCATTGTAGAAGAAAAATATTGCACGCGTTTCACCTTTGCTGTGATTTTTCTGAAAAATTACCAACTTTAAGTCATCTAAATGACATCATTATCACCACCAAGTGAGTGGATCAACTGGACCAAGTGTGTGGATCAACTGGACCAAGTGTGTTAATCAACTGGAGCAGGATTGTTCTAAATTAACTATTGGTTTCAAATTCGAGCTCTAGATTTATAGCTATGTTAAATATTTAGAGTGAAAGCTTTGCCACTTATAGTTAGTGGTCTTATCTGACTCAAGCAGGATTGATTTCCGTAAAAGATACTTGCAACCTCTACCAAAAAAATCATTGTAATCAAGGTTCTAAGAAACAGTCTGTGCCCGCAATTTTGGCTGCAATGTTAAGGTTTTTAGTGTTTGTGACTATAATTCTAGTCGCATCAGCTGCATTAGTCTACAATTTCCTGCAAGAACAAAAAACTCAACGAAACTGTGACCGCTACAATGACAGCAATTTAAAACCTTGATCATAATCCTTTTTGAAGTTCTAGTTTATTTTCGGGCAAAATGGCCAATATCCTATGATAAAGAATCTTCATACTTGGAACAGTGTTTTATACTTGCTGCTCAGCTATAGGTTGTTTGTTTCAACTGTAAGAATCTCAAATCAAACTAATTTTTGTTTTTTCTTTCAACAGGCAAGTTTGTTGAAAGACAAAGGTAACATAATGGAGCTAGTTGATCCAGGGTTGGGTTTAGATTACAACGCAGAGGAGGTAATGCTGATGGTCAAAGTGGGTCTCCTATGCACCAATGTCACTTCAACTCTTAGGCCCTCCATGTCTTCGGTGCTAAGCATGCTTGAGGGCACAACAATGGTCCCAGAATGTGTTGGACATTCAAGTGAGGTAATGAATGAGATGAAATTGGAGGCAATGAGAGAGTTTTACAGTCAAATGGCAGAAAATAGAATAAGTGAGGCACGAAGTCTGAGCTTGACAATTGATGTTCCATGGACTGGTTCATCTTCATCAGCTGCAGACCTCAATCCTGCTCACCTTGATTCTTCTTACTGGAAGAAAAAGAAATTAAGAGAGTCTTTATGAATTGCATTCATTTGCATAATTTCATATAAGACTGTTGGTTATATCATAGTTCAATCACAAATATTTTGACCACAAATTCCTCATTATTATAAGGTCCTTTCTTGTATAAGCTAACTGCAAATAACGTAGAGTGCACACCGAAATTCAAAATTTATTCGTAATTAATGCAAGAACTATCAAATCATATCCTCCTCCCTATAAAAAAAATCCAACAAGCAGATAATAGTATCATCCTGCTTCTTTTCAAATTAAAAAGAACAAACAATGTCACATGATATAATTCCTCCATGCGTACGCTCTACACAAAATAAGGGGACCTCAACAATTGCGAGCAGTGAGAGACCGCCACAACTCAAGGATTAATTACCATGATTTCCAAATTTAATGCTGCGAATCATAACCCTTTAGTATTTTTTACAATGAAAAGAAGGTTTTATATAAAAAAGGAAGAGGATTGGTTAATTGTCAATTTCAATTTAATTGTTTATTACATGAAAAACACTAGTGGCACATCGCTCACTTAAAAAAGAGAATAAATTTCATAAGTATCAAACTAATGCCGTTTAGGTCCTCTTAAACCACAGAATTACAAACTTGAGTTCACCCCACAATACAAAACATGAAAATATGACGAGGAAAGGCTCCACTAATTTGAATTATTGTGGGTGAAATAGATCCATAAGCCAAGAGCAATAAAAAATGATGATAAATATAAATATACAACAGCATATGTATATAGAGTTACAGGTGGTGAGATACAATAAGTGGTGGAATACAATACCTTCTGAAACAGAGAGAAGCAGAAGGGGGGGAGAAAGGTGGGTTACCGCCAATTGAGGTCCCATCAACTCTCTTCTATGTCACAGGATCACTAGCACACAGAGAACAAAGTTATAGACATATTTTGATTTGCAGTATGATAAAAAAAACAAGAGTTCACGATCGGCCCTAACCTAACGTGATCTATTCCTACCATGCACGATCGTGACATAAGCAAGAACAAAGAAACAAACAGGAATCACAAACAGAAAAGTGTGGATCGATACATGAAGTGTGGATACATAAACTTATGGACACAACCTCCCACAACGATCGTCGTGGCAGAGATGTAGTGTTCCACTGAAGATGGCCAGGTATAGAAAGGTTAGTTCACCAGAGTGTGCCAGATACCTGGTCAGTCCTCTCTAGCAACCGGCCGCTACCCAGACTCTGGTCCCTGCGTCCACTGATCGACTAGATGCCATCTGTAGCACCGTGGAAAACACTGAGGAATGAAGCAAGATTGTAGGTGTGTACGACAGAGTATGAATGCGTATGTGTATTTATGGGTCACTCTGCGTCTAACCAATGAACGAGCTATGCCTTCCTTTTTATACACATTTTACTAACTAACTTTCTAACCGTATGCTAACTGAATTAACAGAAATAGCATACTTAGCTAACTAATTAACTAGCTAATTTGAAATAACATACACAACAAATTTAACAAACAAACTAACTAATTCCTAAATGACCACATACTCAAAATAGTTGGAACGGAGTCGGCTACTAGAGATGGAGCCGGCTAGGAGAGGAACTCATCTGGTCGGAACAACTTCATCTGGCTAGGACGCCTTCAGTTGGCCAAGACGCCTTCGGTCTCGGCTGGGATGACCGAGAGGACTCGAACTCGATCTCGACTGGGATGGTCTGAGACTCCAGATTCGACTTTCATAATGAATTAACCTTTTTTTTAGCTAAAATCCACAAATTAGCTCAGATTTGTATTTTCCCCCTTTTTTGGCTCAATAGTCTAAATCTTAACTAACATGTGATTCTTAGCTACAAAATAGAGTTAACTATGCCCATGTTAAGACCTTATTAGGTGTCTAAAATATGAATTATCTGACCCCCCACACTTACTCTTTTGCACTCCTAGGCAAAATCGAGAAGAAATCATCAAGGAAAATGAAAAAATAGTTGATTGCGAGACGAAGATGTATTATTAAATGAAATCATCAAGTTGATAAGCAGACTAAGTATACATTCACCCTAGAATTGAGATGTCCAAACAATCTATGAAAGTTATATTCTCAACATCCAAAGTGAACAAGCAAACAACAAAAATTTAAAGAGTAATAAAAAATGATAGAGCCCCCGCAAGGTATATGTTCTCAATCTCTCAAGTGTTTAGGGTTATGTTTACACTCAAGCACCCTGTGTTAACTAGCACTACTAAGTTTTGACTAGCCTCTAAATTTTTACAACTTGAACACACATGCACTAGTGATCAATAGGACTTTTGTTAGGGTTGTAATGTGGCTAGGATTAAGGTTGGATATAACAAAGTAAAGTGAGCTTCAATAACCAAATAGGAGAGAGGAGCAATGAGGAATAAGACTTATAAGTATGGAGATTAACTCCAAGACACTACAAGTCTTTTATTTTAAATATACTTCCAATGCTCTACTTTTACCTTTGTATTTTTCTTTCTTTTCTCACATTTGTAATTTTCCTTTGGTATTCTTATGGCCTTGTGTTGCATTTTTCTTACAACCTTTTTGCTTTTACTGCTTCCTCGTTTATTCATCCACCATTTTTTTCTTTTTACACCCTTTTATTTTTCTTTTCAACAACCCTTTTTCTCAACGTACAATCATTACTTGATACAAACTACTGTTTTCCAATGTACCTCTTACTCACAATGCCTCGGAGTGTCACCCCCACACTTATGTGGAACCTACTCCCAAAACAATTCTAAAGCTCCTTTGACCCTAAGGTTGAGGTGGATCATGGTTTTTCGGGCTTTTGGACTTGTAATGAGCTACCATATAAAAAAAAGATGGTTTTATAGGCTCAAAGAGGGTAAACAGGGGATTCATTGCAAGGTAGGTCTTATTTGGTTAGTAGCTTGTAAGAAAGAAGGCCTAGATCATATCATTAATGCATGTGAGACAAGAAGGATAAAAGAGAGTTAAGACAAAACCTAGAGTAATCTATCAACAAAGGTGCAAAACCACACAAGAAAGAAGAGAATGATAAGATGAAAGTCATTATTATATACAAGGCTTAAATTCTCACACGATTTAATTGCTCTACCAATAGTTTCAACTTTTAATTTTTTTAGTCACTCATTGCCTAAGGATGCAAAAATTTCCTTCCATGTCAAGTTGAAAAATCTATTATCCAGGACTATGCATTACCTTTTCGTATTTTATTCAACCTAAAGAACTTCATTTAAAGTTTTCAAAGCATTTTCTCAACAATCAGAAAATAGAAAAAATAAAGAAACAAAAAAACTGAAACAGAAAATGAAAAAAAAAAACAGAACAAACAGAAAAATGGAAACAGAAAAAATGAAAAACAAAAACAAACACAACACAGAAACCGAAGTCGGCACGAACCCAGCATATCACGGAACTAGAGTCAGCACAAACTCAGCAACAACAACACAGGTGCTTGGAGTCGGGAGTTGGATTAGAATGGGTAAAATACAACACATATGAATAGAAATAAGCAAAATAGAAACACTACTCCCAACTACATTGTACTGCCCCCCCACACACACACACTTAAATGATGCATTGTTTGCTGGGATGACCGATTCCATCAGCGAGATGCTTTCCACCTCGCCTCCCATCAGAGTCGGACCTTCATGATAGGGCTTTATCTGGTGCCCATTGACCTTGAAATTCCTATTGGTAGCTTCATCTCTTAATTCTACTGCACCATAGGGAAACACATTAGTAATAACAAATGGTCTGTCCCATCTAGAATGGAGCTTACCAGCTATGAGCTTTAATCGGGAATTAAACAAGAGTACCTTATGGCCGACTCTAAACTCCTTTCTCAAGATCCTGTTATCATGAAATTGTTTTACCTTTTTCTTGTAGATTCTAGAGTTCTCGTAAGCTTCCAAGCACAGCTCCTCCAGTTCCTGCAATTGTAGTTTCCTTTCTTTGTCAGCCTGGTCATAGGCCATGTTGCACTTCTTGATTGCCCAATAAGCTCGATGTTCGATTTCAATCGGTAGGTGGCAAGCTTTACCGAAGACAATCCAATAGTGAGACATTCCCAACGAAGTCTGGTATGCTGTCCTGTGGGCCCATAAAGCATCCTCTAGGAGTCGGCTCCAATTGTTTCGACTGTGATTTTCCATCTTTTGCAATAGTTTCTTAATTTCCCTATTGAACACTTCAGCTTGGTCGTTGGTCTAGGGATGATAAGCAGTGGCAACTCGATGCACTACCCTATATTTCTTGAGTAGGATGGCCATTGCGTGCTTGTAGAAGTGACTCCCTTGGTCACTGATCAACGCTCTCGGCATACCAAACCTGCAACAAGTATTGGATTTTACAAAATCCACAATAACTCTAGCATCATTAGTTTTGGTGGCTTTAGCCTCCACCCATCTTGATACATAGTGAACGACAAGTAGAATATAAGAGTTTCCATAGGAGACAGGGAATGACCCCATGAAATCAATATCCTACATGTCAAAAACTTCACATAATAGAATTGGTTGTTGGGGCATTTCATGCCTTCGGGTGATGGCCATCCCTGCTCTTTGACATTGATGCTCTTTGACATTGTTCGTAGGCCGAGTCAAATTCGTGAGCGTCTCAGAAAATGGTGGGCCAATAGAACTCACAGTCTAAGACTTCCGGGCTATCTGACTCGATCCATAATGGCTGCCTTCGGATGCTGAATGACAAAAATGGAGGACCGACTAGATCTCAGGATTTGGAATGCACCTGTGAATTACTTGGTCATTATAGAGTCTCCAAAGATAAGGATCATCCCATATGTAGTATTTGGCATCACTTTCAAGTTTTTCTTTGTATGCTTTGGATGCTCCATGTGGAAACATAGACGCTACAAGGAAATTACAAATATCCGCATACAATGGTTTTACATTTTCCAACTGCAATATCTGCTCGTCAAGAAATTCATCTTGAATTGGCAGTGGGCCGACCCGTCTCTCGAGTTGGGTCAGATCTGCATTCTCCCCACCTTTCTTGTCTTTGATCTCCAATTCGAATTCCTGAAGGAGAAGCATCCACCGAATCAATCTTGGCTTCACATTCGGCTTCTTCAACAGAAACTTCAATGCTGCATGGTCCGAGAAAATGATGATTTTGGAGCCAAGCAAATACGAACGAAATTTGTCTAAGGCAAAAACAATTGCCAACAGCTCCTTCTCAGTTGTGGTGTAGTTTATCTGGGCTGGATCCATGGTTCGAGATACATATGCGATGACATGCGGCTGCTTGTCGACTTTTTGGCCTAGGACGGCTCCTAGTGCAAAGTTGGATACGTCACACATCAGCTTGAACGGATACTCCCAGTTTGGTGCCTGGAGAATCGGTGTGGATGTAAGTCACTTCTTCAGGTCCTGGAAAGCTTCCACGCAAGGCTAGTCGAAGATGAAGTCCACATCTTTCTAAAGCAACTTGGACAAGGGCAGGGCGATCTTGCTAAAATTCTTGATGAAACGCCTATAGAAACCTGCATGTCCAAGAAAAGAGCGAACCTCCCAAATAGAGGTAGGGTTAGGTATAGAAATAATAATGTTGACTTTAGCTTTGTTGACTTCAATCCATCTACTGGATACGAGATGTCCTAATACAATACCCTCTGTAACCATAAAATGACATTTTCCAAAATTAAGAACAAGGTTAGTTTCCTTACATCTAGTTAATACTTGGGACAAGTTTTCCAAACATGCTTCAAAGGACTCGGCGTACACGGTGAAGTCATTCATGAAGATTTCCATGCAATCCTCCAACAAATCTGAGAAAATGCTGATCATACACCTCTGGAATGTACTCGAAGCGTTACACAAGCCAAACGACATCCAGGTGTAAGCGAATGTACCGAATGGGTAAGTGAAGGTCATCTTATGTTGATCCACCGGTGTGATGTGAATTTGCATGTACCCAGAAAATCCATCTAGAAAATAGTAATGGGACTTTCCGGCTAATTTCTCTAAAACCTAATCAATAAAAGGTAAAGGAAAGTGATCCTTGCGAGTCTCCTAATTGAGCTTCCTGTAGTTGATACAGACTTATCAACTGTTCTGAATCCGAGTTGCCACCATCTCGTCATGCTGATTCTTCATTACAGTCATCCTAAACTTCTTTGGAACTACTTGAATCGGGCTGACCCATTGACTATCCGAGATGGGATAAATGATCCCGACTGCAAGTAGTCTCGTCACTTCTTTCTTGACTATGTCCAAAATGGTCGGATTCAGTCTTCATTGCTGCTGCCTTATAGGTCGGGCTTCCTCCTCCAATAAGATTTTATGTATACAAATGGAGGGGTTTATTTCAGAAAGGTATGCTAACTTCCACCCAATTGCCTTTTTATGCTTAATACATTTAGCAACTTCTCCTCTTGCTCTCGATTGAGGTTGTTAGCTATTATTGCTCGGAAGTGCTGGTGATTATCCAGGTAAGCATACTTCAAATGATTTGGCAATGGCTTCAATTTAGTGGGTGGTGAAGATCGTCCACAACTACCTCCATCAATTTTGTCTTGGAACATGTCTTGTAGGGTTGCTGCAGGGATGTTTTCTTGGACTTGGTCTTTGTTTTCTTATCAATTCTGGCTAGCTGCGGACACAGGATGGAATGAGAATGCAATTGAATGTATGCACTTTATTTGGAATGCAAGGTTGTTAGAGAAACATAAGCTACAAGACTTCTGGGTGACCCTAACAACTTGATGAAAATGGATGCAGAATGCAATATATGCTATGATTTTTCTTCTTATGATTGAGTTTAACACCCTAAGATGAATTTTCATGATGTTTTAAAAAATGGTACATGGGAAGAGAATCGGATAAGGCCATAATTAAATTGAAAGACGCACAGAGCTGAATTGAAAGGAGAGCAGCACAAAGCAAGCTAAATAGAATTGGAAGCGGCACGAAGCCAAATTAAAACCGGCACAGGGGCCGAATTGGAGCCAACAAGGGTGTCGACATGGAAGCGAAAGCAGCATTGTGGTGTGATGGTTTGAATCACAGTATGACTGAAAGCAAGATTTTCACTAAGTGTCCTATGGATGATCCTAAGGCATTTTTTCGAATGGATCTTTGCTACGTGTTCTCACCCAAGGAATGCTTTATTTCTCTCAATACAGGCCTATGGAGCTCAATATCTCCTATACGACATCCCCACAAATGGAAATTGCATCCCAAGTGTGGTTATCCATAACTCGATTTCACTCTAACTGAGACTTTCGTGATGGCTAAGTAGGGAGTAAATCCCAAAGTGGATACCACTACTCATCTTTCACTCCCTAGATTATACTTGAGTTCGGGTATAGGACTTCGCCCGTAGTGTGAACCGTGTAAGGGTAGTATGTGCATAAAACTATCCAAAGATTTGTCCGTGTTGAAAAATAGAATAACCGCATTTACATGTCCTCTATCCTAAGGTTCAGACCAAATAAAGCATATAATGTAAATGAAGACATGCAAATAAAAAACAAGGATGCAAACTAAAGAAATGGATAAAGAAAATGAAAGGTAAAATCAACAAAGAAGAAGTCATTGATTTCCCGCGTTTAATTATATAAGCTTGACTCACTAAAACATCCCCAGTGGAGTCGCCATCTGTCACAACCTAGGCTGCGATGGGGTCGATAAGAAATAGAGGTTTCAAGTCTATGTTCCTTTTGGGAAGGGAACAAGGAGACTGGAATCGCCACCAACATTTTTAAGGAAAATACTAGAAAATCTTGGAGAGATAAGGTTGATCTTTGGAATTAGAGTTATGGTTCGAGAGTCCATTATGCGTAGGGAAGGGATTAGCACCCTGTAATGTCCGTCCTAAGATGGTTACCCTAACTAGAGCGTGAAATTGGTTATGACTTCTGAACTATGATATTTACCTTCCGAAATAAACAAAATAGGATTGATACGGGAGGGGTGAGATGTGTTTTTGGATTTTTGAACTTGATAAGAGTGGCCTCTTGCTCCTGTGCATCTCCTACTACAACAAAGAAGTCAAAGTTTATGTAGTTTTGACTGAGGGTATGGGCTAAGTAGGAATGTTGATACCTAGTCGGGTCCAAGAAGGTGCTGGCTGTGTTGACCGGGATGAGATCGGGATGTCGACTATGTGTTGGATAGTTTGGGGGTGTGCTTATCGAGTTTTGGCCAATTCGGAAAGGGGTGTCAGCTAGAGACAAAACCGATTCGGTGTCAGCTAGTCGATTGGAGGTATTGATGGCTCCTTGGCTAAGTGTTTGGATAAGGCAGACTGCCATGTGGGTAGTGTACTCAAACCAAAAGAAGTTGGTGACGGGGGAATGTTTGTGTCTATGCATGGTAGAATAATGGATGCAGAGTTGGTGATTGGAGTCTTGAACTTACTGGGGCATGTGGTGGAACAATGGATGTAGAAGGGTTATTGATGGGGCTCTCTTGAGCCTACTGGTGCATGCGGTGGAATAGTAACTGTAGAGGGATTGTTGATGGGGTTCTCTTAAGCCTATTGAGGTGCACGATGGAATAGTAAATGCAGAAGGGTTATTGATGGGGTACGCTGTGGCATGGCAGAGAAGTTATCTTTGACCGATGCATCTCTGACCAACCTCATCCAAAAATTCTTCAATTGAAAGGTTGGAACATTTTTAGCCATGCCTTGGCTAAAACATCTTTGGATGGAGCATCTTTACTTTGGTCTCAATCAGAATATCCCTTAATCAGGCTTTGGTAGAGATATCTTTGGCTGAGTCTCAACAAAAAAATCTTGGTAGAGCTTCAACCAAAAATATTTTGGTCAGAGAGTTTTTTAGTAGACTTCATTCAAAACGCCTTTGGTCAAGCCTTGGTCAAACCATCTTTGGTCGGCTTCAAATAAAGCATCTTTGACCAAGTTTCAATTATAACATCTTTAGCTAAGCATTGCTAGAGCATCTTTGGCTTGACCTTAGGTAGAATATTGTCACTTTATCCTTGTCCAACATTTTTTTTTTGTTTTTATCCAATGGATTACTTTTTTATTTAATGTAATCTAATGAATTTTGAAAAAGAGTAAATGGTTAGTAACATCCTTGTTGTAAAGCTAACCTATTTGTAGAGTTTCCATCAACCACAAATAGAACAGCCTCTAGGCAAGCTAAACCATCTTCGTTTGAGCCTTGGACGAAAAATCTTTGATCAAGCTTCCGCCAAATTTTTTTTGTAAAAGCATTTTCAACTAGGCCTTAGTCAAAATATCTTTGCTTAGAGAATCTTCGGCTCGAACATATTCAAATGGAAAATCTTTGATTAGCCCTTAAACAAATCATTTTTGGCCAAGCCTTGACAAACAAATCTACAAATAGAATTTTTATGTTGGAGTAGTTTTGGTTGAAACATGTTGGGCCTGGTCTCAATTAGAGCATCTTTAGTTAGGCCTTGCCAAAAAAGTTTTTTGGTTAGGCCTTGGAGCATGGTTAACTAAGTAGGGTAAAATAAATTTTGACTAAAATACCTTTGGCCAAGCCAAGGTTGGAGCATCTTTAGCTGGCCTTCAACCAAAACATCTTTGATCGAAGCATCTTCGATCGGCCTCAGCTAGATAATTTTTTGCCAAGCCTCGACAGAAAAATCTCCACTCGAGCTTCAACTAGAAATTTTTTAGCTGGAACATCTTCGATTAGGTCTTGGTCGAAAAATCTTAAGCTAGAATTTCCTTGGCCAGGACTTGGCCAAAAAACATTTGGCTGAGTCTTGACTTGAAAATCTTTAAGTGGGCCTTGGTGAAGGAATCTACCTCTAGGCCTCAACCCAAAAAACTTGTTTGGGCCTCAACATGAAAATTGTTAGTCAAGCCACAATTGAACCATGTTTTGTGGGAATATCTTTGGTCAAGCCTTGGCCGGAACATCTTGGGCCAAAGCATCTTCATTTGAACCTCGTTTGGAGTATCATTAGCGTCACCTCAACTGATGCATCTTTAGCAAGAAACTTTCGGTTAATGAATCTTTGATTGAAGCATCTTTATTCGACGTATGCTCAGTCAGAATATATTCAATCGAAAAATTCTCAATTGAACCTTGACCAAAACATTTTCAGTCAAGTCTCGACAAAAAAAATCTATGATCGAGTTTCAATCAAAATGTTTGGTTGAAGCATGTTTAAACAAAACACCTTTGGCCAGGTCTTGATCATAGAATCTTTAGGCTGAGATCTTAGCCAAAAAATCTTTGGTTAGGCCTTGGTCAAAATAACTTTGGTTAGGCTTCAGTTAGAGCATCTTCGACCAAGCCTCGACTAGAGCATGTTGGGTGGGCCTAGGTTAACATATCTTTATCTTGGCCTCAATTAGAGCATTGTCAACTTAGCTTTGACTAGTGCATCTTTAGCTTGGTTGTCCATCAATTAGTTGGAGCATCTTTCGGTCTAGCCTTAGTCCGACCATCTTTGGATAAGCTTTGTTTGGAGCATCTTCGGTTAGGTCTCAATTGAAGCATCTTTAGTTGGGCCTTAGCTAAAACATCTTCGGCTAAATAAATTTCGATTAGAACATTTTTTACTAGGCCTTATCTAGAACATCTTCACCCTAAACATATTTAGTCAAAAACCTTTGCTTGGGCCTCGACTAGATCATTTTTTGCCAAGCCTCGATAGACAAATCTATAGCCAGGCTTTAATTGGAAAAAAATCAAAAACATCTTTAGCTAGAACATCTTCAACCTAGTCTTGATCAAAGCATATTCAATCAGGCTTTGGCCAGAAAATCTTTGATTGCATCTCAATCAAAGCATCTTCAGCCAAGTCTCGAGCAAAAAATCTTTGATTAGAAAGAGCATCTTTGATTAGAAAATCTCTTATAACCTTAACCAAAAAATCTTTGGTCCGGCCTCGATTGAAGCATTTTCAACGTTGGGCCTTAGTCTCAACAAAAAAAATCTTGGTCACGCATTTGGCAAAAAAAATTGGTTTGGCCTTATCCATAACACCTTTGGTTAAAGCATCTATGAACCAAACATATTCAGCTAAAAAATCTTCGATTGAGCCTCGACTAGATCATTTTTAGCCAAAGCTTAACAAACAAATCTACAACTAGGCTTTGGTTGGAAAACATTTTGCCAGAACATCTTCAGCTAAGCCTGGTTGGGAAAACTTTGGTTAGCCCTCGATTGAATCATCTTTGATAAAAAAAAAACTTTGATCGAACCTTGGCTAAAGCATCTTTGACCGAAATATCTCTGACTGACCTTAGCCAAAAAAATATTTGGTTAAAGGGTTGGAACATTTTTGGCCATGCTTCAACTAAAACATCTTTGGGTGGAGCATCTTTACTTCAGCCTCAATTAGAACATCCCTCTCTCAGGCCTTGGTAGAAACATCTTTGGTCAAATCTTGACAAAAAATATCTTGGTAGGGCTATGGTAAAAAAATTTTGGTCAAAACATTTTCGACTAGGCCTCATTCAGAACATCTTTGGCTGAAACATTTGACCAAAAAATCTTTGTGGTCGGGCCTTAATTGAATCATTTTCAGCCATGCCTTAGTAAACAAATCTATGGCTAGGCTTTGATATGAAATTTTTTTGTCAAAAGCCTAGTTTGGATCAAGTCAGACCTTGGTCAAAAAAAACTTCAATCGGGCCTTGGTTTAGAGCATCTTCAATTGAAACATCTTTGACCAACCTCACTACCTCAGTCAAAAAAACTTCGGTTGAGCCTCAACCAAGGCATTTTCGGCCAAGCCTTGCTTTGGTTGGAGCATCTTTGGTTGGTTTTCAATTGAAACATTTAGGCCTTGGCTGAAACATCTTCAGTTGGGTCTGAACAAAAAAATCTTGGTTGAGCTTCGACTAAAACCATTTCGATTGAAGCATTTTTATTAGGCCTTATTCAAACACCTTCAACTAGAGCATTTTTTGCTCGAACATTTTGCCAAAAAATCTTTAGTCTTTGATTGCATAATCTTCGACCAAGCCTCAACAAACAAATCTACAACCAAGCTTCTATTGGAGAACTTTTTGTTAGAGCATCTTTTGCTAGAACATCTTCAGCCTAGTCTTGATTAGAGCAACTTCAGTCAAGCCTTGGCTAAAAAAACTTTGGTTGGGCCTAGTTGAAGCATCTTTGGCCAAGCCTTGACCAAAAAAAGTTCGATTAGGCCTACCTTAACTAGTCCTTAGACAAAAAATCTTTAGTGCTTTGGTAAAAAAAACTTCAATCGAGTGGCCTCAACAAAAAAAAAATCAATCAGGCCTCAACCAAAGCATTTTTTACCATGCCTCGGCTAGAACATCTTTGGTCGAAGCATTTCTATTAGCTCTCGACTGAAAAATCTTTGGTCAAGCCTTGATAAAAAGATCTCTAACTAGGCTTTGACTAAAAATGTGTTTTCTTCAATTAGGCCTTGCTTGGAGCATTTTTGAGCAAATCATCTTTAGTCTAACCTTGACTAGAAAATTTTCAATCAGATCTTGGTTGGAGCATCTTCATCTAAAGCATCTTCAACCAAAGCACCTTCGACCAAAGCATTTTGGGCTAGAGCAAATTTAACTAAGCCTTTGTTGGAGCATCTTCGACTTAGTCTTGGTTGGAGCATCTTTTACTAGGCCTCAATTGTATCTTCGACCAAGCCTTAGTTAGAGCATCTTTGGCTAAGCCTCACTTGGAACATCTTCAACCAAATCTTTTTTTGGCCTTGGCCTGAAATTCTTCGATCAAACCTTGGTTGGAGTATTTGTAGCTAAGCTCAACTAGAAATCTTTAGTCAGGCTTTGACTGGGTTTCAGTTAGAACATTTTCGACTGAAACATATTTGTCTAGGCCTGGACTAGAACATCATCACCTGGGCCTTGGCTACTATATCTTTAGCTCAGCCTTGACATCTGGTGGAGCTTTTCTTGCTAGGCCTCAATAAAAACATCTTTGGTGGGCCTTGGTCGCTTCGAACTAGGCCTCAACCAAAAATACTTCGATTCAGCATCGACTAAATAAAAAACTTTGGCCACACCTTGACGAAAACATCTTTAGTTAGGCCTTGGTCAAAGCATCTTTGGTTAGACTTCAATTAGCATCTTTAGTCGGGCCTCAGTTGGAGCATCTTCAGCTGAGCATTGCTAGAGCATCTTTAGCTTGACCTTGACTAGAATATTGTTGCTTTATCCTCATCCAATATTTTTTTTTGTTTTTATCTGGTGGATTAATTTTTTTATTACATCTAATATTATTTTTTTGAAATCCAATTCACTAAAGGATGGATTGAATGGATGAATAAATAGATCATTTCCTAAAGTATTGCATGGAGAGGATCGTTGTAAAGCTAACTTGTTCATAGAGTTTCCATCAACCACGAATAGGAAGCCTCTGGGCTAGCTGAACCAATCTTCGTCTTGGTAGATATATGCTTAATGAGACAGATTATTGTGAAAGACCAAGTAACATTGCAGCGTTTTTATTAATTTGGCATGTGACATTAGATTGACTTTGAACTCTGGCACATAAGGCAATTATATAATTTCAAGCTGTCAAATATGTCAAGATGCTCTGACCTGTTCCTGAGATGGAAGTTAAGACTTTTTCACCATTCGAAAGATTAATGTTATGGAAATGATTGAAGCTATAATGATTGAATGTTGTATGATCAAATGCACCTTTGTCCAATAACCAACAAGTTTGAAATTTACCTATTGGATGAACTGTTGTTCGTGGCAGAAGGGATTGATTGCACCATGTTCGTAGAATGATGAGGGCCCGAGCTAGAACCCAACTTTGACTGTTGCAGCAATTACATGATTTCTTTGTATTGATCTTGTGTGAGAGCCACCGTTGCATTTTCATTGTTTCTTGGCTCAGATTCCTCATCACCAAATGTTGCATTGGTTTTAACATTTCTGTTCTTGTATCCAAAGGGGGAGCCATGTATATGAAAACATATCAACAGTATGATTGATAGATCACAGAAACATTAATCAACCAATTGGGATGGTGCGTAAGGCAAAAAAATCTGGCAGCGGACAACAAACACCAACTTCAACATTTGCAGGAAATTCATCATTAGGGATGGAAAACTTTGATATACTCAATAGTCAATTCTACATGCTCTACCTGCAAGATACACTGCTCAAGACTAGCAGCAGAACATGTGTTTGAGGCACAATATAATTTCAGAGTTCTGTAACAGAACCAACCTACAACACCTAGCAAATTAACCATGGCAAACTCAAAACTACACCACTGAAAACCAAAGAAGCAATATCAAAAGTTGAATATTTTGACCAACACTCTGCAGCTGAAACTAGACCATTTAAACAGATGCAAAACCAGCACCATCAGACAAATAACCAGAATACAAGCCACAGTAGTAGCAGTTCACTCAAACAAGGAAGCATGACCAAGCATATTGAAGTGATAGAAGTAACCAAGTAAGAAAACCATTCAACTCCATTTGCATTTCCATCCATATTTAATATTTATGTACATGTCAGCTGTAATCATTGGAGCACTCTTAGGAGATAGAAGAATCAAAAAGTGTACATAAATTTGGTGATTACCTCTCAAAAATGGGATTATCCAAAATGAGTAGAGAGCTTATTCCACCACTAGCTCCAAGAGCAAGGAAGAAAAACATACCACCCAAAAGCTTTGGATGCAAATCCTTGACCTTAGTCTTTTGCACCTGCAAAATATTAAAAAAAATATCTATAAATACTAACATAACTATGAAGTGAAATTAATGTCAGAAAAAAAGTAGTGAAATTGATATTCAGGGGCTTAATGTTATGGACATGATTGAAGCTATCAAGATTGAATGCTATATGATCTAATGCACCTGTGTCTAATAACCAACAAATTTGAAATTTACCCATCTTATTGGATGAAGTGTTGTTCGTGGCGAAGGGATTGATTGCACCATGTTGGTAGAATGATGAGGGCTTGAGCTAGAACCCAGCTTTGATTGTTGCAGCAATTCCATGATTTCTTTGTGTTGATCTTGTGTCAGAGCCACAGTTGCATTTGTTATATGAATTTTTCTATTCTGAATTGACAGAAAGAATTCTTGAATTTGTTGTAGCATCTATTGACGAAGTAATATATCGTTGAATTACCATGGAAATAACCTTGGTAACTCAAGGCAAAGGATCAAACAACATTATTTGTGATCTCACATGAGAAAATTGCTCATTTAAACCCTTCAAGACCCATATTTCATAATCTTGATTTCTTAGGTACTTGCTAAATATTCAAGAAATTAATCACAAACATTTTGAGTGAAATACTCAGAGACTGAAAGATTACCTTGTTGCAATTCAAAAACCGAAAAGCATTTTCTCGAGAGAATTTATCTCCTAGGTCCTTCTATATTTCAAAAATACGACAGTCTACAAGATCGGTTGAAAAATATACCTGTGATGGAATACTATAACCAAAAAATCACCCTGCGAAAAAAGGATCTTCTTTGATAATTCTTGCCATTCAAGAGTGGTGAAACAAGAATCAAAGATGAGTTCTCAAGGGGTTAGGAGAATAATCTCTATAGATAGAAGAACTTTACTGGTCCATAATTCTAAAAGAAAAATGATGAAGCAAGAGGCAAAAGAAAGAAAATAGCGATAATGAACCCGAACTCTGATACCATCGTAGGCTACGGAGTGAAAAATTGATCCAAGTATTATTATTGAGAAATACTACATAATGGGTTTATATACATGACATCATAGCTGCCTATGAAACTAATTAACAAACTACAAATATTGACAAGACTGTGAAACTAAAAGTAACTAACTCTTTTTTATATACGATAAAAACAAAGTTTAAAATTTAATAAATAAACTTTGTTTTATTGACTCATATCGATTTATTGAGAAAGAGCGAAAAATTAAAACATTAATCTTTTCTAAAAAGCTATTTTAAATAGTTTTTTTTTAAGTTATTCCTTTTTTTCTTTTTCTTTTTTATTTTTTTGAATTTTTTAAGAAGTTTTTTAAAATACATTTAGTCATATATCTCTTTTTAAACTCCAAGGGATTATTAGTCAGGTGAACAAGACAGTCTCACATTGGACACATCTTTGAGCACTCATTCATTTCTTTGGAATAAAATAAATACAATTACTACGGCAAATGCTCATTGAATTCAAAAATATTCATTGCCTTCAACGCATTGAATATTATAACCCTATTTATATTTTTTTCAAACATCGATATTTTTTATGTAATAATTGTAATAGAAAATATTAAATTAGTTAAACAATGAAATAATGTTTTTGAAAAATAATTATTATTGAGCCATATGAATTTTTTATAAGTCATATCAAAATAATCGAAAGCGGTTAGTTATGGAGTAATTAATTATTTATCCCGACTCTATATATAAAATATTTATTTTACAATTTTTATTCTTATTCTAATTTATTATTATTCTAATTTTATTACTATTTATTATATAATAAATAGTAATAAATATGAATTAAAGAAAAGTTTATTTTCTTTTACTAAGAATTTAGTTATTGATCCATTTTAAATTTATCCTTTATAATATTCAAAATATTGTAAAAAAATTCAGAACAATTAATAATAAATTATTCTATTTTAATTCTATATTTATTTTGTATTAACCGAACTCTTCTATATACAAAGATAAAAATCAATGAACTTCCCGTATGTGTGATAATTTGTATTTTATTATCATCTCTGATTATAATTTTTTTATCGTTTATCTATTTATCAATTCAATAATATTTTTATTTATCAATATATATAGTTTTGGATTAGAAATAATGATAGTTATATAGAGTTTGGGTAAGAAAATATACTATTCATTTACTTCTAATATGTTAATATTAATTACTAGTATGGCTGACATTTTTTATTTTTATTTATAGTGATAATTATGTATCATAATTAAGTATATTTGATATTTTTTCTTATAGGACTTATTTTAATATTTTAATTCTGAAATTAATTACTAATTTGAATTTGATATAAATTTATGTTTTTCAAAAATTGATTGAATTATTCTTATCTCGTAATAGACTTTTATTTCACTCATCCTATTGCACCAAATGGTTGTCAAAAGCATACACATAAAGGTATATAAGGGTTGATTTAATTCCAGTTTTATTTTTATCTTTACTTGATTTGAAGTTTTGATTCTACTACTTATTTAAACTTAATCAAGAGTCGAAAAATATGAAATTCTTAAAATAATGTATCAATTTTAATATTATATATAGTTAAATAATAAAATAAAAATATGAAATTTAAAATAAATAATATTATTATATTATAAAAAATAATATTTATTAAATTAAAAATTATTATTAAAAATATAATTGTTAAAAAATATATTTAAACATATAAAATACCAAATTAAGTTGGTAGAACCCAAAAAATAACATAAATATAGAAACTAATTTCAAAACTCCAACATTTTAATTGACCGGATTGAGCCGTGGTCGTTGTCTCCTCTCCCAAATATCTACTTTACCAATTACTTCTTATCAGCGACCACACATGTGCTACATTAATGCATGATAGTTGACTTGTTGACTTGACTTGTCTACTTTTACATTTCAGGTCTTCCCCTTCTCCTTCCTATAATTTATTTGACATTCTCCACTTTCCACCGCTAAATCATTGGTTCCTTTAGGTATCTGAAGAAGATGAAGATGATGACGACGTTTCTCCTCATTTCACTCCTTGCATTTTGCTTCACTTCTCTTGCATTTGGAGCCACTAATCTGCCTGACAGTGAAGGTACGTACGTACGTACATACGATGCACAATACATAACTTGTAAATTAATAAAAGTATTTTATATATATATATATATCCCTTGAATTATTATTATATTTAGTGCAAGCTCTGAAAGATATAGCTAGCTCTCTTGGAAAGAACAATTGGGACTTTAACATAAATCCATGCTCTGGAAAACATAACTGGGTTACGCCTAATGCCGAGCAAGGAAAAGATAACAACGTCACTTGCGATTGCTCTTTCGTCAATGACAACTTCACCTGCCACGTTGTTGCCATGTACGTCTCTTTCGTAATTCAAACTATATATAAACTAAAATTGATAAATATAAAAATTATTTTAACTCTTTTCAATTTACAGACTTCTAAAATCACAAAATCTTCAAGGGAACCTCCCTTGGGAACTCGTCAATTTGCCTTACATCCGAGAAATGTATGTAATACTACTTCTCTCTTTGATTCTGATGAATCAACTAATTAACTTGTCTCTATTTTATTCCATTCATTTTCTCACTTTTCGAATGGACAGTGATCTCACCCGCAACTATCTCAGTGGTACAATACCTAAAGATTGGGGCTCTTTGATTCATCTCGTAAACATGTGAGTTCTCTCTCCATTCTTTCGCGTATCTTTTGTCTTTGTTAAAATTAAGCTCTATAACCTTATAGAGTCATTCTTATAAGTATTCTCTTTCGTATATTATATGAATATTATTTAGATAAACTCAAAGTATGATATTTAAGAAAAAATAATATAATAAATTTGGGTAAATAATAGTATAAGTACTGCAGATTTAAGATAAAAATAATAAGATTATTAAAAACTGAAAGAAATGAGTTTGAGAGAATATATAATTAAGATTTTAGATAAAACAGAATAACTTAATAAAGTATTTATTTTGAAAAAGTTGAGACTTGAGAAAAAATAATTAATTAATAATTAATAATTTTAGAATATAAAAAAATATGAAAGTACTACATAATGATGAATCATGTATATTAAAAAAAATAGAAAACCCTATTTTACTAGATAAGGGTGCGCATTAGCATTTAGCATGTATTTTTTTAAGTGTACTTTATTAATATTTTAACATATTTGTAATTAAAGAGAAAATTATTTGATAATAAATAATATTTATCAAATTATCAACAAGTATTAATGTAAGACTCTGTGTATCAAACTTAAATTCCTTGTTTCATATCTATAGCCATTAATAAAGACGATGTCCACATTTATTTAGACATTTTTATCCTTCAAATTAATAATTGTCTAAACTGTCCCATTACATTCAATTTCAACCTTTCACATCAATTATGTCTATTTCAAAAAAACAAAAACTCCATCCCTCCTCTTCCTCTTTTGTTTAATTTCCCCTAGTCTAATATAAGTTTTCTTTTTGACTTTAGTTAACAATTTTTACTTTTCGTTTTTTTCTTAATTTTAATTTGATTAATCTTTTACTTGTTTCGTGAAATAAAAATCTAAATTTAAATTTTGGTGTTCATCCTCGTGATAGTTCTTTTTATGGAAATCGACTAAGCGGTTCAATCCCAGCAGAGCTTGCAAATATAAAAGGTCTCAAGAAATTGTGAGTGGTTTATGTTAAGAAATTTCTCCACTTCAATTTGATGAATATATTCATTGTAACTAATTAATAATTTAAAATGAATAGGGACCTCATGTTCAATCAATTTTCCGGAAATCTTCCCGGAGATCTTGGGAACCTAGCTCAACTTGAAACTCTGTAAGCCTTTTATTTAAAGACACTTCTTAATTAGATTTGAATACAGCTCGCTGGTATGTTATTCTTTAATTTATTTTAGTAATTTAGATAATTAATTCTTTAATACATATTATTCTTATACAAATGATTAAAAAACAACCTCAACCAAATAATTGTATCACTTTTGTTCTTTATTTAATTTCCTTAATATTAATTGACTCCATAATGTTTCTTGCCCCTTTTATTAATGACTTCTAAATTTCTTTGACTGTTTGACCGACAAAATTAGGGATAAGGTAGCTGAAACCTACATGTTGAAAAGTTAATATCTAGCTAATTGAATTTGTTTAGTAAAATTAGTTATTAAATTAATTGATAAGTGTAAAATAAAATAAAATGATATATTTAAATGTAATATTTTGATTATATAACTTGAAATTTACTAACTACATATTTCAGATAATTGTCATTTTTTCATTATTTATATAATTTATTTCAAATAACTTATCATCTTATAAAAAAGGGATAATATTTTTTAAATTTTATTCTTACTTAACATTATTTTATTAAATAAAATGAGATCATATAAATGAATATATATATTATAATTTAATGATTTTATACTAAAAAAGTTTTGATGAGAGTGAGAGTTTAAAGTGAAAGTGTTAAGAATTTTAAAAAATAAGAAGGATAAAGGGGGAATATTCTAGCAAATCAGTTTGTATAAAAATGAAAATAATAATAAGTTAAGAACTTATAAATATAAATGTTACATTAAGTAGTATTTAAAAAATATTATATAAAATAGTACCTAAAAAGGAAAGTGAACAATCACTTTAGTTTAAAATTCAAAAAATGTATGATTAAAATGATAATATTAATATATGTTTAGAGATTAGAATAATAATAAATAATTAAGTTTAGATGTTTATTTGATATTTTAGAAATTTTTATTTTCACAATTTCCTAATTTGAGAGACTAATGTGATGTGTTTTTCAAGAACCAAAATGAATCTTTATTAAAAAATTAATTAGTTTTTTTTATTTAGAATATATGTATTTCACTACAAGAATATTTTGATTTTGCTATTAATTTTAGCTACCATTTAAATTAGTAGCTAAATCCTAGCTAATTAACTATTAATTAACTAGAAAATTATTTTTTCTAGCTAAATTGAAGTTATATTCATTTATACTTCTTATTACTACAAATTAGTTAAGAAATAACTACAAATTTTAAAAAACTTACTACAAATTAACTAAGATTATTTTCCTAGCTAATTTGCTACTTATTTCATGCTACCATTCAATATTGTAGTAATTTTGTAGTTAATTATTTTTACTAGAAATTAGCTACAAAATAACTATTAATTTTAAAATTAGCCACAAAATTATTTTGTAGCAAATTTTAAATTTTCTAGTAACATTATCTTTTATTAGACATTTGTTTTTTTAAACTGATTTATTTAAAACTCAAACTCAGATAGCTTTTCACCCCCCAATTGATATACTATAATTGTAAATAAAATTAAGATTAACAAAGAATGTAATTAAACAAGTTGTAGACGTTATCAAACTAGTACGAGGTACCTCTGTATTTGCAACGGTCACGAACCAACATTTTCTTTGCCAAAACATCACGTTTCCATTTTCCAAAGAGGATCACTGAAGGATTGGAGTGTTATCCGGAAGCGGAGGCAAGAATCCTGTTTCGTGCATGCATGATGCTTTGTAGTGTTTTCACATATGTTGTAGAGCAAGGAAACGACAACGTTTTGTCGATGGAGTACGCAGCCTTTGTGGCACACAACATTGGAAGAGAGGTTTTCGGGTTTGTTAGTGAGACTTAGTCACTTAGGAAAGGGTGAAGATAGGCTAAATGGCTCCTCTAGAACCTACAATTGACCTGCCTTATTTATAAAAAAAGAAACTAGACTTCGACTTTTAAAAGAACCGATTTAAATGAATTGGTTAAACTTTAAAAAAGTATATATATAATAATATAAAAATACGTAATTACTAATAACTTATTTAGGTCTAAGTTTACTTTAGTGAATAAGTTTATCAAATTTTTTATAGGTTTTGTAATAAAATGAGTTTGTAGATCAAGATAGACTATTATGCAAGTCAAGTCAGACCTTTAAAAAAATTTTGATACAAGTAAATAGGTTAAGTTATATTAAATTTTTGTAATTTTAAGTCTAATTTTCGTTAAAGTCTATTTCCCTCCTAGTTATCTTTTCAATGAAGCTCAAGTTGAAACTTCATCGAAGTTTAACTTAATCTAGTTTATTTGTACTTTTTAGTTGTAGGAAAAATGCTATATCCAATTGGGTATAACACTATTACGGAGAACAAAAGATCATTGGTTAAATTAGATGATCTTGGGTAAATAAGTTGATATAAGTAAATACATAAACGTAAAATAAATATTATTAAAAACTTTTCATCTTTCTATTTTTTGAAGTTACAAAATAAGCATAAATCAATATTACTAGATTCATTGCATGCCTTATATGTGTAGTCTTTTGCTACAATAGGTATCTTTCCTCCAACAACTTCACGGGAGAGTTGCCTGCAACATTTTCGAAGCTCACTGCATTGAAGTCTTTGTAAGATTCCTCTTTTCTTCTTTCATAATTTCATTTTCCTCTAGTGAATAAATTGTACTACGTTATTATTTGTCAATCTATCATGAACAATGTTGCCTTTTTTTCGGCTCAAAATTTATAATAACTTGGCATTATTTATCACATGTGACAGCCGAATTAATGACAATCAATTCTCTGGAAACATACCCGATTTCATTCAAAGATGGACAAGTCTTAAAGCACTGTGCGAACTTATTTAATTTTTATATTTTTACTGTTCAGTATGAGTTGTTTTTATTTGAATATCGTTAGTAGAGGTGCACTATTTTGACAGAGTTATTCAAGGAAGTGGTTTGAGCGGACCAATTCCTTCTGGGATTTCATTTCTACAAAACTTAACCGAGTTGTAAGTATAGTTCTTCATTTTATTATAGCAATAATATCAAAACTAAATTGCTCTCTTATTGTTTTCTTTTAACTATATATACCCTTAAAATATGAAATGCAGGATAATTAGTGACTTGAATGGACCAGATTCTACTTTTCCTCGAGTTGATAACATGACAGGATTGAAAACATTGTGAGTTAATTCCTTTGATGGATGTTATTTTTATTTACTTTTTTAACTCTTATTGGGAGTCAATGTGTCAATATGCATGACATTGATTACAATTTGTAAATGAAGAGAATGAAGAGAATACTGATAACTTTCTGCTGCATCCAGAATTCACATATTTGATTGTTTCGTAGAATATTAAGGAGCTGTAATATTAATGACACACTACCTCAACTTCTTGCAAACCTGGTGAATCTGAAAATCTTGTAAGTGCTGATTTACTCATTTCCAATTAATATATATAGTTGCTGCTAATTGTAAAATTCTTTTGTATTAAATTTGTCTAATTTGAAACATAGAATAGGCATTTGTTGACAAAGCCTTCTAATTAATAACCATTCACAATCTTGTGGGATGTGTCCCAATAACGTTTGGGCTTACCAGCCACAATCTTGAAGGGATACCAGGTAAAGACTACGAAGTACAAAAAAAGACAACATCATACATATTGGAAATGCACATAAAAACATAAGAGTCAAACAACAAAGAGTAGGACATTAACAAAGGAAGGGATGACATTCCTAAATATAGTGTGTTGGAAACGTCTCTCAACATTTTTCATTTCTTAACTATTTATTATTTTTAGTTATATTTTAAGTTTAAAATATTGAAAGTTATTTAAAAACATTTTTTTGGATAAGCCATGTCTTTCAAGTGTTAAGCCATATCTATGTTTGAGTAACAGCTCAATGTCCATGCTATGCCGCAACAATCATATGTGTATATGAACATACATAGATACATATAGTTTTTTTTATTTAGTATTTGTTTTAATTTTTAATATTATTAAATACATGTTTCAATTAAAATATAAAGTTAAATAATTTTTTAGTTGAATATAGAAATGAGTTTGTCTCATTGAGCTTGAACAACTAGTGTGTCAAAATTGAGTCAAGAAAACAAATTTACATTCTTAAAATGTTGAATTTGAACAGACCTATATTCTTGTTCACTTTCAATTCTACCTGCACTCATATCTTTGAGGGATATAACATGAGCATACTTATTTTTATCATATGCATGGAAAAAATATATAAAAATTTTAATGTTTCTAATTTTTTATCATTGCTAACTTATTCTGGACATATTTTTTTGCTTTTCAGAGACCTTAGCTACAACAAATTAAGCGGAAACATTTCAACAAACTTTGAAGGACTAACAAGAACAGCCTCTAACATGTAAGAAACTTTTACAGTTTTGATGTAATTGCTACAAAAGGAAAGAGAAAGATTTTCATAGCGAGATATAGCGTTATTTATTTTTTTCTGGAACTGCCTGCTTACCCTACTCTGTAGAAGAGTAATTATAAACAATCCAATAAATTTAAGTCAAAAGAAATAATTAACAATTTGCTTTATTTAATCAACACTATTAGAAAATTTAAAATTTGTTACAAAATAATTAGTTACAAAATTTTAAAATCAATAGTTATTTTGTAGCTAATTTCTAATAAAAATAATTAGCTACAAAATTATTATAATATTGGTGGTAACATGAAATATGTAGCAAATTAACTAAGAAAATAATCTTAGTTAATTTGTAGTAAATTTTTAAAATTTGTAGTTATTTTCTAACTAAAAGTATAAATGAATATAACTTAAATTTAACTAGGAAAATTAATATTCTAGTTAATTAATAGTTCATTAGTTAGGATTTAGTTACTAATTTAAATGGTAGTTAAAATTAGTAGCATTAAAATCAAAAAAATCTTGTAGTGAAAGTGAATAACATCATCAAGAATTAAACATTGGAACAAATGTGGAATAGTAGTGATACAATGAAATGTTTGAACTTCGAAGGAAATTACATATTTACCACTAGTGAAAATCAAACTTATCTTTTAGTTGACACACTTCGATAAAACTAGTTATGTCAATTCTCATTAAGATGTTCTAATTAGTTAATTCTATCAATTTTAAGGTGTTGAAGTTGTAATAAAAGGACCCACTACAAATAAATTGTTATATGAATCCCTTAAAAAAGCTAAATAAAGATCTGATTGAAAATGACTAGATTATTGATCATTTGATGTGTTGATATTTAGTAATTGAGGAGATCATATTCTATTTTCTTCAGATATTTCACTCAAAACCATTTCACTGGACCAGTGCCCGCGTGGATAGGCAAAGCTAAATCCATGTGAGTTATATTTCAAACTTTACTTATATGCTTAATTTCTTAAATTCAATAATTCATATATTCTCTTTGGTTGATCAGAAGTGTTTGAAATAGCTAAAGTATATTTGAGGTGAGTAGGAAAAATAGAGTGAAGAGAGAACAGGGGATAATGGATGTAAAATGTTACATGGTGATTAAGATTGAGTAGTACTTGCTGTGTCGCTGAGGATGCAGTGCAATTCCTTTATGTATTCGGGTGCATTACGAGTCCTCAACTATTTGTGTGGGGATGGAGGATTATGCTGAAAGAGAGGTCAAGGGGACCTAGGAACTGGTTGATGAATAATTCGAGTAAGGTTTGAATCTGAAGCTGTTTGTAGAATTGGTTCAAGGAAAATGTTAAAGGATTGGAAATGAAGTTGTGTATTTGGTAGAGGAAAAATCTAATATACTTCTTTGAACACGTTTTTTTATTACTGGCAATTTTTTTATAAATTACAAAAATTTGTAATTTCCTTTCTTTATTAATGAATTTCTCTCTTAATTTTGTAGTTTTCCATAAATATCAACTAATAATATAATTTGTTAAATAATATATTACTGACATTTGATGAAGGAAAATTTATTAAGTAATCTAAAACCACTATTTGTAAATAGTCCTATCAATCACTGTGACATGTTTAAAAAAAAATAAAAAGCACGCTATCATATAAGGATAATAGAAACTATGATAATTCAATTACCTAATAATTTCTCCTCGACGGAAAGGTGTTGTTACGAAAGTATGGAAAGGCGTGTGTTTATGGAAGAAAACAGTATGGGAGTTTAACATTTCTCTGGAGCCAACGTTGTAAAATATAAGCCAAGAAAGATGCATTTTTGGGATCAAGGGTCAAGTTTATATCTGTATTATTCCAATATGGATGCAAAACATAGGAAATCAAGTTGAAATTTATGAGTGAGTCATGTTCTAAAGCTTATATATCTTTTAAGTCTTAGGCCACAAGTCTTCTCTTGAATCGCCAATGGTCTGTGATACACGGACAATTTCTAAAAGCAAAGCAATACAAGTTATCACATTAAAGACCAAATTGTATATTAATTAATTATTATTATTATTTATTTTGATAATACTATTATCTTTTTGGTGAATTGAGGGGAAGTGACTTATTTTCGGTATTTCTGAATTGTTTTTTAAATATTATGCGTAGAGATCTTTCATATAACAACTTCATTGACGAAAACAAAGAGCAACAGTCATGTCAAGCTAGCCAAGCGTAAGAACTAATGCATTCGTGAGCCCTTGTTCTTTACTCGATAATTTGATGAAGCTTTTTGATTGTTAACTATCTCTTCATGTGTCATAGGAACTTATTTGCAAGCTTTGCAAGGAATAACTCGTAAGTTTTATATGTCATGCATTAAAACTTCTCTCTTTCTTTCTCTTTCTCTCTATTATACACACAAATTAACTCTTTCCATTTCCTTTCTTTTATTCTGACAGTGGACCTATTTCTTGCGTTCGAAGTACTCCTTGTACCCAAAGTAAGTTATTTATTCTGTAATTTCTCTAACTATTAAGATTTGACAGTTGCTTTTTGCCTTTAAATTTGTTTGTATTTTAAGGTGGAGGAACGACCAAACAAGAAATTGTTCTCTTCCTATGGAAATACCTGTTCATGTTTTGTGTAGCCATGTAGAACCTTAGGAGTTAGGACATAGAAACTAAAACTAAACATAGCATTCATTTTCAATTATGTTTTATTTTAAAATATATATATTTATCAAACACTCTTGGAGGGTTATTCTACAAGAAAATTTAGAATCTTGGTACAAATTCTTTTTAACTTGAAATTATTTTTTTTAATTAGCTCCAAAAAAGAGTTTGAGAAAAAAAAAGATTATTTTCATAAATAAAAGTTCTGAAATAAGCTAGAGTCTTAGACTAAAAAATTATTACGGAGTCCAAACTACCACGAGACCATAATACAATGAATTTTTTTATACTTAATTACATGTCGTACGAAGAACAAATTTGTGATGATTCAAAATTATGTAATAATTTTTCCTTTCCTAGAGCCTAAGGGCTTCAAGTTTTGTTTTTTTTTTTTTTTATCGTGTAGAGAAGGTTGATCGTTACGGTGGCAAACAAGCATAGGAGACGGATGTCATTTTCTGGATGGTCCATGTGCAAGGAATATGAGTGTGATGAAATGTTGTAGGATGTTCTAGAAACTCGATAAAAATTGAAACTGAAAAAGTTTAAGGTTGTGTTAACTCTAAAAAAAGGTTAAAGAACATTTTAGTCTCAACAATCTCATGACATGGCTAATAAATTCATGTCTAACTTACTCATGCATGTAACTAATGCAAATCTTTTAATTATTCTTTGCCAACAAATGTAACATGATATGCAATTTTATTTCTATCTTAAACTTCAATAATTCATCTATACTCTCGCTTTTGCATGGACAAAAACCCAGTTAAATAAAGCATCTAAATAATTTTAATGAATTATTTTCTTCATCATTTTATTTTCGTGCATGACTCCCAACAGTTTCTAAGATTTGACCCTCTTCTTCCTTTGGCAGCTGTTAATTCTCTTCATATAAATTGTGGTGGAGATGAATTAACTGTTGGAACAAAAACATATGAAGCTGATTGGGACAATGCTGGACCAGCAATGTATAAAAAGGGTGGAAGTAACTGGGCATTTAGTAACACTGGTCATTTCATGGACAATTCTACATCATTACTCTATACCACAAAAAATGCAACAAGACTTTACATGACTAACACTGAACTATATAAGAATGCACGCATCTCCCCTATTTCTCTAACTTACTATGGATTTTGCTTGGAGAATGGAAAGTACAAACTAAAGCTCCATTTTGCAGAGATAATGTTCACTGATGACAACAAATTTAGCAGTCTAGGGAGGCGAGTATTTGACGTTTACATTCAGGTGCATAGCTAAATTTATTTATTTTCTAGTTTTGTGGACCAAATGTTGGATATGCAGCAAAGACTTGTACCCAAGTGGACATGATTCATCATTAGACAATATTTAGCTTGTTGCATTAACTTTAGATATTACATTAATTATTTTCTATGTTTTTGTCTTACATGTCACACTATGCAGAATTGTCGGTGCTCAATTTTAATTTCATCTACAGAATCACTCACTGCACTATTTCAATATTGTAGGGAAGTCGGGTATTGAAGGATTTCAATATTGCAAATGAAGCAGGAGGAGTTGGTAAGGAAATTATAAGAGAATTTATTGCATATGTGAATCGTAACGACTTAGAGATCCGTTTTTATTGGGCTGGGAAAGGTACAATGTATATCCCATATAAATCGATATATGGTCCTCTTATATCAGCAATATCTGTTCATAAAGGTGTGTTGTCTTCTCTCAATTTTAATTGCTTTGTTGTTTCCTTCATGGAACTACTAACACATGTGGCTCTTGTGTAATAATCAAGCAGATACAAGTAGCTTATCTGTATGGACTGTGGTTGCAATTGTGGCTGCAACAATTATTATGGTCATCTTGATTGTCGGTACACTTTGGTGGAGAGTTTGCCTAAGGAAAAAAAATTCATTAGCAAAAGGTAATTACCAAGAAATAATTAATATTTTACCTAACCTTTTCGATGAAACATTCAAGACTTATCATGTGGTTAGTGGTTCTTTATTGCATATATTTGAGTAAGATTCTAGTTAAACATCTAGCTAATTCTTTAAAGTAAATTAGTAAGTAATGGATGGTGAATTTAAGTAGAACTTTGGTTAACATATTCTTCTGGGCAATGGTGAATAAACAATGTATTGTTACAAAAGCATAAATAGTTTGGAATTATATCATGATAATAGATCTTATTTTGGTATACTTCTGTCGGCAGAGCTTAAGCGTTTAGATTTGCAAACTGGTTTATATACCTTGCGTCAAATTAAAGCAGCAACAAATAGCTTTGATATTTCCAATAAGATTGGAGAAGGAGGGTTTGGCCCAGTTTATAAGGTAATCTAACATCATTTGATACCTTTTGTTGATAAAGTTTAATTATGGATATTAATTAAATTTTTATTTTGAATTAAAATAGCGGAAAATAAATATTAATAATATTTTCTAAGTGCAGGGTACTTTGTCAGATGGCACAATAATAGCTGTTAAACAGCTTTCGTCTAAATCAAAACAAGGAAATCGTGAGTTCATAAATGAGGTTGGCATGATCTCAGCTTTGCAACACCCTTGTCTTGTTAAACTTTATGGTTGTTGTGTTGAGGAAGATCAACTGTTGTTGGTATATGAATATATGGAAAACAATAACCTTGCACAAGCCTTATTCGGTAAATTGTTGCCTTATATGCTTAACTTTGGTTCCTTCTTATATGATATATTATAGTCTTCATAGTAAATTGTTGTCTAATTTTTGTAATATTCACAAACAAAGGCCCAGAAGAACGTTGCTTAAGATTGAATTGGTCAACAAGACAAAAGATATGTGTTGGTGTTGCTAGAGGTTTAGCTTTCCTACACGAAGAATCAAGATTGAAAATTGTTCACAGAGACATCAAGGCCACTAATGTGTTGCTTGACAAAGACCTAAATCCAAAAATATCTGATTTTGGTTTAGCCAAGCTTGATGAGGAAGAAAATACTCATATGAGCACCAAAATAGCAGGGACCTAGTGAGTTTGCTCATTTTCTTCTTTAAATATTATAGACAAGTCTTATAGAAAGAACAATAGAGAGAATTTAGATATCAAAGCCTTAGCATATGTGATTTGACGTTGTTTCAATGATATAATTCAATAATGCAGTGGATATATGGCTCCTGAATATGCAATGCATGGTCATTTGACTGACAAAGCAGATGTCTATAGTTTTGGAATTGTTGCCTTGGAAATTGTTAGTGGAAGGAGAAATACCATTCTTCGATCAAAGGATGAAGCTCTATACCTTCTTAATTGGGTAACTCTATTTTGGCAATCTCCATTGTCCATACAAACCTCATCGTCCATGATATAATTTGCGTGCTTTATATTTTATGTTAAACAAATATTGAAATTCTATTTTCATATCATGTCATTCTTGAGGAGTCACATTGCAAACATTTCAGTTGCCATGATTTTCTACAATTTTACTCAAAGGCATCTAATGACATCACTGTGTAATTAGTTATGTCTAAAGTTACAGTTTTTTTCACATAAACAAGGCCATGTCCTACTTTGAAAAAAAAATTATATTAATAAAATCACATAGGTTGAATGTTTCAGTTGTAAATGACTAAAATTCAAAGAGTTATGCGTATATTTTTGGTCTACAGGTACATCTATTGAGAGAGAAAGGCAACCTAATGGAGCTAGTTGATCCAAAGTTAGGTTTGGATTTCAATAAAGAAGAGGTGATGGTAATGATCAAAGTGGCTCTCCTATGTACCCATGTCACTTCATCCCTAAGACCCACAATGTCTTCTGTGCTAAGCATGCTTGAGGGAAAAACAAAGGTTCCAGAATTTGTTTCAAATCCAAATGAGGTGATGGATCTTCAGACAAAGTTGAAAGCAATGCAACAACATTACTATCAAATAGAAGAAAACAAACTGAATGAGACACAAAGCTCAAGTGTGTCAATTGATGGACCATGGATTACTTCACCTTCATCAACAACAGACCTTTATCCTACCCACCTTAGTTCTTCTTATTGGGAGAAAAGAAATTAGCATAGTCTGAGAGAGTGTAGAAATTGGAGCTATCTATATAATATCCTGTCATAGTTACTTATATATTCTAAACTAGTATTTGAACTGTGTTATACTTAATATGTTAAGTATTTCTTTTTTAAATTCAAGATTATTATTTTGATGATCCCTCCTATTATAAAAGTCAATAAGTCAATAATTTTATATGAGAACTTATGATTAGATGATAGTATATATAAAAGATTTTTATTTTCTAGGTATATGTCAATTAAATTCTATATATTTATTAGAATTTTTGGATTGGAGTTAACTATTTTTTTAATTTGGTGGCTAAATGGATTAGCAACTTCATTTTTTCGGTCGCAAAAATCATAGTCTAATCAATTTAGCAACTGAATTGGGTTTGGCGAAAGGGTGGGTGGGAGGGAGGGAGGCGATGAGGGAGTGAGAGTTAAAGAAAGGGAGGAGAGGAGTATTTAAATAAAGGAAGGGAGGATAAAAAAGAGGAAAAATATTTTAGAATTTTTGAAAGTTTGTTGCTAAAATAGTCCTTAACATTTTCGGTTATTTAAATTAAAAATTACAAAAATGGTCGCAAAATCCATTTTTATTTTAGAAAACTTAATAAATTCCGTTGCTAATTCGGTCGCTAACAATTCCTTTTCAATTTATTTTTTGGCATTATAATTTAGTCATTAAATCAGTCGCTAATTGGTTTTTTAAATACTTTTTAATTTTGGTTGCTAATTTTAAAATTTTTGTTTTTTTTGTTCCATCGCTAATGCAGTCGCTAACAATTCCTTTTTTAATTAATTTTTTGATGTTCGATCGCTAATTGGTTTTTTAAATACCTTTTTTTTAATTTCAGTTGCTAATACGATCATAAATTTCAAAATTTTTGTTTTTTTGGTTCATCGCTAATTCGATCGCTAACAATTCCTTTTTTATTTGTTTTTTGATGTTATGTTTTCGATCACTAAATCAGTGCTAATTAGGTTTTTTATAATTATTAATGTTGGTCACTAATTCGGTTACAAATTTCAAAATGCTTTTTTATTTCGTCACTAATTTTTGTCGTTAAAAAAGAATTTTTTTTACCAAAGTTGGGAAATTTTTTTTAAAAAATTACCGACCGATTTAGCGACTGAAATTAAAACATAAAAATAATAAAATAAAACCGAGGATTAGCAACCGATAGAACATAAAAGAAAAAGAATTAAATTTTGTGACCGAATTAGCAACCGAAATTCATAAAGTAACAAATATAAAAAATAATTAAGCGACCGACTTAGCAACCGAAAATGAAAACGTCAAAATAATAAATAAGTATATATTGGCGATCAATTTTCCAACCAAATTAGCGACAGTACAAAAAAGGACAAAAATGTTGAATTTTGTGACTGAATTAGCAACTGAAATTCAAAAAATGAAAAAATAAACAAACGATTTTGCAACTGATTTAGTGACTGAAATTAAAAACGTAAAAAAAAAACAGGATTTATTAGCGACCGAATTAGAAACCAAAAATAAAAAAAGATTTATTCGTGACCGATTTTCAAAAATTCAAAAAAAATTTCACTGTACTTTTTTCCTCTTTTTTTTCCCACTTCCTTTTATTTAAACACTCCTCCCCTCCCTCCCTCTTCTACCTTTCACTCACTCCCTCTTTTCCTCCTCTCCTCCCTCCGTTGTCACCATCACCGCCACCACCGCCGCCACCTTCGCTGTTGCCACCACCACTGCTACCTCCTCCGTCGCCACCTTTGTTGCTACCGCCACCACCACTCCACCGCCACCTTCGTCACCTTCCCTCTCTTCCTCCCTCTTCTCCTCTCCATTCTCCACCCTCCTCTCTTCCTTTCTCTCCTTCACCACCATCACCACCACCTCTTCTCCATCCCATACCTCCTTCTACTCCTTTCTCTCCTCCCTTCTCTCCCTCTCCTCCTTCCATTCCTTCTCCTCCCTCCCCTCTCCCTCCCTCTCTTCTCCCTTCTCCCTCTCTTTTTCCTTCTTCCTCACTCCCTCCCCCAACCACCAACTAACTACCACCCATCTAGTTTAAAAAAAAAAATTAGCGATCGATTTAGCGACTAATTTTTAAAAATAAAATTCAAATATTAGCCACCAAAATACCGACCAAATTGTCTAAAATAAAAATTCAAAAATAGTGATGGAATTAGCGAACGATTTTTTAATATATAAATAATTAAAATAAAAACTTAGCCACCAATTAAAAAAAAAATAAAATAGAGACTGATTTAGCGACTGAATTTTTGGCTTCCAATTAGCCACCAAAACACAATTCGGTCACTAATTGCTTAGCGACTCAAGCCATTTAGCGACTAAAATCCAACATTAGTAATCAATTTTCAATTTTAGCGACCGATTTGATTTATCGCTAAACTTAAAATTTTTATAGTGAACATTATGTAACTGCGGCGGCCAAGGAGAGGAGCTCTAGGGAGCACAAGAACATTTATGGAAAAAACACTTTGGGAGCACCACCGCATTAATTGAGCTTTAAAGAGAGCTTCTGCATTATTGAGAAAAGATCTCCTTGAAGGATTCGATTGTAGTAGAGCGAGCCTATAAAAAGGGTGAGGTAGTAAAGAGTAAAGGGGATCTTTTGGATAGATTTTTTTGAGAGTTCGTACCAGAGAAAAAAACGTGAGAAGTAGGGAAAAATAGCAGAAAATACCAAAGAGAAAGAAGTGGAGAAGTTGGACTTTATATGGACAACAACGCACCCAGGAACTAGGTAAATTCCAAAAAGCTTTTCTGAGCGATCCATTTTACCATCTAACATTCGACCTAAGCCAAGTACCAAACCAATGTTTCCCATTCATTAGTCGATCCCGAATCGTAATACTCACGCTTTGTCCAAGTTATCCGACACTCAATCAGTATTCCCCCTCGGTCACTCAACACTTAGTTAGTGTTCTCATCTCGGCTATCCGACACTTAGTTGGCATTTCCTTCCTGGTCATACAACACCTAGTTGGAACCTAGATCCCAACCCAGATGATATGTAATCGACGCCTTTTTCTACTCAAGTAGTAGAAAGATTACTTAGCCCATAGCCTCAGCCAGAACTACGTAAACTTTCATTTCTCCATTGCATTAGGAGATACATAGGAGCAAGAGGAAACTTTTGCCAAGTTCAAAAACCTAAAAAATATATTCCTTCCCTCTTTGTAAATATATCTATTTCTATCTACGTCTGAAAGGTAAAAACCATAGTTTAGAAGTCATAGCTCATTTCATATATCTAGTTAAGGTAACCGTCTATAGACGGATATTGTAGGGTGCTAATACCTTTCCCACGCGTAATGGATTCCCCAACCCGAAATCTGATTCCAAAGACTAGTCTTTTCAATCTCTGGTTTTCTAACGTTTTCCTTAAAAACACCGGTGGCGAGTCCTATCTCCATGTCCTTTCCCTGAAAGGAACACGAATTTCACATTCTCTAAAAGTTTCACCGACTTCGTTGCGGCCATGATTGTGACAAGTGTCAAGAATTTTATATGTATTTTTCTATCAACCATATTGAAACTTCATTTCTTTTACAATTAGTAATAAGAACTAAAAAATGAATTTTCATTTTACAAAGACTAAAACTAGATAGTTATGTCAGTACTAAAATAGCTAGAGTTAGTAACAAAGACAAAAAAAAAGATACTAAGAAAATATCAACTACCTAAATGAATTTTCTTTTTGCAAAGACTAAAACAAGATAGAGGTATATTCATATTATGAGGCATTTGGAAGATGGAAAATTTTTAGTTTTCAAGGAATCAAAAATTGGTTTTCCATGTTTAGTATATTATCACACAAAAATGTTTGCATGAAACATTATTTCGCGAGAATAGTTTTTACTAAATTTTCTACAAAAAGATTCTACCAAAGGGAGGTGGGAATGTAATTTTCTCGAGTTGGAAAAAAGTTTTAATGATGTAAAAATCTCACGATATTCTTATTAACTCATTTAATACAATTATAAATTTAAAAAGAATCTACTATTAAATATGATAAATAATTATTTAAAAATAATAAATTACTAAAAAATATTCTTTGTAAACTTAATACAATTTTAAAAATTAAACTATTTTATGAAATATATTATTTTAAAATTTTTAATATATTAAATATTATACTTTTAAATATTTTATTTTTGAAATCTTTAAAATTTTCAAGATATTAATTAACAAATTGTTTAAGAGTATTACTATGAATTTTAATATTTTAAAAAATTATATTAAAACTAAATTGTATTGCAACTAGTCAAAATTAAATTATATATAATTATATTATTTGTATAAAGTAATAAATACATTAATTAACTAAAATGTATATCTAGAAATATTATTTGTTACCTTAATTATCATAATTAATATTATTCATTTTGATAATCATGTCACCATTAAACCAACTAGAATTAGTAATAATGACTAAAAAACATACTAAGAAAATATCAACGATCTAAAAATGAATTTTTTTTGGCAAAATCTAAAACTAGAAAGCAGCATATTTAACGTTTAAGTCTTAAATAAAATATTCATATTATGAGACATTTGCACGATGAAAAATTTATAATTTCCCAAGAATCAAAAGTTAGGAAAATTGGTTTTCCATGTTTAGTGTATTATCACACAAAAATGTTTGCACTAAACATTATTTCACAAGAATGGTTTTTAGTAAATTTTCTACAAAAAGATTCTACCAAAGGGAGGTGAGAAGTTCATTTTCTTGAGTTGGGGAAAAGTTTTAATGATGGAAAAATATCACGATATTATCATTAACTCATTTAATACAATTATAAATTTTAAAAAAAATATTCTTAAATATGATAAATAACTATATTTAAAAATAATAAATTACTAATAAATATTCTTTCAAACTTAATAAATATTCTTTCAAACTTAATAAATTTTAAAAATTAAATCATTTTATAAAATATATTATTTTAAAATTTTTAATATATTAAATATTATACTTTTAAATATTTTATTTTTAAGTCTTTAAAATTTTTCAAGATATTAATTAACAAATTGTTTAAGAGTACTACTACAACAAAATTCAAATAATATTTTAGTAAATTATATTAAAAATAAATTGTATTACAACTGGTCAAAATTAAATTATCTTATTTATATAAAGTAATAAATACATTAATTAATTGAATTGTACATCTAGAAATAATCTAATTATCTTAATTTAAAATATTATTTGTTACCTTCATTATCATAATTAATATTTTTCATTTTGATAGTCATGTCAGCACTAAACTAGCTAAAGTTAGTTTTTGGTCATGCCTTTGCTAGAACATCTTCAATTGTAGCATCTTTGGTTGGGTCTCAATTGAAACATCTTTGGTTGGGTCTTGGCCAAAACATCTTTAGTTGGTCTTAACGAAAAAATCTTGGTCAAGCTTTGGCCAAAACAATTTTGATTAGAGCATTTTTTTATTAGGCCTCATTAAAAACACCTTCAACTTGAGCATTTTTGGTCCAAACATATTCTGCGAGAAAATCTCCAATAGGGCCTTAACTAAATCATTTTGAACCAAGCATCAACAAACAAATCTACAATCAAGCCTCAACAAATCTACAATCAAGCCTCAACAAAGCATCTTTGACTAGGTCTCAATTATAGCATCTTTAGTTTAGCATTGCTAGAGCATCTTTGGCTTGACATTAGGTATTGTCATTTTATCCTTGTCTAACATTTTTTTTTTGTTTTTTATCCAATGAATTACTTTTTTTTATTTAATGTAATCCAATGAATTTTGAAAAATAGTAGATGGTTAGTACCATCCATGTTGTAAAGCTAACTTATTCATAGAGTTTCTATCAACCACGAACAGACCAGCCTCTAGGCTAGCTAAACCATCCTCAGCTCGCACATATTCAAATGGAAAATCTTCGATTAGGCCTTGACAAAATCATTTTTAGCCAAGCCTTGACAAACAAATATACAACTAGTATTTTTTTGTTGGAGCATTTTTGGTTGAAACATGTTAGGCTTAGTCTCGATCAGAGCATCTTCAGTTAGGCATTGCCAAGAAATTTTTATGGGTTGGGCCTTAGTTGGAGCATCTTCGACTGAGTAGTGTAAAAAAACTTCAACTAAAATACCTTTGGTTGAGCTATGGTTGGAACATCTTTAGCTAAGCCTTGGCCAAAAAATCTTTAGTCAAAGCATCTTTAGCTAGCCTTCAACCAAAACATCTTCGGTCGAAGTATCTTCAGCCGAAGCATCTTCGATTGGCGTCTACTAGATAATTTTTTGCCAAGCCTCGTTAGAAAAATCTCCACTCGGGCTTCAATTGGAAATTTTTTAGATGGAATATCTTTGATTGAGTCTCGGTTGAAGAATCTTAAGCTGGAAATTCTTTGGCCAAGACTTGGCCAAAAAATATTTGGTTGAGACTTGACCTAAAAATCTTCAATCAGGCCTTTGCTAAGGCATCTACCTCTAAGCCTCAACCAAAAAACCTTTGTTTGGGCCTCAACATGAAAATTGTTAGTCAAGCCTCAATTGAACCATGTTTGGCAAGAATATCTTTGGTCAAGCCTTGGTCAAAACATCTTTGGCTGAAGCATCTTCATTTGAGCCTTGTTTGGAGCATCATTGGCTTTACCTCAAATGGTGTATCTTTGGCAAGAAACTTCCGATCAAAGAATGGAAAATCTTTATTTGAAGTATGTTCGGCCAGAATATATTCAATAAAAAAAATTCTCAATCAAGCCTTGACGAGAACATTTTCAACCAAGTCTCGACAGAAAAATCTATGATTGGACTTCAATCAAAATGTTTGGTTGAAGCATCTTTAAACAAAACATCTCTGGCCAAGTCTTGATCATAGAATCTTTAGGCTGAGGTAGGTTTTAGCCAAAAATCTTTGGTTAGACCTTGGTCGAAAAAGCTTTGGTTAGGCTTTAGTTAGAGCATCTTCAACCAAGCCTCAACTAGAGCATGTTAGGTAGGCCTAGGTTGACATATCTTTGTCTAGGCCTCAATTAGAGCATCATTAAGTTAGCTTTGACAAGTGCATCTTTAGCTCGGCTTGGCATCATTTGGAGCACCTTTTAGATTAGCCTTAGTCTGACCATCTTTGGATAAGCTTCGTTTGGAGCATTTTTTGTTAGGTCTCAATTGAAGCATCTTTAATTGGGCCTTAGCTAAAACATCTTGGTTAGGTCTTGGACAAAAAAATCTTCATCGAGCTTCGACTAAATAAATTTCGATTAGAACATTTTTTACTAGGCCTTATCCATAACATTTTTGCCCTAAACATATTTAGTCAAAAATCTTTACTTTTGCCCTCGACCATATCATTTTTTGCCAAGCCTCGACAAACAAATCTATAGTCAGGCTTCAATTGGAAAAAAAAATTGAAAGCCTCTTTGGCGAGAACATCTTAATCCTAGTCTTGATTGGTGTATCTTCAATCAAGCTTTGACTAGAAAATCTTTGATTGCATCTCAATCAAAGCATCTTCAACCAAGTCTTGACCAAAACAACTTCGATTAGGCCTTATCCAAAGCATTTTTGATAAAAAACTCTCTTATAGGCCTCAACCATTGTCGCAACCCGGCCCGCGACTGTGTCGGCGATGGCCTGAATGGATGGAACTCGCGTTCCTTTTGAAGAAGAAACATGGATAATAGGGGTCGCCACCGGTATTTTTATGGGAAACACCAGGAAACCTTTAGATGGATAAGGCAAGTCTGAAAACAGAGCATGGGTTCGAGAGTCGGTTACGCATGGGAGTGAGACACACCCATACCTTTGCCAAAAGACAATTACCCTAACCAAATGCATGAGTCATGATATAACCTCCTTTCTATAGTTTTCTGCTTTTCAATGGATGATAAGGAACCTTTTTTAGTTTTATAAGGGAATAACTATCGTGACTTGGCCCTCGACCGCATCGGCGATGGCTTTTTCTTGGCATTTGGAGGAACCCGGGATTCCCCTCGAAGGAGAAACAGGGATGGAGGAGTTGCCACCAGCATTTTTATGGAAAATGCCAAGAAACCTTTGGGATGGATAAGGCGAGTCTAGAACGAGCGCATGGGTCCAAGAGTTAGTTACGCATGGGAATGATATATTCCCATACGTTTATCGAAAGACAGTTACCCTAACTAAATGCATGGACCTTGATATTGGCTCCTTTCTATGGTTCTTTATTTTGGTGAGTGATGGAAATTTTGTTTTGTGGAGGAGTAACTTGACAAGAGTGGTCTCTTGCTCTTATGTATCTCTTGAGTAATGGAGAATTCAAAGTTTACGTAGTTCTGGTCCAAAGGCTTGGAGTGTGTTTTGGTGGGGGTGGACTATCCATTGGCGTCCATCAGTGATTTAGAGAAGGATGGGTCGTCCATTGGCACCCGAAACTAGGTAGACAAAATGGTGACTGAACATAAGTGAGCTTTCCTTTGGCGCTCGCCTATGGTTGCTTTAAGTGTGGATTATCCATGGGTGCTCGAGGGTAATTGGATGGAGGTTGTTGGATGTTTAGGGAAAGTTCAAATTATTCTGATCCTACCCAGGTATCATTTGCAGACTATCAGAGTCGGGGAGGCGTGAAACCGCCTTTGGTCACGCGGAGTTTCTAAATGGGTATTTACATGGTATAAAGAGAGATTCGAGATCACATTGGGTAGATAATGGCCGAATAGGTGTTGGTGAAGTCCGAGAACATTCTCTCCCAGGGTGGACATGTTAAGCTGGGGTTCAATGAGTGCATGGTTGACAGATAAAGAATTGGAACTAGGCTGGAGAGTTACAACTCTCAGCCTTGCATGGTCTTAACTACATGGATAATTTAGCTTGAATTCTGACTTTAAATTGAGGTTGGTTCTTAAGTTATCTTGGGATAGGTCAAGCTCTTCATAGGAGATGCAAATGTACTTGCATGTATTTATTTAAAGATTCTTAATCATGCTTACCTAGTATTCAATGGTAGTCTTTCAAATGAACCCTAGCTCTGTATTTCTTCTTCCCTCTAGTGCTTTGTTTGAGCTACTCCTTTCTGGCTATAATCTTTCTTGGTTGGTTTCTTTTCTTATGGTGACTAAACTCTTTTTTCTAGAAGATTGAAGACTCTCTTTCTTTTTGGAGAACTTTTTTTCCTTAGGACACTTGCCCCCTTTTAGCAAGCCTTCCTTTATGAAGGAGCTCTCTCCTTTATGAATCTTTTTTTCTAGTGAATTTCTTAGTGGGAGGCTCTTACTCTAAAGTCTCAAGTAGTGGAAAAAATCTCCCTTCTTTTTTAATGGGAGCCTTTTATAGGCTTGCATGAGGTGCCCTATATCTTCCTGAGGATCTTTGCCATTAATATGGTGGCTCTCCCCTAGGCATATTGAATGCTCTGGTGCACTCAGAAGGGATTTTCCATTTACTGCGACAGATTCGCCATTAATGGGATGGTGATCATTTTTCCCTTATGTAGCGTGCGTGCTTCTCACATTCTCCACCTACCCCCAAAATAACGACCCAGGTAAGAGCACATATATCCCCATGATGGTCATTTCTGCTCAAGTTGCATGGAAGAGAACATAGTGGCATGCTTCCTTTCATCATTCATCTACTATTGTCTGCCCACTGACTCACTTTTGGTGAATCCTTAATCATCTGCAGTTGATTTTCTGCCCTTCTTTGTGATCCTAATTTTATTTCTTTTGTCCTTGTTTTTACTTACGCCTTGGGCTTCAACATAGCTTCATGAAAATTGCATAAGGCGCCTAACAACAAGTGGTCCAATTATCTATTGGATTGATTTTGGATTTGGACCGAGTGTCATTCTGTCCCAAGCGTTGTTCCGAGATTGGGCTTTTAAAACTAAGGCTCGAATCATATCACACCATGATGGATCATGGAAGATTATCACCATTGGGCTTCTGTAGTTTTGACCCAAAAGTAATAACAATATTTTTTGGATGAATTGACCCAATGGTTCCATCTCCTGTGGCTGGACCTCTGCTGTCAAGACCCTTAATCATAATAATTTGATAAGAGATGCCTCTTGCTCCTACGTATCTCCTAAGCAATGGAGAAGTCAAAGTTTACATAGTTCTAGGCTAGAGGCTTGGAGTGTGTTTTGGCAGGGGTGAACTATCCATTGGCGTCCTATAGTGGTTTGGGTGAAGATGGGCTATCCATTAGAACCCAAAGGAGGTTGGACAAATGGGTGGTGTTTGTAGGTGCCCTCGGGTGGTTTAAGCATTAGTGGGCTTTCCATTGGTGCCTAACTATGGTTGCTTTGGATGTGGGCTATCTGTGGGCACCCAAGGGATAGTTGCTTTAGGAGAGATAGTTAAGTATTAGATAAGGTTCAGACCATTCTGGTTCCACCTAGGTATTATTTATAGGTTGTCGGGATCATGGGTGCAAGGGGGCACCTTCGGTCATGCAAAGATTCTAAACGTGTGTTTTCAGGAGGTAAAGTGAAAAACCAAGACCATAACGGGCAAATAATGATCGACTCAATGTCAGCCAAGTTACCTATATGACAAGGGAAGGCCGAGGACATCTCGGCTTAATAGGTATAGGCCTTTGGTGTCGGCTTGTGCATGCCAACGGGGATGACATACCAAACTAGGGGTTGATGAGTACATGGTTGATAGATAAGGAATTGAGATTGGGCTAGAGAGTATCAACTCTCAGCCCTGCATGGTTTTAGTCTATATTGGTGATTAAGTTTTTAAATTCTAACTCGATCGGAGGTTGATGCCTAAGTTGTAGGTTTGGACTCTTTACAAAAGTTGGACATGAAATTACATGCATTCATTCAGAGATTCTAATTACACTTACCTAGTATCCAGTGTTTTTTTTTCAGTTGAGTCCTAGGTCAGCGTCTTCTTCCTCTTTTAGTGCTTCGTCTAGGCTATCCTTTTTTGACTGTTGCACTTTTCCTATCATGGCTCTCTTCCTCAAAATGACTTGCACTATCTTTTCCTTTCTGATATGCTAAGGACACTCTCCCTTTTAAGAGCTTTTTTTTCTCTTAAAAGATCTATTTTTACAAGAATTCTCTCTATATGGAATCCTCTCTTTTTAAGAACTTTCTTTCTCTTCTCGTAAGCCTTTTTTGGTGTAAGAATTCTCTTAAGTTCGAATTCTAAGGCTCAAATTGTGAAAATTCCCCCTTTCTCTTCTTCAATGGGGTCTTTTATAGGCTTTCATATGGTGCCCCGTATATCTCCTGAAGATCTTCGCCATTAATGAGGTGGCTCTCCCCTAGGCACATTCAATGTTCTGGTGCACTCATAAGGGATTTTTCATTTAATGCAACAAATTTGTCATTAATGTGGTGTTGACCATCTTTTCCTTTTATAGTGCATGTACCTTCCACGCTCTCCACTTGCTCAAGGAATAACGGTCCAGGTGAAAGCACACATATCCCTATGCTTAGCCGCTTCTGCTTGAGGTGCCTAGGAGGGAACATAATGACATATTCCCTTCCATCATTCGTTTGCTATTCTCTGCTCCATTAACCAATCTTTAGCAAATCTGTAATCCTCCATCGTTGATTTCCTACTATACTCTGTGATTCTGATTTTATTCCTTTGTCTCTTTTCTTTTTTGCGCTTTGGGCTTAATCAGAGATTCATGGCAGCTGTGCAAGGTGTACAATGACAAGTGGCCCAAACACCTCTTGCATTGGATCTGGATTGGCCTAGGTGTCGTGCCTGCCTGTGTGTTGTATCAAGACTGGGCCTCCAAACGCCAAGGTCCAAATTGTATACCCGAACCCTTTGGGATACCACCGTTGTGGATTACAACCAAGCATAACAACTGGGCTTTTAATCGTCACGGCCCAAATCATAATATCAGTGTCATTTGAATAATACAGGTTCAATTGCTATGCATCTTATGACTGGGCCTCCAACTGTCGAGACCCTAATCACAACCAAAAAATCTTTAGTCAGGCCTCGATCGAAGCATTTCCAACCAATGCTTAGTTAGAACATCTTTGGTTGGACCTTAGCTAAAACATCTTCAATTGAGTCTAAAAAAAAATTTTGGTTAGGCATTCAGCAAAAAAAAAATGGTTGGGCCTTATCCAGAACACCATTGGCTAGAGCATCTACAACCCAAACATATTTGGCTACAAAATCTTCGATTGGAACTCGACTAGATCATTTTCAACCAAAGCTTAACAAAGAAATCTATAACTAGGCTTTGGTTGGAAAAAAAATTTTCTAGAACATTTCAACTTGGTCTCAATAGGAGATTTTCAACTAGGCCTTGGTTGGAAAACCTCCGGTTAGCCCTCAATTAAAGCATTTTCGACCACAAAAAAAACTTTAATTGAACCTTGGCTAAAGCATCTTTGACCAAAACATCTCTGTCTAACCTCAACAAAAAAATATTTAGTTGAAGGGTTGGAACATTTTCAACCATGCCTCGTCTAAAATATCTTTGGGTGGAGCATCTTTACTTTGGTCTCAATCAGAACATCCCTCACTTAGGCCTTAGTAGAAACATCTTTGGCTGAATCTCGACAAAAATATCTTGGTAGGCCTTTGGTCAAAAACTTTTTAGTCAAACCATTTTCAACTAGGCCTCATTTAAAACATCTTTGGCCCAAACATTTTCTGCCAAAAAATCTATGGTAGGGCCTTAACCGAATCATTTTTAGCCATGCCTTAGCAAACATATCTATGGCTAGGCTTTGATATGAAATTTTTTTGTCAAAGCATCTGCCGTTAGAACATCTTCAGCCTAGTTTGGATCAAAGCATCTTCAATTAGACCTTGGTAAAAAAAACTTCAGTCAGGCCTTGGTTTAGAGCATCTTCGATCGAAACATCTTTGACTAGCCTCACTACCTCAGCCAAAAACCTTTGGTTGAGCCTCAACTAAGGCATTTTTGGCCATGCCTTACTTTGGTTGGAGTATCTTTTCTTGGGCCTCAATTGAAACATTTGGGCCTTGGTCGAAACATCTTTAGTTGGTCTCAACAAAAAAATCTTCGTCGGGCTTCAACAAAAACAATTTTGATTGAAGCATTTTTTATTAGGCCTTATTCAAAACACCTCCAACTAGAGCATTTTTGGCTAAACATTTTGCCAAAAAATCTTAAATGGAGCCTTGATTGGATCATTTTCAACCAAGCCTTAACAAACAAATCTACACCCATGCTTCAATTGGAAAACTTTTTGTCATAGCATCTTTTGCTAGAACATCTTCAACCTAGTCTTGATTAGAGAAACTACAGCTAAGCCTTGGCCGGAAAATTTTGGTTGAACTTGGTTGAAGCATTTTTGGCCAAGCCTTGGCCAAAAAAGTTCGATTGGGTCTCGATTAAAGCATCTTTAGCCTTAGCCAAAAAAAAATCTTCCATCATTAAAAGGAGCATTTTTTCCATGCCAAAAAAAATCAACTAGCCTCTTAGCTAAAAAATCTTTAGTTATGCCTTGGTAAAAAAAAAACTTCAATTAGGCCTTCAATATAGCATCTTTGGCCTCAACAAAATAAATCGATCAGGCCTTGACCAAAGTATTTGTGGCCATGCCTTGGCTAGATCATCTTTGGTGGGAGCATTAGCCTTCGATTGAAAAATTTTTGGTCAAGCCTTGATAAAAAGATCTCTAACTAGGCTTCAACTAAATATTTTTTTTTGGCCAAACCATCTTCAATCCAACCTCGGCTAGAGCATTTCCAGCTAAGTTCAACTGGAAATCTTTAGTCAAGCTTTGACTAGGTTTTAGTTAGAACATCTTTAGCTAAGTCTCAGATAGAGCATCTTGGGTGAGCCTCAGCTGAAGCATCTTTGTCCAATCGTCAACCAAAAATTTTTAATTAAGCCTCAACTGAAACATCTTTTGTCAGAACATTTTCGGTCGAAACATATTTGCCTAGGCCTCGACTAGAACATCATCACTTGGACCTTGGTTACTGCATCTGCAGCTCAGTCTTGACCTCAAGTGGAGATTTTTTTGCTAGGCCTCAATAAGAGCACCTTTGGTTGGGCCTCGGCTGGAGCATCTTCAACTAGGCCTCAGCCAAAACAACTTCGATTTAGTATCAACTAAAAAACTTCGGCCACGCCTCAACGAAAACATCTTTAATTAGGCCTAGATCAAAGCATCTTTGGCTAGACTTTAGTTAGCATCTTTAGTCGGACCTCAATTGGAACATCTTCAGCTAAGCATTGCAAGGGCATCTTTAGCTTGACCTTGGCTAGAATATTGTTGCTTTATCATCCAACATTTTTTTTTATTTAGTAGATTAATTTTTTTATTACATCCAACATATTATTTTGAAATCCAATCACTAAAGGATGGATCGAATGGATGAATAAATGGATTGTTTTCCCTAAAGTATTGCATGGAGAGGATCTTTGTAAAGCTAACTTATTTGTCGAGTTTCCATCAAACACGAATAGACAGCCTCTGGGCTAGCTGAACCAATCTTCGTCTTGGTAGATTTAAGCTTAATGAGACAAATATTATTGTGAAAGACCAAGTAACATAGGAGCGTTTTTATTAATTGAGCAACTGACATTAGATTGACTTTGAACTCTAGCACATAAAGCACATTATATAATTTCAAGCTATCAAAAATATATGTTAAGATGCTCTGACCTGTTCCTGAGATGGAAGTTGAGACTTTTTGACCATTCAAAAGATTGATATTCATTGGTTTAAATGGAAGTTGAGACTTTTTGACCATTCGAAAGATTGATATTCATTGGTTTAATGTTGTAGAAATGATTGAAGCCATAATGATTGAATGTTGTATGATCAAATGCACCTTTTTCCAATAACCAAGAAGGGATTGATTGCACCATGTTTCGTAGAATGATGAGGGCCCGAGCTAGAACCCAACTTTGATTGTTGCAGCAATTCCATGATTTCTTTGTATTGATCTTATGTGAGAGCCACTGTTGCATTTTCATTGTTTCTTGGGTCAGATTCCTCATCACCAAATGTTGCATTGGTTTTAACATTTCCGTTCTTGTATCCAAAGGAGAAAATGTTGCATTGGTTTTAACATTTCCGTTCTTGTATCCAAAGGGGAAGCCATGTATATCAAAACATATCAACAGTATGATTGATAGATCACAGAAGCATTAATCTGCCAATTGGGATGGTGCGTAAGGCAAAAAATCTGGCAGCTAACAACAAACACCAACTTCAACATTTGCAGGAAATTCATCATTAGGGATGGAAAACTTCGATATGGTACTCAATAGTCAATACTACATGCTCTACCTGCAAGATACACTGCTCAAGATTAGCAGCAGAACATGTGTTGGAGGCACAATATAATTTCAGAGTTTTGTAACAGAACCAACCTACAACACCTAGCAAATTAACCATGGCAAACTCAAACTAAACCACTGAAAACCAAAGCAGCAAACTATCAAAAGTTGAATATTTTGACTAACACTCTGCAGCTAAAACTAGACCACTTAAAAAGATGCAAAACCAACACCATCATACAAATAACCAGAATACAAGCCACAGTAGTAGCAGTTCATTCACACAAGGAAGCATGACCAAGTATATTGAGGTGATAGAAGTAACTAAGTAACAAAACCATTCAACTTCGTTTGCATTTCCATCCATATTTAAATATTTATGTACATGTCAGCTGTAATCATTGGAGCACTCTTAGGAGGTAGAAGAATCAAAAGGTGTACATAGGCATAAAAATTTGGTGATTACCTCTCAAAAATGGGATTATCCTATATGAGTTGAGAGCTTTTTCCACCACTAGCTCCAAGAGCAAGGAAGAAAAACATACAACCCAAAAGCTTTGGATGCAAATCCTTGACCTAGTCTTTTTTCCTCCTGCAAAATATTAAAAACAAATCAATAATACTAAAATGTCAGAAAAAAAGCAGTGAAATTGATATTCGGGGGCTCATTGTTATGGACATGATTGAAGCTATGATCTAATGCCCTGTGTCTAATAACCAACAAATTTGAAATTTATCCATCTTATTGGATGAAGTGTTGTTCGTGGCAGAAGGGATTTGATTGCACCATGTTGGTAGAATGACGAGGGCTTGGGCTAGAACCCAGCTTTGATTGTTGCAGCAATTCCATGATTTCTTTGTATTGATCTTGTGTGAGAGCCACAGTTGCCTTTGTTATATGAATTTTTCTATTCTGAATTGACAGAAAGAATTCTTGAATTTGTTGTAGCATCTATTGACGAAGTAATATGTCCTTGAATGACCATGGAAATAACCTTGGTAACCCAAGGCAAAGGACCAAACAACATTATTTGTGATCTCACATGAGAAAATTGCTCATTTAAACCCTTCAAGACCCATATTTCATAATCTTGATTTCTTAGGTACTTGCTAAATATTCAAGAAATTAATCACAAACATTTTGAGTGAAATACTCAGAGACTGAAAGATTACCTTGTTGCAATTCAAAAACCGAAAAGCATTTTCTCGAGAGAATTTATCTCCTAGGTCCTTCTATATTTCAAAAATACGACAGTCTACAAGATCGGTTGAAAAATATACCTGTGATGGAATACTATAACCAAAAAATCACCCTGCGAAAAAAGGATCTTCTTTGATAATTCTTGCCATTCAAGAGTGGTGAGTTCTCAAGGGGTTAGGAGAATAATCTCTATAGATAGAAGAACTTTACTGGTCCATAATTCTCAAGAGGCAAAAGAAAGAAAATAGCGATGATGAACCCGAACTCTGATACCATCGTAGGCTCCGGAGTGAAAAGTGAAAAATTGATCAAAGTATTATTACTGAGAAATACTACATAATGGGTTTATATAAATGACATCATAACTGCCTATGAAACTAATTAACAAACTACAAATATTGACAATACTGAAACTAAAAGTAACTAACTCTTTTTTATATACGATAAAAAATTTAATAAATTTAACTTAAAAATTATTTTTAATCATAAACTTTGATTTATTGACTCATATTGATTTATTGACTCATATTGATTTATTGAGAAAGAGAAAAAAAAAATTAAAACATTAATCTTTTTTAAAAATATATTTTAAATAGTTTTTTTAAGTTATTCCTTTTTTCTTTTTCTTTTATATTTTTTTTGAATTTTTTAAGAAGTTTTTTAAAATACATTTAGTCATATATCTTTTTAAACTCCCAAGGGATTATTAGTCAGGTGAACAAGATAGTCTCACATTGGACACATCTTTGAGAACTCACTCATTTCTTTGGAATAAAATAAATACAATTACAACGGCAAACGCTCATTGAATCCAAAAATATTTATTGCCTTCAACACATTGAATATTATAACCCTATTTATATTTTTTTCAAACATCGATATTTTTATGTAATAATTGTAATAAAAAATATTAAATTAGTTAAAGAATGAAATAATGTTTTTGAAAAATAATTATTATTGACTCATGATTTTTTTATAAGTCATATCAAAATAAACGAAAGCAGTTAGTTATGGAGTAATTAATTATTTATCCCGACTCTATATATAAAATTTTTATTTTAAAATTTTTATTTTTATTCTAATTTATTATTATTCTAATTTTATCACTATTTATTATATAATAAATAGTAATAAATATGAATTAAAGAAAATTTTATTTTCTTTTACTATGAATTTAGTTATTGGTCCATTTTAAATTTATCCTTTGTAATATTAAAAATATTGTAAAAAAATTCAGAACAATTAATAATAAATTATTCTATTTTAATTCTAGATTTATTTTGTATTAACTGAACTCTTCTATACAAAAGAGATAAAAATCAATGAATAAAAAATAAAATTTATTAAAATATACACATTAATATTTATTGATCATATCATTTATTCTATTTCTAGTTCTAGGTTAATTGAAGTGGAAATTCTATTTTTTCTAAAAAATTTCATCGTATGTGTGATAATTTTAGTATTTTATTGTTATCTCTATGATTATAATTTTTTTATCATTTATCTATTTATCAACTCAATAATATTTTTATTTATCAATATGAATGGTCTTGGAACATAAATAATGATAGTTATATAGAGTTTGGGTATGAATATGATACTAGTATGGTTGACCTTTTCTATTTTTATTTATAGGAATAATTATGTATCGTAACTAAGTATATTTGAGATTTTTTTTTTATAGGACTCATTTTAATATTTTAATTTTGAAATTAATTACTAATTTAAATTTGATATAAATTTATGATTTTTTAAAAATTGATTGAATTTTTCTTATTTAGTAATAGACTTTTATTTCGCAAATCCTATTGCACCAAATGTTTATAAAAAAATATACACATAAATGTATATAAAGGTTGGGTTAATTCCACTTTTATTTTTATTTTATTTTTATTTGATTCAAAATTTTGATTGAATTACTTATTTAAATCTGAACTCAACCTAATTAAGACTCAAAAAATATAAAATAAAATTGGATTAATCTAGTTTTTTAAAATAATATATCAATTTTAACATTATATATAATTAAATAATAAAATAAAAATATGAAAGTTTAAATAAATAATATTATTATATTATAAAAAATAATATCTATTAAATTAAAAATTTTATTATTAAAAACATAATTGTTAAAAAAATATATTTAAAAAATATAAAATACCAACCCAAAAAATAACATAAATATAGAAACTAATTTCAGAACTTCAACATTTTCCTCGTGACAAAACAGGCGAATTGACCGGATTGAGCAATGGTCGGTGCAGTCTCCTCTACCAAAAAAATAAAACTCATTTAGGTAAATGAAGAAAAAAAGGGTCACTTTGGTACAATTACTTTTCATCAGCGACCACACATGGACTAAAATAATGCATGATAGCTGACTTGTTGACTTGACTTGTCTACTTTTACATTTGGGGTCTTCCCCTCCCTTTCCTATAATTTATTTGACATTCTCCACTTTCCACCGCTAAATCATTGGTTCCTTTAGGTCTCTGAAGAAGATGAAGATGATGACGACGTTTCTCCTCATTTCACTCCTTGCATTTTGCTTCACTTCTCTTGCTTTTGGAGCCACTAATCTGCCTGATAGTGAAGGTACGTACGTACATACGATGCACAATACATAACTTGTAAATTAATAAAAGTATTATATATATATATATATATCCCTTGAATTATTATTATATTTAGTGCAAGCTCTGAAAGATATAGCTAGCTCTCTTGGAAAGAACAATTGGAACTTTAACATAAATCCATGCTCTGGAAAACATAACTGGGTCACGCCTAATGCCGAGCAAGGAAAAGATAACAACGTCACTTGCGATTGCTCTTTCGTCAATGACAACTTCACCTGCCACGTTGTTGCCATGTACGTCTCTTTCGTAATTCAAACTATATATAAACTAAAATTGATAAATATAAAAATTATTTTAACTCTTTTCAATTTACAGACTTTTAAAATCACAAAATCTTCAAGGGAACCTCCCTTGGGAACTCGTCAATTTGCCTTACATCCGAGAAATGTATGTAATACTACTTCTCTCTTTGATTCTGATGAATCAACTAATTAACTTGTCTCTATTTTATTCCATTCATTTTCTCACTTTTCGAATGGACAGTGATCTCGCCCTCAACTATCTCAGTGGTTCAATACCTAAAGATTGGGGCTCTTTGATTCATCTAGAAAGCATGTGAGTTTTCTCTCTCCATTCTTTCGCGTCTCTGTCTTTGTTAAAAGGTCCACAACCTTATAAAGTAACTCTTGTAAGTATTCTATTTCGTATATTATATGGATATTATTTATTTCGATAAACTAAAGTATGATATTTAAGAAAAAATAATATAATAAATTTAGATAAATAATAGTATAAGTACTGCAGATTTAAGATAAAAATAATAAGATTATTAAAAAATGAAAGAAATGAGTTTGAGTGAATAAGTAATTAAGATTTTAGATAAAAAAAAAGTTTAACTTAATAAAGTATTTATTTTGAAAAAATCAGACTTGAGAAAAAAATTAAATAATTAATAAGATTAGATTATAAAAAAATATGAAAAGTACTACATAATGATGAAATAATGTATATTAAAAAAAATAGAAAACCCTATTTTACTACATAAGGGTGCGCATTAGCATTTAGCATGTACTTTTTTTAAGTGTACTTTATTAATATTTTAACATATTAATTTGTGGTTAACGAGAAAATTATTTGATAATAAATAATATTTATCAAATTATCAACAAGTCTGTGTATCAAACTAAAATTCCTTGTTTCATATCTATAGGTATTAATAAAGACGATGTCCACATTTATTTAGACATTTTTATCCTTCAAATTAATAATTGTCTAAACTGTCCCACTACATTCAATTTCAACCTTTCACATCAATTATGTCTATTTCAAATAAACAAAAACTCCATCCCTCCTCTTCCTCTTTTGTTTTATTTCCCCTAGTCTTATATAAGTTTTCTTTTTGAATTTAGTTAACAATTTTTACTTTTCGTTTTTTTCTTAATTTTAATTTGATTAATCTTTTACTTGTTTCGTGAAATAAAAATCTAAATTTTGGTGTTCATCCTCGTGATAGTTCTTTTTATGGAAATCGACTAAGCGGTTCAATCCCAGCAGAGCTTGCAAATATAAAAGGTCTCAAGAAATTGTGAGTGGTTTATGTTAAGAAATTTCTCCACTTCAATTTGATGAATATATTCATTGTAACTAATTAATAATTTAAAATGAATAGGGACCTCATGTTCAATCAATTTTCCGGAAATCTTCCCGGAGATCTTGCGAACCTAGCCCAACTTGAAACTCTGTAAGCCTTTTATTTAAAGACACTTCTTAATTAGATTTGAATATAGTTCGGTGGTATGCTATTCTTTAATTTTTTTTAGTAATTTAGATAATTAATTCTTTAATACATATTATTCTTATACAAATGATGAAGGGAAATTCTAATTCTGATTAAAAAACAACCTCAACCAAACAATTGTATCACTTTTGTTCTTTATTTAACTTCATTAATATTAATTGACTCCATAATGTTTCTTGCCCCTTTTATTAATGACTTCTAAATTTCTTTGAGCGAGTTTTGTTGTGGAAACTTACGGTGATGATTGGTTGAACAACAAAATTAGGGATAAGTTAGCTGAAACCTACATGTTGAAAATTTAATAATCTAGCTAATTGAATTTTTTTAGTAAAATTAGTTATTAAATTAATTGATAAGTGTAAAATAAAATAAAATAATATATTTAATTGTAGTATTTTGATTATATAACTTGAAATTTACTAACTACATATTTTAGATAATTGTCATTTTTCATGATTTATATAACTTATTTCAAATAATTTATCATCTTATAAAAAAGGGATAATTTTTTTTTAATTTTATCCTTGCGTTAACATTATTTTATTAAATAAAGTGAGTTGATATAAATGAATATATATTATAATTTAATGTTTTATACTAAAAAAGTTTTTATGAGTGTGAGACAAAGTTAAAAGTGAAAGAGTGTTAAGAATTTTAAAAAATAAGAAGGATAAAGAGGGAATATTCTAGTAAAATAGTTTGTATTAAAATGATAAAAAAATAAGTTAACAACTTATAAATAAATGTTGCATTAAGTAGTATTTTAAAAGAATATTATATAAAATAGTACCTTTTAGACAAGTCATCAATTCTTTTAGTCTAACATTAAAAAAAACGTGGGACTAAAATATTAATATTAATATATATTTAAAGACTAGAATGATAATAAATAATTAAATTTAAATACTTATTTGTTATTTTATAATGTTTTAATAATATCTTAATTTTAAATATTAATGTGAGAACGTTTTCTAGGGTCAAACTACCTTTTTACTAAAAAAAAAATTAATTAGTTTATTTTTATTTAAGATTTATGTATTTTGTTTTGGTAAAAATAGATTCACGTATTGTTTACTTGATAGCAATAAAGATAATTATGTTCATAGTTAAATAAAAAAATTTATTATTAGACATTTATTTTTTTTAAATTGATTTATTTAAAACTCAAACTCCGATAGTTTTTCACCGCTATTGATATACTACAATCAAATATAATTAAGATTAACGGTTCTGATATGCAAATAGAATATATTTCAAGTGATCTTTCTTTTTTATATATATATATATATATATATATATATATATATATATATATATATATATATATAAAGTCCTGTTTTTCTTTTTCTTTCTTAACAGTTCAATGTCTTATGTAAGAGACAAATTATATTAGAGGCAAAACAATGTGCATTGAGTACGTTCATTACTGTTCCAATAGCAGGTAACTTTTTATAGGATATTAAATGTTAGTGTACGATTCGTTTAGACTCAGCTGCAGAGATAGACTCGGATGACAGAGAGTGGAGTCAGCTGGTAGAGTGGAGCTGGTTGGTGAAGTGGACTCAATTAGCAGAGTGGAATTGGTTGGCGGAATAAAGTCGGCTTGCAGAGTGGAGTTGACTGGTGGAGCGGAGTTGGTTGGCGGAGTGGAGTCAGTTGGCGGAGAGGAATCGACTAGTAGAGTGAAGTGAAGTTGGTTGGCGGAATGGAGTTAGCTAGCGTAGCGGAGTCGGTTGGTGGAGTGGAGTCGGTTGGTGGAGTGGAGTCGATTGGCGGAGCGGAGTCAGTTGGCGGAGTGGAGTCGGTTGGTAAAGCAAAGTAGGCTAGCGGAGTGGAGTAGGCTGGTGGAGTGGAGTAGGTTGGCTGGGAGGGATTCGATTGTCCGAGAAGGACCCCGATTGTCTGGTAAGGCTGTGAGGGTCGACTGGTATACAATCCCCAAAGTGTCAAGTGGAGCGATAGACACTTTAAATGGATGTCCAGCCAGGATGGGACTCGACAGGTCGAGAGGGACTCCACTATCTAGGAAGGACTCGACAGGTTGAGAGGGACCCGACTGTCCAGGATGGACTCTAAGGGTCCGATCAGTACATAGCTCCCATGTGCCGAGTGGAGCGAGAATCGGATGTCCAACTAGGATGGGACTCGGTAGGCCGGGAGGGGCTTAGTTGGCGAATTGGACTCGACTGTCAGGTGTAGACTCAACTAGTCGAGTGTGGACTCGGCTGTTTAGTAGGGTTGGGGTCTGGCTGGTACACAGCCCACCAAGTGTCGAGTGGAGCAACATGCACTTTGAATTCGCGAGTTGGTCATGGTAGGTTTGATTGGCCAAGAAGCATTCGATAGTGGGTGTGATCGAAGGGTATTTTAGTGTAAGTTGTCTCATGCTCAGCACCCTTTCTTGGTAGCAGGTCAGCCTAGTTATTCTACTGAGTTGATTTTGTTTGGTGGCTCTCTTTGAAGTGGGGAGGGGTGTTTGGACTAGGGTCTTCATTTTTGTCTAGGGGGTCTATGGGTTGGCCGCTCGTAGTTCTTTGATATTTTCTTGGAGGGGTCTATGGACCAGCCGCTCGTAGGGCTTCAATTTTTTTTCTAGGGGTCTATGGATCGGCCTCTCGTAAGTCTTTGATTTTTGCCTCGGAGGATCTATGGACCGATTGCTCGTGGGCTTTGATTTTTACTGGGGGGTCTATGAACCAGTTGCTTGCAAAGCTTTGATTTTTGCCTAGGGGGCCTATGGATTGGCTGCTCGCAAGGCTTTGATTTTCGCTTGGGGTGTCTATGGATCGGCCGCTTGTAGGGCTTTGATTTTCGCTTGGAGGGGTCTTTGGACCGACCACTCGTAGGGCTTTGATTTTTGCCTCGAGGGTGGGGGGGGGGTCTGTGTCGTAGGACTTTGATTTTTGCTTGGGGGGTCACGTATGGCTAGGGTAGATCTGCTCACAACCTCTCTATGTGTCAAATTCAAATGGATATGTATCTCCACCAGCCCCATGCTCCTCGATGGCCTGTTACCTCCATCTCTAAGAATTATCTACTCCCCAGGCTACTAGCTTCATACTTTTGAGAGATCTTGGACAGGAATGACCTCAACATCTAGATCTAGACTAGATTTGTGCATATCTAGTCACAGGGTGTGGTAAGGGTGAAGGATGAAACAACTCTCGAAGCCTCATCGGCATTGGCGACTGTTGCTCCTTCTTCTCTTAATACATTGGTCTTCGGGAATAGTTTTCTCGACGACCCATGGTGGGTGCCAATGTTCTAGTCTGCAAATAGAATATAGTCCCAACCACCTCCCTTCTTTCGTGCCCTTATATATATATACACACACACACACACAAGCCCTTTTTCCTTTCTCTCTCCTAACAGCCCAATATCCTCTACAAAGATACAAACTGTCTCAGAGACAAAACAACGTGCATCAGGTATGTTTGTTGATGTTCCAGTAGCAAGTAACCTTTTATAAGGTATTAAATGCTAATGTATGGTTCGCTCAGACTCAACTACTTGGGATGGACTCAACTGTCGGGACGGACTCGGATGACAAAGAGAGGACTCGGTTGACGGAGTGGACTCGGTTGGCGGATTGGACTCGGTTGGTGAAGTGGAGTCGATTATTGGAGCGGGATCCGCTGGCGGAGTGGAGTTGGTTGGTGGAATGGAGTCGGCTGGTAGAGTGGAGTCAACTGGCGGAGCGGAGTCGACTGGTGGAGTGGAGTCGGTTGGTGGAGTGTAGTCAGTTGGCCAGGAAGGATCTGACTATTCGAGAAGGACCACGACTGTCCGAGAAGGACCTCAACTGTCCGGTAGGGTTTTGAGGGCCAACCAGTATATAGCCCCCAAAGTGCCGAGTGGAGCGATAGACACTTTGAATCGGATGTCCAGTTAGAATGGAACTCAGCAGGTTGGGAGGGACTCAACTATCTGGGAAGGACTCGGCAGGCTAGGAGGGACCCAACTGTCCGAGATGGACTCTAAGGGTCCGATCGGTACACAGCCCCCAAGTACCAAGTGGAACGACAAACACTTTGAATCAAATGTCCAGCCAAAATGGGACTTGACAAGCTGAGAGGGACTCAGCTGGCGAATTGGACTCGACTAGTGGATTGGACTCGGCTTCTGGGTGTGGACTTAACTAGTCGAATGCGAACTCAACTGTCTAGTAGGACCGAGATCCAACTGGTACATTAACAAAGAATGTAATCAAACAAGTTATAGACATTATTTTTTCTTTTTTTTTCTATCAAACTAGTACGAGGTACCTCTGTATTTGCACTGGTCACGAACCAACATTTTCCAACGAGGATCACCGGAGGATTAGAGTGCTATCACGAAGCGGAGGCAAGAATCCTGTTCCATGCATGCATGATGCTTTGTAGTGTTTTCACATAGGCTATAGAGCATCGAAACTACAACGTTTTGTCGATGGAGTAGTGCAGCCTGCGTGTGGCATACAACATTGGAAAGTAAGTTGGGTATAACTATTATGGAGAACAAAAGATCATTAGTTAAGTTGAATCATCCTTAGGAAAGTAAGTTGTTATAAGTAAATAGATAAATGTAAAATAAATATTCTTAAAAACTTTTTATCTTTCTATTTTAAAGTTACAAAATAACCGTAAATCAATGTTACTAGATTCATTGCATGCCTTATATATGTAGTCTCTGCTACAATAGGTATCTTTCCTCCAACAACTTCACGGGAGAGTTGCCTGCAACATTTTCGAAGCTCACCGCATTGAAGTATTTGTAAGATTCCTCTTTTCTTTTTTCATAATTTCATTTTCCTCTAGTGAATAAATTGTACTACGTTATTATTTGTCAATCTATCATGAACAATGTTGCCTTTTTTTCGGCTTTAAATTTATAATAACTTGGCATTATTTATCACATGTGACAGCCGAATTAATGACAATCAATTCTCTGGAAACATACCCGATTTCATTCAAAGATGGACAAGTCTTGAAGCACTGTGCGAACTTATTTAATTTTTATATTTTTACTGTTCAGTATGAGTTGTTTTTATTTGAATGTCGTTAGTAGAGGTGCACTATTTTGACAGAGTTATTCAAGGAAGTGGTTTGAGCGGACCAATTCCTTCTGGGATTTCATTTCTACAAAACTTAACCGTGTTGTAAGTACAGTTATTCATTTTATTATAGCAATAATATCAAAACTAAATTGCTCTCTTATTGTTTTCTTTTAACTACATATACCCTTAAAATATGAAATGCAGGATAATTAGTGACTTGAATGGACCAGATTCTACTTTTCCTCGAGTTGATAACATGACAGGATTGAAAACATTGTGAGTTAATTCCTTTGATGGATGTTATTTTTATTTATTTTTTTAACTCTTATTGGGACTCAATGTGTCAATATGCATGACATTGATTTATGGAGTACAATTTGTAAATGAAGATAATACTGATAACTTTCTGCTGCATCCAGAATTCACATATTTGATTGTTTCGTAGAATATTAAGGAGCTGTAATATTAATGACACACTACCTCAACTTCTTGCAAACCTGGTGAATCTGACAATCTTGTAAGTGCTGATTTACTCATTTCCAATTATGCTAGTTGTAAAATTCTTTTGTATTAAATTTGTCTAATTTGAAAATAGAATAGGCATTTGTTGACAAAGCCTTCTAATTAATAACCATTCACAATCTTTTGGGATGTGTCCCAATACGTTTGGGCTTACCAGCCACAATTTTGAAGGGATACCAGGTAAAGACTACGAAGTACAAGAAAAGACATCATACATATTGGAAATGCAAAGACATCATACATATTGGAAATGCACATAAAAACATAGGAGTCAAACAACAAAGAGTAGGACATTAACAAAGGAAGGAATGACATTCCTAAATATAGTGTGTTGGAAATGTCTCTTAACACTTTTCATTTCTTAATTATTTATTATTTTTAGTTATATTTTAAGTTTAAAATATTGAAAGTTATTCAAAAGCAATTTTTTGGAAATTGTTTTATAAGCCATGTCTTTCAAGTGTTAAGTCATATCTATGTTTTAGTAACAGCTCAATGTCCATGCTATGCCGCAATAATCATATGTGTATATGAACATACATAGATACATATAGTTTTTTTTATTTAGTATTTGTTTTAATTTTTAATATTATTAAATACATGTTTCAATTAAAATATAAAGTTAAATAATTTTTTAGTTGAATATAGAAATGAGTTTGTCTCATTGAGCTTGAACAACTAGTTTGTCAAAATTGAGTCAAGAAAACAAATTTACATTCTTAAAATGTTGAATTTGAACTGATTTATTCTTGTTCACTTTCAATTCTACTTGCACTCGTATCTTTGAGGGATATAACATGAGCACACTTTTTTATATCATATGTATGGAAAAAATATATAAAAATTTTAATGTTTCGAATTTTTTACCCTTGCTAACTTATTCTGGACATATTTTTTGCTTTTCAGAGACCTTAGCTACAACAAATTAAGCGGAAACATCTCAACAAACTTTGAAGGGCTAACAAGAACAGCCTCTAACATGTAAGAAACTTTTACAGTTTTGATGTAATTGCTTAAAAAGGAAAGAGAAAGATTTTCAAAGTGAGATAGCGTTATTTATTTTTTTTCTGGAACTGCCTGCTTACCCTACTCTGTAGAAGAGTAATTATAAACAATCCAAAAAATTTAAGCTGAAAGAAATAATTAACAATCTGCTTTATTTAATCAAGTGAATAACAGATGTATTAGGAGTTTCTTTGATCATCAAGAATTAAACATTGGAACAAATGTCGAATAGTAGTGATACAATTGAATGTTTGAACTTCGAAGGAAACTATATGTTTACCACTAGTGAAAATCAAACTTATCTTTTAGTAGACACAATTCGACAAAACTAGTTATGTCAATTCTCATAGAGATGTTCTAATTAGTTAATTCTATCAATTTTAAGGTGTTGAAGTTGTAATAAAAGGACCCACTACAAAAAATAAATTGTTATATGAATCCCTTCTAGGGGAGAAAAAAGCTAAATAAAGATGTGATTGAGAATGACTAGATTATTGATCATTTGATATGTTGATATTTAGTAATTGAGGAGATCATATTCTATTTTCCTCAGATATTTCACTCAAAACCATTTCACTGGACCAGTGCCCGCGTGGATAGACAAAGCTAAATCCATGTGAGTTATATTTCAAACATTACTTTACTTATATGCTTTCTTAAATTCAATAATTCATATATTCTCTTTGGTTGATCAGAAGTGTTTGAAATAGCTAAAGTATATTTGAGGTGAGTAGGAAAAATAGAATGAAGAGAGAACAGGGGATAATGGATGTAAAATGTTACATGGTGATTAAGATTGAGTAGTACTTGCTGTGTCGCTGAGGATGCAGTGCAATTCCTTTATGTATTCGGGTGCATTACGAGTCCTCAACTACTTGTGTGGGGATGGAGGATCATGTTGAAAGAGAGGTGAAGGGGGACCTAGGAACTGGTTGATGAATAATTGGAGTAAGGTTTGAATCTGAAGCTGTTTGTAGAATTGGTTCAAGGAGAACGTTAAAGGATTGGAAATGAAGTTGTGTATTTGGTAGAGGAAAAATCTAATATACTTCTTTGAACACGTTTTTTTCTTACTCGTAATTTTTTTATAAATTACAAAAATTTGTAATTTCCTTAATAATATAATTTGTTAAATAATATATTACTGACATTTGATGAAGGAAAAATTATTAAGTAATCTAAAATCACTATTTGTAAATAGTCCTATCGATCATTCTGACAAGCTTAAAAAAAATAAAAAACACACTATCATATAAGGATAATAGAAACTATGATAATTCAATTACCTAATAATTTCTCCTCGATGGAAAGGTGTTGTTACGAAAGTATGGAAAGGCGTGTGTTCATGGAAGAGAACAGTGTAGGAGTTTAACATTTCTCTGGAGCCAATGTTGTAAAATATAAGTCAAGAAAGATGTAATTTTGGGATCAAGGGTCAAGTTTATATCTGTATTATTCCAATGTGGATGCAAAACATAGGGAATCAAGTTGAGATGCATGAGTGAGCCATGTTCCAAAGCTTATATATCTTTGAAGTCTTAGGCCACAAGTCTTCGCTTGAATAGTCAATGGTCTGTGATACACGGACAATTTCTAAAAGCAAAGCAATACAAGTTATCACATTAAAGACCAAATTGTATATTAATTTATTATTATTATTATTATTATTATTTATTTTGATAATACTATTATCTTTTTGGTGAATTGAGGGAGAAGTGACTTATTTTCGGTATTTCTGAATTACTTTTTAAATACTATGCGTAGAGATCTTTCATATAACAACTTCATTGACGAAAACAAAGAGCAACAGTCCTGTCAAGCTAGCAATGCGTAAGAACTATTGCATTCGTGAGCCCTTGTTCTTTACTCGATAATTTGATGAAGCTTTTTGATTGTTAACTATCTCTTCATGTGTCATAGGAACTTATTTGCAAGCTTTACAAGGAATAACTCGTAAGTTTTATGTCAGGCATTAAAACTTCTCCCTTTCTTTCTCTTTCTCTTTATTATACACACAAATTAACTCTTTCTGTTTCCTTTCTTATATTCTGACAGAGGACCTATTTCTTGCGTTCAAAGTACTCCATGTACCCAAAGTAAGTTATTTATTTTGTAATTTCTCTAAATTCAACCATTAAGATTTCACATTGCCTTTTGCCTTTAAATTTGTTTGTATTTTAACGTGGAGCAACGACCAAACAAGGAATTGTTCTCTTCCTAGGGAAATACCATAAACTGTTCATGTTTTGTGTAGTCATGTAGAACCTTAGGAGTTAGGACATAGAAACTAAAACTAGACATAGCATTTATTTTCAATTATGTTTTATTTTAAGATATATATATGTTTACCAAACACTCTTGGAGGGTTATTCTACAAGAAAATTTAGAGTCTTAGTACAAATTCTATTTAACTTGAAATTATTTTTTCTTTTAATTAGCTTCAAAAAAGAGTTTGAGAAAAAAAAAGATTATTTTATAAATAAAAAGTACTGAAATAAGTTAGTGTAGTACCCATTTTCAGTACCCATGCAGAAAAGGGGAGAGGGGTAGCACACAAAAAAGAAAAAAACAGAGGAAGGAAAAGGGGCAACAGAAAAGGAGAAAAGTAAAGGGGGTAGTGGAGACAAAACACAAGAAAAGTAGACAGCAACAAGACAAGCGCATCTCTTTCTGCCTCAGGCAGGCACGCATGGCAGGCGGTGGCTTTTGTAAGAAGTCACCCCAGATCTGCCACTATGCAGAAAGGCAAGGACATGGAAGTAGCTCTTCACCAAATGGGTCAGAACCAAGGAAGGAAGTCACTCACCGCATTAAATGCAAAGGTCATTGCATTAATTAGGAAGATCTCCTTAAAGATCCGGGGATGGTGACCTAAGAGTGAGGAGTGAGCCTATAAAAGGGCCCAAGCTTGAATGAAGGGGAGGTCTTTCCTAGAGGTAGAGGTCGGAAAGTTTGGGAAAGAAAGGAACCTTTGGAAGGAATTTTAATATGAGGGATTCGAATCTTGAAAGGGGGAGAATTGTTATTAGAAAGGGAGGCTCCAGAAAAAGGAGGAAAGGCAAAAGTTGATTCCCAAATCCTTCAAGAGCATCAGAAATCTGGCATACAAAGACAGTAAAGAGAGTTCATAGAAAAGCCTCCAAGGAAGGAAGAAAGACATTCATCCCTTTTGTGGCCAAAATCGAGATTGACTAAGAGTCGGCTCCTATGGGACCAGCTCACACCAACGGGACCAAGTCAGTCTCGGTCCCCTCCCAACATCTAATCTTAAGCTTCCCAGCTGCACTTTTCTCCAGTGATCTTTGGACGCCAATGGAATGTCCACTTTTATCCATTTCTTCGATTGTCAATGGACAGTCCACTTTTCTCTAACTCTTTGGATGCTAACGGATAGTCTATCCCGTCCCACTTTTGAAACACACACAAAGCCCCACTGATACATAGTTGTAACTTCAACTAGGCCGAGTCGGTCTCGACCCCCTTCCACTTAGGTGAATAGAGTTGGTTCCGGCCCCTTCCACTTCAACTGGGCTGAGTCAGTCTTTGCCCCTTCCACTTCAACTGAATGGAGCTGGTCTCGACCCCTTCCACTTTAACTGGGCAGAGCCAGTCTTGGCCCCTTTCACTTCAATTGGGCGGAGCCAGTCTCAACTCCCCCATCCCTCCAATTGTGTCAAGTCGGTCTTGGCACTCCAACTAGGGGAGTCGATCTCGGCCCTTCCTACCATCTAATCGTCCATGCCTCAGAACTACGTAAACTTTGGCTTCTCCATTGCAATAGGAAATATGTAGGAGCAAGAGACAACTCTTGTCAAGTTATTCATCCAAAAAACCACCCAAAAACATCCCACACTCATCTTTTGTAAATATCTTCCATTCCTAAAAAAGCATAAACCGTAACGTAGAAGTCATCTCATTTCATGCATCTAGTTAGGGTAACTATCTTCTGATAGACATGATCGGACACTAGTGATCCTTATACGTAACCGACTACTAAACACATATTTTGATTCCAGATCAACCTTATCTATCTATAGGTTTCCTAGTGTCTTCCATAAAAAATGTCGATGACAACTCCAATTGTCGAGACCGACTCTCATGAATGTCCACATTTTGGAATATTTTCTTGTCTATGATGGATTTGTAAAAAGGGTACTAAGCTCTAGAGGCCAAAATTGTGAGAAATAGAACCCTACATCAGTGAGAATCACGTAATAAGCATAGACCCGAGTAGGCTGAACCACCTACTATAGGACACCTAAGGAGACGTTTATTTTATTAAGATTGGAACTACTGGTGTCAACCTCATCCCTGTGCCGTCTCAAGTTCAGCTCCGTGTCCTCTCCAATCCGGCTTCGTCCCGTCTCCATTTATACAATTTTTGTCTCGACCCTGTGCCGTTTCAAGTCCGGCTCCATGCCGTCTCCATTTCAATCTGGCTCTGTGCCATTCCTCCAATTTTTGTCTCGGTCCTATGCTATCTCAAGTTCGGCTCCATGCTATCTCCATTTCAATCTAGCTCCATGTCATTTCTCCAATTTTTGTCTCAGCCCAGTGCTGTCTCAAGTCTGCCTCTGTGTCTTCTCCATTTCAATATGATTCCATGCCATTTCTCTAATTTTTGTCTCGATCCCGTGCCATCTCGAATTCGGCACCGTTCCATCTTCATTTCAATCTGGCTCCCTACCATTTCTCCAATTTTTGCCTCAGTCCCATGCCATCTAGAATTCAGCTTCGTGTCATTTCTCCAATTTTTGTCCTAGCCCCATGCCATCTTGAATCTAACTCTGTGCCGTCTTTGTTTCAATTTGGCTCCATGCCATTTCTCCAATTTTTTTCCCGGCCCCATGCCATCTCGAATCTAGCTCGATGTCATCTCTATTTCAATTTGGCTCTGTGCCATTTCTTCCATTTCTGTCAAGACCCCACACCGTTTACAATTCGGCTCCATGTCGTTTCCACTTCAATTTGGGTCTGTGCCATTTCTCCAAATTTTGTTCCACCCTTGTGTCATTTCCAAAATCGGCTCAGCGTCGTCTTTAATTTAATTATGACCTTGTCCATTTAGGAATTCAAAATCGGCCAAAAAAAAGAAAATAAATAAATAAATATAAAACATCACATTCTGCATTCATCTACATCACACATTTAAGATTAGGTGTTGCATTCCAACACATTTGCATTTCATTCCTCACCATATAGCCAATTTAGACCAATAAAGAAGTAGGGATCAAATTCCAGAAACACCCTTATCCAAAGTGAAACAGATGGCGGCAACTATAAGCGATTTAGAAGAACAGATAGCGGCATTATGGAATGATATTGATCTATTGAAGGTACAAATGGGTCGAATCATATAAATACTAGAGACAATGCAAAGCCACAATGAGAGGGCATCACGAAAACCTCAAACCACTTCTCACTATACCACCCCAAACCCACAAAACCAGAAGCAACATCAAAACCCCTACCAAACCTAGTATCAAACACGATATCGGACCCCATATCAAGCTGGTTCAAGTCACCATCCTTCCCTGCTTCCAGCAACACCTGTCCAAACCATACGACACGACATTCCTCAGAGAAGGAACAACCTTAGAGTTCTAACACCTTTACCAATGTCACATGCTGAACTCATGTTGTACCTAATTCAAAATTCCCTTATTACCATAACTCCTTTAAAGCTCATCCAACCACCATACCCAAAAAACTACGACCCTAATGCCAAATGCGAATACCATGATGTGGCCCTAGGCATACCACTAAAAAGTGTTGGGGATTGAAACACGAGGTGCAAGACTTGATCGATGCAGGATTGCTGAATTTTTCAAGAGAATGGCCTAAAAATCGGTAATAATCCGCTTCCAGATCATGAAGGCACATCAGTTTGCAATAAAAAAAATTGTCTTGATAAGTTTGCATCCTAAGAAGAGTCTTTTGCTTTGTGTAGTCTTTAATCCTTTTCAAATTAACTGTAATGTTCCTTTCCGAGTAATCAATAAGATACATTTTGATTCTCCATGATTTCTTTTATTATTTCTCTTTCCACATTTAAACTAAGTAAAAAAATACCATTAAAAAAATCATCTCTAATGCTAATATCTCAATTTTAATTTTGATCATTCCATCAATCAAATCGGCAAGGATAATTAGGGTAATCTATAAACCTCAAGCATCTAAAAAAGATCTTTAACAAGCTTAAAAAAGGCCTTGAGTCTATGCCCAGCCGAGATCATAAACTTCAACAAAAATAAAAGCCACCTCCATATCCCATCTTCATATCCACCCTCCATATATACTACCACCACCAGCTTAATCCTCATTCCATAAACCTCCAAGAAAACACCCTAGCCTAGCCACTTGGCCTCCACACCAAGAATGAAAAGTCTACCTTGTCCAAATATTACCCTACTCGTAGATAAGGAAAGAACCCCCATTGGCTCAATGCTAAAGAAAGGACTCGCTAGACTTAAAACTCAAAAGAAATGGTCTAGGCAAAATGAAAAGTCTACCCTGTCCAAATATTACCCTACTCACAAATAAGGAAAGAACCCCATTAGTTCAGTGCTAAATGAAAAAGGACTCGCTAAACTTAAAACTCAAAAGAAATGGTCTAGGAAAAAGTCAGAGTCATGAAAAAATGAGCAACTTCCTAGGTTGAGATCTCAAAATAACAACCTAGGCAAAAGTTAGAGTCCAAAAAATCAAAGTTCATTATGACTAAAAACCTGAAAAAGGAAGTCCAAGCAAAATTACAATACTAGGGCAACCCACAAAGCACCATAGTAGGGGGCAGAAGTGGCCCTTTAAAAAAGCCAACTAGGGGCAACAACCATGAGAATATAGCATTGTAAAAATCCATTCACTCCTCGTGAATTCCTTTAGAAAATGGCAAAAACACCATCCTCTCCATGTCCTTATCATGATCTTTCTGAAAGTGAAGAATTCAAAGAGAGGCATTATAGTTAGGACGAAGTGTTAAAGACCACATAAAGTAGTAAATCTTTGACTGGTCCCAAGCATGAGCAGACGACGTGACATAATGGCAATAGCATCTTGGACGCTTCCGACACCAAAACTAAAATGGAAGAAGCCCAATTGCCTCCACCACAAGTCTTGGGATAGCAAAAACTATAAGGAAATGATGTTGAAAATAAAAACTTACCCCTACAAAGCGCTCATTCCCTATACCCCATCCATATTCCATATCTTTCCATTGCCTTATCCAGTCCATACCTTGTATACACCTGCCAATCCATATCAAACATCCATCCCAAACCACATGCATTCCAAGCATCCAAATGTCCATCTTCCATACAATGTAAATCTCAATTAGTTTTACATACATGCATAAATAAATTCCAGCACGTCTAAAGCCACACATACATACAACATGCATGCATACCATTCTTTGGTTCTTTTCACGGTTGTTTCCTTAAGATTGGTGTCGATTCTTGCACTTCAACTCCATGCTTGGTCGACTAAGTCACAATCTGGCTCTGTGCTGAGTCCTCCATTACGACTTCATGTCATCCATCTGACTCTATATCGCTTTTGAGATCTAGCATCCAGCTTTGTGTCGAGTCCTCCATTACAACTTCGTGTCATGCATCCAACTTTGTGTCACTTCCGAGATCTAGCATCCATCTCTGTGTTGAGTCCTCCATTATGACTCTGTGTTATCCATCCGACTCCGTGTCGCTTCCAAGATCTGGCATCCAGTATTAACACTTCGCATCTGATTTCATGCCGAGTTTAATCCATCATAACACTGCGTCATCCATCCGACTTCGCGTCTCTTCCAATATTAACACTTCACATCCGACTCCATGCCGAGTTTGATCCATCATAACATTATGTTATTCATCCGACTCCCCATCGCCTCTAGTATTAACACTTCGCATCCGACTCCATGTCGAGTTCAATCCATCATAACACTATGTCAGCCATTCAAGTCCTTGTTGGCAACACCCGTTCTGGCTTTGCGTCAAGCTCATTCCATTTGATCCAATGTCATCCAAACCGGCTCCACATCGAGATCAATTCAATCTGATCTAGTTCTATTCCATCTAAGGATCTTTGGACACTAAAGGAAAGTCCACTTATCCTATCTAGCTTTTTGGATGCCTATCGGATAGTCCATCTAAAGCTTTTTGGATGCCCACCGGATAGTCCAGCACATCTAACAATCTTTCGACACCAAAGGATAGTCCATTTATCCTATCTAGCTTTCTGGACACCTATCGGATAGTCCATCTAAAGCTCTTTGGACGCCCATCGGATATAGTCCACCCCATTTAAGGATCTTTGGACATCAAAAGACAGTCCACTTATCCTATCCAACTCTTTGGACATCAAAGGATAGTCCACTTATCCTATCCAACTTTTTGGACGCCTATCATATAGTCCATCTAAAGCTCTTTGGACACTTATCAGATAGTCCACCCATCTCAGGATCTTTAGACATCAATGGAAAGTCCATTGATCCTATCCAACTCTTTTTCAGCTTATCGAATAGTCCATCCCATCTAAGGATTTTTGGACGTCAAAGGACAGTCCACTTATCCTATCCAGCTATTTGGACGCCTATCGGATAGTCCATCTAAAGCTCTTTAGATGCCCATCAGATAGTCCACCCTATTTAAGGATCTTTGGACATCAAAGGACAATCCACTTATTCTATCCAGCTTTTTGGACGCCTATCGGATAGTCCATTCAAAGCTCTTTAGACAACCATTGGATATTCCATCCCATCTAAGGATCTTTGGACACTAAAGTCCACTTATCCTATCTAGATTTTTGGACACCTATCGAATAGTCCATCTATAGCTTTTTGGATTCCTATCGGATAATACATCTAAGGATCTTTGGATGCCAATGGACAATCCACTCGCCCCATCCAATCCATCTGGCTCCATGCTAAGATTGCTCCTTTCCGGCTCCGTGTCGAGACGCCTCTATCCAACTTCATGTTGAGACCGTCCAATCCGACTCCATGCTGAGACCTTTGTATGACTGTGTTGAGACTATCCAACTTGGTTCCATATTGAGACCTCTCTATCTGGCTTCGTGCCTAATGCACTTCCATCTGCCTCTAGGTCGAGACCCATCTATCCGACTTTGTGTCAAAACCCTCCCCCAAGGCTCCATGCAAAATTCCATCCATCCATTTAACCCAGCTCAATTCCATCCATCCAACCACTTGGGAAATTCCATCCCAGATTTTCTGCTCTACGCCGACTCCACCAAGTTCCAACGAGATGGAATCAATCCAATCTAGCCCAGGCCAGCCTCGCCCTCTTTGAAGTCCTTTATTTTTGTTCATTTAGAAAAGAGGAAATTCCTCTCCTCTAAATGAACATAAATAAAGAGGGGAAAACTATAATACCCCTCTTTTGTCCGAGTACAGAAAAGGGGAGAGGGGTGCAATTATAGTACCCTTTTTCTGTTTGGGTATAGAAAAAGGGAGAGGGGGCAACAGACAAAAAAGAAAAAAATAGAGGAAGGGAAAGGGGCAGTAGAAAAGGAGAAGTAGAGGGGCAATGGAGGACAAAAAATAGGAAAAGGAGACAATAGCAAGACAAGGGTGCCTTTTTTTGCCTTGGGTAGGTGCGCATGGCAGGTAGTAGCTTTTGCAAGAAGTCACCCTAGATCTGCCACTATGTAGAAAGGTAGGGACGCAGAAGCAGCTCTCTACCGACTAAGTCAAAACCAAGGAAGGAAATCCACTCACCTCATTAAATGCAAAGGTCACTACATTAATGAGGAGGAACTCCTTGAAGATTTGAGGATGGTGACCTAAGAGTAAGGAGTGAGCCTATAAAAGGGTCTAAGCTTGAATGAAGGGGAAGTCTTTTCCGGAGGTAGAGGTCGAAAAGTTTGGGAAGGAAAGGAACCTTTGGAGGGCATTCTAATATGAGGGATTCAAATCTTGAAAGGGGGAGGATTTTTTATCACAAAGGGGAGGCTCGGAAAAACGAGGAGAGACGAAAGCTGAATCCTAAATCCTTGAAGAGCATCGGAAATCTGGCATATGGAGATAGTGAAGAGAGTTTGTAGAAAAGACTCCATGGAAAGAAGAAAGGCATTCATCCCCTTCTCCGCAGGTAGCTGAAGTACGATTCCTGGATTCAAGGTAAGATCTTCTCCCTACATATATCCATTTAGAGGTCCAAAATTCTAAACACACTTCCTCGTATAGCTCAGCAAAGTACTATATTTTGTGGGCTGACTCTGAACCGGCTCCCATGTAGTCGAAACTGTGTTGTATGTTGATTCTAGGACCAACTCCTATGTGGTCGGAACCGAGATTGACTAAGAGGCGGCTCCTATAGGACTGGCTCACACCAATAGGACCGAGTTGGTCTTGGTCCCCTTTCAGCATCTAATGTTAAGCTTCCCAACTATACTTTTCTCCAACCATCTTTGGATGCCAATGAAAAATCCACTTTTATCCATTTCTTCATACGCCAATGGACAATCCACTTTTCTCTAAGTCTTTGGACGCCAACGGATAGTTCATCCCTTCCCACTTTTGAAACACACTCATAGTCCCGTCGACATATAGTTGGCACTTCAACTAGATCAAATCGGTCTCGACCCTTTCTAGTTAAAGTGAATGGAGCCGGTCTCGGCTCCCTTCCACTTCAACTGGGCCGAATTGGTCTTGGCCTTGTCCACTTTAATTGGACTAAGTTGGTCTCGACTCTTCCACTTCAACTGGACCGAATCAGTCTTGGTTCCTTCCACTCCAAGTGAAAGGAGTCGGTCTCTGCCCCCTTCCAATTCAACTGGGCCGAGTTGGTTTTGGCTCCTTCCACTTTAACTAAATGGAGTCGGTCTCGACCCTTTCCACTTCAACTGGGTGGAACCAGTTTGGCTCCTTTCACTTCAACTAGGCAGAGCCAGTCTCAACTCCTCCATCCCTCCAATTGTGCCGAGTCAGTCTCGGCACTCCAATTGGACGAGTTGGTCTCGGTCCTTTCTACCATCTAACCATCCATGTCTCATAACTACGTGAACTTTGACTTTTCCATTACAGTAGGAGATACGTTGGAGCAAGAGGCAACTCTTATCAAGTTATTCATCCAAAAAACATCAAAAACATTCCACGCTCATCTTTTGTAAATATCTTCCATTCTTAGAAATGCATAAACTTAACGTAGAAGTCATCTCATTCCATACATCTAGTTAGGATAATTATCTTTTAATAGACGTGGTGGGATACTAGTGATCTCTATTCGTAACTGGCTCCTGAGCCAATATTCTGATTCTAGATTAACCTTATCCATCTATAGGTTTCCTGGCAACTCCAATTGTGCCGAGTCGGTCTTGACATTTCAAATGAGCTTACTCGAATCCAACTCCAACTGTGTAGAGTCAGTCTCGACACTCTACTAGGTCGACTTGGTTCCAACTCCATATTCTACGTTTCTTTCTCGGAAGGAACTCGGATTCCACTCTCAACTTCGTCTATTTTTCGCGCTCCGCATCGCAACCTAGGTTGTGACTTAGAGTCTTACACTAAAAAATTATTACAGAGTCCAAACAACCACGAGACCATAACATAACAATTTTTTTTAGTTTTTGAAAAAATGTTAATAAAACTTAATTCGTGATGGTCCGAAATTATATAATATTTTTTTCTTTTCCTAGACCCTAAGGGCTTCAAGTTTTTTTTTATGTGTAGAGAAGGTTGATTGTTCTAGTGACAAACAAGCATAGGAGACGGATGTCATTTTCTGGATGGTCCATGTGCAAGGAATATACGAGTGTGATGAAATGTTGTAGGATATTCTAGAAACTCGATAAAAATTGAAAATATAAAAGTTCAAGGTTGTGTTAACTCGTTACAGAAAGGTTAAACATTTTAATCTCAACAATCTCATGACATGGCTAATAATTCGTGTCTAACTTACTCATGCATGTAACCAATGCAAATCTTTTAATTATTCTTTGCCAAATGTAACATGATATGCAATTTTACTTCTATCTTAAACTTCAATAATTCATCTATACTCTCACTATTGCATGGACAAGAACCCAGTTAAATAAAGCATCTAAATAATTTTAATGAATGATTTTCTTTATCATTTTATTTTCGTTCATGACTCCTAACAGTTTCTGAGATTTGATCCTCTTCTTCCTTGTGCAGCTGTTAATTCTCTTCATATAAATTGTGGTGGACATGAATTAACTGTTGGAACAAAAACATATGAAGCTGATTCAGACAATGCTGGACCAGCAATGTATAAAGAGGGTGGAAGTAACTGGGCATTTAGTAACACTGGTCATTTCGTGGACAATTCAACATCATTACTCTATACCACAAAAAATGCAACAATACTTTACATGACTAACACTGAACTATATAAGAATGCACGCATCTCCCCTATTTCTCTAACTTACTATGGATTTTGCTTGGAGAATGGAAAGTACAAAGTAAAACTCCATTTTGCAGAGATAATGTTCACTGATGACAGCACATTTAGCAGCCTAGGGAGGCGAGTATTTGACGTTTACATTCAGGTACATAGCTAAATTTATTTATTTTCTAGTTTTGTGGACCAAATGTTGGATATGCAGCAAAGACTTGTACCCAAGTGAACATGATTCATCATTAGACAATATTTAGCTTGTTGTCATTAACTTTAGATATTACATTAATTACTTTCTATGTTTTTGTCTTACATGTCACACTATGCAGAATTGTCGGTGCTCAAATTTTTAATTTCATCTACAGAATCACTCACTGCACTATTTCAATATTGTAGGGAAGTCAGGTATTGAAGGATTTCAATATTGCAAATGAAGCAGGAGGAGTTGGTAAGGAAATTATAAGAGAATTTATTGCATATGTGAATAGTAACGACTTAGAGATCCGTTTTTATTGGGCTGGGAAAGGTACAATGTATATCCCATATAAATCGATATATGGTCCTCTTATATCAGCAATATCTGTTCATAAAGGTGTGTTGTCTTCTCTCAATTTTAATTACTTTGTTGTTTCCTTCATGGAACTACTAACACATGTGGCTCTTGTGTAATAATCAAGCAGATACAAGTAGCTTATCTGTATGGACTGTGGTTGCAATTGTGGCTGCAACAATTATTATGGTCATCTTGATTGTTGGTACACTTTGGTGGAGAGTTTGCCTAAGGAAAAAAAATTCATTAGCAAAAGGTAATTACCAGGAAATAATTAATATTTTACCTAACCTTTTTGATGAAACATTCAAGACTTATCATGTGGTTAGTGGTTCTTTATTGCATATATTTGACTAAGATTCTAGTTAAACATCTAGCTAATTCTTTAAAGTAAATTAGTAAGCAATGGATGGGGAATTTAAGTAGAACTTTGGTTAACATATTATCTTGGGCAACATTGAATAAACAATGTATTGTTACAAAAGCATAAATAATTTGGAATTATATCTTGATAATAGATCTCATTTTGGTATGCTTCTATCGGCAGAGCTTAAGCGTTTAGATTTTCAGACTAGTTTATTTACCTTGCGTCAAATTAAAGCAGCAACAAATAGCTTTGATATTTCTAATAAGATTGGAGAAGGAGGGTTTGGCCCAGTTTATAAGGTAATCTAACATCATTTGATACCTTTTGTTGATAAATTTTAATTATGGATACTAATTAGATTTTTATTTTGAATTAGAATAGCGGAAAATAAATATTAATATTGTTTTCTAAGTGCAGGGTACTTTGTCAGATGGCACAATAATAGCTGTTAAACAGCTTTCGTCTAAATCAAAACAAGGAAACCGTGAGTTCATCAATGAGGTTGGCATGATCTCAGCTTTGCAACACCCTTGTCTTGTTAAACTTTATGGTTGTTGTGTCGAGGAAGATCAACTGTTGTTGGTATATGAATATATGGAAAACAATAATCTTGCACAAGCCTTATTCGGTAAATTGTTGTGCTTAACTTTGGTTCCTTCTTATATGATATATTATAGTTTTCATAGTAAATTGTTGTCTAATTTTTGTAATATTCACAAACAAAGGCCCAAAAGAATGTTGCTTAAGATTGAATTGGCCAACAAGACAGAAGATATGTGTTGGTGTTGCTAGAGGTTTAGCTTTCCTACACGAAGAATCAAGATTGAAAATTGTTCACAGAGACATCAAGGCCACTAATGTGTTGCTTGACAAAGACCTAAACCCAAAAATATCTGATTTTGGTGTAGCCAAGCTTGATGAGGAAGGAAATACTCATATAAGCACCAAAATAGCAGGGACCATGTGAGTTTGCTCATTTTCTTCTTTAAATATTATAGATAAGTCTTATAAAAAGAACAACAGAGAGAATTTAGATATCAAAGCCTTAGCATATGTCATTTCACGTTGTTTCAATGATATAACTCAACAATGCAGTGGATATATGGCTCCTGAATATGCAATGCATGGTCATTTGACTGACAAAGCAGATGTCTATAGTTTTGGAATTGTTGCCTTGGAAATTATTAGTGGAAGGAGCAATACCATTCATCAGGCAAAGGATGAAGCTCTATACCTTCTTAATTGGGTACTATTTTGGAAATCTCCATTGTCCATACTAACCTGATCAAACATGATATAATTTGTGTGCTTTGTATTTTATGTTAAACAAATATTGAAATTCTATTTTCATATCATGTCATTCTTGAGGAGTCACATTGCAAACATTTCAGTTGCCATGATTTTCTACAATTTTACTCAGAGGCATCTAAAGACATCACTATGCAATTAGTTATGTTCTAAAGTTATAGTTTTTTCACATAAATAAGGCCATGTCCTACTTTGAAAAAAAATTATATTAAAAAAATCACAGGTTGAATGTTTCAGTTGTAAAAGACTAAAATTCAAAGAGTTACGTGTATATTTTTTGTCTGTAGGTGCATCTATTGAGAGAGAAAGGCAACCTAATGGAGCTAGTTGATCCAAAGTTAGGTTTGGATTTCAATAAAGAAGAGGTGATGGTAATGATCAAAGTGGCTCTCCTATGTACCCATGTCACTTCATCCCTAAGACCCACAATGTCTTCTGTGTTAAGCATGCTTGAGGGAAAAACTAAGGTTCCAGAATTTGTTTCAAATCCAAATGAGGTGATGGATCTTCAGACAAAGATGAAAGCAATGCGACAACATTACTATCAGATAGAAGAAAATAAACTGAATGAGACACAAAGCTCAAGTGTGTCAACTGATGGACCATGGATTACTTCAGCTTCAACAACAGACCTTTACCCTCCCCACCTTGATTCTTCTTACTAGGAGAAAAGAAATTAGCAGAGTCTGAGAGAGTGTATAAATTGGAGCTATCTATATAATATCCTATCATAGTTACTTATATCTTCTAAACTAGTATTTGAACTGTGTTATACTTAATATGTTAAATATTTTTTTTTAAATTCAAGACTATTATTTTGATGATCCTCCTATTATAAAAGTCAATAAATCAATAATTTTATATGAGAACTTGTGATTCGATGATAGTATATATAAAAGATTTTTATATTGTAGGCATATGTCAATTAAATTGTATATATTTATTAGAATTTTTTGTTTGGTTAACTTTTAACTTAAAATGTACCCTTTTACATGACATGTGGATAGGATTTAAAAAGTTGTCCTCGGATTTTAATAAATTGTTCTGTCTTAGAGAATAAGGATGCCAAAAATTGTTAATTTAAATGAACAACAAAATATGATTTGGAGTTTGGACGTGAAAATTTATCATCTTTTATCAAATTGGAGAATTAACCGATAGAATTCAGCTTTAGCAGGGGATGATAATTATTTTGGAATGATTGTTTTCCTGGTTTCAGCACCATCTTATTTGATGATCAATAGTAATAGAATATATATGACTTTTAGTAATATTTAAAAAAATTTACAAAAATATAAAATAGATTATTTATTAATTTTTAATATTATAATTGTTCTGTTCTCAAGCACAAGTCAAGGGAACAATGTTTTCTCTATCAGGAAGGTTGCTTTTATAGCTTAACCCGTGTGTCGCCAGGGCATTAATGTCTTTTAAGGACATAACGAAAGAATAATAATGTCCTTTAATACCGGAATAATAATGTCTTTGTGTGTAATGCTTGTTGAGCCTTAATTATCATAATTTCACCTGCATTTACTCCTCGGGGCGCTCCACGTTGGATGGCGGGGCCGGACGGTACATAACCCCTCAAGCTTGGTCGTCGAGACGTAAGCTTGCATTCTTGGTCCCTCTTAGCGGCCGGCCACGTCCCCGAGCTCGGGATTTCATTCCTTTGGCCCGGCGTGCACCGCGTTCATCATGTCAACCCAACTCCACCTAGACCGTTCAGACGAAATGTGCCGGACGTACGCAGCCCCTAGGGCTGCTCGGGTTGTTTGTTTACCACGGTCGTCCATACATCGTCCATACGACTCTAGTTTTGTTCGATCGTCCATTTTGTGGGTCTTGTAGATTATTTGCTCTCATTTTCCTGCGAAGAATTTGTTTTATTTCATGAGTTTATGGTAACATAATTGGATTGTAATACATGCTAAGGGTGGCGACATTCCATGTGTGCAAACCCTGGATCAGTTTTTTCGACTGTCCGTTTTGGGCCTTGTAGATCGCAGTCGATTGTAGTCGAATTCGGAATCGGTCTTTTTCAGCCGATTGACCTCTTCGGCCGTCCGTTAATGGGTTTGTAGAATCATCATCGTACCCCAGACCGACCTCTTTGGTCGTCCGTTAATGGGTTTGTAGAAATGTCGTTGTACCCCGGATCGACCACTTCGGCTGTCCGTTAATGGGTTTGTAGAAACGTCGCCATACCCTGGATCGACCTTTTCGGCCAATCGACCTCTTCGACCGATCTGTGAATTTGTAGAATCGTTCTTTATTCGAAGTGAGGAATCAGAATTTTTTTATACCTGCATGAGTTGTAGATTATAGTCTTGCATATTTTAAGATATGAATATACATACCAAAGATTGGAGTTCCTCTTCATGAGGTTGTGGATATGCCGATGGAGGATGTGCGGGTACTTTTGATTTGCTCCTGAATTGTTCTCTTTTCTCTCTTTCTAGACTCAAAGTTTAATAACATAAAAATAATAGATCTAACACATAGAAGGGGTCCAATCCAATCTATGTTAGAAATATGTGGGATACTTGTAGAGTGAGCAGTGGAGATTTTACAGTGTTTCAGACTGCCCTCTATTTTTATGAGGATTTTGTTATAACCAGTATACATTGTAGGTGGCTGTAATTTTATTCAACAATATTGGCTTTTTTTCATGTATTTATTCATTTATTAAAGTACTTATACATTATTTTTTTTTTTTAGTAAACTTTAAAAATTACGTTGAAAATGTGAAACCAAACAGGTTAATTACTCAAAATTGTCAAATAACAAGTGATTTATTTGAGTGTTGCAAAATTCAGGTTCTTTTAAGCATATAATCAGAACTTTTCGGTGTATATAATTATGTTTTTCGTTAGAACTTTTCGGTGTATATAATTATTTTTTTTGTTGAGAATATATAGTCTATTTGTGAATGTTACAAGTTCTTTGAACATGATTAGAAATTTCAGTGTTGATGGTAAGAGATTTTTTTTTTATATATAAAAACTCATATTTGTTGGGTAAACATTTAACAACATATATTTTATTTGGATAGATTAATTTTAAAATACACATTTTAATATTTGAAACATGTGATCTTCGACAAAGTTACAAATGCAATCAATGAATACATAAATGTGTTGAAAAGCAAATACGGGGAATTACAAGATAACTGCAACCTAAAAAGGTATCTGCTTTATGCGTTCGCTATATTTTTAACAGTGCAAAGGCGAGTTCCTGGCTATTCCTTGCTCCGACGAAGACTTGTCTACAACAGAGGAGAGTTTTTATCCCTGAGCGCGGTGGTCGTCGTCACTCCTCTACCCTCTACCTTAGGGCTTCGCACTAGGACCCTCTATCCTGCGGGCGTCAGGAAAAGTTTTCCTGAGCCCCATGGTGGGCATCAATGTTCTGTTCTCAAGTCAAGGGAACAATGTCTTCTCTATCAGGGAAGGTTGCTTTTATAGCCTCACCCCAGGGCATTAATGTCTTTTAAGGACATAACGGAAGAATAATAATGTCCTTTAATGTCATAACGGAATAATAATGTCTCTGTGTGTAACGCTTGTTGGGCCTTAATTATCATAATTTCACCTGCATTTACTCCTCGTGGCGCTCCACGGCGTCCCATGTGACGTCTGGCAGCCTTGGTTGGATGGCGGGGGCCGGACGGTACAATAATAAATATTTTATATGAATCATGTTGGATAATGTTATTAGTATATCTTATATAATAAATGTAACTTAAAAATATAAAAAATATGTTACTAAAAAAAAAAATAACGGAATCATCTTTTCTAAATTACATTAATATCATCTCTACTTACACCAAAGTATAATTGAGCAACAAAGGATCTGTTTTTAGATTATCACACTAAAAGAAATGTTAAGTATAACGACCATCAAAATTGGTCACTAAAATTAAAAAGTTGTTCGTTCTTTTTTTATTTTGGCAGTTAAATGGGTTAGCGACCTAATTTTGTCAATTACAAAAATCCTAGTCTAATCAATTTAGTGATCGAATTGGGTTCAGTGGCTAATTGGACATTGAAAATTTGGTTGCTACTTCGGTTCCCAATGTTTTTAATAATTATTTATTTAAAAACGAGACAATCAATAATTTGGTGGTTAATTTTTGAATTTTTTTTATAAAATTTGGTTGCTAATTTGGTGGCTAATGTTTCGGTGACTAAATTGGTCGCTAATTTTTTTTAATTAGTTTGGGTGGTCGACCGAGGCAGGGGAGGGAGGTGATGGCAATGACGATGAAAGAAGTAGGAGAGGAGGCAGAAAGGTGGAAGGAGGGAGTGGAGGGAGGAGAGGAGGAAGGAGAGAAGGGAGAAGAGGTGGTGGTGATGGCTGGTGGTGGCAACAATAACGAAGGAGGGAGGAGGGGGGTGGAGGAGGAGAGAAGGGAAAGGGAGAAAATGTGGTGGCGGCAGTGACGATGATGGTGGTGGCAACCATGAAGGAGGGTAGGAAGGAGGGAGGAGACGAGGGAGTGAAAGTTAAAGGGAAGGAGGAGAGGTGTATTTAAATAAAGTAAGGTGGAAAAAAATGAGAGAAAATATTTTAGAATTTTTGAAAATTGGTTGCTAAGATGGTTGCTAACATTTTCGGTTATTTAAATTAAAAATTAAAAATCAGTCGCAAAATCTTTTTTAAATTTAAAAAACAATAAATTTCGTCACTAACAATTCCTTTTCAATTTATTTTTTGACAATAAATTTTTGGTTGCTAAATCAGTCGCTAATTAGTTTTTTAAATACTTTTTTTTAATTTTGGTCACTAATTTAAAAAATTTTTGGTTTTCTATTCCATCGCTAACAAATGGCAAAAAGGAGATTCATTAGCTCGTTATTTAGTTCGAATTGGTGAAATGGTGGAATCCATAAAAATTATTCAATAGGCTTTGGAAGGATTCCTGGCGGGCCCTATTAAAATTTAGAAATCCACTGCTTTGATAGAGACAAAGAGCTAGAATGGAATGATTTTGAATTCCTTTTTTAATTAATTTGTTGTTGTTTGGTCGTTAATTGATTTTCTAAATACTTTTTTTTTTAATTTTGGTTGCTAATTCAATCATAAATTTCAAAATTTTATTTTTTTCTTTGCTAATTCGATTGCTAACAATTCCTTTTTTATTAATTTTTGACTTTATATTTTCGATCACTAAATTAGTGCTAATTGGGTTTTTTTTATAATTTTAATGGTTGTTGCTAATTTGGTCACAAATTTCAAAATGTTTTTTCTATTCTGTCATTAACTTTCGTCACTAAAAATGATTTTTTTGTATTGTTGGCATCCATTTTTGTCCACCTCTTTCAGATAAAAAATAAAAGAAAGAAAAAGGGAAGACATGTTGGGGAAACTCAACGTCCTTCCAGGTGTAGCGAGCGACAATGACTAACAGTTGTTAGCGCCTCCACTTTTTAGAGAAAGGAACCAACACTAGCACTCCATGTGGAGAGAAAAGATGCAAGAGCGTTTTGTATTTGCGGCAGCCAAGGGGAGGAGTTCTGGGGAGTACCACCACATTTATGGAAAAACACTTTGGGGAGCACCACCACATTAATTGAGCTTTAAAGAGAGCCTCTGCATTAATGAGGAAAGATCTCCTTGAAGGATTTGATTGTAGTGGAGTGAGCCTATAAAAAGGGTGAGGTAGTAAAGAGTAAATGAGAGATTTTGGAGAGATTTTTTTTGAGAGTTTGTTCTGGAGAAAAAATGTGAGAAGTGGAGAGAAATAGCAAAAAATACCAAAGAGAAAGAAGTGGAGAAGTTGAACTTTACATGGACAACGACGCACTTAGGAACTAGGTAAATTCCAAAAACCTTTTTTGAGCGGTCCATTTTACCATCTAACAGTCAACCTACGCCAAGTACCAAATCAATGTTTCACATTCATTAGTCAACCCCAAATCGACATGCTTTGTCCGAAGTTATCGACACTCAGTCGGTATTCCCCCTTGGTCACCCAACACTTAGTCGGTGTTCTCATCTCGGTCATCCGACACTTAGTCGGCATTCCATCTCGGTCATATGACACATAGTTGGAACTCTGATCCCAACCCAGTTGATATGTAATCAACACCTTTTTCTGCTCAGGTAGTAGAAAGATTTCTTAGCCTATATCCTTAGCTAGAACTACATAAACTTTCATTTCTCCATTACATTAGGAGATACGTAGGAGTAAAAGGAGACTTTTATCAAGTTCAAAAACCTAAAAAATATACTTCTTTCCTCTTCTATAAATATATTTGTTTCTATCTACGTCTGAAAGGTAAAAACCATAGCTTAGAAGTCATAGCCCATTTCATGTATCTAGTTAAGGTAACCGTCTTAAGACGGACATTATAGGGTGCTAATACCTTTCTTACGCGTAATGGACTCCCGAACCCGAAATCTGATTCCAAAGACCAGCCTTTCTAATATTTGATTTTCTGACGTTTTCCTTAAAAACATAGATGGTGACTCTTGTCTCTATGTCCTTTCCCTAAAAGGAATACAAATTCCACATTCTCTAAAAGTTTTGCTCACCTCGTCGTGGGCACGGTTATAACAAGTGTCAAGAATTGTATATGTATTTTCCTATCAACCATATTGAACCTTCATTTCTTTTATATTTAGTAATAAGAACTAAAAAATGAATTTTAATTTTGCAAAGATTAAAACTAGACAGCTATGTCAGTACAAAAATAACTAGAGTGAGTAACAAAGACAAAAAAAAAAGATACTAAAAAGATATCAATGATCTAAAAATGAATTTTCTTTTTGCAAAGATTAAAATTAGATAGAGGGATATCTATAAGAACTTAAAATGTATTTAAGTCTTAAATAAAATATTCATATTATGAGGCATTTGGAAGATGGAAAATTTTTAGTTTCCATGGAATGAAAAGTTGGTTTTCCATGTTTAGTATATTATCACACAAAAATGTTTGCATGAAACATTATTTTGCGAGAATGGTTTTTACTAAATTTTCTACAAAAAGATTCTACCAAAGGGAGGTGAGAATGTAATTTTCTTGAGTTGGGAAAAATTTTAATGATGTAAAAATCTCACGATATTCTCATTAACTCATTTAATACAATTATAAATTTAAAAAGAATCTATTATTAAATATGATAAATAACTATTTAAATAATAAATTACTAAAATATTCCTTGTAAATTTAATACAATTTTAAAAATTAAACTATTTTTTAAAATATATTATTTTAAAATTTTTAATATATTAAATATCATACTTTTAAATATTTTATTTTTGAAGTCTTTAAAATTTTCAAGATATTAATTAATAAATTGTTTAAGAATATTACTACAACAAGATTTTAATATTTTAGAAAATTATATTAAAAATAAATTGTATTGCAAGTCAAAATTAAATTATATATAATTATCTCATTTATATAAATAAATAAATAAGTATATTAATTAACTAAAATATATATCTAGAAATATTCTTTGTTACATTAATTATTATAATTAATATTATTCATTTTGATACTCATGCATTAAATCAACTAGAATTATTAACAAAGACTATAAAAACATATTAAAAAAATATCAATGATTTAAAAATGAATTTTTTATGGCAAAATCTAAAACTAGAAAGCAGCATATTTATAATAACTTAAAATATGTTTAAGTCTTAAATAAAATATTCATATTATGAGAAATTTGCACGATGGAAAATTTTTAATTTCCCAAAAATAAAAGTTGGCAAAATTGGTTTTCTATGTTTAGTGTATTATCACTCAAAAGTGTTTGTACTGAACATTATTTCACAAGAATGGTTTTTACTAAATTTTCTACAAAAAGATTCTACCAATGGGGAGTGAGAAGTTAATTTTCTTAAGTTGGGAAAAAGTTTTAATGATGGAAAAATATTACGATATTCTCATTAACTCATTTAATATAATTATAAATTTTTTAAAAATTATTATTAAATATGATAAATAACCATATTTAAAAATAATAAATTACTAATAAGTATTTTTTGTAAACTTAATAAATTTTAAAAATTAAAATATTTTATAAAATGTATTATTTAAAATTTTTTAATATATTAAATATTATACTTTTAAATATTTTATTTTTTAAGTTTTAAAAATTTTTCAAGATATTAATTAACTAATTGTTTAAGAGTATTACTACAACAAGATTCAAATAATATTTTAGTAAATCATATTAAAAATAAATTGTATTACACCTGGTCAAAATTAAATTAACTTATTAATATAAAATAATAAATACATTAGTTAATTGAATTGTACATCTAGAAATAATCTAATTATCTTAATTTAAAATATTATTTGTTACCTTAATTATCATAATTAATATTTTTCATTTTAATAGTCATGTTAGTACTAAACTAGCTAGAGTTAGTAACAAGGACTAAAAAAACATACTAAGAAAATATAAACAATATAAAAATGAAGTTTTTTTTGGTCAAAAACTAAAACTAGACAAAGACATATTTATAAGAACTTAAAACATGTTTAAGTCTTAAATAAAATATTCATATTACAAGGCATTTGGAAGATGGAAAATTTTTAATTTCCCAAGAATCAAAAATTGGGAAAGTTGGTTTTCCATCACAAAAATGTTTGTACGAAATAGTATTTTGCAAGAATGGTTTTTACTAAATTTTCTTCAAAAAGATTCTACCAAAGGGAGGTGTGAAGGTAACTCTTTTGAGTTGGGGAAAAATTTTAATAATGTAAAAATGTTACAATATTTTCATTACTCTATTTAATAAAATTATAAATTTAAAAGAATCTATTATTAGATATGATAAATAACTATATTTAAAAATAATAAATTACTAATAAATATTCTTTGTAAACTTAATACAATTTTAAAAATTGAACTATTTTATAAAATATGCTATTTTAAAATTTTTAGTATATTAAATATTATACTTTTAAATTTTATGTTTTAAGTCTTGAAAATTTTTCAAGTTATTAATTAACAAATTGTTTAAGTGAATTACTACAACAAGATTCAAATAATATTTTAGTAAATTATATTAAAAATAAATTGTATTACAACTTGTCAAAGGATATTTTTTAAAATATTACTTGGAAAAATTATATTAAAACCAAATATAGAAACTTTAATTCTCAAGAAACATATGGGAATATTTCCAAGAATATTTATGATTAAGCAAACGGATTTTTGTCATTCCTAAAGAAAATGAAAAATTTTGTTATGCTCAAGTGAAATAAAAATATTAAAAATTACACTGAGATATTTAATTTTAATATTTATAAAAAACTTTTTTATGCTAAAGTTTTACTTAAATCTATTTAATGAAGTTATTTCTCGAAAATGATATTTTTGAAAAAATTACTTATGTACTTAGAAATTTTCTATTAAAACTAAACACAAAAACTTTAATTCTTAAGAAACATATTTGAATATTCCCAAGAATATTTATAATTAAGCAAACAGATTTTTTCCATTCCTAGGAAATATGTTTCTTAATATTCATAATTTCTAGAAATCATGATTTTTTTACTATGAAAAAAACTTCTATTGTACCAAACACCACCTTAGTGTATTTAATTTAGTTAATTTTAGTGTTTAATTTTTTATTTGTTTTAAAAAAATTTAATAGTTGAATAACTTGATAAATAAAAAACAAGACAAATCAAAATAACTCTACATACTCATATATAATATATATTTCATATCCAAAATAATACAATTGAAATGAAATACATAAAAAAAAATACAAAGATTGTGTGCTGGTCCTCCTCTTCCCTAAAAATGTACAACATGCTTTAGTGTTTACTTGTGCAACTTGCAATGCATCTCACACGAAGATCGTCCCATCAATAACCATTTTCTTATCCATCATAATCCAAAGTAGCTCAAAAATCCTCTCAAATCATACAAAAAAGAATTTAACATAATTAAATACTATGCAAGGTCATCCGTACACATTTATATGCTAAATCGAATTTTAAGATGATGCCTTTTTAAAATTAATAATAATATTTTTTGACCAAAAAATAATGACAATGTTTACATGATTATATTTTTATTGAAAGTTGATAGTGTTACAAATAGTGCAAAACCAAAAAACAATTGCAAGCGTACTTGTGACACCTTTTATTCTTGATGTTAACAATACTAATAAAATAAATATAGAATAATTTAAGTTTAAAAACATATATCAACTAGTTAATGATTCACAAGCAATCTAGTCATATAAGATAATTGAAAATAAATACGCATCTCTAATGGTAGTCTAAAGATCAATTTCTAATGATATAAAATATAAATTAACTATGCAGTCATAACGTAATTACGAAAATAGCATTCCAATGTCACATGTCATATCAGAGTGTAATCCAAAAACAATAGTAAGAACAAAAGAAAAGTAAAAAGTAGTAAATGAGGAGCCTTAACTCAATCCTCACGTTTTTACTCGATATCACTTGTAAAATGGCATTCAACCCAAACACATAGAACATACCATAGAAAATAGTGAGAAATGTACCTTACTCAAACTTGTGGTATAAGGATATCGTAAGTAGTACATACTCACATAATTAATTATAAAACTAAAAAAATAAGCATAACATAGACACACAACTAGTAGACAATGAGCAATTACAATTAACAGACAATAACAAACATGAGTGCTTGAATTAGTGTATTCAAATGTTGTAGCCCTTTAAAAGTGAAATCCTTTAGTAATACACTCCATTTTATTACCTTATGATTGTTTTGGGAAACTATAGGTATATACATCGAACACGAAAAAGAAGTGTTAGAGAAATTCAAACAATTTTAGGCTTTAGTAATCAAGCAAGAAGTTGAATTGCATTTATACATGGTAAATATTGTGATGTGAGCTTTCAAAATGAACTTTTTCTTTCCCAAAATTGGAGTTACCATAAAATCCCTTTCCTATTCTCTATAAGAATGTAGGAGGTAAACACATTTATGTTTGCACAAATATGTCATGTAACTCTAGATTCTACCACCTATTTATTCACACTTGTCAAAATATTCACTTAAGAAATTCTCGCAAGAATATCATCATCTCCTTCAACCTAGGTTAGTCCTAGGCTTAGGAGTCGTATCTCGCTACATGATGTTTGCACTGAGGTGCGTGATGAACCGACTCCATAAATATAATAAATGTCATTTTTCTTAAAGGTGTGGTTAGCAGCACAAGGGAAATTATTATTTTTATTTTCTTTTCTATTATCGCGGTTATGTCTTTGATTGTACCTTCTGTGGGTCGACTTTTCCTACACAATATTTCCCTTACAACTTGGCATTCCTTTTAGTTGGTGTCTTTAAAATTGATGTGTATGCTTAGGTTTGGAAATGATGTTTCAACTATTGGTTGTAGTTTGTCAGTGGTTTTGGTATATTTGCGATCATTAGCTCCAACACGAACTTAACTTATCCAAGAGGAAAACATTTTCTTCCTTTGAATATTTAAGTTGTTTATGATACTCGTTGATTTGAAGTTGGATGTCTTTGTCCTCTATCATCTCCCAATGGTAGTAATTCCTTATTATAAACCTCTGTCTGCAACACCCTTAACAGTGTACGTCAAGAACAAGAGTCCTAGATACCCTTCACTTCCTTGTAGGAACAAAAAACTTCGAAGACTTCATTATACAAAGTTCTAATTATGGTACATTGACATACCTTTTTGCCATCGGTCTACTCATAAATTAGTTTAGGGTTTGCCGATGGGTCTGATAGCAAATGAAAGTCCATGCATATCTAAGACCATGTAGATGCATTCTTGTAACCTACGAAAATTTTGGCCAACAAAAACCTCGATCTTTAATACATTTAGGAACTATTTGGCATAGGTGACTAACACAATGATAAAAGCAACATGTTCTGGAATGTAAGGTTCACCATGCATATCTTCAACCATAAGTCATTGAGAATGTAATCTTAACATGAGACGTGTGATAAGCACATTGTCTTCAAAAACTCATTTGCGTGACGCACAAATCCCTCCAATATAATAGATTTTTCTTGAAAAGATTGGATAACAAAATTGGCAAGTTGTTAATAATAATAACCTAGGTAGTCAGAATTTTTGAGAAAAAAAAGAAAAAAGAAGAGTTTCGAAAGTTGAAATTCAAGCAAAACAATATCAGGCAATAAATATTTAAATTGAATATTAATGTAAATTAAAAACATATAATGTAAATTTACGTGAACATTACATTTTTTGGATAAAGGACCAAGTAAAAAACAACGGTGACTTAAAACCAAAACCAAATTTTCATATAAGCTCAAATGCAAAATTTAATTTAATTTCATAAAATAAGACAAATAAAAAGTCAAAAAGGCCCAACATTCCCCGCAAAGGGACAAATAAGAGGATTTACCTTCAACAAACCCATTTTTTTATGCAACAAATCAGAGGATTTATACTTCAATATACCTATTTTTTTATGCAACACAGGTCCACTTGGCATGATCTCGTGTGCATGAGTTCAAGTCAGGGATCGAGATCCTCTCCAATTAAAAGTAAGCGAAGAGTGTCTAGTTATAGTATCTAACCAATCATCGATATTTTTTTTATTTTTTACATTATGTATTAAAATTTAATCAACGGTGGAGATTGCATCGAATTTTGGAGAAACTGGAGAGAATCCTTATCCTGCCTGCAACTTGCTTGTTTGAAAACTCTTTAAATATGTTATAAACACTTTAAAGTAAGCAAAACTAAGTAACATGAGACTAAAATATTTTAAAATACTCTTCAAAAACGCAACAAGTTGAATCTATACTACTTAATAAAGAATGAAACAAAATTAAAAATGAGTGTAAAATATAAGGAATAAAACTATATTTTAACGTAATTAATAAAAAAAAGTTTTACCTTGGATATAAATAAATAAATAAATAAAATTATTATTTAAGAATAATTCATTCATACTAAAATATGATTTTAATCTTAATTATGAGTAATAAAGGTTGAAGATTAATTTTCTTGTGTGAACTTAGAACCTATTTCTTTGAAAGTAATTTTTTTATGTATCCACGTGTTTTTTTTCCTTTAGAATTAGTCTTATAGGAGAAAATTATATAATTTAGTTCCTCTCCAAAAAATATTTTTTCATGAAATATGAACTAAAAATCTCCTACTTGAGAGTATTTTTATACACATTTTTATTATAGGAACTAATTTAGTAACTATTATACCAACCAATGTTTTAAATCTCAACTCAGATCGGCCAGTTGGATCGACTGGTTCAACTAGAAACTGGAGGCATAAGTGGTTCAAGCACATTATTGGATTCGATATGCCATCGACCCTTAAACCCTAAACTGGAGGCATAATGTCATTAAACCGAGTAAAAATCAGGTTTAACTGGTAAAAAATAGTCAATCCAGGACCAATCGTGTCATTTTTAAAGCTGCATGGTACTCGAGATTGTGAAGTTTGTTATGCAAGATAGGCTACTACTGCTCACAGTACTCAATGTTTAACTGCACGATTCCATAGGTTGTATGTTATGTGCTCAATGTGTGACTGGTTTTCCTGAGAAAATTCAAAAAACTTTAAGCACATTGGAGTCAAACCCACACCATCTGTAACTTAAATAGGATTAATAAAGTTATTACTACACCAACTAATTTGTTCTAATATATAATATAAACATATAATATAAAATATATATATATTAAATTTAATCATTTAAATTGATTTATACAGTTGTTCATTGACTCGGTCGCCTGATCGAGTCGAAAACATATATTAGAGTTTGAAAATCCTGACCTACCTTTATTTGAAAGTGATTTATTTATCACTTTGAAAATTCTTTGGAAAATGTAAAGCTTTGCCGACATCACAGAATTTAATTCTGTCAGAGTCAATGCAGGGTCTTCCCTTTCATGCATTAGTACTAGACCTTGATTAATGCATGTACGTTCGTGACTTTTTATAACAATAATTGTGTACCCTCTTCTTTTTATGTTCTTATAAATCTTCCTAATTATATCAATATTTTGTTAATAAGTGATATCAGATTCAAATTTTTTAAGTAAAATTTTGAATTTTAGTTTTATAAATAAAAAACGTAGTTGTGAGAAAAAATCTTACTAAAAATAACTAATAAAAGTTTTGACAGAAATTAATTATTGATGAATGCAGTAGATATTATGTCCCTCTAACATGGTAAATAAAAAGATATTAACTTTTATGTTTTCAAAATATTAAGTATATTTAACTTTCTATTTAATATTTTCTTAATTAGTATTAAAAAAATGTAAGAAAATGAATAAACATTATTTTTTTACTTAAAGGTAAAATAACTTTCTTTTCTTAAATTTTGAAATTAATTTTTTAAGTAAGTTTTAAAGTTTTAAGAACTTTTAATTAAATTTTTATAGTTTTAAATTTTTTTAATTACATTTTGGATAAAATGTATTTTAGGTGTTTCAAGATTTAGTCAAAATTAATATTAGTTCGTACATTTTGAAAATTTTGGTTTTTATTTTTGTAGTTATGAAATGTTATATTCGCTCTATATTTTATTTAAAAATTAGGTTATGCATAGTGTATAAAACTTCAATAGAGGACTATTAAGCTTTATTTTATTTTGGTTTGACCTGAGATGATATTTTAAAAAATATAAGAATCAAAATAACTATTTTTAAGACTTAGAAACTAAAATTAATTTTAACTAAATTTTGAAAGCCTTAAAACACACTTTACTCTTATAAATTTTTAAGTTAACGGCATGGCTTTGTTAATTGTTATATTTCCGGTGCATATTTTTGTTGCATTTTCCTCCCAAACCAAATACGCATTTTCCTCCCAAACCAAATACACAAATTCTTCCAACTGTCATGTTTTTACCAACATCCACCAATGCGGTGGTTATATTTAAAAGTGCATTTGTTTGTGCTTCTTTTAAAGAAAAAAAAAATTATAATTACTAGGTCTAAAAATCAGAGATGAAAATCAAAATCTTTAAAAAAGTTACAGAGAAAGAATGCGTTAACATTATTTGAAAATGTCTTTGGAAATGGAAAAGACTCCATACTTTGCTTTTCTGTTTTTCTTACTCTTTATTGCATTAAATTCCAGGAATGTCCTATCTCTTCGGTCCCACGATGACCAATCTTTTATGAAAGCGTTGATTTCCAACTATGGCAGAGGCCTTCGTTCACACTTCACACAAATTATTCTATCACAGCTCATGCTTTAAATTTATTAATAAAAAAATTATTTATTACTAATTTTTATAAAATAAAAATTACATATATTAATAAAAAGTCTTTTTTATTTTTTAAATTTCTTGTAGTTCCTATTCACCGTTAAATTAATTCTGGTCTAGAAGTTATGTAGTATTATGTGTTTATAATTTTAGTTAACTTTCCACGAGTTTTTATTAACTTTTTTTTTTCAGAGATTAAATAATTAGACCATAAATATACTTTTCAATAATTTATCTTTCCAAGACATTTCCTTAGTCCCATCCTTCATTGTCAATCCTTTTCAGTTTGCTTTTCTTTTGTTCCCACTAATTAAAACTTATTCTTTTATATACTTTCCCGCATCACCATGTGATCCAAAGCACGTATGTTTCCATTCCAAAGAATGAGCATGAAGATAGCCACTTTCTCTGAATTTCTCTTCCTCTCACTTCTTGCCTTTTGCTTCACTACATCACTTGTTGGAGCCACTACTCACCCAGACGAAGGTATGATAATATATATATATATATTTCTACATCCCTTTTCAATGAAGAAATATATTTATTTTATTTATTTTTAATAGGGTTAATTAATTTCATGTTGTTAAAATTAATCTGATGGCCCTTAAATTTGTGTGTGTAGTGAAAGCTCTGAGAGAGATTGCTAAGACACTTGGGAAAAATGATTGGAACTTCACTATAGATCCATGCATTGGAGATCCTACATGGTCTAAGCCTAAAGACGGAGTTATTCAAAATAATGTCTCCTGCAATTGCTCTATCCCCGATGACAACTTCTGCCATGTTGTTATCATGTATGTCTCTTTTATTCTCAATGACTTTGAGATTCTTAGAAGTTATAGCTATCAATCACTCGTTCATTTCTTAACAAAAGAATCTTGATTGAATTAAATTCATGAAAGATGCTGTAAATTTATGTTTTATCTACTTTTTGGTACCGGAGTAATATATTCTTAAGTCGAAAGCGAATTTTAAGATGAATTATTTTTTAAATTTAATCAATTTATGAAAAATAGAAAAATTAGGGAACTTACAAAAACTATAAATATCTTTTTTCTAAATTATTCACTAATTGAGTATTTCTACACTAAACCATCTAAGAATAAAATATGTATAAATATTACTACTAAATAAAAAGAAATTCAGAGGCTTAATGAAAAATCGCTTGCGCCAACCCTACTCTTTTCTTAAACTTGTAATTTTTCCTTTACATATTATTCATTACTTTGGATGCGTGGTCAAAGTAATATTTGCTCTACTTTGTTTTAGATTTTCTTATTCTTAGATTTAACACCAAAGAACTTTAAAAAAGTTTTTTTTTTTAATTTTATAATGAAGAAAAGTTTTAAAAGGAAGCTTTTAAATAAGTTAATTTTAAAAGATTTTATCATTTGTTTATCCTTTTCTTTCTTTATTCGACACCTCTTATATGTAAAAAAAATACCGATCATTTTAACATAAAATAATTTGTAATCTTAAAAATTTATAGAATTACTAAATATTTTAAATTTCAAATTTCAAATTCTTTTTTTTAATTTCAATTTTGGAGTAGTTTTTAAGCTCTGAAATAATTGGTCAAATATTGTCTTAATTTTTCATAAAATATTTATTAATTTAAAAATAAAGAAGTTGTTAGAAATCTCACATCAATTAGTGAGATAACCTAAATAGCATATAGGTGGGGAAAATTCTCACCTTATAAGTTGTTTTTTTAGAGTTGAGATAAGTCTAAAATGCATAATTTGAGTTTGAGTTTTTACTATTAATGATTAAGCATTGAGATGTTATTCTAAGACGGCTATGGAACTACTGTGACACCACCTGCAGATGTCCAGTGCTGCAAATTTTATGCTTGAGATTTCACATGTGTTATCAAAGCATAACAAAAAACAAATAAAAACAAAAGAAAAGAGAAAAGTAGTAATTAAGGAGCCCTAAATCAACATTCAAGCTCTTACTCAATGTCACCACTCTAATCTACGAAGTAGGTTAGGCACAACCTTGCCAATATCCACCTATACGGTTAATCATGCCACTCTAGTGTACTAGAACTCTGGCATACCAAGTAGCCCCAAAAGGTATAATGATTTTACCACTCAAGTTCATATCTATATTCCTTACACACTAGTTTTATTAAATTATGCATGATGTGGTTTAATTAATTTATTATTTCTCTTGTCACAATTTGGACTCATTAATACCATTCTCGCCCCTTTGGGCTTGGGTACCTCATTAACTCAACAACCCGTTACATATTTCCAAGTTAGGTTGATGAGGACTATTCTCGCCTTTATTGGCCTAGGCACCTCATTCATGGCCCATCATACATTTTCGTGCGTACTATTCTGGACCGTCCCATGCTAGGTCACTCACACGATAAATGTCATTCGACACCATTTTCGTCTCTTATAGAAATAGGTCACCCTTTTCATTTACCCTTACTATTCATTATGCATTTTTATATATCAGATATTGTCATTCTCATGCGTTTTCAATAATTGCAACAACAGTATATTTTGCACAAGCACATAGGTTAACAAACAAGAAACAAATTTAATAGTAGCACAAAATCCTATGGCACAAGCAAAAAAATTCAATAGTTACACAAAATCCTACAACACAAATAGGGTAGTACGAGCATGCTCCCATTAGCACAAGTTATCAATGTAATTACATTTATTTGTAATTATTATTCTTTTAATTAGGATTAACTATCACGTAAATGTATATATGACAATTTAGCTAATTTAATGGGTTGACAATTTAGCTAATTTAGTGGGCTAAAAGTCAGCTTGATATCTTGTAATTATTATTCTTTTAATTAGAATTAATTGTCACCTATATATATATATATATATATATATATATATATATATATATATATATATATATATATATGTGTGTGTGTGTGTGACAGATTAACAAATTTAGTGGATTGACAATTTAGCTAATTTAGTGGTTTGAAAATCAGTTTGATATTTTATAATTAAATAGTTCTGAGTCTAATTCTCTCTAAGTATAACACAAGCGTGCACAGTTGTTGTAACTCTACAAAGGCATGCACAAACCACATGGATTTGCACAGATTCTGCACGGGCGTGCATAACTTGTACAAGTTGTTCTTCATGAGCATGGTCATCCTTGACAGCATACTATCAAAATTTTCTGGATTTTTCCCATAATTTCAAATATAAAAAGGTTGCCATCTTTCAAAAATAGGACAAAGAAAAAGGGGAAAGATCGTTTAAAACAAAATAACAAAATAGAGGAGTCACCACCAGTATTTTTCAAGAAAAATATTAGAAAAACCTTTAAAAGAAGAATGGTTTTAGGAACCATATTTGACTTCTGGAGTCGATTACTTGTAGGGAAGGCATTAACATCCATCCTACGATGTTCGTCCTAAGAGGAGTTACGTTTAATTAAATGTGAAAAATTAGTATAACTTTGAAAATGTTATTTTTACCTTTCAAAAGAAAACAAAATTATTTGATGAGCATGACAATTGGTTTAAAAAAGAAAAAGAAGATATTATTTTTGGAACTTGACAAGAATGGTCCCTTACTTCAACGTATCTGCTGGTGTAATGGAGAATTTAAAGTTATGTAATTCCTATTGATCTTATTTTTTTTTAAGGGGATAGTCAAACAAGAAGTGCATCTAAAAATGACTATCGTCAAACTTCATTGGTTTTGTAATACCAAATAGGAAGTCCATCCAATATGTTAATCACCAAAGATTTATTCTTTAATAACCAAACAAGAAGTGCATCTAAAATGGTTATTAATACTTTCTATTTTAAAATAACCTTTAAAATATCTTTATTTGAAAGAAATGTATGATGATCAAATGAAAGGTGCATCTAGAATGGTCATAATATACATGCTTAAGAAATGAAAGTTAGAAAGTGTGCATTTAGAGTGCATGCAAAGAGAGCATCCAAAGTGGATTGCATTCAAATGAGGTGTGCATCCAAAGGAGCTACGTCCAAAAAGGGTGAACTGCGTTCAAAGGAGGACTGTGTCCAAAGGAAGACTATGCCCAAAGAGGGGACTATGTCAAAAGGAGGACTACATCCAAAAGAAGACTACATCCAAAAAGGGCATCCAAAGCAAGGCTTCAATACTGAGCAAATACATGAAATTAGAAAGGATTGCTCAAATGGATGTCCAAAGAATCTTTGCATCCAAAGCAAGACTAGGACAATAGATAAATATGTGAAAGTTGAAGGGACTACCTAGATGGGCATTCAAAGAACTTGTGTGTCCAAAATAAGGCTGCAACACTAAGTAAATAAATGGAAATGGAGGTGACTACCCAGATGGACATCCAAAGAGTCTCTGTATCCAAAATAAGGCTGCAACACTAAGTAAATAATGGAAATGGAAGGGACTGTCCAAATGTACATCCAAAAGAGCCATATCCTTAAAGAGAGGCTAGAGTTGCATGTGACTACATAAAGATGGAAGGGACTATACAAATTGGTGTCCAAAGAGCCTGTATGTCTAAAGTAAGGCTACAACACTAAGTAAATAAATAGAAATGGAGGGAACTGCCCAAATGGGTGTTCAAAAGAGCAATATGCTCAAAGAGAAGCTAGAGTAGCATATGACTACATGAAAATAGAAGGTACTATCCAGATGGACATCTAAAGAGCTTGTGTGTCCACAACAAGGCTACAACAATAAATAAATAAATGGAAGTAGATGGAATTTCCCAAATAGGCGTTCAAAAGAGCCCTATGATTAAAGAGAGGCTAGAGTAGCATGTGACTACATGAAGATGGAAGGGACTGTCAATATGAGTGTCCAAAGAGCCTCTATGTCTAAAGCAATACTACAATACTAAGTAAATAAATTGAAATAAAGGGGTTGCCCATATGGGCGTCCAAAAGAGCCCTATGCTCAAAGAGAGGCTGGAGTAGCATGTGACTACATGAAGATAAAAGGGACTGCCCAAATGAGCACCCAAAGAGCCTATGCGTCTAAAGTAGGATTGGGACAATAGGTAACTAGGTGAAAATGAAAAAGACTACCCAGATAAGCATCTAAAGGACCTTGTGTCCAAAGTAGGGTAATGCGTCCAAATAACTTCAACATCTAAAAGGGTTATATGTCCAAAGAGCTTTAGTGCCCAAAGATGCTTCTGCATCCAAAGGGATTCTATGTCTAAAGGAGGACTACATCAAAAGAGCTTGAACGTCCAAAAGGGCTATGTGTCCAAAGACACTTCTACGTCCAATGGGGTTTTACATCCAAAGGGACACATGCCTCAGGGACATCCACAGACACCAGGCGTAGTATACATAATGTGAGGCAAGTATTGTAACAAATTTTTACATGCATAATGTGTCTTTATTTCTTTGAGTTTCATAGTCACCTATGATGGTTTTTCTATGTTTTGTATACACATAACCAATTGCACACAAGGGATTCCACAATAACATTATAACAAGAAACCATAATTTTTAATAGACAAGAAACTTTAATCTCTAGGGAGCTCCGCCCCTTAAGAGAACACCAAGAATACACAACTTTGAGAGTTTAGGGAAAACCCTTAATCCATGATCACAAGGTTAAGAATCTTGTACTCTGTCAATTCACCGTGTACAGACAAAATAACAAGAGCAAGACACCACAACAAACAATCAAACACTTTGTCAATCATAGAGGCAATCAAACTCAAGCATTTCAAATAAAAGAAAAAAGCAAAAAAATATGAATAAAAACAAAAATGACTAAAAACTCTATCAGTAGACAAAGACAGTCAAACACAAACACTAAATGGAGTCTAGGGCCGACCCCTCTATCCATAGTCATACCCATATTTCTAAGTGAGTTTCTCACTTCCCTTTTCCTAGAGAAACATCGATGTAGAGAACTCGTTCCTTGTTTTTGTTCTTCTTGTTCTTTGAGGTTTCTTCTAAAGGTTCTTCTTAATGAAAAACTAACTTAGCAATAAAAATATTTTCTAGTTCCTCTAGTTGCTCCCTTATATAATCTCAAAATGGGCCTTACAACTCCTACTGACAGTCTACGTGAAACCCCAACAAAGGGTTCCACCTCTCTTGTGAAAGTTTTATATTTTGAGAGAAAATTAGGATTCAATGTTTTGCATCAAATCCAACTAGTTTTGAAGCTCTCTTGCCTTCCTTTCCTTGGTATCCAACTCCTTATATAGGAGAAGGAGATGATACATGAGCTCATATTACGTGATGTTGTACTTAAGCTATCTCACTCTTTATATATAAGAAAAGGAAGTGAGACATGAGCTTATATTATTCGATATATTACTTAAGCTTTTACTATATTTAAATCGCTTATTTTCTTAATTAATTAATTAAAATCCAATTTAAAATTTAACCTATATTTCTTTCAAAATATTATTTATTTACTTATAAAACAATTAAATCACTTAATAATAATAATTAATAAAAATACAATATTTATACTCAATAATACAATAGAATAAAAATTATGGTGTTACATTGAATATCTCACATCGACTAATAAAATAACTTAAATCGTGTATATAAGTAAAACAATCTTCATGTTACAAAGTGATTTTATAGGGTTGAATTAATCTTAAAACCAATAATTTTAAGATTATTAGCTTTAATTTATAATTTTAAGTATTAGTTTGAATTTGATGATTAAGTACGTTTTTCTGTAAAATGTCTGTTACTCTGTCAGGATCTGAAAACCTAGGTTCCAAGGATTTTAAAACAATTAATCAATTAGTCGAAAGTACTTGTACAATATATACGAAATAATATATTATAGATGTATTTTTTTATATAAAATTCGCATACTTAATATATATTAATCGATTTTGATAACATTGATTTATAGCATAATAATGAGAAAAATAAAAATTACTAAAATAAGTTATGCCATTGGTTTAAAGCACTTATATAATATATGTGAAAATAATATATTATATATGTTTAATATAAAATTTATAAATTTAATATATATACTAATTAATTCATGTATGTACAGTGAGTAATTCATTATTTCAGTACTCTAATCGAGGTAATGACTGAAATTCAATTCAGATAACACCAATTGTAGTATACTAATGAGATAAAAAAATTATAATGAGTGTAAATTAAAATAACGTAAAAATATCATTATTCATGAAGAAAAATGCTCTTCTTGATAAGATTTTCTGATTATTTTTCAATTTTTCGTGGTAAAAAACGAAACAGTTATCTCACAGGACAAAATCTTCAAGGCAGTCTCCCACCAGAACTAATCAAGTTACCTCACATTGAACAGATGTACGTGACACTATTCTATATTTAAGCCGATAAAATAATAAATTACGTAACTTAATTATTGCATGTATATATATTTGCACGTGTCAATGTGTCACAATTTTCCACTTTGATTTTCTCACTTTGAAACAGTGACTTCTCCCGCAACTACCTTAACGGTACAATTCCTAAAGAATGGGCCTCCTTAAAACTTCAAAACATGTACGCTTTCTCTCTTCACCTTCCATTTTTCCCTCTATAATCTTTTCTTCATTAATGTCTTCACCTAATGATTTTATATGTTCTTTTAAAATAATCTTTCGTGATCATGATTTTGATTTATGATTTACATTCTTATGATATAGTTCTCTACTTGGAAATCGACTAAGTGGTGAAATCCCAGTAGAGGTGGCAAAAATCACCTCTCTTAGATGTTTGTGAGTTTTTGGACATCGATATTAATTAATATTTTTTTTGCCACTTTAATTTTACCGATATATCGCTGTGACTTACTTAGTTAAATTCAATATATAGGATCCTTGAATCCAATAATTTCTCTGGAAATCTTTCTCAAGAACTTGGGGGTCTTCCTCTCATCGAAAAATTGTAAGACGCCCTTTAATTTCGAGTGTAATATATTCCGGCACCTTATATATTACAGTTGTTTTCTATTTTTCAAGTGGCAATTTAATTCTTGATTATGATACCATATTATGATTTATGAAGCAGTAAAATTCACATCTTGTTCATACAACTGAATACTAACGTATTTATACAAGTGAGGGTGCATGAAACACATAATGGAACTAAAATAAAAAAAACAATAAATTAATATTAACCAACTTAATTAACAAACTAACGTACTAACTTTCTGGAGATTGATTATCCTTCTTGGGATGTAAGTAACTCCAATTAAGTTAGATTTGGTCTAATTATGACCAAAATCAATTAAGTATAATTGGGTTAAGTTTAGTTAGATTTGTTTTTTTTTTTTTTTAAGAGACTCAATCCAACTTTAATTAAGTTGGGTAGTCGGATTAACTAAATAAAATCATATATTCTAGAAATTAAAAATTAAAAATAAAATAAAAATTTTAAAAAATAAAATATCTAATTATTCATGTCATTCAAAATCAAAATATTTAAATATGTAAAATCATAATTAACAATAATAATGTATAATCATATTATGTAAGAAATTTGAAATAACTCATAAATATATTACTTAATAAAAAAATTATACTATTATTAAAAACTCCAACATCTTATCTAAATTAATATACAATTTTAACTATCCAAATTTAACAATATCAATAATTTTATTAGTAAATATTATAAGATGATTATGTTGAGTTAGGTTGATTAGGTTGAGAACTCATTAATTTGACACTTAATCCAATTATAATTGGGTCAATCAAAATGAATCCAACCCAACCCAATGAATCAAATCAACTTGTTGAAATGTTATTGGATTTAATTTGATTGATCAAGTTTATGAATCGATTGTGACACACTTACCTCCCTATTTTTCATTTAGATTTTATGTTGAAATATTATAATTATCAAGTTCAAGATTAACTAACTGACTTGGTGGGAAACCCAAAAAAAAAAAAAAATTAAGAGAGTGAAAATCGAATGAAATAAAAAAATATTTATTGTTTACTTTTTCTCCCATGGTGGGATAAGATTCGGTAGGGCTAATTGTTTAGAGAAAAAAAATAATTCTTATATAAATTCATTGCATGATTAATTTGTTGATGCTACAGGCAACTTGGCTCAAACAATTTTACAGGAGAGTTGCCTGAAACATTTTCTAACCTTACTACATTGAATGATGTGTAAGATTCCTAGCTATTTTTATTTTCGATCCTTTCGTTTCATTACATTAAGTTATAGTGTAGTTTTAATTTGTTCAGATTTTATTGTCACCTTTTTCTGTTTTTCATGTTTACTTTAACATAAAGCAGTCGGCTTGGCGATAATCAATTCTCTGGAACGATACCCAATTTTATTAAAAATTGGACAAATCTTCAAATATTGTGAGAACTATTTCTCTAGAAAATAAAAATGATTTGCTTTTCTATTAGATGCGCTTAGTTTTGTTTCGACAGAGATATTCAAGGGAGTGGCTTAGGAGGACCATTTCCAACTGGATTTTCATTTCCGCAAAGCTTAACCAGATTGTACGTACATATGATGTTTCATGCTCTATCCATGATTAAACTAAATCCTTTCTTCAAGTACTCTTCCCATATATATGGCAGTTGAATTTTGGAGAAAAAGAAAAAGAGAAGGGAAATGGATTTTTTTAATAAATATTTAATTTGACAATTAAAAAATAAACTTGAAAATAATAAACTATTCTATTTTTTATAAATATTATATAATTTCTTTAATTTAAAATAAAAAATTATCCTCCTTTCATGCCATTACATTCTTCAAATATTAAATGCAGGGAAGTTAGTGACTTAAATGGACCAGACTCAACTTTTCCACTAGTTAATATAACTGGACTGGAAAGATTGTGAGTATTATCCTTTAATCTGTCATCTTATTTATTTGTTTATTTATTTTGTTCTTTTTAGAACTCAATGACAATATTGCCTCGAGATATGAGTAAAAATATTAAGTATATCTTTTTACTGATGATATCAGATATTTAATTATTTTACAGGATATTAAGGAGTTGCAGTATTAATGACACAATACCAGACTATATTGGAAACTTCAAACATTTGAAAGTCTTGTAAGTGCCAATTCACTCATTTCTTGAAAGTTATCTTTGCTTCAGATTTTTCTGGCCACAAACAGAAAATCGTTTGTTTTACATTGTGCACAATTGCACACTGACACCCGTAAGTGAAATTAAAGCTTAACATTGATCCTAGCTATATATTGTAAATGCGGTGAAAGAAAAAAAAGTTAATTGTGTAGGAAAAAATAATAAAAGATACACATCTATAATCAACATCCACTTAAATCTCAATAAAAAAGTTATAAAACATAAAACTTATTAACATTTCAAAATTCAATCTAAACTACTCAAATATAATCAAAACATAAAATTGTAACTTCAGCCCAACATGTTCAATTGTCGATGTTATAATCCTTTCAGAGCTAATAAAATTCAAATATACAATACTATAAAATGTGACAGCATAGAAGTATTAAACTTTATCTTGCACCTACTTATCTTCACCTATAAATGGCATTCAATCCAAACAAAACAACATAAAACAAGACAAGAGAAATGAGAATACATCTCACTACTATTAAGGCAACCTCATCAATGTAGGTAGCACACACCCAATAATAGTAAATAAGATACAACACACACATCCACAATAATAATTACACATATGCTATGATAGTATGCATTCTATGCGCTACTCAATACGCATGTTGTACAAGCTATACTCAGAAAAGTAGGTTAGGGATAACACTACTAGACTCTGCCTTTGGAGTTAAGTCATACCAAATTAGCATGATATCCTTTAGTAGCAAGTCAAAATCTATTTAGCTTGAACTATGTGCCCCAACTCATGGGATCAAGCATGACCATTAGGGTTTCCTACCGAGTAGCTCCTAATACGTCTAATGACTTTACCATTTGGCTCATGTCTGCTTTCTCTCACATCGATTACATTATATGATGAATGTTACAAACTATTCATTTCTCATTAATTTCTCTTTAAATTGGGCCGATAAGGATCATGCTCGTCGGCCATAGAATAGGTACCTCATCTCTCAACCCACACAGTAAACACCATCCCAATCGCATCACATGCAAGAGAAACAAGTTATAAGTCATGCATTTCATAACAAGCCCCAAAATAAGTAGACAAATGAGACACTCAAAGAAGAATTATGAGTGTTTAAATGTGACCTCTTTTTAACCCCAAATCTTATTATTTATGAGTTTTATTTAGCAAGGGCATATAATAGGCTACAACTAATTTTTAGATCTCAAAGAATGATATTTCTTTATTGAAAGCTAGATTGGCTATACATTATTTATTTGTTTGTTTATTTATTTTTATAATTACTTTTGTTGTACTGTGTAAGTTAAGAAGACTAATTGCTACCTATTCATGCTTTTGAAAAACTAAATCTTATTTGACAAGATGTACACAAAGTGAAAGAGGAAGTCATCAATCAAATATTCATATATTAATATATTTTTTTAATACATTGAAACCCCTCCCCACACTTAAGGAAAAACACAATTCCCTAATGCAAAAAGAAAAATGTGAATTAAAAAATATTGAAAGGGAAGAAAACAAGAATACTTGACGAAACAAAACAAAAGAAACAAAATACCGAAAATGATAAGAAGTCAAGTTGCCTCCTGGTATTGCTTGTTTAATATCTTGAGCCTAATGGAAACCCAAGGGGTCTAGTCTTCAAAGGTAGTGACAAAGAGTAGTCTCTCTTCATAATGCTTCACTTGATGTCTATTTACTCTGAATGTGTTTTCATCTCCTTTAGTGACTCCCACTGCCCCGTAAGGAAGTAGTTTGGTCACTATGTAAGGTCCATACCATCTGAAGTGTCACTTATTTGGAACTATGAGCAAACAAGAGTCATACATTAATACCTTCTTACCCACTTTAAACTTATGCGGTTGTTTACATTTCTAAGGCCACTTTTTGACAAGCTTTATGCATGGTTTAATATTTCTCAACCTTCTAAGCTAAGACTTCCTTGTGTTGGGGTAGTTGCTTAAGATTGCCCTATTAGAAATATCTAGAGCCCGCATGCAATTACAAGAAGTAAGAGGTGAGGGATTTTTAAGATTAAAAACCTTAAAATCTACCTCCTGGTTGCATAGTCTTAAGTTCAATTTTTCCTGCTCGACATTTATTGCTGCCCTTCTTGTAGCTAGATAAGGTAAGCCTAAAATGATTGCAACTTCATCCTTCCCTTCCATGTCTAGGATGACAAAGTCAGCAAGGAATATGAACTCCCACTTTTACCAAAACATCATCTGTTATGTCAAGTGGATGAGTGATGACATTAGATTTATTCTTGCACCTAAACCACACTGTGTTTTCTCAAAATATGAGTTGCCCATAGTGCAGGAAATAGCAAAACACCTTGGATCCTTATGTTTAGGGGGAAACTTCTAACGTACTACAGTAGAATACTACTCAGTTAGGTTTACCACTTTAAATCCCTCTAACTTTTTTTTATTAGACATTATTTCTTTTTAAAAATTTAGCATAATTGAGAATTTGAGGAATGACTTTAACAAATGGAATTTTTTATGTATAGTTTTCTAAAGGATTTATAGAAACCTAGATAACTCCTTATCTTTCTTATCATCTTTTTATCTTTAAGGGAAAGTGATACTTGCCTTTTTTGGTGTTACAACGTCCTTATCCTTGTCGGTGATATCGATTGGGATTTCTTTGGTGGGAACCTCATTCTTCGGCAATGCCACCTACTTATTTGTCTTTTGGGACTCTTTCAACTCCTTTCCACTCCTAATAATGATGAATTTGACTTCTTCACTTAGATTGGGGTCAGTCTAAGCGGGAAAAGTGCCCTAGACCTATTAGGGCATAAGGGTAGCCAAGTTAGAGATTTGAATCTCCATTGCTTTAAGCCTTTTGTCATTCTTAGCCATGTATTGAGTCATTATGTCTTGTAGGCTTGACCTCCTTTTCTCCTGTCTTTGCCCCTCGGTTTGATTTTGCATGTGTTAAGGTCCATAGACATTTTTATGTGCTCCATTTATTATCCTCCCAGAGAGAATTTGAGGTGTTCCCTCTAACCAGGGTTGTAGTCTGCGGAATAAGGATTATCCTCTAACCAAGGTGTTCCCTCTAACCTGGTGTTCCAATTTAACAATCCTTTCCTTCATGGCATAGAGTCCTACATTGCTCACAAGTGGGAGCAAGAGGTGATTTGGTGAAAGTGTCTAACTTCTGCTCTACCACCCCTCTTATCTCTACCGGGCACACTTTAGTTGCTCTCCTTGCCACATGTCTATCCCTGAGGAATAGTGATTGGACTTGGAGGTCATGTCTTTTATGATGTCATACTTCATTTAGGGATTTCTTCTTGATTTTTCCCTTAAATATTTCATCGATGTTGGTCCAATTTAAGGTTGAAAGACTACTCTAGATCTAGATCAATTGCCCCTTTGGGAAATCATGATAAAGGCATCTGCGAAGCATTTCTTGGAATCTTTCTCAGACTTTATATAAGGATTCTTACTTAAATTGAGAGAAATTCATCATGTTCTTCTTCAGTTTGTTAGATTTAGATAAAGGAAAATATTTGAGCAGCAATTTGTGAGTGCACTTCATTTGGAAGGGTTGTGAGCCATTTGAGTGTCCTATCTGCCAGTGAGAATGGAGAAAGCCTTAAGCGAATAATGTCTGTTGGAACATTATTTAACTTTATCATATAAATAAAGCACAAGAACTTCTTTAGGTGAGTAAGGGATTCTTCACTAGATTGCCCCTTAAATTGGCTCGAGTTGCTAATCAGGACTAGCTTTAGCTCGAAATTGTTAGTCCTTACTAGAGGACGGTGGATGTTGTTGGTCACCCTAATAGTTGGGATGAAATAGTCTTGTAGTGTCCTCTCTAGTAGGTCTCCCACGTAGTTATGATTCTCCTTGTGATTTCCAATCACATCTATCTTTGCTTTTCTAGTCTTGTGAGAAACTTTCTCAATTCCAAGGTTCAATTGTAATTGAGGCCTCTGAGAACGAATTAACATAAACAGAGAAAAAAAGAAGAGAGAAAAAAAGAATAGAGAGAGAAAAGAATATATGATAAAGTAAAAGATAAAGATGATTTATTTTATATATATAAAAGATAAAGATAGAGGAAAAATAAAGATAAAGAAAATAAAGATAAAGACAAATTAAAAAAATAAAAATAAAAAAGCAAAAGATAACATAAAGATAAAGATAAGAGAAAAAAAATAATTCCACTATAACTTTTTTCTTTTAATTACGCAATTAGTTCCTAGCAATTACACTAGAAATTTGATGCATTTTGGAATCCACTTAAACATACTCTATCGTAGTAGTACTGAGGACGTGAGTACAAATATCGTATCCAAGGGACCATTGTTTATGATTACGAGTTTCTAAAAATACTTACGTAATTTAGGCAAATCAATTTAGTTTTGAAAAAGAGTTGTGTTATTATCAATTTCTAAAAATTCTTATATAGTTTAGACAAATCAATTTAGTTTTGAAAATAAGTTGTGTAATGACCAAAATAATAAAAGCGAATAAAGCAAGTAAAGAAATTAGAATTTAAGTTTTAAGAGAAGAATAGATTATGGTTTCATTTGTATTCTTTTATTTCCTAATCTTTGATTTCATAGGAACATTTTAACGTAATTCTTTATTATTGATTTACCTCTTAATTCTATTACGAGCCCTTGGTCCAAACACCCAACAATCTTTACTTTAAACTACAATTAGTTGGTTATGTAGAGATGCAATTAAAACCAAGCATGAGGCACATAGAAACAAATTAAATAATTAATCAAATAAGAAACTTGAAAAAGGTTTGGTCATACAATTATTTTTAAACCTAATTATTTTATGATTCTATCAATTAATTGTCGTAGAGTCATCATCAATTAATATATTAGGATTTTACACAGTTTAATCAATCACAAGCAAATATATTAAAATGATCAAATAATTCAAAAGATAGAATAAAGCAAAAAAAAATTGCATTTAATTTCAAATTTCAGAGTTCCAAATACAAATTAAATCATAATCCAAAAGGGGATTTATCTAATCATGTCCAATAAAAAAAATAAAGCAAGCTAAAGAATATATATTATGCCTTAGTCTTGCTAAATAACTTGAGGTGTTCTTAGAAAGTTCTAAAACGAAGGAGAAATGTAAGAGAAGAGATAAAGTGAGATAAAATAAAGCTATGGGATTTCTGGATTGATTCTTCTATTCTCTGATTGCTCCTTTTTAATACTATGCAAAGTGGACTTCCTTGGTGGGCTTGCACGGATGAGTAGAGTGAACCATGATCGTACTTCCCTATGCATGAGCGTGCTGAATGGAGCACAACCATGTTGAATGTCTTTATTACTTGTGCACTAGCGTGTTGGGTTGAATACGACCAAGTTAAAAGTCTTTGGGATTAGTACAGGCACGCACTTTTGTGGGCTTCCTCTTTTTGACCCAAAAAATTCAATTTTTGTTATGTTTTCTCTAATTATGCTCATGAGCCTATATTGTGTTAAACTCAAAGGAAAAATTGTGAATTATGCGTGATAAATGTTAAAAACAACAAAAATTTCACCAAAAAATTATTGGCATTAATATACAAAATTTTGGTTTATTACTCACACATAGGCCTAAGTTCCCCTAACAAGGATCATCTGAGTTCTTTTTTTACCAACTTTTGGCCTAGAAATCTCATTTAATAACTACTTATCCTTGCTCATTTTCTCATATCTCATACTTGTCTTTTCCAATGCAATGATAATTATAACTCAATCAAATTGTATCACAATCTCAATAATATAATATACACAAGCTCTCAAAAACACACCTCTTAAACTTACACACAAGGGATTTCTAGTGACTAAGTCTAGCTCTCGCTCAACAAATCAAAGCCCCTAAGGAGTTTTGTACGCACTCTTACATAGCAAACCACTATGTTTGTCTAGGGATAAAAGCCATAGAGTTTTACTGCTCTTTGTTCCCCTAACTTGTCGAGCAAGACTCCTTGCTCGCCCAGCGAACACACCTAACAGAGAGTATCAACTCTATATTATAACTCTTGTTCAACAAGTTAGGCCTCCAAGGTCTTGCACTCACATTTTGCTTAATGAGACACTGTCGATGCTTAAAGAATATGAGCTACAAAGTTTCACTCTCTAGCCCTCGCTCTCTTGCTCAACGAGACTACCTCTCACTTTCTCGCTCTCTCGTTCAACGAGACTGCCTCTTGCCTAGCAAACTAAATCAAAGAGAGTTTAAACTTTCTAGCCTCCCCTCTCTTGCTCAATGAGACTACTCCTCACCTAGTGAGTGAGACCATAAAGAGCCTTACTCTTAGGTTATGACACACTCGCTTAATGAGGGAAGCTACAGTGCTTTCAAGACTCTCATTCACTTGGTTAGAGTCACACTCATTGGTGAATAGGGTCAACAAAGAACAATGTCTTCTCTTCATCGCCCGCTAACCTTGCGAAGGTCATCCTTTATCTAATGAAAGGCGATGAAAAGCAATTCAAGATTTCACGATTTTGCAGAAACACAACAAAAAAATCTCACAAATTAATCTGGAAAACTTAATCAATTCTAAGTTTTCTTCTATCTATAAGCCTAACACATGGAAATGCACATAAAACATTGTAGGCACCTAAATCCATCCGACCAAATAAACAGGTCTATGGAAAAATTCCAAAAATAGACGGATCCAAATCCTAAAGGGCCGAAAAAGGACCTGTCCAGAAAAGCAGCTAACCAGGCCTTGTTTAAGAAAAGGTGCCCGAGACGACCTCTAACACACCTGACCCCAGCCTAGTGAGGACAAGCCCAGTGTCACGCTTGAACCGACTCGTAACCCGAAAGAGACCTAAGAAGGCTAGTGTCCAACCCTTCTTGACGGCAAATGCAGAAAGAAAGCCCAAGTGCAACCCAAATGACCAGAGGCTCAAAGCGGCAACCAGGCATTCAAGTTCCAACTCAGCACTAGTGGAATCACCCAACTCAGCAAAATTAGAGGAAATCAGCCACACCAGCAAGAAGACACAGTTTCACCAAGATCAAAGTGTTTCAAGTCGTAGGATCCGCCTAAAAGAGGGGAAAGCCATTGATAAAGCCACATCAGCGAAGTAAAGGTCCCACTGTCTCTAGTAAAGCAAGATCCTTACCAATCACAACAAAGGAACATGCCAGGTTAGCCACTACTCGCGTAAGGCACAGTGAATTCAGGGAGAACTTGCCACGATCAAGTGCGGGAACCAACAAACATCAATCTGGGGATCGCCAAAGCTAACAAACTGAATCAGAAGGCTGGGGATAGCTCCATGTGGCGAGATTAGGCATGCCTTCATTCCTTGCACAAAAGCTATAAAACGCCTTAACGCGAAGAGCTCAGGGCCAAGAGTTGAAAAACAGAAGAAAGAAGAGCGAAATCGCTGGAGAATTGCTGCGCGAACTACGACCTAAGAACGAAAGGACCAACTGCAAGCGAAAGCACCAACTAGCTCTCTGGATACCGAGTAAGTCTCTTGGCCAAGACTTCATTCAAGCCATAGGTAACCTCCATAGACATACTTTAGATGGCGAACACGTAGTTTGCCATTGATCATAATTGAGTTGGTCTCGATTTGCCCGTCACTCAAGCTCAATCCCTGCATTCCCAAGTCTACATAACTCGAACACTCCAAATTACGGGTACATAACCCTTTTTGATGCCAAAACGAGTCTAGTACACTTCAGATGGCAAGCTCACAGCTCGCCTAGACCAAAATCCGAGTCAATCGTAGTCTCCATACCTTAACACTCAGTGCATTCCATTTGACCTCGAGTCACCAAGTCAATCTAGCATGCATGTATACAAACACTCAATCCAGCATCGAGGCGGGACGCCTAGTGGATAGTCCCGACTTTGAACCTAAACCGTGAGAGCCGAGCGCCCAAACAAAAAGTTTAGCTCTCATATTCTAGACCCTGATGGACGCCTAAAGGAAAGTCTGACCATGCGGGACCTACACCCTACACTTGTAGTATAGTCCACAGCCGAGAGGAAGGACACCTAATCGAAAGTCTGACTCCTTCGTCCACTCCCTGAATCTAGAACTACATTAACTTTTATTCCTCCTAGCCATGAAGTACGTAGGAGCAAGAGGCCTACTCTTGTCAAGTTAAACATCCCACACATTATAATTCTTCCCACATATCATCCGTCAAAATAGTAAAGGTTATGCAGCATGCCATTCATAGAGTAATTACTAGATGGTAGGTGGATGGGATGATGCGTCATTCTCATGTGTAACCGACTCCTTACCCGGATTCTCTACCCCGAGACCTTGCCTTATCCACCCCCAGTTTTCCAACATATCATTAAACGCTGGTGGTGACTCCAACCAGAGCCAGATCGGCTTTGATCAGCCTTCTCCGAGTTGGTTGAACTGATGCCGACTCAGCATGCTAGATTCCCCAAGAATGAGTGAGTTCAACATCCTTCCAAACTGCGTTCGGCTCACCGTCTTTTCCAATCCAATCCAAATTCCCACGCACATACATGACACCAATTTCTATTCCTAACCTTCGCACCACTTCTAAATCGCCACCGGCACGATTTAGGTCGCGTCAAACACCACTCAATTTCACCAAATTTCATCATTATACACAAAAGCGCCAAATCAAACCCCAAAACCCTCAAACCAAGAACAATTAGGAGAATCATCAATTAATAGCAATTAAACACACAATTTCACACAAAAATCATACATAAGACTCATACTAATCCAAGGGTTTAGTCTCACTTTAGATACCATCTCAAATCATACTAAACAAATACAAAACAAAGGTTCTAGGGACGACTCCACTACTTGTCTCACGTAAAGGTATCCCAAAAGTAGAGAGAAAATCTCACTTTCCTCTTACCTCAAATGAAAGCCCACAATAGAAAACAATCTTCAACAGTCTCCTTGATAATCTTCTGGTGCTCCCTCTACAAGTTCCTTTGTCTTGCCTTTTATTCTTAATAAAAAGGTTTAGAGGAGAAACTAACTCAAAAAACATAATGATTATGATGCGTAAGAATCATGCCAGTTTTCAATTTAATGAGCCAATAGCATCAAACATCCCAAAGATATTTTTCTCTATTTTATTTTATTAAAAACTCATTTTTAAACCCATCTCCCAAATAAACTTTATTTAATTTAAATATAAATATAAAACATTTAAACACTTTTTAATAACAACAATAATAACAACAATAATAACAACAATAATAATAACAACAACAATAACAACAATAACAAACATCGTATATCAATAGATAATATCAAAACATCATATATTAACCGACAACAATAAATAATAAAAAAATCAAAATGTTTCACCTCGGTCCTACAGCATCTTCACATAGGATTGGCTACTCACCCATCACTCAGCATGCAACTCCAACAAGCAAGTGGTTGATGGCGGATTACTCATCAAACATGCCAAATCCGTTTGCCTTTTTATACATTAGCAACCCCTTCTCCAAATATGTTTCTCATACTCTACTAGTTTCTCACTTGGGTGTTGAAGTTTCTTCAAGTGGCCAGCCATTGTAACCTTTGTACCATAACAACGTGAGGCGCCATTTGCCAACCTTGGAGATTGTCCACATAAGCACAAACAAGTTGCATTTCTCAATTCTTGTATTTCATCTTTAAACAACGTATAGAAAAACTAATATAATATTAAAAAGATTTATAGGAGAATTTAAAAGAAGATATAACATTACTTCTATCTTAGATAAACAAAATATCAAGTTCATAACACTACTAGAAAATTTAAAATTTGTTACAAAATAATTTTGTAGTTAATTTTAAAATCAATAGTTATTTTGTACCTAATTTCTAATAAAATAATTAACTACAAAATTACTATAATATTGGTGATAGCATGAAATATGTAGCAAGTTAGCTAAGAAAATAATCTTAGTTAATTTGTAGTAAATTTCTAAAATTTGTAGTTATTTTCTAGGAATATAACTTAAATTTAGCTAGAAAAAAATAATATTCTAATTAATTAATAGTTAATTAGTTAGAATTTAACTACTAATTTAAATGGTAGTTAAAATTAGTAGAATAAAAAAAAAATCTTGTGGTATAAACATTTCTTTTGATGGGGAAATTTATTGCAGATCAAATGGTTAATTGTCCAAATTAATATTTAATTTTAATTATTCAACACAAAAGTCAAGGGTATGATTGTCTAGAGTTAGAAAATGAGTTATGTTGTAACCAGAAGAAGAAATTAAGTTGTCACTGAAAATTTTTCCACTACATTAAGTAATTCGTACTTGGCGCCTCAAATAATCCGAGTCATTGATTATGCTTTATAATACATGTTTGACTCTTTGATAACTAAAATACAGTAAAATAAATACTCTTATTATGTTTCAATGTCTTCCTTTTTTTTTTTAGCGTTTTTGACTTGCAGATTTTTTTTTCTTTTATTCAGAGATCTCAGCTATAACAAATTAAGTGGAAAAATTCCAAGCACCTTTAAAGGGCTAAAAAACGTGACTTACGTGTAAGTATGCGAATTTTTCAATAGCTCGGTGAAGTTAGTTAATTTCAAAAAATTGGAGTTGCTCATCATAATTTTATGAATAAGAACAAAAAGTATAGGCTTCAAACTTTTGATTCAATGTTAATAATTAATCTAATTGAATTTCTGAAGAGGGAGGATAATTAGACAAGCTCAGCATGGGTATGTTGCTATTTTCGTGCCTTTGTTGTATTAACGGTTGGGCTAGCATTGGACTCATTGGGCTTTTGTTACCTAGTAACTTTATTTTGTTGGGTTAACAAGAGGGGCAATTTTATGATTTAGGGATTTGTCGTCTTTAAAATGACATAAAATTGAAGTGGATTGACAAAAACTAGTCACATTTTTTTATCTTATGAAATGGACATTAATATTAAATATTGGAATTTCTTTTTTGAGGCTTAACCTATTTGTATGTAAAATTGGCTACAACCCTTGTAGTGGCAGGGATGAGAAAACAACTATATTTGCATTGACAATATGATTAATTAAATGGTGTTATTTTTTGAGTAATGAAGACTAATCGGTATAAGTGATAATAACATGTGTCTCTTGATTAATATATTAAGAATTTGAATTTGATCTTGAGCATGAAAAAACTCATGTTGAGAAAGAAGAAATATCAACCATTTAATAAACTTACGATCTCTAGCAAATATTAGTAATTGATTCTTGTGGTGAATTCTTTACACCTGTCTCATAAGTATTAGGAAAAAAAAATATGTGCATACATCAATAGAAATAGACAAAACTTTAAAGTTATTAATTTTATGAATAACAAAACATAAGAATATAATATAGTAATATATTACATAAGACAGTGGTAATATAAAAAAGGAGTTGCTAGTTACATTTATATTTAGAAGAGTTTTATAACCTTTTGTTTGAACAAATAGAATAATAATATGTGGACATTAATGAGTTACTAAGAAAAATAGTTTTAAAATGTGACAAAATTAAAAAAAAATAGAACTCGAAATTTTTTACATCATTTGAAAATTTATAACTACTAGATCGAAAGAATTATTTTGTTCATAAAGTAAAATATATATTATATATAACACTACTTCATAATTAATATGTAAATTTAATTTTTATTTAATTTATAATTTTTATTATTTTAATTTTAAAAATATTTATTATTTAATTTGAATATTATAATAATTACATTAGTTTTAAATTAAAATAATAACATTTAATATTAAAAAATAATATTAAGTTATATAAAAAATTTATAAAATCAATTAAATTATGTGTATTCTAAACTAAATGTAATTAAATAGTTAAAATTTTATATTATTTATATATTAATATTAATTAATTAATATAATTTAATAAATAAAACAATTTATTATTTACTCTCTCTGCTTAGGGTAGAAGTAGGTTAGACTATCACCAGGGACCTATGGTCCAGCCTGACCTATTTAGCAAAAAGGCTAAACTCAAGTATTTTTAAAAACTATTTTAATTAAATAGGTTAGTACATAGGCTTTTAAGAGTCTAATAGGTCAATTTGTTTATCAATAATACTATTTTTAATAAAATATTAATATTAATATTAATATAAAAAAACTATAAAATTATAATTTGAAGTTTAAACTAAGAAAGTTTTAATGATTGTTGTCATAAAATATATTTTTTTTAAAATCATGTGACATGTTTAAGAATAGGTTATTGGCCTAGTAAAAAGACTTTAATATGAAATAGACCTTTAAATATATTAATAGACTAGGTCAAACTTATACAAAGATCAAGTCATGCCTCAAAAAATTATGATAGGTAATATTCTCAAACTTGGATCGTAGAATTATGAAGTATGTCAGGTCAGACTATGCAAAGTCTAGCCTAACCTAACTCATTTTCACTACTACCTTTGATACATTTTATAATGTTCGATTAACTAATTCAAAATTTAGTTAGTGATATTAAATCTATCCTAAATTGATATGTTTTTTCAAAATTACTTCTAACATTAATGAGATAAATTTTTATTAGTTTTAATTCTTTTAGTCTCTCTCATCATTAATAAATTTATTGTTTTTATTTTTATTAGTTATGCATGTGAAAAGTCAAAGTAAGATTCCAAAAATATTCTTCATGAAACAAAAGTTAAACTGGGAGAGGCCCTAAAACATTTATATTTCACTTAATATTTGAACTTGATAACTCATAATTAAGGATATTTTTGTGAAAAATAATTAATGCATAAAACATTATAAAAAGAGGACAAACACAAGACTCTAAATTGGATTTTAGAAAAAAGATCAGAAAGGTAGTGTATAAACTCAAATGTTAAAACTAATTTATAAATTATATAGATTTATTAAATTATAATTTTATTATAACAAAAATTAATTTATATAAATTATATAATATAATTTAGAATACAAAATACATCAAATTTGATTAGTTTATAATTATATAAAATATATATTTCTTGAAATCAATGCACGTAATATAAACTTAAATATATTTTTAATCTCCGTAGACTAACGAGTTTTGATTTTAGTCTTCGTAAAATTTTGTTGATTTCCATCTTTTTATAATTTACATTTACTGATTTTAATCCTTATAAAATGCATCAAAATTTGGTTTAACTCTTGTAAAATATTTTTCTTTGATTTTCATCCTAAAAAATTTTAAATCATTATATTTATTCCTTAATGTTCATTCATTTTATGGATCTACAAATTTTTAGATAGATAAATAACATTTATTTTAGATACGTATAACTTTTTTAAAGATATCACACATGGTACCACATATACACGCTAGTAGATGTAACTAGTGATGGACACTTGACCTTTCGGATAATACATAAATAATTAACCAAACATCACATAATAGTATAAACTAAAAAAATTATTTCAAATTTTAGAAAATGAAAATCAAACAAAAAAATTTTAGAGGAACAAAATCAAAACTCACCCATTTTTAAGGACTAGAAATATATTTAAACCTAATATATATATATATATATATATATATATATATATATATATATATACTTTATAATATTTTCCATAAATTCTGTTACTTGTTAACCGAAGAAATATTTTTTTTAGTTTAGTGGTTACAATTTTTCATATAGTGGATAGAGTCACATGTTCTACTCTCTATAACCAATTTAATGACATTTTTCTTAACTATTTTTCCCAATGTCACCTCAATATCTCCATCATTTGTACAGTAGAATTTCTTTATATAAAATTAGTTTGAAAACAAGTCATATTTAAGTAACTATTTTTTACATAATTAATAATTTGTAGAAACAATACATGACTAAGTACAAGAGTTTTAGACTAAACTATCACCGTTTTTTATTTTTACTTTTTATTTTTTCCTTTACCCAGCAGATTTCTCCCCTCTAATGGTCTATAGCTCATAAAAGCAGAGGTAAGGTGCAATGATATAAAAGTAAGGTTAAAAGGTCAGTTAACAAATTAACCATAATAGGTCTTGCAAATAATTGATAAAAATCTGGTTAATGGTGGTAGTAAATTTTCCTAATTGTATAATAATAGATTTTATACGAGTTGTGTTATTCGTACCATTTTTTTTTATCTCACCATATAACATTATTTATTATATTTTATACTCTCTCTTTTTTTTCTCTCTTTGTTATATAAAATATTGTATGAGTTAGTGTAAAAAAAATAATATTTCTCATTTTCTAAATCAATAGTTTCTCTCTTTACGAGTTAGTTTTTTCATTAGCATGTCATACAAAAACATGAAAAAGGAAAACAAAGCTCAAACTAAAGATGACTAGCTTGTTTAACATTTTGATGAGTCTATTGATATATTTTCTTTAATATATCATTGACTTAGATATTTGACTGGAAACTTTCTCAATGGATCACACGAATGGGGACAACTATCTGCTAAAGTACACTTGTAAGGTTCCTTGAATTAAATTATTGAAATATTCTGTGGTAAAATATTACAATCTATTTTCATATTAGTTTTTTAATCACGTTTTACATTTTATGCATAGAGATCTTTCGTATAACAATTTCACCAATGACAACGGGGGGCCACCAAATTGTCAAGATGGACAAACGTAATATTGCATCCCTGTTCTCTATAATTTATTTCATGAAGTTATTTGAAACTAATCCATCTCTTTATATATATATATATATATATATATATATAATGCATAGGAACCTTTTTGCAAGCTTTTCGAGCAAGAATAACTCGTAAGTTTTATGTTGGATACATTAACCTTCATCAAATGTATTAATTAGTTTGACTATATACTCTTTTCTCTGGTGAAACTTGTTTTTGTTTGAGTTGATTATGCTGACTTATTTTGCCCTTCCATTACTCTTGTAGAGGACCTGTTTCTTGTACGACAAGTGATCAGTGTTTGGAACGTAAGTTGATCTAACGACTAATTGCTGTAAATTATTTATCAAGATTTCACTGTTACTTTAGCGTTTGAACTTGTTTATGGTAAAAATTGCCATATATAAATTTCAAGAATTAGAAATATCAACCATATGTCTATGCATGCCGTATGATGGTCTGAGTTGGTGGAAGATAGAGATTCTTCAACGTTAGCCCTTATTTCCTCCCGCTTCACAATTTGATATATATTCTTTAAAATTTTATTAAAATATCATTTTATCTGTTATTAAACTTTTATTAGAAAAAATTCATATCATTCTCCCAAGCATCTCTTCCCCACCACTTCTATTTCCTTAGCCTCCAATTACCTCCTTTTCTATCAATGCCATATAAAAAGTTGTTGCAACAAGCATGAGAAAAAAATGGTTTCGACAAAAACCACACAATTGTTTCCTTGTCACCAAATGTCATAGAGGGAGCTTTTATTCTTGCATGGAAGTCATGCAAAATAGCACCAAGAAAAGGAAACAAATTAAGCTGTGGTGATTTTGTTATTACACGTTTTTGAAAATGTCATGTAATTACCTAGTTATTAATGCATTGGGTTTGAAGTTAAAATTGGAAAAAGAAAACAAGATAGGTTTTCTTTGATTGCTAATATTTAATGTTACATCTTCTTATATGTCACACCATACACATCAAACACACATACACATCAAACACACGAGTCTTAACACCAATCAAATATGACCACAAGTAAATTTTCTTTGTAATCCCAATAAAAATGATTTTTCCAATATTTTTTCAAACCCTGGATTACATAACCACCTACTTGCACATTTTTTACTTATATGATTTGTTTATTTATTTTTATTTGAAATTGAAAGTGACAAAAGTTATTGTATTTATATGACACTTTCTATAACTTTTTATAGCTATCTATCACACTACTAATTATTTTATGAATATTTCTTTTTTTTCTTGCATCACTCTTTTTTTTTGGCTTTAGGATTAAGATGTGTATTTTTTATTATTATTATTTGAATTTATACAATTAATTAGCTTAAGGTAACTAAATACACTAACTTAATTCTTTTATATAAAACACAAAGATTACTTTCTAACCAAATAAAGCTAATGTTTTAGTAAAAATTCAATTAAAATTTTATAAGATTATAATTATGATAATGTCATACCCCAATTTCGTCCGATCTGCATTAATAAAAAAAGAGAAAAGAAAAAAGTGGATGCAACAGTAGAAAAAGCAGAGGAGACAACAGCAGACACACCTTTTCCCATCTTGGACAGAGGCGTAAAGGGACGAGTAGACGTTGACTTCTATGAGAGGTCACCTTCAACTCTACCACTGTACAGAGAAGCGGAGGCATGGAAACAACTTTGGGACGAAAATCAGGAAAGCTAATGTCAATGCATTAATGGAGGAGATCTCCTTGAAGATTTGTGATGGTGACCCAAGGATGAGAGGTGCGTCTATAAAGGGATCTGTGCTTAAACGGAAAAGGGGGTTTGGAGAGGGGAGAGCAAAGAAGTGAGGAGAAAAAGAGAGGAGAGAAGGAAAAGAAGGAAGGAAGAAGAAGGAGAAAGAAGAAGGCTCAAGAAGAAAGGATAGGAGAAAGTGTTAAGTTTCTACGAATCGAAGGTCAACGCAGGCAGATCGACTCGGCGGAGTAATACCATCCCTACCAGATACCAGGTAAGTCTACTCGAACCCTGTACCTCCACCCATTTATAAACCTCTCAACCTCTCAGCCTTTTGGCCAGGAACATCTTAGCCTCTCGGCCATGAATCTAAACCTCTCAACCTCTCAGCCTTTTGGCCTTTCGACCTTTTGGCCACAAACATCTAAACCTTTCGGCCTATCGGCTTCTCGGCCTTTCGTCCATGAACCTCTTAACCTCTCAGCCTCTCGGCCTCTCGGCCTTTTGGCCATGAACCTCAATCTCTCGGCCTTTCGGCCACGAACCTCAACCTCTCAGCCTCTCGGCCTCTCGGTCTTTCGGCCACGAACCTCTTAACCTCTCAGCCTCTCGGCCTCTCGGCTTTTCGGCCACGAACCTCTTAACCTCTTAACCTCTTAACCTCTTAGCCTCTTGGCCTCTCGGCCTTTCGGCCATGAACCTCTTAACAGCCTCTCGGCCTTTTGGCCAGGAACATCTCAACCTCTCGGCCTCTCGGCCTTTCGGCCACGAATCTAAACCTCTCAGCCTCTCGGCCTTTCAACCTTTCGACCTTTTGGCCATGAACATCTAAACCTCTCGACCTCTCGGCCTTTCGACCACAAACCTCAATCTCTTAGCCTCTCGACCTCTTGACCTCTCGCCCTTTCAGCCTTTCGACCACGAACCTCTTAACCTCTTAGCCTCTCGACCTCTTGGTCTTTCAGCCACAAACCTCTTAACCTCTCAACCTCTCGGCCTCTCGGCCACGAACCTCTCAACTTCTTAGCCTCTCGGTCTTTCGGCCACGAACCTCTTAAACTCTCGGCCTCTCGGCCTCTCGGCCACAAACCTCATAACCTCTTAGCCTCTCGACCTCTCGGCCTTTCGGCCACAAACCTCATAACCTCTTGGCCTTTCGGCCACGAATCTCTTAACCTCTCAGCCAAACATTCCAAGCCCTCTCAGAACTACGTATACTTTGATTTCTCCATTGCAGTGGGAGATACGTTGGAGCAAGAGGCAACTCTTGTCAAGTTATTCACCCCAAAACCAAAGGCATTCTCCATCCATCCCTTGTAAATATCTTCCATTAGAAAAACATAAATCATATTGTAGAAGTCATCTTACTTCATGCATATAGATAGGGTAACTATCATATGATTGGCATAGGGACATAACGTGCCCCCACGTAACCGACTCCTGAATTCCATTTCTCTAGTCCAGACTCAAGCCTTATCCAAATACCTTTCCATTTTATGGTTTCCTTGCGTTTCCTTCCTAAAACGCTGGTGGCCACTCCTATCTTCCTTGGTTAGGTCGCGAGTTGATCGCGACAGATAAGAATGTCATGTAGTCACGTGTGTTTGGTACAAATTGTATAATATTATTATAATTAGTATTGATTAATTGATAATTAAAAATTATATTTAATTAGTAATTATATAATAATAATTCTATTAATTTGTAATTAATCAATTGAATTTAATTAAAATGTCAATTATAGAAAAATTAATAATAGTATGTAATTATTATTAACTATAAACAACAAGAAAAGTAAAAATTTTTTACCAAAATTAGAATGTTGTTACAATTAGTATTGAGTGACATACGATTATATTAATTTTCGATTAAGAGACTAAATTTGATTAAAATTTAAATGTTATGGAAAAAATAATAAATAGTATATAATTATTATTAATTATAAACAATATAAAAGCAATTTTTTTGGCCCAAACATTAAAATCTAGCCTTATATTTCTATTGAATTTATAAAAATGTACTATTATTTTTTAAATAAGAGACCTTGTATAAATGTTACATATTTAAATAATATAAAATTTTAAATGATGTTGTTACATTTTGTATTGAGTAACTAATAATTTGAAGTTGTATTTAATTAGCAATATATATTATACAAACAAATTTACTTTAGAATAAAAAATAATGAATCTACGAGATATTATTGTTGTCACCTTTTTTTAAATAATTATTTAGAAAAGTATTTGTAATAAATTAGTAAGTATTATATTGACTGAATAATGGTCATCATATGAAACAAATATTAATTTTATAATTAATTAAATTTCAAGTGTAGACTATAAAACTTTGTGTTAATTTCTTTTAAAACTTCTTTCAAGTCAGTAATTTTTATAACAATAGTAAAATCGTCAACTTTTAACTTTATAATTCTTTGAAACCATTTTTTGGTTTTCTCCAACATATTTTATTTTAAATAATAAGGCTATTATTCACTTTAGTTGGAAAAATAACAAAATAATAAAAATACAAGAGTAACACAATTTTATTTTGTTTATGATTTCACCTTACAATCATGATATCTTCAATATCTAACATAATCGTCATTGTTGTTTTGAACACATTAATTTATATGGTTCAGTTTGATTTGTGCATATATATTTCATTTTTGGTTAAATTATTTGAATTATTTTAAAAATAATTATTGGTAGGTATGCAAAATCTTATTTGAAGATGATTTTATCTTCTCTCATGAATCATCTTTAGGTTGTATTTAATTATAAATATTTTTTCCTCACAAAAAGTTTACTACATAAAGAAGAACTTCAATCTAACATGTTATTCAACTTATACAAAATTTCAAGTTTTAAATATCTTGTTTTATTTCATTTATTCTCTTAATGGTGCATTTAAAAATTTATTTTTATTGGGTATTTATATCAATAAAGAATGAGATACTAATAGATGACTTTCTGTAACGTAGACGTTGAAACAAATAATGTTGTCCAAGACTTGAAAATATAATGTACTCAAACGTTATGAACAGATCATTTATTCATGTGTTAAAGTTTCTAAGGAAAGAGATATGCTTAAATGTTAGATTATTGTTGTAAATATTTTTTTAATGTCAAAGCCAAACAGTAATAAACTTACATTGCATGGTTCAAAAAGTTCACATATAAAATTAATACATGAAGTGATAAAATAATATGTTCGAACATACTTTTTAATCACGACTATTTTAAGTAGTTAACTTATTTAGATGCGCGGTGTGCACGTCAATATCTAGTTGTTATTAAGTGCTTAGACTCTAATGATGATGTATTTTGCAACAATAATTTTAGGCTTTTGTGCTCTTTACAAAGAGTAATAAAAAAAATGTTATTTTAAAGGAACTATAAAAACCAAATTTTCATACTACTAGTGCGAATAATACTTTATCACTTCAATTACCTTATCAAGACTTATTATTTTTCTTTACCACTTTCATAGTTTCATGTCATATTAATAATTATATCAATATTTCTCTCTTTTTTTTTTCTTGATTTTTTTGTGTCAACTAGAGTGGAAGTATACACTAATATTTTTCCTATTATCACAATACTATTGTTTTTAGATCTAGGCAATAACTCTGTAATTTCAATCACAATTGTCTACAATTCCCACAATATTGTTCATGGCAACTCAATATTACTATTAATTACCATAATTTATAAATCGTGACAACATAACACATTTTTCCTTTTGCCTTGACTTCTATAATCTAATCCAACTACTCTTTTCCTACATTAGCAAAACAAAGCAAGATATGAAAAAAATAGAAAAAATGGAAAATATAATTTGAATGAACTTCTTTTTCTTGTGTTGACTTTATTTATTTATTTATTTCGTTCTTGACTTCTTAAATATATTTTTTTTAATTTTGACCCTATTATTCTCCATTTTCTAGCCTCTTACTTCTTCCATATAAATTGTGGTGGAGACAAGATAACCATTGGAGATACAACATATGATGGTGATTCAAATGTAGATACAGCATCAATATCTAGTATACAAACAAAAGCAAAATGGGCAGTTAGCAATACTGGTCACCTCTTGGATAATACATTCAAATACGATTACATAACACAAAATACGTCCAGGCTTTCTATGACTGATGCTGAAGCTAAACTATATATGAATGCACGTATTTCTCCCCTTTCTCTAACTTATTATGGATTTTGCCTACAAAATGGAAATTATACAGTAAAACTTCACTTTGCTGAGATAATATTCACTGATGATAACACATATACGAGCCTAGGGAGGCGCGTCTTTGACGTTTACATTCAGGTATGTATATAGTAAAAGCTTTTTATGAAGAATTTCTCCCATGCTCAAACAATTTTTGTCGCTGCCATTTTTCTCTTTTTCCAATTAAATTCTTTTCACTTTCTCCATTTTATGAAGAATTTCTCCCATGCTTAAACAATTTTTGTCACTGCCATTTTTCTCTGTTTCCACTGAAATTCTTTTCACTTTCTCCTATTCTACTCCTTCAATAATAATCACTTCATATTTTATAAGATAAATATTATGTGCAATAATCATATGACTTAAGGAACATATGTGGATCACGCTCTCTCTCCATATATATATATATATATATATATATGAAACAACAAAGAAAAATTGATTCAAGAATTAGTTTTTGGATAAAATACATTATATCTCTTTTTATAATTTAATATTTTTTCAACTTGCTCCCTTAAACTTTATTTTGTTATTAGATCCCTCAAAGATTGGGTCAAAAGGAAAAATGTCATACACAATTTTAATAAAGCTTGACAAGTCTAAACCTGTACTTAAATTAAGCAAATTAAGTTGATACAAATTAACAATTTTTTTACTTGTACTAAAATTTCAAAGGTGCGGTAATTAAAAGAATTAAGAAGTACTTTTTTGGCCATTTTATTTTAAACTAATATATAAGTACAACTTAACTTAACTTGTGTCACCTTAATTTTAATTATATCTCCTTATAGTCCCTAAGAAAGACCATACAACTTGATTTGAACTTTGTGAATTGAAGAATAACTTTTTTACATTAATAAGTTTCAATACCAAATTGTAAATGAATAATTTTTTCTATATGAACTATAAGTTTCACGTTTACTTTATAAAAATATATAGAAATATAGTAGATAAACATGTAGAATTAGTTCATTGTTCTACTAAAGACCTTAATTTCAAATTTCAAATTTACCTTACCAATTACAATGTTTTCAATTGTATCTTACATATATGGGTGTTAATTTTAAGAAGAAAAATTAATTTTGGAAATCGGAATAATGAAGGGAAAGCGTGTATTGAAGGATTTCAATATAGCAAATAAAGCGCAAGGGACTGGGAAGGCATATATAAAAAATTTTACTGCTTATGTGAGTAACACAGCCTTGGAGATTCGTTTCTCTTGGGCAGGGAAAGGGTCAACTGGTATTCCAAATAGATCAATGTATGGACCTCTTATTTCAGCAATATCTGTCACTTCTGGTAGGTTGTCTCCTCTCTAAGTTGTATTTCTTATGTTCATACAATATCATCTTATATTCTTATAGCTCTTATGTTTTTATAAACAGACTCTAAACCGCCATCACCATCAAGTAGAAATAGCATACCTACATGGGTTGTGGTTGTTATTGTGGTTGCAACATCGATTATTCTCATCTTGGTAGTTGGCATACTTTGGTGGAGATTTTGTCTTAAAAATAATAATTCATTAGCTATAGGTGAGTATGAAACATTTACTGTTATTATCATGATTGTCAATCTACCAATTGAAATATATATGAGAATTAACATGCACACAAATACAGTTGTTACATAGATATTTGCTGTTGTCATAAAAAATTGAAAGTTTTTACAAGCTTTAGAAGATTAATGTAGTGAAATTAGTGGTATCTAGTAAAACGTTTTTCTTATTCAATTTGGAAACAATGATGACTAAAGCAAATTCTTATTCTTCCAAAAGCATTAATGACACAATTTGATCTAATTACAGAGCTCAAGGATTTAGATTTGAAAACTGGTTTGTTTACCTTACGTCAAATCAAAGTAGCAACAAATAACTTCAATATTTCTAACAAGATTGGAGAAGGAGGGTTTGGTCCTGTATATAAGGTATCCTATAAGATATAATATCTTTTGAATTTTGTGATTGATTTGTTGCAGTTATAGATATTAGTTATTGGTTTATTTCATTTTATTTAAAATGTATTGCATTCTTTAAATGCAGGGCATTTTGTGGGATGGCACAATGATAGCAGTGAAGCAACTTTCATCTAAATCAAGACAAGGAAACCGTGAGTTCATAAATGAGATAGGCTTGATTTCGGCTTTGCAACATCCTTGTCTTGTTAAACTTTATGGTTGTTGTATCGAGGGAGATCAATTATTGTTGGTATATGAATATTTGGAAAGCAATAGCCTTGCACATGCTTTATTTGGTAAGTTATCTTGTATGCTCAACCTTGGTTTCTTTTTATGTGATATACCAACCTTATTTTGATTTTTTTTTTCATCAAATTCATAAAGGCCACGAAGAATCCTGTGTAAAATTAGATTGGTCAACAAGGCAGAAAATATGCATTGGTATTGCTAGAGGTCTAGCTTTTCTACATGAAGAATCAACACTAAAAGTTGTTCACAGGGACATCAAGGCCACTAATGTGTTACTTGATAAAGACCTAAATCCAAAAATATCTGATTTTGGTTTAGCCAAGCTAGATGAAGAAGACAACACTCATATAAGCACTCGAATAGCCGGAACCTAGTCAGTTTATTTTTTCTTATCATCTTTGAATTTTTATTTTCTTAAAATGAAATTTTTAAGTGAAAATCTTATTATATCCAGTTTAGCCAACTTTGAGATATTTCAAACAAAATAAGAAATCATATTATATGTATTTTTTTTTTTATATTGATATGATTATGTAATTCAATTTTGCAGTGGATATATGGCTCCTGAATATGCAATGCATGGTTATTTGACTGACAAAGCAGATGTTTATAGCTTTGGAATTGTTGCCTTAGAAATTGTCAGTGGAAAAAGTAACACCATTCATCGATCAAAGGAAGAAACATTGTGTCTTCTTGATTTGGTAATTTTCTTTTTCTTTTTATCCACTATCTATATGAATAAATAAATAAAAACTCAATCTAATCTATTTAATCTCTGTACATTGTGTTAAACAAATAGTACATTGCGCTAAATTGTTTAATTTTTGTGATTTTCATAAATGTTACTAAAATAAGGCACATTCATAACATAGTTGTATTGTTATTTTTTAAAATTATGATTTTCAATTAGTTAGTTATAAGTTGTGTATTTTATTGTAAAGATTCTAAATGAATTATTATTATTATTATTATTTTTTATAGGCACATTTGTTGAAAGAGGAAGCTAAATTAATGGAGTTAGTCGATAAAAGATTAGGTTTGGATTTTAATGAAGAAGAGGTAATGGTGATGATTAATGTGGCTCTTCTATGCACCAATGTTACTTCCAATCTTAGGCCCACTATGTCTTCGGTTGTAAGCATGCTTGAAGGCAATAGTATGGTTCCAGAATTTGTTTCAAATACAAGTGAGGTAATGGATGAAATGAAGTTGGAAGCAATGCGACAATATTATAATCAAATAGCTGAAAGCAATATAAATGTGACACAAAGTCAAAATTTATCAATTGAAGGGCATTGGACTGCTTCATCTTCATCTGCTACTGACCTCTATCCTGTCGACCTCAATTCATCGTATTGGGAGACAAGAAAATTAAGAGATTCTGTTTAAAATCCAATCATTTATGTGATATTTATCTTGATAACTTGATGTATTTATACTTCAATATTTATTTCAAAAATCTTGTAATCCAAATATGATATAACTCCTAAATTAAGAAAGACAAAATGTGTTCTCTAAAATCACCTTTATAATAAATAAGATCCTAATTGTTTCTTCCTTCTAAATAAAGATATATTATTATTCATGAGAAAAACTCTAGCATAAGTATTTTAATGAAAATAAAAATCCCGTTTCTAGCATATTTATTCAAAAGCAAAACTTATTAATACTATACACAAAGGAAGAAAACTGAAAAAAAATAGTAATAATATAAAGTATACATTAATTACTTTCATCCACAAGATTTACTAGAATGTTGTTCACTTCTAAAAAAATTCTTCTATATTTTCTTTAAAGAATAAATATGCTTTGGCATAGTTTTTCTTTAAGAAAATTTTCAGCGAAATTTCTAGATAATAAATATTATATATATGCATTGACAATATAAAAGCTTTACATTCAAAATATATGTTTTTTTTCTAAATTAATTTTATGAAATATTTGGTAGAAGGAAAAAGATTTCATAGTTGGAAAATAACAAATATGTTTGATTATTCAAGTAAATCATGAATCCAAATAAACATAACTCTTAAGAATAACAAAAATATGTTTGATTATTCAAGAATCTTATTGGAAATGTTTATACATATTTTTTGGAAATCAAATATTTACATGTTCGATTAGTAAAATTTTATTATACACATTTCTATAAAACTTTATTATTTAAATTTTTTATTATTTTTTATTATCAAACGAAAATTTTTATTGTTTAAAACAAAATTTATTATTTTATTTTAAAATAAAATAATAAAACTTGTTTTATTATTTTAGAAATTGAAGTTAATTATTTATCAAACTTTATTGTTGAAATCAAACTTTTCCTCAAGTGTTATAAATCAAAGTTAATAAACATTTTAGAAAATTTTGTCTTTGATTGATCTTAATAAAAATATTATTTTTATACAAATATGCATAAAGTTGTCCATTCTCTTTTAAAAAAAAATAGTGTAAACACCCAATTTCCAAAACGATGCAAAAATACTAATGTAAAGTAAAAACAAAAAATTATACAACTTTGTAATCAAAATAAAAATATTAAAAAAATCAAATAATACAAAAATAATAATATTAAAAAAATTCATATACAAACAAAAGTAAAAACAATAAAATCATAAGAACATCTGGATAGGCAAGGTACAAATTCAAACAAAAAAAAATTTGAGCATACAACATATTAATTAGTATACCTATATCAATTTAGGGTTATATGAATTGTAACAGTTTAAAAAATCTAAGATCTAATAAAAATCAAAATCAACTCACAAATATTTTTATGTCGAAGAATTACGTAACTCTAATTCTCCGGTGCATCTGAAGACATGTAAGAGTTGGAGACCATTCCTACCGAGTTAAATACAAAAAAAATATAATAATTAACTCTCAATTTATATATCATAATGATACTAAAATTTTAACTTTCGTAAAAAACTATAAGAATATATTTGGTGAAATAAATATTTTAAAACTTAAGAATAATTTGGATGGCTCTTAAGTCCTTTGAACACCCACTTTAGATGCACTCCAAATTATTGTACCCAAACCTTCTTTTCTGAACTATGTTTATTTCATGTTCCAATGTCTTTTTCTCAAAAACAAAAGTTGACCAGATGTGACATCTTCTCGATCTTCAAATTTTCTAGGATTCAAGTCCTAAAAGTTCTTCTAATTATTAGCATTAGTAGAAATTGTTTTTTAAACATAATTAATGATAATAACAACCTTTTTTCTAATGAAGAAGTGATGAATTAAATGTGACATCTTATTAATCCTGATATTTTGATGCACAAGTAGGAACAACTTGATGTCTCTAAACTCTCCCTCAACATAAGAAATCAAAATAAATTAAATAGGTTGGCATACACCCATGTAAATTTAAGGTGTTGGAAATATTTTACTACACTTAGCTCCTCATTTTTCTATCGTCGATATATTATATTATCAAAGCTTTAAAATGATGTATGAATACTTGGATCCATTTGTCGTTTTTGGAAATTGCAGCGAAATATTTTGTAATTGCAAGTTGTTGGCTTGTGGTCTTACTCAGCCAAATCACCTTAGTTCCTTCTAGGACCTTCGTTTCTCTCTTTTGATGGGAAGAATAGAACGTCTTTTGATTTGGTGTATTGGGGACCATAATCATTTCTAATACATCGATCTACATATAAGGTTCTCATTATCCCCTAACGGACCAACTTGGGTATTCATTCATTAAGGTCATATCAAATCCTTTTAAGAAGTCCATTTGATTACTTAAGTTGGATCACTTTAGGATTATAATCACCTTAAATAAATAGCTAATATAATTGTATATTAAAATATAATGCCCAAAAGATTAAAAAAAATTACAAATTTCTAACAATCTCCCACTTGGACTTCATATTCTTTTGAAACAATTATATTACAAAATTCCTTAGGCGCTCCTATATGTTATTTATCTTTAGACTTCCTTTTAATACAATTTGGTTCATCTTGTACATTACCAATGGAACCATTGCAACTTTCATCACAATTAAGTTTGATTAAATCACAATGATCACCATATTAATATACTTAATGACATAGATCAAATATGAATGAGTGACATGGAAATTACATGCAATATGATATCAAACATATCTATTTCCAATTGGTCCTTATTTTCAATCTTTAGTGGATATCAATTCAAATTATTTGAATGTAACATAATCATTACATACAAGAAAACACGAGTTTAAAATATAAACATAAATCACCAACTTTATTTCTGCAAAAAATAAAGAACAACAAAATTATTCAAATTGAAACATAAAACATACGAGCTTCCATTAAATTAAGGTATCCTAAGGAATAATACACATATGACCAGTTTGCTCATGAAAGACCATAGGTATTAACTCTTTAGTAAATGGATTAGTTAGCATAAAACTTATTCTTATATGTTCTATGAAAATCTATTTATTCTGAACTCTTTCTTTAACAAACAGAAACTTGATGTTGATGAACTTCAACTTTGTAGAATTCCTATTGTTGTTGGAGTAAAAGATTGTCCAATTATTGTCATAATATATTTTTAATAGTCTTTCAATACCATTGACCACCCGAAAATAGTAACAAAGTTTCACAGCCATATCCCATGGTTGGATGCCTCGAAGCAAGCCACAAACTCTACAGCCATGGTTGAAGGGGCTAAAAGAGTTTATTTAACAAACTTCCAAGAGATAGTTGTTTCAGGCAACATGTAGATGTATCTAGATATGGAGTGTTTGTTGTCTTCACATCCAACAAAATTGAAGTCAGAGTATCCTATGAACTCCAAACCTTCAGACTTCCAATAAGTGAGCATGTATCCTTTTGTTCTCCTTAAGTAATGCATCACACATTTAACTGCATTCCAATGCTGCATTCTAATATCACTCAAGTATTTTCCCAAAACTCCCACCACAAAAGTAATATTGAGACGAGTACAAACTTGAGCATACATTAGACTCCCAACTATTGAGGCATAGAGAATCTTTTTGCATCTCATTTTTTTCAAGGTCATTGTTGGGGCACTGTTTGAAACTAAATTTGTCTCCCTTGGCTATTAGGTTATCTCTTGGTTTACTATCTTTCATGCCGAATTTATCTAAGACTTTTTTACTAATATAGTTCTCTTGTGATAGACTTCGGATACCTTGAGAATGATCTTTTAGAATCTGAATACCTAATACAAAATAAACTTTCCCAAGATCTTTTATCTCGAAATTCTTCGTCGTAAATCTCTTGGTTTCATGCAACAACCCTATATCACTACTAGCGAGTAGTATGTCATTGACATTTAATACCAAGAATGTGTATTTGCTCTCACTAAACTTGTGATATACACAATCATCAACTACATTTGTCTCAAAACCATATGAGGTAATAACTTGATGGAACTTGTGATACCATTGACAAGAAGCGTGTTTGAGGCCGTAGAAGGATTTCTTTAGTTTTCATACCATAGACTTAGATTCATTTGAAACAAAGTTTTCAGGTTACATCATATAAATCATTTCATCAATGTAACCATTTAGAAATGTGATCTTTACATCCATTTGTTGTAGTTCTAAATCAAAATGAGCTACTAGTGTCATTACGGTTCTAAAAGAATCCTTTGAAGATATCGAAGAAAAGGTTTCTTTGTAGTCAATACCTTCCCTTCTAAGTAAAGCCTTTAGCAACTAGATGAGCCTTATATATCTCAATATTACCCTTAGAATCCTTTTTGGTTTTAAATATCCATTTGCAACCAATAGGTTTTACACCTTCAGGTAATTCAACGAGATCCTAAACGTCATTGTCTTGCATAAACCTCAACTCACCTTTCATGGTATCAATCCATTTTTGAGAGTTAGAACTTTGCATAGCTTGATAGAAGTTGATTGGATCATCTTTTGTTAAACCAATATCATCCTCATGTTCTTGGAGAAAGACAATGTAGTCAATTGAAATTGCATGTCTTCTCTCTCTTATGGATCTCCTTAATGACACTTCTTGAGGTTGTTGAGGTTGCTTTGTAGGTGTTTGAGGAAGAACCTCATCATAGTCTTGTTTTGAAACAATGTTAGGAACAACAGTTTGAACATTGTTTCCTATTACTATAGTTGTTTCTTGAACAATAATAGACATAAGAACTTAACTAATGTCATTAACAAATTCTTCCTCAAAGACAACATTCCTTATATTCTCTTTCTTCTCAAACTCAACTTCCTCAAGAATTATCACATTTTCCGTTTCAAAAAGGATCTTGAAGTGAGATCATAAAACTTATAGCCTCAAAGCATTTAGCATAGCCAACAAAATAATAATTAACAATTCTTGAATCCAGTTTTCTTTCATGCAACCTATTAGGTCGTGCTTGAACTAGAAAATCCCAAATGTACAAATGTTTGATACTTGGCTTTTTGTTAGTCCAAAATTCATAATGGGTTTTATTAACTGCTTTAATTAGCACTCTATTAAGGATGTAAACTACGATCTTTAAAGCTTCTCCCTAGAGTAACTCTGGTAAAGAAGACTGACTAATTATACTTTTCACCATATTCTTAAGAGTCCAATTTTGTCGTTCTGTCACATCATCCATGTTAGGTTTGCCTGGCATGGTGTATTACGAAACAATTTCAAACTCTTTAAGAAAAAGGGCAAAAGGCCCTGGACGTTATTCTCCTGATCCATCATATATACCAAAGTATTCACCACCACAATCAGATTTGATGACTTTAATTTTCTATCCAAGTTGAAGTTCAACTTTAGATTTGAAAGACTTGAAAATGTCTAGGGATTGAGACTTATCATATATCAAATATAGGTAACTGTACCTAGAGTAATCGTCTATGAACGTAATAAAGTACTATTGTCCATTCCATGAAGTTGTAGGAAAGAACCACAAATATTTGTATGTATTAGTTCTAAGACATCCTTAGCTCTTTAGGCATCTAATTTTCTTATGTTTGTTTATTTTCCCTTGATGCACTCAACACAAACTTTAAGGTTTGATAAGTCTAAGGGTTCAATAATTTCATCTGACACAAGTCTTTGAATTCTCTGTTTAGAGATATGACCTAAACATTTGTGCCATAAGATAGCTGAATTCTCAATTAATTTTCACTTTGTACCTCGTGATCCAATTTGTAATATTTCATTATGGGAACTAACAACATTAAGCATGTATAAATTATCAACTAAAAATCCAAAACCAACAACATTTAAATTTTGGTAGAAACTAACTTTATTATTTCCAAAAGAACAGGAAAAATCAAATTTGTCCAAGCTGGAAATGGAAATTAAATTCCTCCTAAAAGATGGAACAACAAAAGTTTCAAATAAATCCAAATGAAATTCAGTTTTCAATTGTAATCTAAAAGTTCCAATAGCCTCTACTACAACTTTATTGTCATCACCACAAAAATGAATTTTTCATCATCAGTTGGCGGTTGACTCCACAAGAAACTCTGTATAGTCACACTTATATGAGTAGTAGCACTATCTACCACCAAGTATCCATAAGCACAGAGGTCAAATTAACTTCAGAACAAACTAGAGCAAGAGCTTTACATTTCTTTACATGACAGCTAGCATACTTAGGACATTATTTCTTCATGTGTCCTGACTTCTTATAGAAGAAGCAAGTAAATTCCTCATTCTTCTTTGGTTTCTTTCCTTTACAAGACCCTTCCACAACTCTCTTAATGTTCTTTCTTTTCTTATTTTGAGAGGTCAAAGCAAAATGAGCACTTTTAGTTTTATCTCCATGCAACCTCTCTTCCTCTTTCACACAATGATATATAAGCTCATTAAGGGACCATTTGTCCTTCTGAGTATTATAGGTCACTTTAAATTGCCCAAAGTGTGCAGGAATGGAGATCAAAACCAAGTGCATAATCAAGTCTTCATCAAGCCTCAACTTGAGTAACTTGAGTTTTGCTGCGAGAATAGACACTTTCATTATATATTCTTTTATATTTCATTTGCCTTTATAATTTATGGCGATAAGTTTAGCTAAAAGGTTACTCGTCTCCTCCTTTTCATTTTTGGCAAAGAGTTGCTCAATCTCTTCAAGAAGTCTACTTGCACTTTGACTCTCAAAAATAGAGCCCCGAAGCGCTTCTGAAATATAGCATTTCATGATCATAAGACACATCCAGTTAGAGCATTCTCATTTCTCAATTTTAACCTCTTGAAGATTATTCATAGTAGGAATAGGTTCCTTTACCCGAAGCACTAGATCTAAATCCATACAATCGAGTACTATCTCTACGGCTTCCTTCCAAACCTTGAAATCCATCTCATTCAACATTGGGATGCTATTAATTTGAGTAGATACATTGAGCACACCAGTGGTAGCAATTGAAAAAGAGAACAACAAACATACAAAGCTTAATTAATTTTTTGTGATAAATTTAAATACCCAAACAAGATACCTAACATACCATTAATCCTCAATCTTTGAATTGAAAGAACCAACTACAAGTGTTACTCTTAATGCAATGATCAAATATTGGTCATAAGTCTTATCAAACAATGATCGTCTTTTGACACTCCATTGTTCACATAGAAAAATAACTTTATAATCACCACACATTTACCATCACATGTGTGTAATTATTCGATCAAATTGCGTCTTCCTTTGGGCCAAACACAATTCACATGAATAATCTCATATAATATCTATGTAAATTCAATTAAATTAATCTAAACAACAAATATTACTTTTGCAACATGTTGTTTCAATTAATCCAACCAAAATTACCAGACAATTTAATCAAGATGGGAGGCCTTAAATTTATACAAGTTTCACGCATAAGTGCAAAACCCATAACTATAAGTTTATTTCATCGCCTAGTGATAAGCTTGATTTTAGTTGTCAATTCAGTTATAAAAAACAACTACATTTCCTATGTTTTAGGTAGCATAGGGGCAACCTTCAAATCTCTTGAGGACACATTATTTGTGTGAGGTTTAGTGTAAAAAGGATTGAAAATATGCAGAATAGGGAGTGCAAAATGCAGACTCATAAAACTAAAGTAAAATAGAGAGATTATATGGGATTGCAAAGTAAAGGCAACATTTGAACTACTACGAAAAAAGACAAATTACCATTAATAGAATGAATATTTATCATATCACTTCCAACGTTAGCAAGCAAATGATTCTAGTTTTGGTTCCTATTATGCATGTGATTCCACACCAACCTATGTCTTAAGACGATTACCTAACATTCGTCGTTACCTACTAAGAGCTTACATGATCGTGGCCTCGAGTTAGTAGGGATTACATCTGTGGTTGAGATAGGTTCTCTATCGATTACCTATAGTGTTGTTAGATTGGTTTCGATCGGCCCCTGACTTAACATGCTTTATTCCTACCATACACGATCGTGACGCAAGCAAGAACAAATAAGCTAATAGGAATTACAAGCATAAAAGTAGAGAAACTCAAACCCATTTCATTAAATAACCATTGGAGTGATACATGATGTGAAGTGTGGATATATAAAAATGTGAACTCAACCTCCCACAATGATCGCCATGGCAGAGCTATAGTGTTCAACCAAAGAAAGCCAAAGATCATGAGAGGCGGTGACTTCTAGAGCATGTCGTGAAGATAAACGAATTTGTCCCTCCTAGTCAGTCCTTTCTAGCAACCTGCTCAGCTCAAACTCTGCGCCAACGCCCACTCGATTAACTAAGCATCACTGAAGCACCGTTAAAACACTAATCATGACACAAGGGTGTATGAATGACGAAGCAATGGAGGTCGTGGTGTGTATGAATGTGTCACTCTACGTCTAACCGATGAATATACTTCCATTTTTATACATGTTAGACTAACTAACTCTCTGACAACATTCTAATTGACTTAACAGAAATAACCATTTTAACTAACTATAGGTAACTAAAATAACATAAATTACAAACTTAACAAACTACTAACTAATTCCTAAATGATCACGTGCTCGAAATTGCTGGAGTAGAGTCAGTCTTGATGCCAGGAGAGATCTGGATAGACGAGATGACTTTGGCATCTAGAGTCGACTTGATGAGATAGAGTCAACATGCAGAGACGGAGTCAACTACTAGAGATGGAGTAAACTAGGAGGAACTTGTCTGGCCGAGACAACTTCATCTATCCAAGATGCCTTCAGTTGGCTGAGACGCCTTTGGTTGGCCAAAACGCCTTCGGTCTCGGCTAGGATGACTTTATCTGGCACCCCAATCTTGACCAACAAAATGAGTTTACTCTTTTTGTTAGCTAAAACCCTCATATTAGCACAAATTTGTATTTCCCTGTTTTTACCTCAAAAATCTGAATCCTAACTAAGACGAGATTCTTAACTATAAAATAGAGTCTACTATGCTCATCTTAAGACCTTATTAGGTGTCTAAAATATGAATTATCACCTAACGGTTAAACACTTTAAGGTATGTTTATAAGGCATACAAAGTATATGACAAGACATATGTAGATAAACTACATAATAGACCCTTTACAAGATACCTAACATAACATTAATTTTTAGTATTTGGACAGAAAAATTAATTTATAAGCGATACTCTCAAAGCAATAATCAAATATTGACAATTAGTTTTGTCAAATAATAACCTTTTTTGGATTGACTATTATTCACATGAAATAAAACTTTATGATTGTCATATATTTATTATCACATGTATGTTATTATTTGACTGAACTATATCTTTCTTTGGGTGATCACAGTTTGTATAAATAATTCCATATTAATATAAATCTTTATAATTTAAATTAAATCAATTTACACAATAGATATTACTTTGGCAATATATTGCTTCAATTAATTTAATCTTTAAATTACCACACAACCCAAATTAACTAGAAGGATCCAAATTTTGTCAAATTATGTAGTACTCTATATGCCTTTTATACAATAATTTATTTATTTATTATTATTATTAATATACCCAATAATAATAATAACAATAATTATAACCTGATAAGTAAACAAATAAAAAAAAGACATGTTACAATAGTAGTAATTACATGTAATAATTACATATTTTACCTAAAATGTTGCACTTAATAAAAAGTAATAAACTCTTAAGATTTGAAATTTTTAGATGAGTCTAGAGGTAGAACAAAACTTTGTTATGGTATAGACCTAGTTTTAAATCCTTGTTGGTGCAAATATATTTTTTATTGCTAAATGGGTTTAAAAAAATTATTTATTTAAACCCCACATTATGTTCAATCATATAATTAGACACTATATTACTAAATTATTATAAAATCTAATTATTTTTGAGTCAATATTTGTACATAATTATTTTAGAGTCAAGATTTATACAGCTTATTATTTAGCTTAATTATTTAATACTAACATTGGCTTTGATACCACTTGTCGGAAATATTTTCATACACTTAGTTCCTCATTTTTCTATCATCGTTATACTAGATCATCAGAGCTTTAAAATGATGTATAAATACATGGATCCATATGTCGTTACTAGGAGATTGCAGTGGAATCTTCTGTAATTGCAAGTAGTTGATTTGTGGTCTTCCTCAACTAAACCACCTTAGTTCCTTCTAGGACCTTCGTTTCTCTCTTCTGATGGAAAAGATAGAGAACGTCTTTTGATTTGATGTATTGGAGATCATAATCGTTCCTGATGTATCAACCTACATATAAGGTTTTCATTATCCCCTAACGGGCCAACCTAGGTATCCATTCATTAAGCCCATACCAAGTCCTTTTAGGAAGTCCATTTGATTACTTAAGTTTAATCACTTTAGGATTATAATCACATTAAATAAATAGCTAATATAATTGTATATTAACATATAATGTCCAAAAGATTAAAAGAAATTACAAATTTCTAACATAGGGATACATGAATTGTGACAGGTCAAAAACCTTTAGGTCCAATAAAAATCAAAATCGACATATATGTATTTTCTACCATGAAGAACTATGTTATGTTGATTCCCATTGCATTTGGGAATACGAAGGAACAAGGATCACTCTTGTCAAACTAAAGACTAAAAACATAATAATTAACTCTTCATTTATATATTATAATGACACTAAAATTTTAACTTTCATAAAAAAATATACGAATCTATTTGCTGAAGTAAATATTTTAAAACTTAAGAGTAATTTGCTTAATTAACGTTGGAGTGTGCTAATACTTTACTAATGCATAAATGATTTTCAAACTCAAAATATAATTTAGAAGACCATTTTTTTAATTTGTTTTTTAATATTTTTTTCTTAATAAATATGAGCAACAACTTCATCTCTTCCATATTTCTCTTTTAAAAAAATTTCATCAATCGTTATAATCCTAATTGTGACATTAATTAAAAAATAGTATAAATCTTTATGTTTGAAGAATGATTGTACACATAATAAAATATATTAACAACTTACCACATTTAGTTATAAAACAGTTATAAAACAATTATCTCTAATTATATGGTAAAATTAAGATAATTTAAAAATATTTATTTAACTCTTTCGAAATAAATAAAATAAAACGAAATTTATGTTTAGAATGAAAATTATATTTAGAATGAAAAATTTGTAAAAACTATTTTTGACTTGACAATTTAATTCTTGTTTCAGTTTATATTATGGTGTAACGAAGAACTCGAAGTCATATAGCGTTTTAGATATTATACGCCGGTAAATTTTAATTAAATTTAAAATCATCACAATTTATGTGTGCCTCGTTAAAACATAGCTTTAATAAAGTGTCATGCTTCAATTAATTCCTTTTCTACGTACTTTCAATTGAGAGAGGAAATAGAAAAATAAGAACAAGAGACAAAGAAAACAATTGTTGTGACGGAGAGAAAAAGAGAGTTGGTAATTAGATTCAATAGTGGAGGAGGCGTTTTTTTTTCATTATTAAAATATGTTTCAAAAATTCATTTTTAAAAATGAATTTTTCGTAAAAAATTAAAAAGAAAAAAGAGTACAAAGAGAAAAAATAAAATATGTATGTTATTTATACCTCTTAATTTACTAAATACACCTCTCTCATTTTATATTTTTATTACAAAAATATCTTTTTGTGTAAAACAATAAAAACTATTTTTATACCTCATATTCGTTTTTCTTTTAATTCTATTTTATATCCTTCATATTTATTATTTTTTGAACCTTATTTTTTACTTTTTATTTTTATTATTTGTTAACCTTATTTTTATATCTCATCTTCATTATTTTTTTAATTTTTTATATCTATTTTCTTTTTTTTTTCCATTTCAAAGAAAACTATTCTTAAATTTAGGAATATATCATTTGCTTTGGCTACTTTTCTCACGTTCAAATGGTTGTGGAGAGGGCCAACGATGTAAAGTGAAGATGTATTTGGGAAAGGATAGGATCATCTAGCTGCTTAAATTTGAAAGTGAATGAATATCATACTTCTTGATAGATAAATACTTGTTGCTATTATCATGTTAATCAACACAAAAAAATTATAGTAATGTGTTTCATCTTGCCTATCATAAACATTTCATTGGTAGCTCCATTGATTTTCAGTTTTTATTGAAAAAAATAAAAAGAATAAAAAGAGAAGAATATTTGGATAAAATTATATTAAAAAACAAGTTAGGTTATGATGAATAAGTATTTTCATTTGATTGGAAATTCTAACTCAACTCATTTATGATAGATTGTAAGTACATAAAGATGGCAAAATGGGTTGTTCAGCCTAAGTTGGCACGCCAATGAAAAAAAATAGTTTGGTTCAAACCAATTTTTATATGGATTGTTATTTTGTTGGTCCAACCTACCTCAAGCTTTTAAAATCTCTAATTTAAAAAAAATAAAAAAAATAATATTGAGTCAAATAAATTGAATTGTGTTTTGGTCCAACTTTTTTTAAATTGGATCAAATTAGTCTAATTTTATTTGGGTCAATTTTCTAAAACCTTTCCTAATCCATCAAATCTAATCCATTTTTTCACTTATATAGATATTGTTGGAAAAATTAATTTTTTTTTTTAAAAAATAAGTTATGGATTAACCCATCAAATAAATAAAAATATAGAAAATATAAATATAAATCACTACTATATTCATCAACTAGAAAATAAATACAAACAAATCTTAGTGACAATATAATAAATCATTCAAATATCTTAATTTTAGAATTATAAAAAAATAAATCTCAAACTGATGAATCAACTTAACCTACCTGTCGTTGATGCGACCAAATTTTTACATTGCGTTGAGTTTTGGTTATTTAAATTAATGAGTTCAATCATGCAATCCAACCGAGTTAGGTTGGTTAAATGAATTGAAATATTGAGTTTAACTCATTTTAATATTTTTATTCGTATCTTTTCTTTTAATTTTATTAAGATTATTATTTTTTAATATGGAAGCAAGATGATTTAGTTTTTTTTTTCTTAAAAAGGAAATAAGGAAAAAAATTAATTTTTATATCTCAAATAGATAAAAGTTTAACACATTTTTAAGTTTTATATTTATTAAAAATCAAATTATTTTAGTCTACGTATTTTTGTTAAAATATAAAAACTAAAAATATAGTATAATTATATAAGGAATAAAATCAAATTTTAGAATATTTTAAATGAAAAAAACAATTTTTATCAAAATAAAATAAAGATAAAAACAAACCCAAATGATCATGTCTATATTAGCCTACTCTAACTTTTCTTTTAAAAAAAAAATTAGTGTATATATATATATATATATATATATATATATATATATATATATAAAAAAGAGGTTTAGGAAACCCCAATTAAATATTCAATAAGCACCTTAAGCAGAAAGAAAACAAATAAAGAACCTTTGGGGCTTGTACCAGCCCAACTTGAATAACAATAAGCAAAATAGAAATGAAACGAAGTTATTAGGTTGCCCAATGTAATCTGATTTTGTGCAGTAAAGGAAATTAAAATAAAATGAATAAGAAAATAAGAAAAATGCATAAAATTGAGTGTTCACTTCACACATATAATATATTGTTTTTGTTCATTTGAAATTTTTATAATTTTAAAAATAGTTCAAAAACATGACATTCAAATGGCAACACCATACCAATAATTAATTATTATTATTATGAGGCGTTATAACTATTTATGTGTTACGTGGATCACCATTTAACAATAAAAAAAAAACATTTAAAGAAATTTAAATATAGTCCAACGAAAAACTCATTTAATAACGAAAACTCGATACAACTATATTTATAAGAATTAAAATAATGTTGAAGTAAATAATTTGTAAGAGTAACTGAGAATTTTATTATGAGTTTATTTGTGTAATGAATTATTTGGTAGTGATAAGTTGGGCTTTGTTACATCAGAAAAAAAATCATTGCTGGAACAGTACGTTGTTTGTCTTTGCCTAATGTACCATCTTGACGCATTGAAGTCCATCAGTCAATGCATGTGCCTCTGTCTCTCTTCAATTCACTCCTTTACTGAAAAAGTTTGGTTTGCAAATTACAAATATGTCCCAGGTTTTTTAAATTCACGAATATAGGAATCTTTCACCACTCAAAAAGTTAAGAAACTAATATTTTAAAAAAATTATTAATTAGAAATATTTTTTTATTTATACGTGGTGTTTTATTTGCATAATCAATAATTGAATTCTTATCTTATACTCAAAAAATTCAAGCTATAATAACTATTTGTTCCATTGTGGCAGGTATTGGTATAAAGATGTGCGAAAAACATATTTTTTTTTAAATTAAACTAAACTGAAATAAACTATTTTTTTTTTAAATTCAAGAAGTTTAGGTTATTCAAATAATTTTTATAGAGTAGTTATGTTTAGTTTTTTCTTCCAAAAAATTTAGATTTTTATTTTGAATTGGTTTATATTAATTCGATTGTTCATGCTGCACTTATGTATGATTCAATTCTTTAAATAACTGAAGACTACTTTAACTAAACGCTTCGATTAATTAAACTATTTTTATAAAATAGTTGTTTTTCAATTTTTTAAAAATAGTTCCAATTTTTTATATCAGTTTAATTCTTAAACATTTTGATTTATTTTTAAAATATTATTTATATAATAAATTGTATTAAAAAAAAGAAAATATATAGTGTAATTGATTATATAATAAAATGATTAGAAAAAGTAATTTTTACAAATTATTATGAAACCCTTGTTTGTTTGTTTTTAATTCATCATAATCATATATGGTAACAAAGAGATTTACAAGACGCGTATTCACTAGCCAACAAACTGAGTTATATTCCTGTAAATTTCTTTATTTTGAGTCATGCTCTAATTTTGTTTATGTGGAGTCATGCTCTATTTGCTTTTTCTGTCTTTCCCTATTAAAAGTTATCTTTACTTGTTTCCCACATTTCCATTCCAAAAAAGTCACAATGAAGATAGTCACTTTCTCTGAATTTCTCCTCCTCTCACTCCTTGCCTTTTGCTTCACTACATCACTTGCTGGAGCCACTACTCACCCAGACGAAGGTATCATAATATATATTTCTACAGCCCTTTTCAATGAAGAAAAATATTTTACTGATTTTTCACTGAATAGGGTTAATTTCATGAATCTGATATCCCTTAAATTTGAGTGTGTAGTGAAAGCTCTGAAAGAGATTGCCAAGACACTTGGGAAAAAGGATTGGGACTTCACTGTAGATCCATGCAATGAAAATTCTAACTGGTCTATGCCTCAAGTCAACGGACTAGAAAATAATGTGACCTGCAATTGCGCCATCGCCGACCACAACTTCTGTCATGTTGTTAGCATGTAACTCTCTTCCTTTCCGAATGCCTCTGCCTTTCATCTTCTTCAAATTTTAAGCTTCCAATAATCACTCCTCAATTTCTTAACAAATCACAACAATTTCTGTCTATTTTCTTAACCTTTTTTTTTTCTTTAATATTATTTATCGCTTTCGGTTTTTTAAGTCGTATTTAATTCAGTTTATTTTGCATTTTTCTCGACTTAAAAGTGACATAGAAACAAACAAAATTTAAAACTAAAGATAGCTTATTTAAACAAATAAAATTTGAAAAAAAAAAAATATATATATATATATATATATTAGTTTATGAATATATTATTGTATAAAATTATTTTACACGTTAATATATAATCTATTTAAAAAAATGTTTAAGTTAACTTTAGAAGCTTTTAGTTTTTTACTTGTTTTTTTTTCTTTTCTTTTACTTCACGTCTCAAAAATTAAAATGAAAAATATTAATAATTTTAAATTAAAAGTAAAAATATTAAATATTTTAACTTCAGATTCAAAATTCTTTTTTTACTTTCATTTTTAACATGATTTAAAGTTCTAAAATAATCAAGTCAGATATTATCTTAATATTTAAACTTGGATTACTAATTAACAATTTTGTTAACAATACATAATTGTTGCATACTAATGTGATAAATAATTGCTAATTATAATAAGGTAGTGTAAATTAAAATACGAGACTAATTTTCATGCATTTTCTTAAAAGTCAACAAAGTGTATATAACGATTTTTTATTGGTTGATAAAATATATATGCATTGTCCATAAAAGTCAACAAAATGTACGTAACAATTTTTTATTGGTTGATAATATATATATATATATTAAATTTTTAAGGAAAAGCTATTCTTGACAAAGTTTCTAATTATTTTTCAAATTTTGGTGGTGAAAAACACGAACAGTTATCTCACAGGACAAAATCTTCAAGGCAGTCTCCCACCAGAACTGATAAGGTTACCTTACATCCAACAAATGTATGTAACACTCTCCTATTGAAGGATAATATACTAATTAAACTTGTTTATATTCATTCAACTAACTTAATTATTGCAAGTATGTCAATGTGTCACTATTTTTCACTTTGATTGTCTCAATTTGAAACAGTAATTTCTCTCTCAATTTCCTTAGCGGCAAAATTCCTAAAGAATGGGGCTCCTTAAAACTAGTCAACATGTATGTTTTCTCCCTCATCTTTCCATTTCCCACTATAATCTTTTCTTCATTAATGTTATATACACCTTGTTTTGTATTGAATATAGTATATTTTACAATATTCTTATTCTTGATCATGATTTTTTATTTTCAATTTTATGATAGTACCCTGTTTGGAAATCGACTAAGTGGTCCAATCCCAGTAGAGCTGGCAAACATCACCACTCTTAGATGTTTGTGAGTTTCTGGATATCTACGATATTGATTAAGAGTTTTTGCCACTTCAATTTTACGAATATATCACTGACCTATTTATAGGATCCTTGAGTCCAATAATTTCTCTGGAAATCTTCCTCCACAACTTGGATATCTTCCTAACATCGAAATATTGTAAGGCACCTTTTAATTTCAAGTGCAATATACAAACACCATATATATTAGTTGTTGCTTTCTTTTTCTTTTTTCTAGTGGCAATTTAATTTCTTTGATTATATTTTCTGTTGAAATATCAAGTTCAAGGTTAATTGAATTGGTGGGGAAAATGAAAGAATTGTTCAGAGAGAAAAAAAATCATTTTACGCTTTAAATTCATTACATAATTTGTTGATGCTACAGGCATCTTAGCTCCAACATATTTACAGGGGAGTTGCCTGAAACATTTTCCAGCCTTAATACATTGAATGATGTGTAAGCTTCCTAAGTTTTTATTTTTGGTCCTTTCGTTTCATTACATTGAATTATATTGTTGTAATTTTTAATGTGTTCAGATTTTATTGTCACTTTTTTCTGTTTTTCATGTTTACTTTAACATGAAGCAGTCGACTTGGCGATAATCAATTCTCTGGAACGATACCCAGTTTTATTAAAAATTGGACAAGTCTTCAAATATTGTGAGAACTATTTCTCTAGAAAATAAAAATGATTTGCTTTTCTATTAGATGCGCTTAGTTTTGTTTCGACAGAGATATTCAAGGGAGTGGCTTAGGAGGACCATTTCCATCTGGATTTTCATTTCCGCAAAGCTTAACCATATTGTAAGTATCATGTTTCATGTTCTCTTACCCATGATTTCAAATTTCAATGTTTTCTTAAAGTGCTCTCTCTTGCCAGTTGATTTTTAGAAAGAACAAAAAAAATTAAGGCCATGTTTGTTCAAAAACAGTTTTCTATTTTCAAAAATATACCAACGATAAGTGGCTCCATAGAAAATGATACCCTGAATTAGTCAAGAGGTGTGCTGGGACTTAAAAAACAAAGTATCTTAAATAGATTTAAGATAATTTAGTTTAGCTTAGAGAACCAAGTTAGACTTAAAAAGAATAAAATTGGGTTTAGTTGGTTCAATATTAATTTTTTTTAAGATTATACATATTTAAGTAAGAAAAAAGTAAACTCAAATTAATGAGATACGTGAAGTCATCGAATTAAGATGAACCAACAAAAATTTTAATTATATATAGTTTAGACTAAACTTTTCTCTTCTTGGCCTGTCAGAACAAGTTGTCTGTTTTGCTAGTTCTAATTGTATTTAAAAACATGAAAACACTTAAACAAGTTTTATAGTATTTGAAAAAAAAAAACTTAAAAAAAATAGTAAAAAATTTTTTTTTAACTATTTTTGTATTTTGGTGTTTAATATACTCATTTTTGAAATAATTTTCAAAATTTAGAAGATTTTAGATCAGAAATTAATTCCTAAATAAATGTAATTGTTTGAGAGAACAATTTAAAAAAAAAACAAGTGATTAGAGAATTAAATATGTTCTAAGTTTCTTATTTTGAAACAAATATTTTTTAAAATAAAAAGTAAAATGATAAATTATTCTATTCTTTTATTTGTTTTTATTAATATTATATAATTTATTTAATTTAAAAATGAAAAGTTACCCCTCCTTTCATACTCTTACTTACATTCTTAAAATATTAAATGCAGGGAGGTTAGTGACTTAAATGGACCCGATTCAACTTTTCCCCTTGTTAATATAATAGGATTGCGAAGATTGTGAGTATTATCCTTTAATCTTATCATTTTATTTTATTTGTGACTCAATGCCGAAATATATAGCAAGAAATAAAATGTAACCAAGTCTAAATAAAGCCGTATTGATATCTCTTTGCTGACGAATTCGCATATTTGATTATTTTACAGGATATTAAGGAGTTGTAATATTAATGACACAATACCATATTATATTGGGAACTTAACAAATTTGAAAGTCTTGTAAGTGCCTATTCTCTCGTTTCTTGAAAGGTCATATGCTTGCTTCAAATTTTTCTGTCCACAAATAGCCAATTGTTTCTTTTACATTGCAATTACTCTATTCCTAAAATAAATTCAATTTTCATGTTGAATTAAATAGAGAATATAAATTAAGATAATCCTTTTATTATAATTCAATTTTCTAAAGTTGATTTTATAAAGTTAAATTAGGTTTTAAATTTATATTTTTAATTAGTATATAAAATCTATCTTAAATATATTATTAACTATATATTAAAGTAAATTTAAATCTCCTATTAATTAGATATAAATAGAAAACCATCGTGCAAGTTAATTTTATAATATTGAGTTAAAGTCAAACACACATTTTAATACGAGATATTCATCTATTAAATAATCAAAATAATTATAACTAAAATTGTAAATATTATTCTAATTATAAATTTTTTTTATTCATATGTTTAAAATTTTGTAATCTTTTTCACTTACATTTGGAATTTTCAATAAGATCAAAATTATACATTAATTTACTTAATTTTCACATGTATTTTAATTTTTTTTTTAGGAAATTATAATTTTCTATTAAATAATACATAATTGAACCACCATTTTTCATAGATTTTTTGCTATGTATATATTAAAAATATAAATAGATGTATAGTTATTGGATAAAAAATAAAATAATAAAATTTTTAATTTTTAATATTCTATCTCACATATCATCTTAAAATGTAAGTTTGAGTTTAATTCAATTTTATATATTTTTTTTAATTATTTATTTTTATTTAAAAAAAATTTATTTTTATTAATCATTTTAAAAGTTTAAAATAATAGAATCAATTATTATTTTTCTCAATTATATCCTTAAAAAAGAGATGAAAATAAATAATAATAATTAGTGAATGGTAGATAATTTAATCAATAAAACAGATAAAAAGCATAATATATCGAATAAAAATTTTAATAAAAAATAACGACATTAATTACACTTCTTAATTTTTGTATCACAACATTAAACATGTTTAAAAAATGAAAATAGTATTAAGAAGATTTATTCAAAAAATACAACATTATTCGTAACTTAAGTAGACACAAAATATCATTTTCATCAGGAGCAATTTGTTTAAGGGAAAATTTGTTGTATTGGGCAAATGGCTGATTACTAGGATTAAATGCTGAAATAAAGTAGTGACAGTACACCCTTAAGATTGTCCAAGATAGAAGTTAATTTCAATCAATACAAAAGTTAAGGGTGGGATTGTCTAGAATTAGAAACAACAATTATACATGGGCACTTCATATTTAGATATATAATAAATGACATAACGTGACCGAAAGTGAGAAATAAAAAAAAATAATAAATATTAATGAAATGTTTAATAATATAAATATTCATATATTATCACTCAATTCGAAAACGAGCTATAATGTAACCAAACAAAGAATCTTAGTTACATTATCGAAGAATTTTCCAATGCCACCGAAAGTAATTCATACTTCGCTGCTCAAATAATCTTAGTGCTAATTATGCCTTATAATTTGAGTTATGTTTGACATTATAACCAAGCAAACATCGCGTTAGGATTTAACCATAAAAATAGTACAACTCAAAAAATTATTACCATAAAACTTATATTATAATAGTCTTTTTTTTTATTCATTAACTACTTCACTACTTCACTCACTTATCAGATACAATAAATTTTAATGTAACTTATGAGTAACTCTTTCCATAGTCTAATTATTCTCAGTTATAGCACCAATTATATTATACCACCAGTTATGTATGAAGACTTGAACACAAAATAAAAAGCTCAACTCAAAAAATTATATTAAGTGAGAGATTCTCATGATTTAAATGTTACATTAAATTTTTTATTCAATTCAACGAGACTCCTAACTCACTAACATTATTACACTTACTATATTTGAATGTATGTTTTAATTAGCATTTCTTACTTATTATAGATAATATATCCATTTTTTTTCAGAGATCTCAGCTATAACAAATTAAGTGGAAAAATTCCAAGCACCTTTGGAGGGTTGACGACATTGATGTACATGTAAGTTTGCGCATTTTTCAGTAGCTTGGTAAAATTAGTTGATTTTCAAAACTTGGTCTTTCTGATTCTGGAGAAAGTCTATTAGTAGTCATAATTTTATAAATAAGAATAAAAAATACAGGCTTCTTAACTGTGGATCTTATGTCAATACTAGAGAAGTCGATTGCCAATAATAATTTTATAAATAAAAATAAAAAATACATGCTTCAAAACTTTATATTGTATCAGTAACATATCCAGTTGAATTCTTGAAGAGGGAGGTTAATTAATTAGAAATTTCAGTCTATTTCGTGGCTTTGATGTATTAATGATTGGGCTTGTTTGGGCTTACTGGGCTTTTGTTGTTGTCTTAAACCTATATTCTGTTGGGCAATAAAAGAATGCAGCATTTTTATTATAATTTGTCCTCTTTAACATATACATGAAGAAGACTTATTTGATTATTTTTATTTTTTAAATGAATTCTACAAGCTTTTTCCAGGGTTTAATACAGTTTTAGTCCTCCTAAATATGATGAATTTTTGTTTTACTCTTTCAAACTTTCTTTTCCCTTATTTTAGTCTTTATAAATTTTATAAAATAATCTTTATTAGGCAAAATGCGTGTGCTTATATTTTTTTTTTATTAAACATCGATGCTTAAATTAAGATTGGTTATTATATATTTTTTATTCAATAATATTAAAAAAAGTAGCTAATAAAAATTAATGTGATAAAATGTAAGGATAAGAAATTATTTGCGAGACTCATTTAATAAAAAATTTTAAGTTGTTGGGTTGAAAAAAAGAGTTTCTTTTAAGTTATAGAAAGTAAAAACTAGTTAGGTATAATGGTGGTGGGATCCACTTAAAATATATAAAAATTAAATTACATAAATTTTTAAATCAAATATACTTTTATTATTTAATAATAATGTAACATATATCTAGACATTTCACTATATATGTCATATTCATTTATGTGACATGTATAAATAACATATCATCACTAAATAATATTATGGATCATTTTAAAAAGAAGTAAAATATATAAATACCAAATACATATGATCATTGAACTTGTGGATGAGTATACAAATTAGATTAATATTTTTGCGAGCATTGGAATAATGTTAAAGTGAAATAAAATTGATGTAGAGAAAAATAAAACATTACATTTTGGATCTTATGAATTCCTCCTCCACATGCTTATCATTTGGAATATGCTTTTTCGGGCTTTGGCCTATTTGTACGTAATTTTCTAAATGAATAGTTTGTCTCTATTTGGGTCTTGTCTCTTCTCCTAGCTAATGCCAAAAAATAATGCACCATATGGGTCTGTGTTGTCATTAACATATCAAATGAAAACATGGAAAAGGAAAAGGCTGGGATTGAAGATGACTTGGTTGTTTACCATTTTGATGGGTTTGTCATTTTGACGAGTATTCATTTTTCTTTTTTCTGATATATATTGTCTTAGATATTTGACCGGAAACTTTCTCACGGGATCAGTACATGTGTTGACACGAAAATTATATTCAGCAATCATGTGAGTTCTTATTTTTTATAAACACATGATTATATTTAATCAATATTTGTAAGATTTATTGAATCAAATTATTGAAGTATTCTTTGTCGTAAAAATATTCAATATATTTACATAGTTTCTAATCACAATTTACTTTTTATGCATAGAGATCTTTCGTATAACAATTTCAGCAATGATAATGATGGGGCCCCAGAATGTCAAGAGTCAAACACGTAATATTGCATCCCTATTCATATTTCTTTAGTAATTTCATGAAGCTATTTGAGACTTAGCCATCACTTACATATGCTTAGGAACCTTTTTGCAAGCTTTTCAAGGGAGAATAACTTGTAAGTTTTAATTATTTTTTATGCACTGAATTTTATCAAATGCATTTGTTAGTCAACAATATACTCTTTCTTTTCTCTAGTGAAACTTGCTTTTATTTGAGTTGGTTATGCTGACTTATTCTTTCCTTCTATTACTCTATTCTATTAGAAGACCCGTTTCTTGCACAACAAGTGTTAACTGTGTCGAACGTAAGTTGATCTGACGACCAATTTCTGCAAATTGTCTATCAAGTTTTCACTATTAATTGCTTTGCCATTTGAACTTGTATATTCTTAAAAACAACATATATAAATTTGAAGAATTGGAAATATGAATTATATATTTGGCATGTATGGGGGGAGATAGAGTCTATTTAGATAATTATCTCTATAAATACTTATAGAAAGAGAAAATAGGAAAAAAATGAAATAAAATTTTTCATAAATTAAAATTAATTTATATATAAGTTAAAATTAACTCATGTATAAGTTAAAAAATTGTTTTTAAAAAAATTAATATAAGAGAGTTTTTACAAAATAATGTATGCATAAACTAATTAGAAAATTTCTTTTCTTCTTATATAAGTGTTTATACAAAAGTTTATATATATATACTTTTAATTTCAATCACTTTTAACACGTAGATATTTTTTTTAGATATATATCTCAATTGATGGAAGAGGGATCGTGTTTCAATAAATTTAAAAAGTAGTTTATTTTGCCAAAATGTTCCTATGCAAATTTGTGAATAAAATCACATTTGAATTAAAACCAGAGTTAAGGCAAATATAGGGAGGGATACATGGATTGTCGATTTGTGATGATGTAAAGCTGAGATTAAGTTTGATAAAGTGACGTGCACCGTTAGGACAAGGATTTTTTAATACACAAAACTGAGATATAATTTTATACATATTTTTTATATGGTTGTTTAATTAGATATAAACTTTCATCTCAATAATTTACATGTAAATATTTATTACTTGAATTATTAAGAGAATTTTAATTTTGATTGAAAAATAATACTAAAAACATTTAAGAAACTATACTAAGTTTGTCTTTTTTTTTTAATAATAATGGGGAATTATATGATATTAATTAAAGCCTAGACCTTTAATAATGGTATATTTTATGGCATGAAGTTATTACAGGTTTTTGTATTCTTTATAAAAAGAGTTTGGCAAAATAATATTATTATGAAGGTGTTATTAAAACCAAATCTTGGTGTTTCAATATTATGTTGGTTTGAATGAAATTATATTAGCAGATTTTTTAAGTAAAATTTTAAGTTTAAGTTTTGTGAATGAAAAAAATGTAATTAGGAAGAGTCTTATTAAAGATAACCGACCTTGTTATCAATTATTAATAAAGTTAATAATATTTCACATCTATAACATGATAAAATAAAATTATCTTAGGTGGAGAGTGATGGTTTTAAATTGTAAATTCATTTAAGAACAAACATATCATATTACAGTAGTATCAATGACATGAATTCAAATACCCTACCCAATAAACTAGTTAGTGAGTATTGGTTTTTAGAAATTTTTATATAATTTAGGCAATCAATTTCAAAGTTTTGGACGAAAGATCATGCAAGATTTTAAGAAGAAAATAAGATGAATTAAACAAGTAAATAACTAAATTGTAATTTGAATTTGAATTAAAGATAAAAGTTACTATTTCATTTATGTTTTTCTCTCCACATCCTAATCGCATGTGAATTTCCTACTTTATCCCTCTCTAATACTAATTTTATCTCTTAATTTTATTAGAAATCTTTGGTGCACAATCTCAATAATCTTTATTTTAGGCTATGGTCCTAGTTGATCATATGAAAACTAAAACTTAAAACAAGCATGAAGGACATAAACGTAGATTAATTTATATAATCAGTCTAATTAGAAGTTTAGAAGAAAAAAAAAGGTTTGATCATATAGTTTTCAAAACACAATTGTTTTATAAGTCCACCAATTAATTATAGTATGATTGTCAATAATTAGTTGATTTATACCTACAGAGGATGATCAATACTTTATAGGAATATTAAAAAAATAAAACAATTCAATAAGGAACAAAAATAAAAATTCACATTTAATCAAAATTAGAGATTCCAAACACAAATTATATCATAACTCTTAAAAGAGGTTTAGCTACTCATATACATGGTGCAAATAAAATAAACTAAGAAATAAATGAGAGAAGAGAAGAAAGTAAAACTCTTATTGGTCAAAGACTTTATTTCTTCACCCCGTACTATGCCTTAACCTTGCTAAATAGCCCTTAGGTGCTTTAGAAAGCTTTAAAAACTAAGAAAGAAAGAAAAAAGAGAGAAAGAATATAAGATAACTAAAGTTTTGGAACTTATGGGATGATTCCCTCTTCTCTGTAATCTCTTCCTTTTATAGTTAGGAAAATGAGCCTTCCTAATGGGTTAGCATGGTCGCGTTGGCAGTAAGCATGGTCACTCTTTGACGTGGGCAAATTAAGGCTTCTAAGGTCTAAACACACTTGTGCTGAAATCCCAAATACCCCTATGCTAAAAACCTAAGCTCACCCATATTAAAAATCAGAGTAGAATCATGCTTCTTTTTCTATGAATTTGTCTTTTGGGTCTAAAAATTTGAGTTCTATTCCTTTTTATTTATTTTGGACTTACGACCATGTGAGTTGTGTCAAACTTAAAGAAAAAGAGTAAAGTATGCATAGTTGAGAAATAAAATAAATACATTTGTACCAAAAAATTTTCTCATTAATATAAAAATAAAATTAATTTATCAACATGTATATACAATTACAATTGCAATATTATTATTTTTATATCTATGAAACAAGTTCATAATTGCATTTTAGATCACATTTGTCCACAATTCTCACAATATTGTTAATCTCACAACTCAATCATAACTGCAACCATAATTTATAGACCGTGGCAATCTAATTTGACTTCTCTCCTACATTTACAAAAAGAAAGGAAAGATATGAAAAAGTAGAAAAAAATGAAACAATATAATTTGACTAAATTTCTCTATCTTGTGCCAATTTTATTTATTTTGTGTTTGAATTCTTCTAATGTTTTTTGAATACTAACCCTATTATTCTTCATTTTCTAGCCTCTTACTCCTTCCATATAAATTGTGGTGGAGACAAGATAACCATTGGAAATACGACATATGATGGTGATTTATTTATAGATAAAGCAGCGATGTCAAAATTGCAAAAAAGTTCAAAATGGGCTGTTAGCAGTACCGGTCACCTCTTGGACAATATATTCCAATACAAATTGACAACACAAAATACGTCCAGGCTTTCTATGATAAATGCTGAAACTGAACTATATATGAATGCACGTATTTCTCCTCTTTCTCTAACATACTATGGATTTTGTTTGGGAAATGGAAATTATACAGTAAAACTCCACTTTGCTGAGATAATGTTCTCTGATGACAACACATTCAACAGCTTAGGGAGGCGTGTCTTTGACATTTACATCCAGGTATACAATAATATACTTTTTTTATAAAGAATTACTCAAATACTAAACAATTCTTAAATGTTCATTTTTCTAAATTTAGGTGATCAATGATTTTTTTTAAATTTAGATAACATATATTTTAATTTTGACTATTCGTAATTAAACATATATAATAGTCAATTTTATATATATATATATATACATATATATTTATAAATTAATTTAACTGTGTTGCTTTAATTTTAATTATATCATATTGTAGTCCATACGAAATAAAATATAACCAGCTTGATTTGAACTTTGTGAATTACAAATAACTTTATACATAAATAAATTAAAAAAAAAAAAACTAGACAGTAAATGAAATATAAATTTTCTATGTGTACTATAAGTTGCATATTTACTTTAGAAATATAACAAATAAACATGTAGAACTAGATAATGGTTTTACTAAATAAATTTTAAAATTCAAATTTTAACTAAATTTAACAATGTTTTCAATTGTACCTTCATTGCATATGTGTGTGTTTGTATGTAAATTGCAGAAATATTTGAGTTTGGATTTGGAATAATGTAGGGAGAACGTGTATTAGAGGATTTCAACATAGCAAATGAAGCACAAGGGGTTGGAAAGGCACTTACAAAACAATTTCATGCTTATGTGAGTAATAATGCCTTAGAGATTCGATTCTCTTGGGCAGGAAAAGGGACAACTGGTATTCCACGTAGATCGGTATATGGTCCTCTTATTTCAGCAATATCGGTTACTTCAGGTGGGTTGTCTTCTTTCTAAGTTGCATTTCTTCTATTCTTACATTAACAATATCATCTTATACTAAGCTCTTTGATTACAAACAGACTATAAACCCCCATTACCATCAAGTGGCAAAAGTATACATGCAATGGTTGTGGTTGTTATTGTGGCTGCAACATTAATTATTCTCATCTTAGTTGTTGGCCTACTTTGGTGGAGAGTTGGTCTTAGAAATAAATCATTAGCTAAAGGTAAGTGAGAAGCATTTACTGTTATTATCATGAATGACAACCTTCTAGTTAAGTCATATCTAGGAATTACCACACACAAATATATTTGTTACATAGATATTTGCTATTGTCATATAAAAACTGAACAAAAAATAACACGCTCTAGAAGATTAATAGAGTAAAACCAGTGGTGTCTAGTTAAATGTTTTCCTATTAAATTTGGGTCAATGTTGATTGTAGTAAATGTTTATTCGTTCAAAAGCATTAATAATGTTTTGGTTTGACCTAATTGCAGAACTTAAGGATGTAGATACGAAAACTGGTTCATTTACCTTACGTCAAATCAAAGTAGCAACAAATAACTTTAGTATTTCCAATAAGGTCGGAGAAGGAGGGTTTGGTCCTGTATATAAGGTATCATAAAAGATATAATATCTCTTGAATTTTGTGGTTGATTTGTTAAAACTATTATTAATTGATCCATTTAAAAAATGTATATTATTCCTTAAATGCAGGGCATTTTATGGGATGGTACAATGATAGCAGTCAAGAAACTTTCATCTAAATCAAAACAAGGAAACCATGAGTTTATAAATGAGATAGGGTTGATCTCAGCTTTGCAACACCCTTACGTTGTTAAACTTTATGGTTGTTGTGTTGAGGGAGATCAATTGTTATTGGTATATGAATATTTAGAAAACAATAGCCTTGCACATGCTTTATTTGGTAAATCATCGACTTATGTACTCAACCTTGGTAGCTTTTTATGTTACATTCGAACCTTACTTTGACCAATGTTTTAATTTGTTGTATGTTATTTTTTCAAATTTACAAAGGTCGTGAAGAATCTTGTTTAAAATTGGATTGGCCAACAAGGCAGAAGATATGTGTTGGTATTGCTAGAGGATTGGCTTTCCTACATGAAGAATCAACATTGAAGATTGTTCATAGAGATATCAAGGCCACTAATGTATTGCTTGACAAAGAACTAAACCCAAAAATATCTGATTTTGGTTTAGCCAAGCTTGATGAGGAAGATAACACTCATATAAGCACCCGAATAGCTGGGACCTAGTTAGTTTCTCTTCTATTGTCAACTTTGAATCTCTTAATTAGTTTTAAAAAGAAATTTTTAGAAAAATCTTATAATACTCAATTAATCCAACTTATAAGATATCTTAAACTAAAGAAAATCAAAACATCGTGCATTTTGGATGTTGATGTGATTATGTAATTCAATTTTGCAGTGGATATATGGCTCCTGAATATGCAATGCTTGGTCATTTGACTGAAAAAGCAGATGTTTATAGTTTTGGAATTGTTGCCTTAGAAATTGTCAGTGGGGAAAAAAATAACACCAATCATCGATCAAAGGAAGAAACATTGTATCTTCGTGATTTGGTAATTTTAATTTTATCCTTTATTCATATGAAAGCTTTATGTATTGTGTTAAACAAATAATGTCATGTAATTTTCATCTAGTGTCACTTTAGAATGAAAATATTGTGATGAATTTCACACTTGTGATTTTTAGAAATGTTACTAAAATGAAGACATGTATGTGACATTATTGTTGTTATTTTTTAAAATTTATGATCTCATTACTTAGCTATAAGTTGTGTGTTTTATTGTAAAGACTCCAAATAAACTGATTTTTTCATTCCTTTTCAATAGGCACAAATGTTGAAAGACGAAGGTAAATTAATGGAGTTAGTTGATGAAAGATTGGGTTCAAATTTCAATGAAGAAGAGGTAGTGGTGATGATTAATGTGGCACTTCTATGCACCAATGTCACTTTCAACCTTAGGCCCACTATGTCTTTAGTGGTAAGTATGCTTGAAGGAAAAACTATGATTCCATAATTTGTTTCAAATACAAGTGAGGTAATGGATGAAATGAAGTTGGAAGCAATGTGACAATATTATAATCAAATAGAAGAAAACGTGATACCTGTGATACAAATTAAGTCAAAGTTTATCAATTGACAGGCCTTAGACTACTTCGCTATTGACCATTATCCCACTAACCTTAGTTCATCATACTAGGAGACAAAGAAATTAAAAGGTTATTTATAAAATGAAACCATATATGTGATATTGGTCTTAATAATATGATGTATATATAATTTGAATATTTATTACAAAAGTCTTGCAATCAAAAGTGATATATAAACCCCTAAAATGAGAGGTGGAATCTACTTTGTTGTATTGTGTAAACATTATTATCATATCCATGTTTAAAGAGAAAAAGGTGAACAAGACATGTCTTCTCTAATTGTTTCTTTCTTCTAATTAAGGATCTTGTTAAATAGAGGCGTGCAGGTCCAATAAGAAAATGTTGATGGATTAGTTAATGTTTATGCTAGCGATGTGCCATATTGTCTAAAAAGTCTAGACTAAATAGATTCAAGTACTCCCAACTTATATATATTTTAGTTTTCTCTTTTTTGTCACGTGTCAGACTTGTATATTCATCAACGCTCCTTTTCAAGTCTAACTAGGTTGGTTTATTCTTTGACTCAACTATAACTTGCTACCATCTAAGTCTTAGGTCATTATTTTAGTTGTGGTTGTTTTTTATTGTTGGAATTTATTTTGAATGTTAGACTTATTCTCAATGAGAATATTTATCAAATTGGAGATTCGATGAACTCAAAAATACCAAACCAATTAAATTGGTTTGATTTTTTTTTTACTTCCAACCTAAATCAAACTATTATAATTGGTTCGATTCTCTAATTTATTTATTTTCAACTTGAACCATCCCAATGACCTAATATATTATTTTTCAATTTTTATGTTAATATATTTTAGATTTTTAAACTTGTCTTCTACTTTTGTATTTTCCATATTTTTCATTTATAAACTATCTAGTGTTACCAAGTATCTTAATTATCATGCTAATAATGGAAGTTCTTTATTATATGGGTAAAGAAATTAATGATACATGTAAAGTGATAAGTATATAAAAGTTAATATTAAATAAAATAATAATTAATCATTAAAGAACAAGAAATTTTTTACCTTACATTACTATAAAATTAAATATTCATATAAAGTAGATAGTAAATAGGGTTAAAAACATGAAAAATACAATAAATTATTTTTTTATCATAACGTGATGATCTAAACCAAAACAGAACTTAATCTATTAGTTAGATTGATAGAGTTTGTTAGGTCATTGGGCTAGTTAGTTCTTAAGCTTAGGAGGTGTATTGTCCAAAAAGTTTAAACCAATTAGATTCAAGCACTTCTGACATATTACATACACTTTAATACAATAGCCAAAAAAACAAAAGTCTTAATAATAAAATGTCAACTTACATTTAACTTCATTCACAAAATTTACTAGAATATCTTATCTTTGTGAACACCTGATTTCGTCCTACCTGGAAGCATTGTCCAATATAAAAAGCAGAAATAACAAAATCTAGAAAGAGGAAACCCAAGCCTATTAGACATTCAATTCCTCTCTACTACTCCCACCAAATCCTTTGGATGAGCATCCAAAGGAGCTTCTTATGCATGATTGTCCATAAAGTTAGAGGTAGAAAAGTAGTTTAGCCCAACTCTACACCTGCTCATCATTGATAAACTCAACCAAATAGAAAGGAAAAACAAGTAAGTGGAACTACGTGCATCCAATGGAGCAATTGATCTGCTTTGCAGCTATGCTACTATTGCGATGTGATAGATACACAAAAAGAAGCTCTACATTGCTCTACAATGCAATAGTGCGTCCAAAGGAGATGTATCTCCCTTATCTTCCTCTCTGCACTGCTATGCTCCACGCTTGTTCTATACAGTTTCTAGAAAGCCTACTACAAGTGGCAATTTGCAAGGAAAATCAACCAAGTAGGATTAAACAATCAATTTATGCATGCTTATAAATGCAAAAGGTGAACTAGGTTCACGGGAGGTTGGAAAGGAGAAGAAAAGGAATAGAGGGAGAGAAAGAAGAAAAATAGAGCATGAGTAAAGACCTTGAGAAAGGAGAAGAAAGTGACCTAAGAGTGTTTGAGATAGGAGGAGAAGGAATTGTGAAAGGATGATACAAAAAGGAGAACATTTCACAAAACTTTTGATTGTAAAGAATACCACATACAAAGATAAAGGCACAAGAGTAACTATGCAAAAATATATGGTAGCGTTAACAATTTAGACTTAAACATTTATGCATGTAAACTTGTTATAGTACTTGTCTTGTCTTATGTATATTATGCCTTGGGGCATGTGCCTCTTTGGATACATAGCCTATTTTGAACGTAGAAGTATCTTTGGACATAAAGTCTCTTTCGATGCCCATTTGGGTAGTTCCTTCCACTTCCACATAATTACTTGTTGTTCTATCCTCTTTTTAGATGCAAAACTATCTTTGGATGCTAAAACCTCCTTTTGGACACCTATTTGGGTAGTTGCTTTTATTTCCAATTAGTTACTTATTGTTCTACCCTCTCTTTGGATGCAGAGGCTCTTTGGATGTCCATCTAGGCAGCCCCTTTAATTTCCATTTATTTACTTAGTGTTGTAACCTTGCTTTGGATGCATAGGTTCTTTGGACACCCATTTGGTTAGTTCCTTCCATTTTCACATATTCACTTAGTGTTCTAACCCTGCTTTGGATGCCCAACTTGGTTGTCCCTTTCATTTTCACATAGTCACTTAGTGTTCCAACTCTACTTTGAACGTAGAGGCTCTTTGGATACCCAACTGGATAGTCCCTTCCATTTTCATGTATTCACTTAGTGTTCCAACCCTGCTTTGGACACATAGGTTCTTTGGACACCTATATGGGCAATCCCTTCCATTCTCACTTATTTACTTAGTGTTGCAACCTTGCTTTGGATGAAGAGGCTTTTTGAACGCCCATTTGGACAGTCCTTTCCATTTCTATCTATCTACTTGTTGTTCTAGCCTCTCTTTGGATGTAGAGACTCTTTTGGATACCCATCTAGGCAATCCCAGCCTTGTTTTGGACGTAAAGGCACTTTGAACACCCATCTGGATAGTCTATTATCTATCTACCTGTTGTTCCAACCTCTCTTTGAACATAGAGGCTCTTTGGATTCCTATTTGGATAGTCCCTTCTATTTTCATTTATTTACTTAGTGTTGCAGCCTTATTTTGGACGCATAGGCTCTTTGAACACCCATCTGAACAGTCCTTCTATTTTACTTTATTTACTTAGTGTTACAACCTTGTTTTGGACATACAGGTTCTTTGAATGCTCATCTAGATAGTTCCTTCCACTTTCATGTATTTATCTACTCTCCCAGTCTTGTTTTGGACATAGAGGCTCTTTGGACGCCCATCTAGACAGTTCCCTCCATTTCCATTTGTTTACTTAGAGTTACAGTCTTGTTTTGGACGCACAAGCTATTTGGACGCCCAACTAGGTAGTCTCTTCCACTTCCATTTAGTTACATGTTGTTTTAGCCTTACTTTGGACGCAGAAGCTCTTTGAACGCAGAAGCTCTTTGGACACCCATCTAGGAAATCTCGCCCACTTCCATTTAGTTACATGTTGTTTCACGTATTTACCTACTATCCCAACCTTTGGATAGACCTTTCTATTTTCACGTATTTACCTGTTGTCCTAACCTTTCTTTGGACGTAAGGTCCCTTTGGACATCCATTTGAGCAATCCTTGCTATTTCCACTTAGTTACACGTTGTCTCAACCTCTTTTTGGACGCATGGGCCCTTTGGATGCCCATTTGGGCAATCCTTGCAATTTCAACTTAGTTATACGCTATCCTAGCCTCTCTTTGGATACGGCTCTTTGGACGCTCATTTGGGCAATCCCTACTATTTCTACTTAGGCACATGTTGTCCCACCCTCTATTTGGACGAAGAGGTCCTTTGGATGCCCATTTGGCAAGTCCCTTATATTCCCACTTATTTACTTGCAGTTCGTCCATAACCTTTGGACTAAGGAGCCTTTAGATAACTTATTTCCTTTTCTTATTTTTGTTATCTACTGATTATTTATTTGTTGTATGTCTAAGCTCTTTTGATGTAGGAACCTTTGGATGACTCATTCCCTTCTTGTTGATATATGTTGTTATTTTTTGCATGTTGTTTGTCCAAAGCTTTTAGACATAAGAGCCTTTAGATGACTCATTTCCTTCTTGCTGATATCTGTTATTATTTTCTACACGTTGTTTGTCTATAGCCTTTGGACGCAAGAGTCTTTGGATGACTCCTTCTTCTTTTTGTTATCTATTGCTAACTATTTGTTGTACGTCTAGGCTCTTTAGATGTAGAAGTCTTTGAATGACTCTTTTTTCTTTTTTTGTTAGCTACTGTTAGCTATCTGTTATACATTCATGCTCTTTGGATGCATGAGCCTTTGAATGGTCTCTTCTTTCTTTCTGTTGTTTGCTATCATGTATCTTTGTTATACGTCTATGCCTTTAGACAATGCAGGAATCTTTGGATGACTCTTTTTTCTTCTTTCTATTGTTTGTTATTTATCTATGGTACATCCATGCCTTTGGACGTAGGAGCCTCTAGTTGACTCATTTTTCTTCTTTCTCCTATTTGGTATTCATTATTGCTATACATCCTTACTTACTACTGTAAATCCATGCTCCTTGGACGAGGTAACCTTTGCATGGTTCCTTTTCTTCTTTTTTGTTGTTGTCTATTGCTAGTATGTCCACGCTCTTTGGATGAAGGTTTGGATGGTTCCTTTTCTTTCCTTTGTTGCCTGCTTATTATTTAGGCACCCTTTGAACGCACCCTAAATCAGCATACCTAAGCCTTCTTTTGCTTAACTGTGTTTGCTCATTAATAATCCTAAAGATCCTTTAATCATTAGCATTAATAGAAAGTATTCAATAATAACACCATTTTGCTACTAGGAGAAGTGATAAATTAGATGTCACATCTTATTCATCATAAAGTTTTGAGGTACAAGTAGCGACAACTTGATGTCTTTAAACTATCCTCTAGCATAAGAAATCAAAGTTAAATAATGGGTTGGCTTAGGAGTACACCTATGCCAATTTAGGGATGAATGAATTACAACAGTTCATCCTAAAAGTCTAGTAAAAATCAAAATCAAACACACAAACATTTTCTACCCCAAAGAGCTATGTAACTCTGATTTTTTCATTACACATAGGGATATGTAGGAGTAGAGGACCACTCTTGTTCTATCAAGCTAAAAAAAATACTAAAATAATAAACCCTTCCTTTTTGTAATAATAAAATCTACTCCTTTTGCAATAGTTCCTTTATTTTAAGGGGAGATAAATACTTTAAAAATGATAAATAATTTGTTTAATTAATTAAAGGTAATCGTTTTTTTCGAACGTTGTTGTAGGGGTGAGAATGTGATATTGTTGTGGGAATGTGGAAGTTATTTGCTATCACACTTGTAATTTTATTTTTATTTTTATTTAAATTATTTTGAATTTTAAATGTAACCAAACACCTTTTAAATATACTTAGGAATAACATTGCTAGTTATGATATTTCTAGGAATGTGATTCTTGAGAATGTAATAAGATAGTAGAAAACAAACACACCATATAGTATTAAAAAATATTGGTTCGGTTTGAAATGATTCGGCTTTATAAACTTATTTGAAATCCAATCCAATTGATTGAATAAGAAAATAATCCAAAATACCAAAACAACAAATAAGGTTTTGTTAAGAATTTCATAGAAAAATAGTTTTTCACTAACTCACTCATAAAAGGAATTTTTACAAGAACAACTAACACACACTTTTATCACTCTTAGATACAATCTAGCTAAATTAGGCTCTAAGAAGTGGGTAATCTCTCGACAAGAGATTTCTATTATACAAAAACTTTCTTCTTATTCAGAATGGCACAAATTCAGCAAATTGCCGTAATAGAGGGCTTTTTTACACTTGAATCACTTTAATTTCTCTTAACAAAAAACTTGAATGATCCGGAGGACTTCCACTCCTTAAAAGAGTGGAAAACTAGTTGTTGAATTGGTGAAATGTCACTTTAACTTGCTCCAACAACTTTTTACTAACTTTTTTATGGTTTGATTGTCAAATATCTTAAGTATTCTAAGCCTCCATTTTGATGTTGTATTATGAGGCAATACCCTAAAGGTGTCATTTTGATGCACCTTTCGGTTAGTGTTTTTTTGAAGTATCCTTCTGATGGTACCATTTTTATGCACTCTTTTCATGTACTCTCCTAATGATGTCATTTTGATGCATCGTTCTAATGGTACAAATATTTTTTTAGGGTATAAAACAAGTATTATAGTAATTTAACTAGACTCTACCTGTGAAGTTTGTTTTTTCTTTTTTACAATTTGATTTCTATACAAATAATTATATTTGATATAATTTTATTTCCATTATTTTGTATTTTTATTTTAAGGGATTAAATAGGTTCGTTTTAAAATTATTATGAACTTACGTAATTTACTTGAAGTAACCGCTTTTGGTAAATGGTGCGTTATTATTTTCTTATCCATAATCATCTTTGAAACGTGAATTCTTTTTTCAAAAGCCAATTTTATGAATAAAAAGAGTTTTTCTAATATTTTTTTAAATAAATAAATCTTGTGAAAAAATATAATTTTGATACTTTATTGACATGACTGTCAATTTTACTTTCTGTTTTCTATGCATTTAAATTAATGTTGGTGGCACTAGTACTTCAACACAGTTATTTTAAGAAGTCCAAAACATTTTAGAATAATAAGAAATGAGGACGAAGTAAGAGAATTCCCAATTACATATATGCTGATGCAGTTATGACTACGTGGTGTTTGAATATTATTTAATTATAGAAAGCTTAACGAAATGATACATAATGCATGCATGAATGCTTCTCCGGTTGACTTTTCAGCAGAGTAAAGATTAATGTCACTTAACAAATTTGGTCATGAATTTCGAGCGTGCCCAGCAAATGTTAGCACGTACACGATACCTTACCGACAAGTCAATTATATCACTTTGATTATTATGAAATGTGTGATTATTATGAAATGTCTCACCAAAAATTTAAGTTAGGTGCAACTTTTTCTTTTTTTTTCTTTTTCCTTTGTTAGTCGCAACTACATCGCAATTTCTTTTTTTCGGGAAAAGTCATTGCTTGACTAGTTTTATTTTCACTTTCTCCAATTCCACCATATAAAGTTGATGCATGCAAATTAAATGCCATGGAAAAGACATTAGCCGAGAAGATTGACTTTTTATAATATATATTACCGTATATAGCGATGATATATAGATATTTTTTTTAAAACAATACTAACCAATCAAAATATCTCGTTTATATTCATTCATGTTACTCTTAGTAAATTTTAGCGTTGATTTATCTATTTAATAATATAGATATTTTTATAAGAGAAATAATATTTAAATATTTCACTTTTTATTAATCTTTATCTCTCTAATATATTATATTATTTATTATAGTTTTATTTTTGAAATGTTATTTTCTTTTTATTTATTTATCCGTCTATCTTTCTATAACATATTATATTATTTATTATACCTATATATATATATATATATATATATATATATATATATATATATATATATATATATATTATTTATTTATTTTTTACCTATCCATTCTATCACATGGTATAATTAACTATTATACCTATGTTTATTTTTCTTTGTTTTTCCTTCTCTATGAATTAGATGTGAAATAGAATTTAAATCCACCGAACTTTATCTATCTATACATTATCTCTTATTCATCACATGGTATAATTAATTATTATATTTATATATATTTTTTCTTTATATTTCCTTATCTGTGTACTAGATGTAAGTAGAATTTGAATCCACCCAACATTTTCCTTATACTATAGCTTTTACTAAGGATTTAAATCCTGTGTCCCTTTACTTTTTGGACCTTTTCCAAAGTTCACCTTCTTTAACATCTGCAACCGCAGCCGATCTTACTTGGTCTTCTTTGATTATAAGCCCACTAATCCGATGTAATTTTCTTCAATTTGCTTTCATTAGCGAAAATAATATAAACTTCTCTCTCAAATTCCCAACTTCTTTTCCATCCCTAATATCTTCAATCAGCATGAAGATCATCATCACTTGCTCTCAATTTATCTTCCTTTCACTCCTCGCCATATGGTTAACATCTCTTGCTTTTGGAGCCAATCTCACTGAGCCAGAAGAAGGTATGATGGATATAGTATATATACCATGTATGCATGTGTATATTAATATTTCTTCCCACATAATCCCTGTAATTAATTATGTAAAAACACTATATATCAATATGTCTGTGTAAAGCTTGGAAGATAACCAATAAGCAAAGTACTTTGCTGATAAGCCTCTCAAATTTGCATATGTATAGTGAAAGCTCTAAAAGATATAGGCAAGACTCTTGGTAAGAAGGATTGGGACACCAATATAGATCCATGCAGTAACCATACTCCCTGGTCTATGCCTACTGTGAACGATGAAATGATCAATGTCACCTGCAATTGCTCTATCCCCAGTGACAACTTTTGCCATGTTGTTGGAATGTAAGTTTCTTTCTATCAATACTAATTTTTACTTTAATTTGACTTGATCTTTGTTTACAATGGCAGAATTTGATCTAAAGATTTTTTGGCAAAAAATTTATGTCCAGTTCCAATCTTAAGAATTACTATATATATATATATATATATATATATCTATTTCTCTTAATCTATTATGTTTGAAGAAAATTTGTATTTTTATTTATTGTTATTTTAAAATTTGAAGACAACATTAATAAAACATTCAAGATTATCCTATATTATATTACCAATGAAATTAGTTTGTTAATGTCCGTTAATTTATATTCTCACATATAATGACTATGAAGAAACTTTTTTTCCCTCAATAGAAAAGGGGGGAATAAATCTACCAAAAAATAAGTGGTTTCAGAATTCTACAATAAAATCACTAATGATAATTATAATGGCAATATTTTAGAAGTGGTCCCCATGCCAGTTACTATAATAAATGTATTGACAACGATAGAGTAAAAGCATCCACCTATTATGACTTGACGCGCTTCTTATCTCTTTAAACGATATTTTTTAACTTTTTTTTTCAGTTTCAGTATGGGACTAATGAGCTTCCCCCAATAATGCCAGGTTACAAACAAGTTTTGCCATCCTATTCACACTCCTTTTTTTTATATTCCCAAAATATCCCTCTTCCCTTCTAAGTAAATCATCCTTGTACTTTATAAAACTATCAGACGTCAATTAATTTAATTAAGTTAGTTCCTCCCTTACTAGGTGACTATGTGATTAACTTAACTGACAATCTTTACTTTCAAACACTATTTTAAAATTTTAATAATTTCATAAATTAAATTAACAGCGTCCAGTAATGTTAATAAAACGGTGATTCAGCTACCATGATTATCCCTAATGAAAAAAGTGTTATGCATAAAGTTTTCTAATTATTTTCAATTTTTCATGTTAAATATATAATGGACAGATTCCTGAAGTTACAAAATCTTACAGGCACTCTCCCACCCGAACTGATAAGGTTGCCTTACCTCGAAGAAATGTAGGTAACAGTTAATCTTCTTAATTTGAAGGACAATATACTTGTTTTCATTTATCTATATGTATGTCACTAACTATAATCAAGCTAAAATTCATTTTTTTTTATATTTGATACAGTGACCTCACTCGAAACTACCTTAACGGTACAATACCTATTGAATGGGGCTCCTCCAATCTTCACAGAATGTCTTCTCTCTTTCTCCTTCTTTGCTCTACTTTTTTTTTTCTTTTTTTAATTTTAGTTGTTTACATACCATACAATATTGTAGTTGTTTCATGAAACGTTGGTCTAATTTATGTCTTCCATTTTCATGACAGTTCTCTTCTTGGAAATCGACTAACTGGTCCAATCCCAAGAGAGATAGCAAACATCACCACGCTCGAAAGTTTGTGAGTTTTCCCATGGATTAAAAATTTTTCCTTTCCAAATTCACAATATATGTAACTTAATTTAAAATGAACAGGGTCCTCGAATTCAATCAATTCTATGGAGATCTTCCTCCAGAACTTGGGAACCTTCCTCGCATTCAAAGACTGTAAGCCTGTATTTCATATTTCTATTACCTCGGTCATTTTTTCACATGCCTCCTTGATTTATTTGATTCAATTTTGTTATATAGAAAATATTGATACCTAGAGTGAGTAAGAGAGTCAGGTACATATATAATAGGTGATATAATAAGAAAAGAAAAATAAAAAGAAATGATAATGAAGTGTTTGGTACAAGAGTCTTTAACTAAATATCAAGGTGGTGCGAGAGAAAAATATAGAAAAATTAAAATAACAAGTATTTTTTTACTTTGCAAGATAAAAGTAAAATTTACTTTCAACTTAATTTTACATCGTAAAAATAGTTGAAACAGTCGATTGTTTCCTACGCACTAAAATTTTGTTTAGTACGCCATCTTCATCACAAAGATTCTCATATGCAATCTTTATCACGAAGATCTCCATGTATCAGGAATTAGTTGAGCATTTACAACTAATAAATTTTTTTGTAGTGTAGGCTTGTGCAATAATTAAGTAAAATAAATAGATAAAAGGTAGTTTAAAAAAAGTTTAGAAGTGAGTAAATGATACAAATTACAATCCACCGTGATCATATAAATAATTTCACATTATCATTATACCAAAAATATCACCATTCCATTTATTTAATTTATCTTAAATATCAATGTTATTAACAGATTCATTCACGGTTTTATATTAAAATTCTGTGGCCATATACAGGCATCTTTCCTCTAACAACTTTACCGGACAGCTTCCCGAAACTTTGGCGAAACTTACAACATTGACAGAATTGTACGCTTCTTCCCATTTTATTGTTTAAAAATTCATATGTTGTTATTTTTTGTTCTGAATTGATAGTAACTTTTCAATGTCTATTTACACGATGCAGACGACTTAATGACAACAATTTCTCTGGAAAGATACCCGATTTTATTCAAAGATGGACAAATCTTCAAATACTGTACGAACCGTTTGTTTTTGGATCGAAATGTAATGTTGTGTGTTATATTTATACTGTTCATTTTTTCATCTGCGCCAATTCTATTTTTATTTTACAGATCAATTCAAGGGAGTGGTTTAAGTGGCCCAATTCCTTCCGGAATTTCATTTCTGAAAAACTTAGAGGACTTGTAAGTATACTGTTTCATAAAGTAATTAACCATAATTCTAAAATTAAACTACATTCTTATTGTGTACTTCCATCCAAATATTAAATGCAGGCTCATTAGTGACTTGAATGGACCTGATTCTACTTTTCCACCACTTAATAATATGACAAATTTGAAAAGATTGTGAGTTAATTGCTTTCGTTTTTTTTTTTCCTTTTGTATGTCAGTGCCTCGATGTGGCACTGATCTAAGTACAATATTCAAAGGAAGAGATATTAGCAAAATTTTGCTGGGGAAATCACAAATTTAATATTGTTTCACACAGGATACTAAGAAGTTGCCATATTAATGACACATTACCTCAATATCTTGGGAACAGGACAAAGTTTAGTAATATGCAAACCTTGTAAGTGCTTATTCACTTCTGTTTCCAATACATATGCTAACTTCGATTATTTTTGTAAAATTTTCTAGTATTGTTTTCTGATCAAATATTGGCTATTTGAAAAAAATATGTTATGTGCTGCTATAAATTTTCTAACTACTCTTCCTACTACTTTATACTAAAGAAATTATTAAATAAAAAATAAAAACTTAAATATAATTTTAATCTTTTTAAAATGAGCAGATTTTAATTTTATTTTCTATAAAAAAAATTGTTTTCTCCTAAAAAAACATCAACATTGTTTTATAATTATTACTTTGTGATACTCGTAGCTTATATATTTAATAAAATGTTAAGTAATCACTATTGATAAATTTGTCAATGTATGAAGTATAATTTTTGCACATGTGATATCTCTATTTTTTTTTTAATTCTTAAAATGAATATTATAAATTAAAAATAGTGATCTTAGACTTTAAAGAGGTGAAAATAAAACAAAAATATTATACATTAAAACAAAAATTTACTCATTTTATAAATATCAAACATGATGATTTCAAATTCTATAAAATAAAAAGAAATAATTTTTTTTTACAATGACTAAAATTAAAACTTATTCATTTTATAAAATTAAAAACATATTTAAGTAAAATAAATATATTTACTATTTTAAAATATGTGAGATACTCCCTCTAATCTCATATATAATTAAGTAAAAAAACACTAATTTTATAATTAAGGAAGTTAGTTAGATAGCATTTAATTATATTAATCTCATCTAATAATAATTTTTTTCTAAATTATCCTTCATTAAAACTTGATATTAAAAATAAAAAATATCACTAGAAATACAATCTCTAATAAATGAAAAATATTTTTAAGATAACTTCATTAAATAAGGTGTTATATTTAATAATTGACACCAGTATTATTTTTTTATATTCACGATCGAAGAAATTTGTGAGAGAGTAATTAATAAGAGGATGATTTAGTATATTTTCAAAAAAATAGTATTATTTTAAAAATAAGAAAAGTTTAATTTTTATTTTTTTGATAACATCGTATTATAAACTAGTCATGTCATATTACAATTAATTCAAACTATTTTAATTTAATAATACAGTATTAGTAAAATTTTGATGCTCATAATAATTTTATTCTATTTCAATAAAAAAATTACTTTTGATAAAGACACGTGTAATATATATCAAAATAATGTGATAATATGTGAGTTTACAAAGATGTAAGAAATAGGGGGTGTATTGAGCGGATAGCATTTTACCAAATTTAATCTTAGAATGAAGACGACGTGACGTGTCCACCAAAAAGCGTGATCGGGGCGTCAACACGGTCTTTTTGTTTCCTAATCTTATTTTTTTAAAATAAGAAAATAAATAATTATTTGATAAGAGTACTTTTTGAAAATTGTTTTAAAAAAATATCTCTCTTCAATTTTTTAAAATAAAAATAGAACATTTTAAGTTGTTTTGATTATCTATTTTTATTTTCCTGATATTTATATTCTTTCTTGAACTATTTCATATTCTTCTCTCTTACTCTTACACTATTTAAAAAATTAATTTTTAAAAATTATTTTATAAAATAAAATTTAAAAACTAAAAAAATACAATCAAACATATTAATAGAGTCTGCTTGATTTTCTTATCACTTTTGTGTTTTAAAATCTGTTTTTTTAAGATAATTCCACATTATTTAACAGTTAATAATTTACATGATAAATTTTTATTAAAATTTAATATATATTACCGATGTAAAATTTTATTTTTAATTAAAAACCAGTACTAACAATACTTAAGTTTTGTCTTTTTGTAAAACATAAAACTATTTTTAAAAACAGGAAACAAACGAAGCAATAATTTCCTCTCTCTCTTTTTTTTTTCAATGTCCTGGTAACCCTGTTTAGTCCAATTTAGTCAAAAGTTAACTGGACTCCGCTCATGTCAAAAACATTAGTCTCCTCATGAATGACATTTTAAAAATTAATGGAAAATATTAAAAATCATAATGTATATAAGATAACATTTTTATTGATATAATATGTTTTGACGTTCTATAATTAATAGATTTTTAAATTGAATGTCTTATGCCTTAAACAATACATTTAATTTATACATATTATTTGAGAATCAAGTCAATTGGACTTGGGTCCATTTAAATTAGAGCAAATTATACTAAATTTGAAATTTGTTGAGATTGCACACGATCTCCAATGTGCTATATTAATCAAATATGTTATTGTTTCATTGTTTCTTTTATCGAGCATTTCTTAACTTATTTTGAATAACATTTCTGTTTCAGAGACCTGAGCTTTAACAAATTGAGCGGAAACATTACAGAGCTATCAGGATTGTCAGGATTGACTTACTTGTAAGAGAATTTTAACTTTTCCATCAACTAATCCAACCCAATATTACATATTAATTTCTTTTGGTAGCTCCACAGTGTTGCCCAATTTCAAATTTCAGATTTTGTTTTTGGGTGTAATTACTAAATTCAGATTGATACCCTAATAACGTATTTTTATTAAGGTTGTTTGGTTTCAACTAACGTTTTTATGGCCAGTATATTTTTAATTATATAATTATCTTATTTTTTATTAGTTTTTTGTTTTTAAATATTTGTGAAAAAAATTAATAATCATACACAAACTAGTTTTATATTATTATTTAAAATATAATTTTTAAAATAATTATTGTAAAAGTTAACCACATTATGATTAATTAATAGCATAAAATTGTTTCATGTGTTAGTACATATTTTTTTTTTCTTTATATAAAAACAGAAAAAACTAATTTATGTTTGTTTTTCTTTGTCTGGTGTAGAAATATTTGATAACATAAAACAGATTGAAAACAAAATGATAATTTTGTAATTAAAAATAAAAGTAAATGGAATCCTAGTCATTTTTTTTTTTACTTTTCCTGCATAAACTTCAATAATAAAAATAATAAATAAATAAAAATAAAACCAAATGGCTCCTGTTAACTTCCATGTAAATCTTATTTTCAACTAAAATTCACTTCTACTTCTCTATTTCTAATTCCTCCTAGTATTCTTCTCTAACCAAACAAAATTAAAAATGATTATCTTATTAATCATTTCGATGAATTGACACGTTCTATGCAACAAAAAAAAATTCTTAGGTATTTAACTGGAAACGCATTCACTGGACCAGTACCCAAGTGGGTAGAAGAAAGTGATATATCCATGTGAGTTCTATTTCAAACGCTAATTATATGCTTTGTTGAATTAAATAATTTATATATTTTCTTAGTTCTTCATATTCTATATTATCTTACCTATGATTCTTGTTGAAAATGTTCATTTTCTCACCCTTCTTGTTTTGTCTGACGCATTAATTAGAAGTTGCATCAAGCCAAGTTTAACAAGTGCTCTGTGTTGATCCCATAATTAAAGAAAATGAATATTTAACAAGACTTAGTTTTGAGGTTGATAAAAATATCAAATAACAAACATTGGTGGGGTTAATGTAAATACAATTATGCATCAATTAATTAATGGGGAAAAATCCATAAAATACTAGAAAAATAAATAATGCATCACTAATGTGGTGAGAACGCAAGGGATATAAATTTTTTTAACTTGTAAGAATCTATAAGAAAGAAATCATAAACTTGAATGTCAAACTGATGAGAAAAAAACGTAGAAGGAGATATCAATATTTTTAACGTAGAAAACTCTATCAGTGTGAGATGTGAAAGTCACGGGTCGTCTAGATCAAAGAGATCAATCTACTATAATCAAATAAGGATACAAGTGTGTTCGATCAAGAACACAAATTTGTGCATACAACCAATCAACACAAGCAAGCAAAGTTTGCAAATAAAGAATAAGAAATAAGGAACAAGAAAGTTAATACCTCACAAAATCATGCTACTATGAAAACATGATTTCTCCCACCACAGACTTTCAAACTAAGATCCAAACGGTCAAGATGTAGAAATATGTGTGTTGAACCTACTTTCAAATTTCTAGCCAAATCTAACGATTAATGAAGTAGATATCACAATTTTAATGTTACTATAGTGTGTAGAGACAAAAACATAATATTTTCTTTCTCTTTCTCTCTCTTCTCTTTCTGCTGCGAAATTCACTTTCTCTTTGTTATGTCTCTCAGTTTGCTCTTTCAATTTGACCCCTTCTCCTCTTATAATATACCTAATGAATTTGAAAATATTAAACTTTTATCCACATAATTGATAACACTAAAATAACTCAACACCAATTAATTCTATCCCCTAATTATTAATCATCATGCAGATTACCAATATTTTAAATTGTTCTGTTATTTCTATGTTTTACACCGGTTAATAACTTTTTGACTAAAATATAATTTTGTTCTCTCATATAAATTTTTAATTTTAATTTAGATCTTAAAGTTTTAAAGATTTTACATTAGTCTCTTAAATTATATTTGTTAGATTAAAACATATCATTAATTTTTCACACTAAAGGTGAAAATTAATTATGATTTTTCAATAAAAAATTGAAAATGAAAATTTATTGTTTCTAAGTTGATACCTCAGCAGTTAAGGGGGCATATTGTAAATTTGTTGACAATTAATTTTGCCCAGTAAATGTTTTTATGATATGAAATTTTTTACTATTTATCACGAGTTACAGAGTTCATCTAGTTAGTATAATAAACCAGTAAAAAATTAATTTAATCTAATATAGACACTTTAGGATATCAAAGTAATTTTTTAAAAAAATTTAACTAAAATAAAACTAAACATTCAATGAGGAATCAAAATTATATTGTAGCTCCAACTTTTTATTTTTTTATTTTGTAACTATTATTTACTAGGATTTTGTCAAAACTTTTTGTTTTATCTTAGTTTCTGAATTGCATTTTGCAATTATACACAGAGATCTTTCCTATAACAACTTCAGCAATGAAAACCTGCAGTCATGCAAACCCAGTACAAACCTGTAAGACTATGAATTCAAGTATTCCATTTTTTGTTTTTGCATGGTAATTTTTTCAGGCTATCAGTATCTGAGGGTTAACCATATCTTGTATGCCATAGGAACTTGTTCGCAAGCTTTTCAATGAGCCAAAAGTAAGTCTTAATTATATTTTCAAGCCCCAAAGTTTATCTCACTACTACTCACACACATGCACAGTTGCACACTTGTATACACTGTTTATGGTCTGACTCTGCTGACTCCTTAATTCCTCTAGTGGACCTGTTTATTGTCCGAGTGAAGGCAATGCCTGTTCTAAAAGTAAGTTTAAAATTTCTGTATGAATTGTTATTTTTAGATCATGTTTAGTTCAACTTCTAAGTATTTATATTTATATACAAATAAAAAAATAAGCTTTCAATATTTTTTTTTATGCAAACGTGGTCTTAAACAATTGAACCTGTTAACCATGAATCATCTGAAGTACAAAAGAAGAGGAATTGTCCTCCCAGCATGTGTTATACTTCATTATCAACTATTGCAATCTCAAAAATGACATTCTATGAATACTATAACCAGAAATGTTATCCTTCGATAAATTTTAAAATACATTTAATTAAAGTTTAGTATTTATAGGAACATTTTTTAAAATTTAAAATGATTAAATGAAAGTTGAAAGTAACAATTAGATAAGAAATAACTTTCTATGCTTCCATATATAACTTTTTCACTCATCATATGGAAATAAAAATGAAGTAAAATCAGGTATTACCACTTTTCTTAGCACGAACACTACCTAAGAATAATTTTGTAAACCTCGTAACAAACATAAAAATATTACATCTTTATATTTACATTATTGAGAATAAATTTGTATACCATTGAAAGAGACATAGTCATGAGTTTATTGTAGGATCTACGGCTTAGAAATTAATTTTGATGAACATAACATCACACATATACAATGTTAACATTCTTTATATCACACTATTTTTAATGAATAAATTTCTTATTAATTAATTAAAAATAAACTACATTAAATTGTTATCATAAATTAACGTCAACTATTTTAGAAACTAAACGATCTAACTTCTTTAAATGCTAGGATGTATAAGTTGTGAGAATTAAATGAGAATAAAAAAAAAACATAAAAGAAAAGTTGAATTATTTTAAAAAAAAAAACTATGAAAGATTTTTGCGAAGCAAAAAGATTTCTAAAACATTGTTGAACAAGTGTCTGACTTGCTCAAATGGTATATTTGCTTTAAAATGTTATAAGAACATTGTTATAAATAGGTTTTTCAAGAACAAATGTCTTAATTGTTCATAAGATATGTTTTTCAAACGTTTAGAAATCATTTTTATAAAAAACATTTTGAAAAAACAAAATTTGAATTGAAAGTCAATATATCCACAAAAAACTAGCCAGAAATTAAAAAAAATACAAAATAAGAATATACAAATATATTTAAACTTGTTTATTGTTAGAAAGAGAACCCAACCTAAACAATTAGTCTATTAAATAACAAAAATCTCTTGATTTATTACATCAAACTTATTTTCTCCTTGCCACGTGATTTCTAACATTTATCACCCAAAACTCAAGGCTTGCTCCAATTCTTATCAACTAATCAAGATTTTCACACTACATATCTTCAAACTGTTTATATTTACTATGTATATCTTTCATCCTAAAACACATTTTTTAAAGCACTTTTTTATTATTTGTAAAACCTGACCTTTATTTATTTATTTTTGTTTGCAACAGCCTTTAACAGTCTCCATATAAACTGTGGTGGTGAAACGGTAACAAGTGAAGGTATAACATATGATGGCGATTCAAATAAAGAAGGACCATCAACATATATAGTGGAGGGAGAGAACTGGGCATTTAGCAACACCGGTTACTTCTTCGATAGCAATGCACCAACAACCTATATCCAACAAAATATAACTAACCTTTCTATGCCTGTTTCTTCATTGTATGAGACCGCACGTGTGTCCCCCATTTCTCTGACGTATTATGGATTTTGTCTCGAAAATGGAGACTACACAGTACAGCTCCATTTTGCAGAGATAATGTTCACTGATAACGACACATATAGCAGCCTAGGGAGACGTATATTTGATGTTTACATTCAGGTACGTACTACATACATGCTTTTGATTTCTTTTTTCTAATTTCGTCACCATAATATTTGATAAAACTTTGAAGTTTTAACCAATTGGTTAATAGTTTTCCTTTAGGATCATCGTCTTCCAATATTCAGATATCCTTGTCGTGAACATTTTATATAAATCCAACTATCCAAGTTTAACATATGCCACATTAATTTAAACATATGGGATCGATATATATTACGTAAGATAGGTGAAATTGCCTGAAATAGGTTTTATTTAAATAATATTCTCATAAAAATTCGAAGAATAACAAAATACAAAATTAAAATAAATTAAACTTCTTTCTGTAAGATAAAATCAATTTATATATTTAATTTTTAAAGTTTAATAATCGTGTATTAATAGTATAGAATAATTTTATATTATTATTCAATTACATATTATTGTTTAATTATATAATTTTAACGTAATTATTATAAAAACTAATAAACTTATCATATATGATGAGTTATGATTGAATTATTGTATAAAAATTGATTTAACTAATAAAAAAAACTAAAAGTCATTTTATCTTCTTATTTCCTTCTCATCCATCTATAAGTTTTTATAAGTTTATTGCATAAGAATCATACACTAGAAGATTTTTAATGAGCATAGCAATGATTTTTTGACACCAACTTTTTCAAATACTTCATTAATATTTTTTTTTTCTTCTAATAGTATCATACTGCATATTATATCTATATTTTTTTTCTCCATTACCTCTCTCGCTCAATATCAAATAGATTTTTGAGTATCCGAATATCATTTTTTATTTTCAATAGAATCTAGACTGCATTTATTTAAAACTATAAAAATCAGCAACAATTTGGGTTTGGATATGAAATATTGCAGGGAGAAGTAGTGTTAAAGGATTTCAATATTGCAAATAAAGCAGGAGGAGTTGGAAAGGAAACTATAGAACGATTTTCTGCTCGTGTGAGTAATAAATCTTTAGCGATCCGATTTTATTGGGCTGGAAAAGGGACAACTCAAATCCCACAGAAATCAGTATACGGCCCACTTATATCAGCTATATCTATCACTCGTGGTGAGTTGCTTTGTCTCTTATGTCTTTATTCTTCTAATTTTACATTGACACTCAAATGACATGTATTGTACGTTCTTGTGTGATGACAAAGCAGATTCTAGTGGCATGTCTGCATGGGTTGTAGTTGGAATAGTAGCTGCTGCAATTGTTTTTCTCATCCTAATTGTACTTTTGTGGAGACTTTATATCGGGAAAAGAAATTCATTGTTAAAAGGTGATCTCTACGATAAACTATTTATTTATTTATCACTTCCTAGCTTTCCAATTCAGTTTTTTTTTTTAAATCTTTATTTGTGTCATTTACTTATATAGTTACATAATATGAAGAGTCGTATTAAATAAAAACTCTTTTATTGTAAAAATCATAATTATAAGTTTGAGTTATATAATGAAACACAGATAATTTAAAAATAAAACTAAGTTAGTTAATAGACAGTAACTTTTTTAAAAGGTATGTACTTTTTAATTAATTTTAATCATTTAAATATAATTTAATGATCTACCGTACTTATTTCACAATTATAAAAGTTCTCATTTGACATGTATCCTAACAAAGAAAAAAAATGGATAGAAGATTTTATTTTCACTTATAATTAAAACAACAGCGACTAATTCTAAACATTTTTCACTTTTTGGTATTAATTAAATGAATGCCTATATTTTTTTTACACTATGAATAACACGAATTTTTCTCAAGATATATAAGATATCTCATTTCAATTCTATTCTATTGACAGAGTTTAAGGATTTAAATCTGCAAACGGGCTTATTTACTTTTCGTCAAATCAAAATTGCAACGAATAACTTTGATATTTCCAATAAGATTGGAGAAGGAGGCTTTGGTCCTGTCTATAAGGTATCCTCCAAAATATTACATAACATCTTATAATTATTGTGATTAACCTATTGTAATTGTCTGAATAACTTATTAAATAATTTAAATACTCGCAAACATTGTATAACATTTCATAAATGCAGGGCATTTTATCAAACGGTACGATAATAGCTGTCAAGATGCTTTCATCTAAGTCAAAGCAAGGAAACCGTGAGTTTATAAATGAGATAGGCCTGATTTCAGCTTTGCAACACCCTTGTCTTGTTAAACTTCATGGTTGTTGTGTTGAGGGAGATCAATTGTTGCTGGTATATGAATATTTGGAAAATAATAGTCTCGCACGTGCTTTATTTGGTAAATGATTGTCTTACATTATCAACTAATTTGGTTGCTTTTAATGTGACTTATTTTGCAATCTTAATATGACTAAATGAAATTGATTTTGTTTAATTTTGTGAAGGTAAGGAAGAATCTCGTATAAAATTGGATTGGCCAACTAGATACAAGATTTGTGTTGGTATTGCTAAAGGTTTGGCTTTTCTACATGAAGAATCAAGATTAAAAATTGTTCATAGGGACATTAAGGCTACTAATGTATTGCTAGACAAAGATTTAAATCCAAAGATATCAGATTTTGGTCTAGCCAAGCTTGATGAAGAGGACAATACTCACATAAGCACAAGAATAGCTGGAACTTAGTAAGTTAATTTAAGTCCTCAAATTTTTTCTATATGATGAATTTTACTAAAAAAAATTTTGAAAAGAGAATGTATATAACCAACATTACTAAATTTAATTTGGACAACTTATTGTATTTCAATTAAAAAAAACACATCTAAGCATTATCATATTTGAGGAATTTGATGTGAGATTTATTTTGATTATGAAGTGGATATATGGCTCCAGAATATGCAATGCATGGTTATTTGACAGACAAAGCAGATGTTTATAGTTTTGGAGTTGTTGCTTTAGAAATTGTAACCGGAAAGAGCAACACCATCCATCGTCAGAAGCAAGAAGCATTGCATCTTCTAGATTGGGTAAGTTTTATTTTCTATTGTTTGAATCAAATTAATTATGATATACTCTACTTAGATTGTGTATTTTATGTAATATATTCAAGTTGTGACATTCAATTTTCATATACGATCACTGTAAAAATTTAAATAATGTAATAAATTATTCATGCATAACATAATTTTTCGTAAAAACTACCAACATGAAGACATCAAAGTAACAATATTTACTTCTTTTCTTTTTCAAAATCATAGATTTTTGTAAACACAAATATGGTCGACGTCATACTACTTTAATAAATATTCAAATTAGAGACCTAAATTTGTGTTCTACTCTCAACTAAAGATATTTCAATTGTAATGTACTCTCAAATCAAACTAATTTATGTATTTTTGTTTCAAAAGGCACAATTATTGAAAGAGAAAGGTAAGCTAATGGAGCTAGTTGATGGAAGGTTAGGTTCAGATTTCAATGAAGATGAGGCAATGATGATGATTAAAGTGGCTCTCTTATGCACTAATCCCACTTCAAACCTTAGGCCCACCATGTCATCAGTGCTTAGCATGCTTGAAGGAAGAACTATGATTCCAGAATTTGTTACAGATTCAAGTGAGAAAATGGATGAAATGAAGTTAGAGGAAATGCGACAATATTACTATCAAGAAGAAGAAAATGAGATAAGTGAGACACAAGAGCAAAATCGTAGTTTATCAATTGATGGGCCATGGACTGCTTCATCTTCATCGGCCGTTGACCTATATCCTGTTCACATTGATTCTTCCTATTGGGAGAAAAGAAATTAGGAGTATGAATTTTTTTTGTTCTTTCAAGCTCATTTTTTCCACTACAACCATAATTTCATGCATAATTTTGATATATGAAGGCTTACAAGGTTTTTCATAATTACTAAAGATGGTTGGCTCATGTATTACATGTTTGATTTTCTTAAGGTTTCATGTTTTAGTATTGTATATAAAAAGATGATCTTATTAAAAGAGTCAGCTAAACCCTCACGGATAATCTTATCTCGAATTATTGTCATATATGGAGGATATGTATAATTTAGAAACAAAAAAATTCTTCATAGTTGATTGACAAACATGTAAATAAAGTAATATATAAAATATGTATGTTTTCTACGTAAGTATATATGTATATCTCTGTTAGCTTTTTAAAATGTAATGACTTCTGAAATTTTAGTGGATATAGCGCGAAACTTGAAAAATATTGATATAATATTATCTTACAACAACTTGAAAAAAGAAAAAAAAAACTTATTGATTGCTTGACCATTGATCGATTAATGTTATAGTTTATAAATTAGAAAATATACATCTACACCATCTTGAATGTACTAGTGTTCTAGGGGTTCACCTCCAAAATAATTGTGCGTGTTTTAGGTTTCATCTCCAAAATAATGTGAATTAAGCATGAAATTGAAATTGGAATTATAAATTTCAGAACAATTTCTGCCCTCTACGACCCTACTTTTTTTCTTTCCTTTTTTTATTGTTACTTTTTCAATTGTGAATTTATTAATTGATGAATTTTTTTTCTCAACAATATTTTTTATATATATAACAAAAATTCAAATCTCTAATATTTTGATTAAGAGTGACAAATAATTATTATTTATGTTAATTGTTTCCATCGTTTTACTTATGTTATCGCCCCTCTACCATCCACATCTCACCACTATCTCTAACATAATATCTTCGTGTTCACTCTTATATAATTAAAAAAAAAAGACAATTTATTCTGAAAATTTTTTGTTTTATTTTTTAAATAAGCTACAAAGATGCATATTTTATTAAAAAGAATGATAATTTATTCTCAAAACTTTATATTTGTTTACAAACATATTTTAGTTTTAAAATAAGTTAAAATATGCATACTTTATTTTTGGATTTCTATAGTAATCTTTTCGTAAAAAGAAAATTTATTTTGAAGAGAAATTAAATTTATAAAATATTTTTAGCTTAATGTATAAGGGATGTTCCATATTTCTATATATCTTTGTATGCAATATAGAACTCAAAGGTGCATGGATGTTTGACTGTTATTACTTTAAAATGTAATTTTTTTATTTTTTATTTTGGAATTATCAAGTTGTCTTCACTAATCTTATCCCAAAACACACAATCAACGTAACGTCACAACGAAATCATCTATTTTTTTTTTAAATATCAAAGTAATGTTACATGTTTAGAAGTTGTGGAATTTATTGGGCTATCATAGCCAACCAACCTTATCCCAAAACATAAGCCCAACAAAGCGTCATACTCGAATTGATCCATTTTATTAATAAAAAAATAATTTCACAAATTAATTAAGGTTGTGGGATGTAGAGGTGTCGTAGCTAATTCATCTCAAAATATATGAGCAACGAAAAATCATGCTCAAAATTTATCCAATTTTGTTTAAAAAATAATTTTACAGATTAAAAGTTTTGGAATTTATCAGGCAAACATAACTAACCTTATCCTAAAAGATAGAATCATCAGTGTCATACTCGAACCAGTCCATTTTATACTTACAACAATATAATTTTACCTTATAATTGATTTTATAATATGAATATGGTTTCACATATTTTATGATAAGATAAAATATTAAAAATTAAAATTAAAATTTTACTTTTTATTAATTATTTATACTAATATTCAATTTAATTAAACTAACAATTAATTATTTAATAGTTGATACTAAATAAATAAAATGGAGAGGCACTTAATAAATGTTAAATGTATACCAACGAATAAATTATTTAATGTTCAACAATCATCATTAACATCCAATTTAGTTAAGTAAATAAAAAATTATTATTTAAAAATTGATTGTATACTGCAAAAGAGATAGATAAGTAAACAAGAAGTAGATTAGCACTAATTTTTATGCTAAAAATAAATAAATTTCTTAATACCTGATTATTTTAATTCATATTCAATTTAACTAAAGTAATAATTTATCATTTACAATTAATTCTATACTAACAATAAAATGAACAAACCAGGCATGCTAATATAAAGATGGGTTTGGGGAATTAATTTTACTACTAAAACAATAAAATGAAACAGAATAAAAAATAAATTTATTTTTCAGTATAAATAAACTTGAGAATTTATCTTATTTAGATTTAATTATCTTATCATTACTAAAACATTTAAACTGGTGAAATTAACAATTTATAGTTTTTTGGATCTGCTTGATTTTTGTTTGGGGGAGTCTGGGCCCATTAATCAAATGAAATTAAAAATCTAATTTGCTGGAGACTGGGCCAAGCCCAGTCTCGCTAGCAGGAGAAACAAGCTAATATCCTGAGCTGCAACCTCCACAATTTTATTTATTTATTTTGTTAAATCTTATCTAACGACGCTCTAAAAATTAAATTCTATAAATATGACAAAAGCGAAATTAATTTCTAGAACTATGTGTGAATGTAATTTTATTGTTCCAAAAGAGAAATTACGGATGTAAATATTTTTATACATTTGAAAATTAAGTTTCTAAAACACAATTTGAAAGATCAGAAACACAATTTAAAAATATTAGTAATATTTTTATTTTTATAATAGTGTTATTAAAAATGAGACATGTAATAGTGTTGATTTTTATAAATAATTGAGTTATTATATTTATCAAAAAGAATGAATAAAACGACAAAAAAAAGTATTTTCAAATCAGTAAGCAAATCTTTCAATTTCATTAAGTTTTCCATAGAAGACATTATTAACCTTCTTTTTTGAAAAAAGTAAAAAGAAAAAATAAAATAAAATGATAAAGAAAGCACAATGATATTGATTGACCTTACCGCAAGAAATAGAGTCCAATGCAGTGTGCAGATTAACCTAATTAGGGCTACCAATTACGAACACTATCATTTGATAGAGCTTTATTAAAGAGAAAGATCGATGGTGAAAGTTTCAAATAAAGTAGAGATAAATTTTTTTTAACATGAATGACCAAAACTCAAATTCATTACTTTGGACTTTTGTAGGAACTGAAAAACATATTTAGTCGTTTTTATATTTTTGCTAAGTTTGGTTGATGACATATATATTAACCATGTCAATGTCACATCATTAATTAAATTGAATAGTAGGTAATTAATGTTACAATTTTGCACACGTTAAATTAATAATAAACTAAAATTAGGTTAATAGAGACTAAAGTTAAATGTTAAAAATTTTATGATTACGAAAATTGTACTTAACCATAAAAATATGATGCTCCATCACATAAAGGTAGAAATATGACTATTAAATCGACCACATGCACCTCATCTGTTAATTTCCGTTAGAATTAACGAGTTTTATAATTGAAGATTTTCCGACTTTTAAAAATCACTAATTAAATAACTAATTTATACACTTTTATATGTTAAGCTAGGACTGTCGCACAAATAACTGAAACGTTGGGAGATAATGTGCCTTTTCCTTAGTAACTTTTTTAGAATTTTAGTGTTTAAAAATAAATTAAAATTCAATTAATTCATATTAAATTGAATAAATTTATTTAAATATATAAAGTCTTTTTTATTTTTTTTACAAGACACCAAAACTAATTAAAGAGAAGCAAAAGTTTAGTTAATTTTCTTGAACTGATATGATGGTCTGCAATGTTCATTGCTAAAATAAAAGAAGTATTTGATTCAAATTGTCACAACCTGATTTGTGACGTAGGCGTATCTGGTTTGAGATGGGCCGAGACTGCCTCGACCTCTCAATGGTCGAATCCATCTCGACCGTTAGGAGTTGCCACCGACATTTTTCTCAGGAATGTTAGGAAACCTAAGGGAAAGGCTGGTCTGGGATCAGAGTTGTGGATTCAGGAGTTGGTTACACATCGGGAACACAAGGTATCTCCAATGTGTCTATCACTAGATAGTTACCCTAGGCTAGCTGTAAAGAATAAGGGAGACGCTTGTGTTTGGGTCAGGTAAGGTATTTCGGGCTTCGGCTACTGCGGGGGGGAGGAGATTCTGGTGAGGCGTCCTAGTGTTCTAGGTTTTTAGAGTTTAGAACTTGATAGGAGTGTACCTCCTATGCCTACGTACCTCGGCTACAGAGGAATCAAAGTCAACGTAGTTTTGGACATTAATGAGTTGGATGGGGACCAGATTGGTTGTGGGCTAATTTCAGTCTCTTTTTGGCCGAGACCGACCCGACCTCGAAAAGGGAAGGTTTGTGTCAAGGCTTCTACCTGACGGCATGGTTAAAGAACATCCTATACTGAGCATGCAGCATGTTAACCTTGGAGTAAAGAAACCAACCTGGAATTTGGAACGAGAGAGCTTTCCTTTCTCGTGGACCAATACCTTTGCTTGCCTTTCAATCTAGACTTGGAGTCCCTACCTCTTCTTTTTCTTGCAATCGTCAACTTTCCGTCCTTCTATTCTCTTGATTCTTTCTCCAATTTTCATGCCTTGACTCTTCGCATTTGTTATATAGGGTTTTCCAGCTGATAGCGGAGGGGGGGGAAGATTCGCCTTGATATTCGGGTGACTCGGTCCTTGCTTCACGTAACAGCTGGAGTGGACTCGATCTCCTCTTCTAGTCTCGGTCTCGGATTTGACTAGGTCTTGGGATGACTCCTTGGTGGTCTCGGCCTAGTCTTGGGTTGGCTTTTTGGTGGTCTTAGCGTAGTCTTGGGTTGATTAAGTCTTGGGGTCACTCTTTTGGGGGTTTCGGTCCATTTCGAAGGATTGAACCTTGCAGGTTTTGGCTGGACAGTTTTGGGGTGCAATAGAAACTTTTTGTTTAAATATAATAATTTTGTCAATAGTGTTATGCTGTTGGTGATTAAAGACAAAGGTATAATGATTAAAAATATGCTAAAATATATTTTATTTCTTTATCTTATTTTAAATTTTGTTTTAATGTATTTTATTTGTAGAAAACAAATTTAATATTAAGAAATTTATAATATTTATATATTATATTCAACTAATTAAATTAAACTAGACCGATCGAGTATTGAGTAATATGATACACCCTATTTTTTATTATTTATTTTTAAAATATTTATTTTGATCGTATAACATTAAGAAGGAAAAAAAAACTTTTCGTGGTCCAGGCAAATGCAGCAAAAGAAATGACTGACGTGACATCAACTTCTATTTACGCAACTTCCGTGGAAGGATTATTGAAACGACGTGGTTTTACAAGTCTATGAAATTGTGTTTTTACATGTAGAATGGACCATTCAGTCACTTGCATGGAAACTGAGAAATAAGAAAGATGAAAAGGTGAGAGAAAAAATAGAGGTCAATTGGAAAAGGGAGGAAAAGAGATAGACAATTTTTTCTCACATTATTGCAGAGAAGTTGGGTGATTTGAGGAGAAAGACAAAACAAAAGCTTCTATGTTCTTCTTCTTCTGTGGAGGCATTGAACCAACGGAGAGTGTCCATTTTGCTTTGTGTTGGGATTTTGTTTGGTTAATGGTGGATTTTTTTATTTTATAGTTGTTAGGTGATTTGTGTTAGAAATTTATAATTTTTTTTATTTTTGAGATATTATATTTTAATATATAATTATATCAATTATTTATTTAAAATATTATAATTTTAAAGTGATCCAGCTTAAGTAATTAAATGGACTTTTTAGAGGGATTTAATATGGACTTATGAGTGGATACCCACGTTAATGCGTTACAGAATAATGAGAATCATATATGTAGGGTAACGCATTATGGTCTCAATACTCTAAATCGAAAATATGTTCTCTGTATTCCCCATCAGAAGAGAAAAACGAAGGTCCTAAAAGGAATTAAGGTGATTTAGTTGAATAAGATCACAAACCACATGTTTGAAATTACTGAAGATTCAGTTGCAATTTACCCGCAGTAGCAATTTACCAGCAGTAAATGGATCAGGTATTTATACCACATTTTATAGCTTTAATGATCTTGTATAATAGATTAAGAAAATAATGAACCTAAGGGTAAGAAATCTTCAACACTCTATTTTTGGGTAAAAATATTTATTTATTTATTTATAAGTATTTATAATAGAAAAAACAGGAAAAGAAAATAAAATAAACTTTTTTATAAAATAAAATTAGTTGCATAAAGTAATTTATAAATTTTTTTATATTAATTTATTTAAAAAATAAATTTTTAACTTATATATAACTTCATTTTAATTTATAAAAAAATATTTTTTTTATATTTTCTTTTTCTATAAATACTTATAAAAAAATTTATCCATACATATTTTAATATCACTTTTGATAACCAATTTTAGCATATGTAAAAATTATAAATGTATTAAGTTTTTATCAAGATTAAATTAAAATTGAAACTTGAATTTTTTTTCTTAATACAGATCATAAGTATTTTTCAAAGGAGATAATGTTGTTCAAGCTAGGACCATTATCAATTATAGATTTCAAAACTTTTTTTGTCCATTTCAGCTTTTTTTTTTTTAATATTCTCCTTGAAAAAAATCATCATAGAAGGTTATAATTTTTTCCCAACTTTTTTCTCCACGATATCCCCAAATTTTCTAACAACATTTTTCCTTGTGCTTTATACATACTTTTTTTTCCCGGTAATTTACTATGTAAAAACTTATTTGTTTTTATCTATCCAAAAGAAATTAATTCTTTCAAAATTGTTTTTTCAACAAATTTATCCAAATAAAAACTAATTTTGATTATAATCAATTATACACATAATTGATTATTAAAATAATCTCAACTAAATTGGACTTTTGATTATCTAATTTGGTGGGTAGAAAATTTTAGTCTCATAATTTTAATTTCTCAATTTTAATTTAAATATTTAAAAAATAAACAATTTTAATCTCATAATTTTAATTGTTTAATTTTTTCATAATTTTAAAAAATAGATAATTTTAATCTTAGTGTTAGTTTGCTATCCTATTTTCAATGGATATGATTACGTAATATTTTTTAGATTAGTAATTTATCACATATAAATATTTGATGTAACATTAATTATTTAATTTTTAAAATTAATAATAATTTTTTTATTTCTGCAAAATCAAGCAATAAGACCAAATTATCTATGCACACAAAACTAAAATTGCAATGAAAGAAATAATATAATTTTTACTGTTATTTCTGAAACACTCTTATTATACTTTCATAAACTACTTCAATAATGGAGACCTATGAACCGTAGGACAATCAGAATCCTCTCTATATAAGTCACCCCACTCTTCAATGACTTTTTGTCTCATTACTTTATCATATGGAATTTCATCACCTAATCATTTCTACTTATGTTCTCTTCTTTGTAAGCATTTTGATTATTTGAAGCCTTTTATTTTCATGCCAGCTTTATCAACTTCAATTGACTTGCCTTTCTGTTACATGGTCAAAAACTTAATCTAAAACTGCAATAAAACTTTAGCATTTTTTTTCATACATATTATTGATGACGATGAGACAAGAACAAATCAAAATTCTTATCCCCATGATATGGTTCTATGTATTGTGTGGCCAATGGAGAGATATTTGATTCGTGTGTGGATGTATGTTATGGCAGTTTGTACTTGCTAGAGAAACCTATGGCCATGCATAGTTACCAGATGAAGACTATTGGCAAGCTCTTTGGCCAAACACTCATATTCCTAGTTCTCTATATGTAGTATAATAAAAAAAACTTTCGTAGTTAAATATACATATAGTACTTATTTAAGCATTTTATTCGTAATTTTATTTTATTTTTAAAAAAATACTTGAAATTTAAACACTTTCCTCATTCTACGTTTTGTTCTTCACATTCGTGTCTCTCTTTCACTCTTCTCCAAATTCTTCACAATACTTTCACCTACTCCTTGCGATTTATCCTCCGGTTGTGTTCTGCATTTAACCTCTGATCACTCTGTGTTCTATCTTTATCCTTCGATTACACTCTCCCTCTCTCTCTTCATTTGGTAATATTTCTTTCTCTCTCTAATCTTCACCTACAATTACTGTATCATTTTGTTTCTTTGTATTCGAATCGAATGCTATGCTGTTAGGGTTTAGGATTGAAATACGAGTGTTTGTTAATATAGATTCGGGGAGTGTAGTGCAGCATATAACGAGATCTTACTATTTGGTTTTATATTTTCTTTTTTTCTTGGAATTTTTAGGGATTTGGTCGCGCTGCTTCAATTTTGTTGGTTTATAGCTTTTATCCGCGTTGTATTGTGATTTCGGTTCTGTCATATTTTGATTTTGGTTTTGGTTTTGTTTCTCCTGTCCTTTGATTTTGGTTCCTTTACTTGCTGGTCTATGGATTCAGACTCGCTATTTTATTTTTACATGTATTGGCACATGCTGTCATTTTTATAATTATGTAATATTCAACATGGTGTCAAATTGGGATTTTAAGTATGGGATTGGGCATATGAAACAATATGAGGAAATTGATTTTAAATTTATCTTTGTTGGATTAGGAGTTGTCTATGATTTAATTGATAAAAACCTTAATTTTTCTGTACATAGTTGTAGGCAGAGGTAGAATGTAGGGTAATAGAAGGTTTATGTTCTCTTTTTTTTTTTTGTTGAAGGGAGGAAGCAAATCCCTCCAATAAACTAAGCTTTCATACATGCCACTCGATTGGATTCAATATTGACTGTTAAGTCAACATAAATGTTTGGTGACTATGCATGAAAATATCTTTTGCAGATGTTCATATGGATTGATTGTTTAGTCTAAAGCAAGTGTCATTGAGATTCTATTTTAACTATTCTAATTTAGTTCCTTTGGGAGAGAACTTTCTTTGTGGAAAGGGAGCTATCCTGCACTTTCTTACTGATAACCAGTGATGCAAACCCAAACCCAAGGCCCAAAATAAATAAGGTTTATGAGAGGAGGTCCAAGAGGAAGGGAGCACCTAACTAGAGTATGAGGTGTGATGCACCTAATAAGTTTAGGGGGAAGAGAGATAAATAACTAATTGTCTATGTGGCCGTGATAGTGGAGAGGTGCATGGGATGCATTGCAGGAGAGTGAGTATTTGTTGAGGATGAGAGGTGGAGAGAGGGGAGGCTGGAATTAGTTAACCCTTTTGGTGCTAAATAAGTAACGTGTTCAAAAGGCTTACAGATTCTCTGATTCCTTCTCTCTTGAGGAGATGTAGTTTATGATGATTTTGCTGTCAATTTTTGACACTGAATGGTCCATCGATAGATCAATCTCTCTAGGGAATGTTGGATTGACAGATTAAACACATCAATTTATCTTCACGGATTTAAAATAGTGAAACTACATAACCAGTTTTACTAAGAAAATTCTTACCTGATTTAGGTGGGGCAGTGACAAAACCATCAAGTCCCAATAGTTTCTGCACCAATGGATACTCTATATCAAGATGATTAATGATTAAAAAACATCTCAAATATTCCAGAGGTTTTGCTTCAGAAGCACTTACCTTAAGCCTCTCATAACACTCTTCAAGTTTATCATTGTACAAGATGAAATCAAATATTCGAGAAGATTTCCCTTGCTCAATCTCAGCCTAAGCATTACGTAGTCATTTCAGGATCTGTTCCTCAGTCTCTGTCCCTCTGATTTCAAAGCATTAAGCTTAGTCCAAAATAGTAGCCTAGTTGAGAATTAAAAATGTATCACTAAGGAGCAACAATCGAACTTTCAACCTATTAAAAAAACATTTCAACAAACAACAAATCATATTTATATCTAATATTAAATTAAGTTATTTTTATTATACAGAGTAATATTATACACTAATTAAATTCCCTTTAATAGGGATGTATTAACCTTATACGCAGATAATTTTGAAATGAAAAGAATAATATTATTACTTAAGTCTTATATTTTTGTAAATTTTAAATTAGTAAAATTAAGAAATTACAGTTTTAAGAATTTATTAAAAAAATAATGTGAAAATAAAATAGTGATGTAGTGTGTTATTATTAAAAAACTATTTATACACTAATATGTAGCAATGTAAGAGAGGAAGGGAAGTTGGGAATGTGTTAGTCGAGATCACAGCAGAGTAGAGCAGAGAGTGTAGTAAGCAACAAAAACCCTTAGTCTTCCCCAGATAACCAAAACAAAATTGTTTGTCCCTTGAACATCAATATCGAGAATACATCTCTGAATCAATTATAACATCTCTGAATCATCTAGTCTCATTGTGGGTAGTTGTCCTGCACACCATTCTGTTTTTGCGTCATTTATAATATTTCTTTTACACTGTCTCTGTTTATGCTGCATGTTAATTATACTTTAGCTTTCTGTAGCTTTAATTCCTAAGACCTTTTTGCTGCTTTCTAAGTCCTTACAAAATGTTATTACATCATCACTGTCATTGTTTTATTTGTTTGCTCTCCAGATTGTTAGAACCTGATGTAAGATGACATTGTTTTGTAGTATTATTCAAGTTGATTTGGGCAAAGATCCGAGACATCTAACTAAATTCAGAATGGCTTTAGAAAATATTTTATATTGATTCAAGCTTAAATTTAGATTGAATCTAAAATACCATGCATGCATTTTTTTGGGGGGAAGCAAGGTTGTACAGTTCAGACTTGAAAGAAACTTAAAGTCAATCACTGAGACATCTTCGAACTCGGATGATCCAACATCAGGCCCATGTCCAACTTGTTCGTCACCCTTTTTCATCTACCATCAAGTAAAAACTAACTAGTTATATATTTAATGATTCTAATACCTAGATATTTAGGCTAATAGTTTTGATTTGATTCAAGTACCGTAGACTAAAATAAATAAGGAATGAAGCAAATAAAATAATAGTATTATAACTAAAGTGATTTGATTGCATCTAGCACGCCAATAAGAATTTAGTTAGAGATAGTTATGAAAAATAGATCTCAAGTATATTGAACAAGTGCTGATAATGGAGAAAACGATCCCGAGGAAGCTTGAATGATACTTGACTATTTCAACACCCTATGTCTTCTTGGTCTGGTATATCAAAGATTTAGATTAAAGAAATATTTTTGTCCTTAGAGATAAGGGGAAATGGCAAGCAGTAGATCTCCTGTGGCATATGTGTGTGAGTAATCACTAAACTATTTCTCTGCCTCTACGCACATTCAAGGCCCGATGGTGTTTGATTGTTACTATTGTGTCTCCAAGTGCCCGAGGGGTTGAGGGGAATGATTTTGGCTTGGACTTTTGTTTCCCTAGTAAAACTTAATCTTTTGATTGTTAATTAATAACTACTTTTCTACTAATTTTAAAATTGTTTTTGTTTTTCTCCTATGCAACAGGAGCTACTAGTAAAACTGTTTCTAAGCCTATGGCTGAAGAAATTGAAAATGGGGAGTAGGCTAATGCTGTGGTTGTGGACAAAAATAAAAAGCATGATCATGACTTGAATAGGGAACCTAGAAAGTCTGCTGTGCCTCCTAAGCCTAGTGATGAGAACCTCTACTCCCCAATTATCCTAATCATGGGGCATGTGGATACTAGCAAAACCAAACTACTAGATTGTATTCGAGGTACTAATATTCAGGAGGGTGAGGCTGGCGGTATCACACAACAGATTGGTGCAATATACTTTCCTGCTGAGAATATACGTGAAAGAACGAAGGAATTGAAAGCTGATGCAAAGCTGAAAGTTCCCGGTCTACTGGTTATTGATACCCCAGGACACAAGTCATTTACTAACTTGAGGTCTGAGGGTTCAGGTCTATGTGATATTGCAATTTTGGTTGTTGACATTATGCATGGATTGGAGCAACAAACAATAGAATCACTAAATCTATTAAAAATGAGGAATACAAAATTCATTGTTGCCTTGAATAAGGTAAGTATTTATGTCTTACACGTGTATGAGTTTCTTTAAATAGGTGATGCTCATGTCTGTCTCTCTGTTCTTTGAACATTGCAGGTTGACAAGCTTTATGGGTGGAAGACATGTTGCAATTCTTCAATTGTTAAAGCAATGAAGCAGCAAACTAAGGATGTTCAAAATGATTTTAATATGAGGCTCACACAGGTAGCAAAAGAATTTTTTATCTTTGGCAGTAGTACCAGACAATTTTTCTTATTGTTTGCAATCCTAATTTCGTTCTGTTTCATTGCTAGATTATTACTCAATTCAAAGAACAGGGACTAAATACTGAGTTATATTATAAAAACAAAGAAATGGGAGAAACGTTCAGCATTGTGCCTACAAGTGCAATAAGGTAATTGTGGTAGCCTTGTAGCCTTAATACTCTACCATCTCACCCTCTTGCAGTCCTGTGTGAAACAAATTAATTTTGGATTGGTAGTTGGCACAGTGGCTGGTTTTGGAGACCAATAGTTGGGCTGAATTTTCTCTTATCAATCTAAAGATCAGCCTGATTTTACTTAATTTCATACTGTAATATATATTTACTGGCAAAATATCCAGATCTTATGAAGGAATTTAATGAATTTTTGCTACAATATGAAAAGAATGATAACATTCAAACTACTTTATCACTTCCTATGATTTTAAATCTTCTTATTTTTAATCAGGTCCTATAATGTAGATGGTGGATTCCTTGCTGGTGTTATGAATAAAAGTATGTAAGATGTTTTACTGTTATCTTCATATAGATGCTCCCCTTTTTATTTTTATGTAATGTGACCTGGTTTTGTGTGGACATTTTCAATTTTATTGTCTAATCCAAAAAATTTGATGTGTATATAAAAATAAGTCATTATAGTGTAGCATTAAAAAATATTTTGTTCAGTGTATACATTTTCATGTCTTTTATAATTAGCATGCAAGATATATACATTTGTAATAGAAATTCTAATATTTATTTGAGAGTATACAAAATCAAATGAAATGCATTTAATTCATTTCAAATACATTTATTGGCGGTTTCAAACTATCACTAAATGTCAAATGAAAGAAGAATGACATCCATTTTTTGGCGGTTACAAACCCCTAAATATTTTTCTTTTCTAGCAAAAAAACCAAGGGTTAGATAAAAACCGCCAAAAACCGTTGCTGGCGTATGCAAATCTAGCGGTTACTTTAACTAGAAATACCATTTGTAGGTATTTTTAACCGCCAGAAATTATAATTTTAACCCCCACAAATAACATGTTTTTTTTAGTGTAAAGACAAAATTTACGTAGAATTCTTTAAGTAGTATACATTGATGACGTTGTTTTTTAATTAGAATTAAAATTTAGAATTTAGATAAAACTTCAATTCTAATTAAAAAAACAGCATTGTCATACCTCTATAAATTTTCCTACGAAAAATAATTTATAGGAACTTCTTATAAATTTTGTTATCATTTCAATAATCATAGGAATTTTTTTTTGGATACAAAATGATAGAAAATTTTGTAAATTTTTTTTATTTTATACAAATTTATTAGAAAATAAATAATTGTAAGAAATATTTTATATAAATTAAAAACCGGTAGAAAATAATACCTGCTGATTTTTTTCACAGGAAAAGAGATTGTAGTAAATAATAAAACATGTTTTAAAATGTTAAAGAATTTCTTGCTTTCTATTTTGGAATAACGAAAAAGTCTTCACTGCTTATGTATGCTTTGCTTCTATTCTATTCTCACATTCTATCACTATTATCCGTAGCATTCGTTTCTTAGTCTACTTCATTTCGCTCGCTCTCTTCATCTTTTTCATCTCCCAGCATCGGTGTAACCAAAACCAGGTTTCATGCGTTTTGTCATCTCACTGTCGTTTATGTGTATATTACTTATTTAATGTTTACTTTTTAGTTTCTCTGCTTTCAAGTGTTTTTCACTTTGATATGAATTTAGCATCGCCCCTCTCCTCGACAGTAAGTTCGATTATGAGAAGTGCGAAGCTCTTAAGCGCTTGCTCGCTCTCATCGCCCAAGGCTTTAATGTCTCAAATTTCTTCCCTCAAATACCAATTGATCCATGCCTCCCGAACTATTCCTTACTCGCCTCCTCCTCCATTTCTCTCTGTATAACGTCGAATTCGATTTGTTTCACCTTCACTGAGATGAGAATTTTGCATGTAGATAGATTGCGATATGTAGTTTTTTTTTGTTTTGAACTAGTTTATTTGATTAGGAATTAGAAATTCGAATCAATTTTTGTTCACATATGCTTGAACTGGTTCACCATCACTCACCTTCATTAGGAATTGAATAATATTTTTGTTCTCTTGCGTGTTGTTCATGTTCTCTCTCTAACTTAGTTTCGAATATGAACAAAAATTACAGGTTGTTAAAAACGTTGTGTCTCAGTCATTGGAAGTGAAGCTGGTCTATTTGTACCTCCTACATTATGCTGAAATGTAAGTACCTGTTTTAAGTCTATAACTCGTTTGATTTTTGTAGAACGACTAGGAAATTAAGCTTTGCTAGTTGAATAAATGTATTTTTGTTTACACAATGAAAAACATGATTTAGGTATGGACATTTTGGACTCCAGTTTGGTTATGTACTATAATTGGACTTCAATTTATGTTGTTGTTTCTCGGATTGTAGTATTCTGCCATCTTGAATTTTGTCAATGATGAGTTATTGTTTTCTTAGTGTTTTGTTTGTTTGTTTTACTTAGGCTCCCAAATGAGGCGTTGTTGTCGATTAATTGCTTCCAGAAGGACCTTGGGGACACAAATCCGTTGGTGAGGACATGGGCACTTCGTGCCATGGCTAGAATCCGCCTTCATGTAATTTCGTTGCTTGTTATTGTTGTTGTACAAAAATATGCAAGAGATCCTTCTGTCTATGTTAGAAAGTGTGCTACTAATGCTCTTCCCAGGCTTCATGATTTGCAGATGGAGGAACATGCTTCTACAATTGAAGAGGTTTGGTTAATGTATGTGTTGTTTATTGTAGTTATTGAGATTTGTCTTCAATTGGACCTAAATGACATAATAATAATGGAGAGAAAATGTGATGTTTTCTTCAGGGTTTCCTTGGGCAACATACTTTTGAACTAAAAATTATTAAAAAATAGTTTTATGCGAAATATTTGAGTTAATCAATGTGTTGTTGGAAAGTCATACAGGTTCAGTATGTGAATTGTGATCCTTCTTATGCTGTAGATTGTTAGATTACTTTTAAATGACTAGGAAACCTAGATTTTTATATATGCAAGTAATATTTTCTTCGTTGCTTGAGATGATTCCCTACTTGTTTACTTAAGTGAGAAGCAGCTGAAAAGTTGACCGGGAGGTCAGGATATGTCTGATTGTAACAATTGAAATGTGAAATGAGATGGAAATTTATGGCTAGGTAGGGCTCGTGTGACATCTTGTATTTTGTTCTTATCTACAAGGTCTTGCTCTTATATGCAAGGTAGTATGGTTCTTATTCTATAGCAAAACCATCAGCTGTTTGTATTGTTAGGTGGCTAATATTCCATTTTATATAACATGAAAAGTAGGCCTCTATATGTCTTATACTTAGAGAGTATTTTGTAGTTAAGCGTATATTACTATTCTATATAACATGAAAAGTTGGCTTTTGTACGTGTCATACTTGGAGAGGATTTAGTAGTTAAGCCATCTGTTGTTTGTATTGTTAAGTACCAAATATAACTATTCTTTATAACATGAAAAGTAGGCTTTCTACTTACTCTTTATATCTCCATGTGTGACTATGTAGGTAGCACAAGGCGTTTTCCTTTTTTTTATTGCAAGAGGATATTTATTAAACCTTTTGAGTTTTAGTGCTATCACTTAGCTCAAATGTAGAGAAAATGGTTGAGGTTGATCAATTGGTGCATGTCACAACCAGATTTTTTTGTGACGGCGAAAAAGGAAAATTAAAGGGAGGCCGAAATCAATTTGGCCTAGGAAGGAGTCGCCACCAGCGTTTTGATTAGGAACGCTGGAAAACCAAGATGGGGGGATAAGGTTTGGTCTGGAACCAGATGATTGAGTTCGGAAGTTGGTTACACACCGGGAGCACAAGGTGCCCCTAGTATGCCTGTTACTTAACAGTTACCTAAGACTAGCTTTTGGGTTTACTAAGGTTTCAGTGTGGGTAGAGATGGTAATGTCATACAGTAATTCATGCCAATATTATTGTGCAATGATCGCATATTATGGAATCCTATGTACGGGGGATGATTTGGTTTGGGGGAATAGACTTGATAGGAGTGTGCCTCCTGTGCCTACGTACCTCGGATTCGAGGAATCAAAGTCTATGTAGTTCTGGCTTGGTTTCCTAGGGTAGGCTTAGCCAATGGTCGAGATGAACTTGGAGTGGAAGGATGTATGAGTTTAATTCGGTTTTTCTAGTTCTATCAACCTAAGTCTAATAAAATTGGGGGAGGGGGGAAGAGGATCTTACTAACTTGGAGTCCGCCGTGACGCAGAGAGGTTGGAGGAATGCGGTCTCTTCTCTTCTCGTTCTATGGCTTGTTCTGACTATTCCTTCTTCCCTTTGTTTGGTACTTAGTTTCTGCTCTCTCTTGTCTGGAGTTTCTGCTCTCCAATTTTTCCAAAGTTTCCACTCTCTAATTTTTTTTGCTTTTAGGAATGTCAATGTTATGCCAATTCATGTCAGCTGAGTTCCATTTTTTTGACAGTACATTGAGGTGGGTTTCTAAACATCCCTTTTGTGACTGTTCTGCAGTAGAATTTGTTGCCTTTCTAAAGCCCATTATAAGCTTTTCCCTCTGGGGCCATGCGGCTAAGGGTTATTGTATCTCCAGCTTGTAATTGCATAGACTGAATGCGAGGGATTACACCTTCTCTTGAATTCGTAAAGGAAGGCCCTCTGGTTGAGAGATTGGAGGAAAATATGCTTTAGCACATGCTTTTGGTGAAAAATTGTTCGACCCCGTAGAAAAATCTTCGACCCCTGCTCATTCGCGGTGAGGTCTTATATAGGCTACGAGATGGGCTAAGCCCATCTCTGGTAAATATTCTGTTTAGGTTGAGTTTGAATTTGAATTGAATAACAAATTTTATTCCCTGATTCTTGGGATGAGTATCTTGCCTTATCGTCAAGAATCTCCAGGATTTTTTATCCGTTATGGTGACAACTGTCATAGTTGTTAGAGGTAGTCAATGCGGGCCACCGCGGCGGCTGCTTGTTGATAACGTATAAAATCTTCAGGATTTTATCGTTATCGGTTAAGAGAAAGTCAACTGTAGTTGTATGGGCGGACCAGTTTTGGGGTGCTGCAGTGCATTTTGACTTTGGTATTGAAGTTAATGTGCGTGAATTGCTACTAAGGCATCTTGGTATATTTTACATATTTACTAAAGGGAAGAGTGTGATTGTTTTTCTTAGGGAAGCGTATAGGAAAGGGGGTTTGATTGAGTTGAATCATGTGTATGTGACTCTTAGGAGTATGTTGGATCTTGTGTTGTTAGGGTGTAGGAAAACTAGACAATTGTAGTCTGTGAAGTAAATGAGGAAGGTGGAAGATAAGGAGATTGGGTAATTCCTTTCTTGGAGAATTGTGAGGAAAATATATCCCCTTGATGATGTGAAGGTAGCAGATGCAGCATAGTTGAAGAAATTGTGAAAACAATTTTGTGCTTATTCTCTTGTGCTATGTTTCATTTGCATTCTATTGTTCATGATACATCACTTGTCATGTGGTGACTAGATGAAACAGACTTTGGTGGTGGACAAATCACCTCCTATCTATTAAAAATTTGTCGAGTTGGTTCTCCCTCAGGATCTTCTGGCTTCTATAAGGCTATATTGTTTGTCCATCAACTTTTTTCTTTTTACCTTTCTCTGGTTCAAATTGCAAACTATGAATCATCCTGTGCAAACGCTTTAAAGCCTTTATATTGACAAAGTTTCTTGCGAAAGAAGCTTAGAAAATCTAGAAGAATGAGTGTGATGAAAACCTTTTCAAGAAGAAAGGGAGAGACTTCAGACTTTATTTACCACTTCACTGCAGAACATGTTATATACTATGCACCCATACAACAATATCTTTTCCCAATGTTTTGCCTTTGGTTGCTATTTCTACTAAGTTATGGTATAATGAATTAATGATGTTCAGTTTTGTCTTTCTTGTTGTATTAATAGGTGAATTACTCAATATTTGAGGGCTTATGTAGCCTTATGCTTCCCCTTGCTTATTTATCTATTGGACTAGATTTTGATAAGTTCTTTGAACATTTTATAAAAGATAACTGTTATCATTTAGTCATTCTTCCCACTTGTTTATCAAATTTGTTTCATTTCTATTTAAAATTTTCTACTAATCATAATTAATCCATCCTTTTTTAAATCAAAGACCTAGTGAAAGGGATCCAGTTGACTGAAAAGCCTAAATTTCCTTCTGGTTTAGGCCTTTTGGCCAAAGAGCTAATTCATTCTAAAGCTGATAAATATTAGAGTACTTTAATAGTGTACACACTGAGAACTGATAAATATTGAAACTGAAAGACTTTAGCAATTAGCATTTTAGGTATCAATATTTGACTATTTTCAGCCAACCATTCTTTAAGTGACTTTATCGCTTCAATTAAACTTATACATAAGAAAAAATCACTTTTTAATTTACAAGGTGAAATTTCTATGGACTTGTTTTAACAAATTGAGTTGTGCCTTTCAAAGTATCGGTGGTAGTTTACTCTTTGAGTGATATAATTTCAAATTTGATAGAATCAATTTTTTTTCCTTTTCTCCCTCATTTTCTACTGTTTGTCAAAATTTGTCTGCTAAACTATTAGTTTGTCACTAGCTTACAAAGCTTACAAAGTTTACTAGAACTTTCTGAAGTATAAATTGGTTAAACATCATGCTTACCCTCAAATCTCAATACTTCTTGATGTTACATTATGCTCTATTCTCTGCATGAAAGAGATTATAAATAGTTAAACATCATTTCAAGAACCAATCTATTATTGTGGTATAAACATTTAGATCTAAACTTTGTTTAGTATAAAAATGAAAAATTGTCCTGTATATTATTGTAGTATAAATTACCATGTTATATTTTATATTGAAAGGCGAAGAAAGATACCTTTATTATGAGTTTATAAAAAAATGAAGCACTTGAAGATAATGCACTATTTTGGATGCTTTTGTACCATAAGTAACTTGTAAAGAATACTATATAATTTATGTTATCTTAGAAGGAAAAAGAAAAATTTTAATTTATTGTCCTATAGTTACTTTTATATATATATATATATATAACTCTATCTCATATAGAAAAAAATTAATTAAGAGGAAACAAGTTATTCCAAAAATAATTTTAAAAGAGTTACTCTTTTATTTTCTTTAAAATATTTTTAAGACAAAGAGAAACAATATAAAAAACTAGAAGTTAACATTTTAAAAACATTACAAGCTTTTAAAAAAAATTATTTACTAAAATAGGTCTAACAAAATTTTTAGTTAATAAAAAAATTAAAAACTAGCTAAAATAAGACATGAAATATAATCAACTAATGTTTAATATAACGTTTAAAGAAATTATTATCAAAATAAAAAACAATTAATATAAATTTATGATGTAGGTGGATATATATTTATTAATACTAGGATTTGGATTGCAATATCACATCAATAATTGTCTTTAAAATTTGATAAAAAATTTTAAATACTAAAAAAATATAAAATTTAATTTATATGAATATTAATTAAATTAAAAAAATTATTAAAAAATTATTATATTTTTAATTAAAAAAATCTGCAAAAGTTCCTACAAAATCACAATGTGCAAGAAAATTTATTTAGAAATAACAAAATTCCGAAGAAATATATCTGCAGATTTTTATACAAAAATTTTCGCAAAAAATGCTCATGATAAAAATATATCTACGAATTTCGTACACATATATTCATAGGAAATGCTCCTTCCCTGCAGATTTTCTTACGAAAATTTTTGCAAAAAATACTCCTACCAATATATCAACTAATAAAAAATCAATGTTTATATGATATTACCAAAATGAGAAGTTGTTAACAGTATATAGATAAAAAAAATTAAGAACTATAGAAATTAAACAAAAGGGACTTGAACATATGGTTTATTTTTTATACCAAAGTAAATATCGCACCTGAATATACCGTTGATTATTCGCTTTTTTTTTTCCAATTACTTCACCTAGTGTGGATGTGTAGCACATGCAAGTGTGTTAGTGAAATTTCTAAAAAGTACTATAAAAGGCAGGTGCAAAATTTCATTTGTGCAGCGACTTTTTAGTGGTTTATATTTTGCTAGAATTTTTTTTTTTTTCCAACCAATTTTCTAAAATGTATTATCTTTTTTTTTTCTACCAATTTTAATGAATCTTAGATGTTCTTGATTTGCTTTATTAATGCAATTTACTTTTCTTTGGGATTTTTGTGTTCTGGACTTTCTATTCTTAATGGCTTCTAAGATTTGATGAATTCTCCTAAGAATGATTTTTAATTTATATATTGAATGAAAGTTTGATATATGAATATGCCGTGGGGTTTGGAACCTTGTAATTTTTTGGGTTAAAAATAGTCATTAAACACTCACTACTTCTCTAGGAATTTTTATCTTCTTACTTGTTTCTCTTAAGAACAAGCTGTACGTGAAATTAATATGAATGCCAATTCAAAATATGAATGATGACTTTGAGGGATATGTCATAATACCAAACTCTCACCTCGCCAAGACTATAAAGGCAATAATATGTTCACAGACAAACCCTAACTAGATACAGAAATAGGTTAGGAAAGATTAAGATTTGTGTAAATAGGTTTATCATATTTTATAAAATTAAATAAATCTATTATCTATTAAAGATATTTTTTTTAAATCTGGCAAACCTTTTTAGAAGCATGATCTCACTTATTAACCTACTTAAAAATATATTAAGGATTTTAAATAAGTTAATAAACTTAGTTTTTAAATAGATTAATAAATCTATTTTTAAATAGATCTATAAATTTATTTTTAAATAGACTAATAATAATAATTTGTTTTTAAAAATAAAATTCATTTTGTTTTGGTATCATAATATTAAAATATTAAATATGTATATGTACCATAATATTAAAATTTTAATTATATAGAGATAAATAAATTGATTTATTAGATTTAATAGGTTTTTTTATAAACTCAAATCCAACTTATTTAAATACATAGGTTTTTTCAAAATCCAAATTTAATATTTTTATTAAATAGATTAAATAAAACTAAAACTTAAAAAAGTTAGGTTATAACTCTTTGTCGGTAATTTGACCTATTGTCGTTCTTAAATGTCATCCAACAACATATAAGAAAATAAATAAAAAAAGAGCGTGCCCCAGGTTCATTCTCGTTTTCTTTGCTTTTTTTTTCTCTTCATTTTAGTATCTTAGTTTTCCTAAATATATCATATAGGCGAACAATTGATCCAAGAATTAAAAGAGAATGAAATAGTTGACATAACAAAAATATCTAAAACAACTCTTCTTTTATAATTATAATGAAATAAATGGTTGTGCTAAAAGGCTACAAGGCTTTTGCATCACATTCATGGTTCCATGACTTCCATCCATGCAAACTCAAATATTTATCCTCTTCTACGGTTTCAAGGCCCAACATTGCTGAATCAGATCTCGCAAAACACGTGGGCACTGCGAAGGAATAATGGGCCTTAAATTGGTATCTGCCACATCAACAGCAACTTGGATTGGGCCTATTGGATTGGGCCAATTCTCAAACTGGAGTGTCCCACTACTAGCTCCCACAAAATAAGCCCAAAACTATACACATCAACCTTTCTTCCATAGCGTTTTCTCTTAATCATCATCTGGTGCCATCCAACGGTAGGTACCCCTCAACGAGTCACACTTAGAAACCTCACAAGAAATGCCAAAATCGGCAATTTTGAGGTGAGAGAGGCTTCATCAACAAGAACATTCTCGGGTTTAAGGTCTCTATGAATGATACCTTGTGCGTGAACAACATACTCCATTCCACGTGCAATATCCAAACCAAAAGGTATCACCTTATTTAGAGAAATTAGCAATAATAATGTGTGTCTTTGCATGCGGCTACGAACTTCACAACATTTTGATGGTAGAGACGAGGTAGATGCGTCGCTTCTCTTAAAAATCGTGTCTCCAAAATGGATGCGAGGGTTTCCTTTTCGTCATTACCTCGTACCTTGATAAATTTAATGGCCACATATTCCTTTTTGTATATACCATGGTAGATTTAACTATGAGCACCGTGAGAAAACTTGTGCCCTATGAAAAGATTAGAGAAGTCAACATTCCATTGATCTTGTGCAATCCTCGTAGGTGCATCTCTTCGACTAGTGTGATGAAAATACTTTGTTAATGGCCATGATGATTCCTTGCGGTTCTTGCACTTGTCGTGCAACATGATCGATAACTTCACCGTAATAACTCTCTTTATGGGAAGAATGGTCTCTCACTATTTTGTTGCATTAAGAACACTTGGTGCAAACCTCAAAATATAGCTTTCTTTATCCTTTATCTCTTCTCATCTTCTCATCCTAGTTAGTAGGATCTAATCAAATAGTTTGTGTATATATTTTATATCAAGTTCCCGCCATGACAAAGAATATATTTGTTATGATAGGACTTATTCTCATCTATAAGGTTTCTTTTCATAACTTATTATCCTTTTTCGATTTAAAAATTCAATTGTGCATTCAAAAAACTATCTTATCATTATATAATGTAAATAGTGAAGATTTGGAAAAGCTTTGAAAAATATTTCTTTAGTATAATTTTTTCAAACTTCTTTAAAAACTATTATTTTGATTTATGAAAAAACGTTGAATTATTTTGTAAAGTTTTTTAATTTTCTTAAAATATTATCTACTCATTCCAACTTGTTTAACATTCAATGCATAAAAATATTTTTTATTTGAAAAAATATTTTTTATTCAATGCATAAGCTACGATTAGAAATTAAAATTATTTGAAAAAATATTTTAAATTACAATTAGAAATTTCAATTATCTACTCATTCATTACATAAGCTAATATACTACTTAAATTAAATTACAATTATTTATTTGAAAAAATATTTTTTATTCTTTTATTCTCGAAGAATGATATATATTTTTTGTTTTAAAAATTAAATTTACATAATAAATAATATATACACTAATCATGTAAAAAATTTTTATATTTTCATCTCATTACAAATTTAATTATTTTTATAATAATTATTTTAAAAGTAATATCCAACATGTGTTCTAATCAATTATTATTGTAAAACTTTTTACCAGACAGTACATGCCTATTAATTTCAAATTCAATATGTTTAAACTAAGATTTTTAAATTGTAATTTAATTTTCATGGCTAGTGTGAGAATTTTGAAATTGTCAATTAATTAAAAATTATTTAACATATAAATTTTAAATTATTTATTATAAAAATCAACCAACTTATTATTATAATAATATGTAATTAGATGATAATATAAAAAAATTATATTATCAATATATTTTAATTAAATTCTTAATTTTGATATGTTGGCAATGTAAAACTTTCACTATTCACTAATAATAAACCATTCTATTCTATGTATGGCTTTAAAAATAATTCATTCTTATATTATAATTTTGAGTACCCACTTTTGAGAGTGAAACTCCTATTCTCGTCACTCTCTCACTTAGCTTACTATCCGTATATCTTTCTTATATTATTATTATTTTAGTTAGTTACTAAATAAAATAAAATTTGAAATAAATATTAAGAAACACATATTAAAATGAATATAAAATAAAAAAAATAAAACTAAATGCTCAATATGTAAGTTTTTGACATATAACTCAATGAGAGGGTAGCACTTTTATTTAAAGATAACTTCTAAATACACTTATTCAAGGATAACTCTTACTTAAACACTCTCATTCAAACACACAAATTCAAATTTATAATATATATATATATATATATATATAAAGTGTGAAATTGATTTTGTAAGATTTTATAATTTTATTGTTGTTTTTATGAGTATATTACTATCTTTAAATTTTAAATAAATCATATTTTATTTTTATTTTAAATTGTAAAAAATAATATTATTTTTAATTTTAATTAAATGTATTAATTATTGTTATTATAAATATGCCATTATCTTTAAATTTAAATTATATGCTATTTTTATTTAGGTTCTTTTAACTATTTTTTAAAACATTGTTATTATAATTATATTATTATGTAAATCAAATCAAATGATATTTTATTTTTTTAATTTAATTCATTAAATAATTGTATATAAAAAATATTTATTTCACATATTTAAATGGACTAAAATGCTGGTTATCATAAAAGTAAAAAATTAATTATGCATTGTAATTTATAATTGAATGATTATGTAAAAATAAGATCATAATAAATATGATCTCTAGTGATATATTTTTAATTTTTATTTTTAAAATTTACTTAAATTTTATGCAATGCAAATAGCAGTAAAAAAATTTCAAATGTAATTCAATTTTTAATTTATATTAACTAGTAAATGTCTCCTACCTTATGAGATTTTTTTTAATTAGTTAAAATTTTGAAATCATAATTAAATTAAAAAGTTAATAGAAAAATATATGATATTACAAAGAATGTTGCATAATTATTTTTAATAAATAAGTAATATATAAACAACTAAAATTTACCTGCAAAAGGAAAATATAAAATTTATAAAAAATAAAAACTAAAAGTAATTAATTTTTTATTCTTAATACACAATGTGATCTCAAACCACTGATTGATATATATATAAACAATGACGGCTAACACTTCAAACAGACTACTGGTTCTCAAATCACTTTTATGTACGTTGAAACCAATTATTATTCCGTACGACTTAAACGGCGAGGTAATTTCATAATCATATTCAATATATATAAATTAGAATACTTATATTGAGCAAGAGAGTTTTTATTCTACAAAATATAATTATATATGAGTTTTTTAAATTTTTTTATCTTTTTCAATTTATTTTTTATTTTTATTTTTAAATTAAATTTTAATATTATTTTAAAAATTATCAATAGTTATTGGTAGAATTTAGTTCAATTAGTGAATATGGTGAACTCTCGACTAATGTCTTGGATTTTTATGGATAAAAAATAGGTAACTATAGATAAAAAAATAGGTAATTATTAAAAAATTTATATCATAATATAAGTTATTTATTATAAATTTAAATGATAACTTATATCTTTGAAAATATTTATTTATTAAAATTTTAAATTATTATATTATCTATATATAAAAGTTAAAATAATTATCTTAAATAACGAGAGTAAAAATTAAGAACTTTTTTAAGGAGAATAATTTTAGGAATTCTAGTCTCCTTTACCCTAATATTTTTCATTGCACATCTTGTTTTTCTTATATACACACTTTATACATTTTGTAATATTTATTTTTAATTTTTATATTATATATTCTTTGATTTGACTAATTTTTTATATTTCTTTTATTTATATATTTTAACTGTGTTTTTGTCTGGAGGACAACTATTTTAATATTTTAAAAAAAACTATTCTTATATTTTACTACAAAATACTAATAAAAACATGATAACACAAGTTATTTTCATGAAGATATTGTTTTAAAATATAAATAAATATAGTATTGAATTATATAGATCAATTTGTTAATTTATTATTATACTTACATGTCATTTTAATACATGTATAAAGATAAATGCCACCGTCCGGGTTCACAAGTCATCATACTAGTTAAATAAGAAAAATCATAAACTTTAACACCACAGTTCTTGATTTTAATTATTCAGATTTGTGTCATACATGGCAGGAAGCAATTGCCACACAACACCGACCATTATAATTTTTTATTATTTAAAATTTATGATTGTGATTATGAGTTAAAGTTCACCATGCACTAAGTTTTAACAATGGCGCAATAAAATGACTTTTTTTTTGTAGCAGTAAAATGACTATACACTATAGAATCAATCTTCTAGCCAATTTCGCGAGAAACATCTTTGTAATTAGGAGTGAATAATAAAATGTATATTCACAAAAAAAAAAGAATAATAAATTGTATATTCACAAAAAAAAAAGAATAATAAATTGTATCATCACTAACCCCCTCATTTCCTCGCGTGTGACTCTCTTTGATTTCATTTGTTCCTTCCTTACTTCTTTGACTTCGTTTACCAACTTTAAATCATTACTACTATAAAATTTAAATCAAACCCAACAAAGTCAACTTTTCTTATTAGAGACAAGATAATTAGTAGCAAAATTTGGCAACTTGCGTAATAAAGTTAAGCAAAATCGCTAAGAAAATAAAACTCAACACATATTTCAAGGTTCACAACGTGTAACCCCTTTTATACTTTATCAACATTCATATATTTAACTCAAGTAGCAATGTAGCACCAGTTTCAAGAAACCTTAAACTTTTTTGTATAATGTATACAAGCTGGCAATCCTTCATGTTTAATTTCTAATTGACTTCTTCTCTGTACTTTTAAGTCATAAACTCAAATAATTAAGCTGCCCTCATTTTTCTCCTTTCTGTGGGCATTTCTGTCAACAATATATTATATATAATCCTGAAAGTTTGTATCTCTAGCTGCTTCATTTCTTAACTACTCTTTCTCTGAGCTTTCAAATCTAAAACTTCTTCCAGCCATCATCATGAACATGACTTTCCCTCCACTTTTCCATCTTTGGTTTCTTGCTTTTTGTTTTATCTCTTCTTTGGCTAGGGGAGCTACCCTGTCAGAAGATGAAGGTACGTGATACATGCACATGTATACACAATTATATTATTAAAGAAAATATATACTTATGTATTGTTTTTTAAACATTTTTTATATTATACGTGTTAAAATTTTACTTCGATAATCTAGGATGACTTTTCATGCAAGCTTTTATCAGTTAGATTATCGTGATGAAATTTTAATTGATTGAAAAATAGAATTAAAAATACTTATAATACTCCATCAAAGTTTGTTCATTGCAAAAAAGGAAGATTATGGGGCAGCAATAATTTGGTGTTTGGTGTTTGCTATACAGTGCAAGTTATGAAAGAGATAGGTAAGACACTTGGGAAGAAAGATTGGGATTTCAGCGTGGATCCATGCAGTGGACAAAGTAATTGGACTTCATCTGTTCAAGTGAAGGGATTTGAAAATGCTGTCACCTGCAATTGCCTTATTGCCAATGCCACTATCTGCCATGTTGTTAGCATGTAAGTCTCTGATCTCTATGTGTTTGTTAAAATCCCTGTTTTGGACTCTCACCTAGACCCACTAAGTTTTGCAATTGGTTTTGTTTTTGTTTCCTTGCATTGGGTTTGGTTTTATTGTTGCCCAAGATAAAGCAAACAGAAGCCAAATTTTCTGATTAAATCAGAACATGCATAATGAATAATATTGGTGCAAAGCGTTAAATTTACCCAAACTAACACGAATAATGGGAAATTTTTACAGATAATATAATAACGTAGAGGGTATACATTTCACTTTATTAATTTCTCTCGAGGAATGCACGAATGGACAAGTGTTATAAACAACTTGACGCACATATATAATAAAGGGATAAATGACATTTTTAGTTTGAAAAGTGAATTATATTTGGTTTTAGATCCTAAATTTTAAAATTAATAGTTGTTGTCCATGTACTTTTAAAATTGTTTAAATTTTAACCTCTTAAAAGCTAATTTTTTTTTCTCCTATACATTTGGGCATATTAAAAAATATGAAAATAAAAACTTATTTATTTTAAAAGTGAGAGGCTAAGACCAAAAATGACTATCTTTTTAGGAATTAAAAATACCATTAACTTTATAATAAAAATATTAAAATAAAAATTATAATTTTTTCTGATAATAATTATAATTTTGCATTTTATCCTTGTTTTTTTTTACTTTAGAGGACAAATCTCCATTACATTAATTATATATTTTATTATAAACTCCAATAAAAAAATCATATAAATTCTTAATGTAGACTAATTAAAATAGAAGAGTAAAATTCATATATTATACAAATAAAATATTTTTTGCATCATATAACAAGTTAAAATTTGTATTTTCTGTAATGAAAAAAATATTAAGATAGTATTATTATATATATATATATATATATATATATATATATATATATATATATATATATATATATATATATATATATATAATTTAATTTTTAAAATGTATTTTTTGTAATATGTAATACATAATTGAACAATCTTACCACATCAAACTTAATTAATTCTATATCTTTTATTATAAATAAAATAATTTAATTGAAATACACCGATAATAATGTAAATATTTTTTACGCTCTTCTTTAATTATAAATTTCTCTATAATTAAATTTCTATAATTTATATAATAAATGATTTAAAATTTATATGTAAAATATTTTATAATTAATTGCTATTGTAAAAAAAATATTGAGAGTGATTCAAAATTAAAATTTACAGAAAACAAGTCAGTATCACAATATACATAAGCTAAAATAAATTATTGCGGTAATTTACGATTAAGAAAAAAACACATACAATTATATATATGTATATTTTAATATTTATAGACAAATCATGCAAGATTACTAGCTTGGGCTGTACTTTTCAAGTTGCTTTATATTCAATAGTCACCCGTCAAAATACTTTTGCATATTACGCCACGTATAATTTAGTTCTCTTGCTTACACTGTTAGCTATTGTAAAAAATTCGAATTAGTTTATGGTAACTGTATAAAGATGGTATATAATTATACATAAAAGAAATAACCACTGCACGTACTGTACTCAAGTATAACTTGAGAAACTCATTAAGTTTTATATACATTTTCCGTATGTATAAATATATACGAAAATAAAATTATTTACCAAAAGTTTATAACTCCATCTAACATTATCACGAAAGCATTTTTGTAATATGACGTTAATATATGTTAATGATTATTGAAGTCATGTAAATATTTTTTTAATAGAAGGATTTTAGTTTATATAGAAACTAAAATTAAAAATTTTACGTTTATATATATAGAAAATAAAAGTAAAATTTGATATATTTGTAAGGACGAAAAAAGGTATTTAAACCAATGAAACTTCAATTCTTATCATCTTTTCTCATTCTTTAGCAATAATCCTTTTTTCTTAACAGAAAAGGAATCAATTTGTGTTTTTTATAGGTTAATTAAGAACTGAATGATAAAATAAATTAAAAAAAACATTTGCTTATATGTATAAAAAAAATGACAAAAGGATTATACAAAAAAAAAGAGATGATCTATAATTAAGTGTTAAAACAATGACAAAATCTATATTTTAATCCTCTAACTTTAATTTAGGTTTCAATTTAGCTCTCTAATATTTAATTTCTTTTCAGTTTATTCCTTTAACTTTTCATTGTGTTACATTTGTCCTGGTTCTAACTTCAGTCATGAAATTTAATGATGCTTACTCTAACGGTGTTAACTGTTATCGACATAAAACTGTTGAATCAAAATTTTCTAAAATGTCCACTGTCTCACATCAAAGCAAAATACAAAAAAGAAAATCCTACACAAAAAGTAAAAGACCTTCCACCATGACCAACACCATAATTGAACCACTCATCTTTCATGCCCAGCCACTTTTCACACCATTAGCCATGAGCACCATGTTGACCACCACGATAGTCCTTTTCCACCATCACCCTTAATTAACCTCATTAGGAGGAAGAAGAGATCATCAACATGGAAATAACAGTTAACCTAACCAGACTTAGCTTTGTTTGTTTTGGTGGAGAACCGAAGGAATGATCAAGGAGAGACGAAAGCAATGTAATACTTGGTCGTTCAACCATTTGGAAGTTTGGAACAAAGGAAATTAAAGAATGGAAGCATATATATGGGTCCCACTATGTTCTGTCCAATTTTAGAAGAAAAAAAAGAATTTTTTTTATAAAAACAAAAATGCCTTTATTTATGTCATGTCTCATTCTTTATTTAGAATATTTATGCTTTTTACTAACATTTTTTCTTTTTATTTTACTTTCTGAACCATTAAACAATAAAAAATTATCTTCTGTTTTTTCTTATTTTGTGTCCTATCTTTTAATCTAAAATTATCTCACTTTTTACTTACTTTTTTTCTTTCTTAAAGTTTGTTACCAAATAATTTTGTGTCTGATTTTAAAATTAATAGTTATTTTGTAGTTAATTTCTAGTAAAAATAATTAGCAATAAAATTACTATAATATTAATGGTAAATGAAATAAGTAGCAAATTAGCTAAGAAAATAATCTTAGTTATTTTGTAGTAAATTTTTAAAATTTGTAACTATTTTCTAGTTAATTTGTAGTAATAAAAAGTATAAATGAATATAACTTAAATTTAGCTAAAAAAATAATATTCTAGTTAATTAATAGTTAATTAGTTAAGATTTAGCTACTAATTTAAATAGTAGCTAAAATTAATAACAAAATCAAAAAAATCTTATAGTGTTTTCCTTTCAAAAATCCAACATACTAATATCTTAGTGTGACAAGGAAGAGAAATTTTGGTTTCTTTCTTGTCTTTTTTGTTGAAAATGAGTGTCTCTTCTCCTTTATTTTGGTTTCTTTTTTGGTATTTTTATAAATTTTTTTAACGGAAACTTGTTTATTGATAATTTTTATGGGTGAAGTTGATGAATAAAGATGAGGGTGATGAGCTATAAGGATTTTGGATATGTTTTTGAGTGTAAAAAAAATCTAGTTTTTTGGTGAATTATCGGATTAATTAACGGTGAAATTTAAATATTAGAACAAGTTAATGAAAAGATTAACGTGACAGAAAATAAAAAAAAAATTAAAGAATGAAATTAATTCAAAAAAATAATTAGACAATCTAAATTAAAATTACGTAAAACAATCTACCAGTTATAAAAAAAAAAAAAAAAACTTCGCTGTCTCATATAAAAAGTATTATTTTCCATTAACTTCGGATTATTTGCGGTAAAAAAGAAAAGAAAGAAAAGTTAATCGGTATATGTTACACAAACGTATATAATATATATTTTTAGTAATGGTTATGATGTTTGGATCAATAATTATGGTGCAGTGTTCTCAAGTCACAAAATCTTTCGGGCACACTCCCAAGTGAACTTGTGAGATTGCCTTACCTCCAAGAAATGTATGTCATTCTGAACCCACACATGATCAACTAAACTTGCATGTCTTTCATCATTATTCACTTGCTTGATTCCTTCACTTCAATGTGGTTTAGTGACCTCACTCGTAACTACCTTAATGGTACAATTCCTCCACAATGGGGCTCCCTCAATCTTGTCAACATGTATGTACTCTCTCCCTTACCCTTTCTTTCACTTCTCATTTCCCCACTCTTAGTTATTACCATTATTGTATGATTCTGACAAATGGGTCTTGTTTTAGTCTTTCATTTATAGAAATGTGTCGTGTGTTATGTATTTTTATAAATGAGAGAACACAAAGAGTCATTCTTTTTGTGAAGTACAAGGACATACATTTCAAAAAAGAGACACCAGAAGGAAACTGTTTTTCTAGAGATTAAAAGGGAACGTTATTCCATTGGCAAGAACTAAATTTCTTAGATTTTTTTGAAAAAAATGTTTTTCTACTGATTTCATAGAGTTTAATTTTTATTGTCAATATAAAAAAATTATATACCCAACCGATCAAAAATAAAAAAATTATCGTTCATTTCACTTTCAAAATAATTATTATTATAAAAGAATGCATAGCTTTTATGATGATGACATAAAAATCCTTTATACTTTTTTTGCACTATATCTATTCTTTCATGAAGCATTAAACTAGTTATATATTCATGTTTCTTAACTGTGGCAGTTCCATTCTTGGAAACCGAATTACGGGTACAATCCCAAAAGAATTAGGAAACATCACCACCCTGAAAAGTTTGTAAGTTTGTGGTCATCTACATAGAATTTTTCCCATTTCAATTTTATGAAAAATTTTGAAGGAACTTTAAGTCTTAAACTTGAAATGCATAGGGTCCTGGAGTTCAATCAATTATCTGGAGCACTTCCTCCAGAGCTTGGGAATCTCCCCCAGCTTGAAAGACTGTAAGCACTTTGTGTGTTTTATTTGGTTGGTTAATTTTTACTACTGAAATTAAAGTTTTAGTGTTTATTGATAAAATTTTCGTTTACATTCTATGCCTTTGTTTTGTCTTCTTCAAAGTGCTTAGATAATCATTGATGATAATATTTCCAAATTCACATGTTACTATAGGTTACTTTTATTTTATAAAAGCATTAAAGTGCACTGTACTCTTTAGAAAATCCTAATCCCTATGCCTTATATTCTAAATTTCAATGTTGTTATAGGCTTCTTACATCCAACTATTTTACTGGAAATTTACCTGCAACATTTGCTAAGCTCACTACACTGAAGCAAATGTAAGAGTCCTTCCTTTATTATACTTTTATTGTACTCAATTGCATTCACTATATTATGTTTCATATCAAAATTGTAACATTTCTTTGTTGCATATATTCTTATAATGCAGTCGACTTGGAGATAATCAATTCTCTGGAACTTTACCTAATTTCATTCAGAGCTGGACAAGTCTAGAGAGACTGTACGAATCTTTCTTCTTGTGAAATTGAAACTATCTATTTATTGGTTTATCAAAGGAATGGTTTTTAATTGTGATAGGGTAATGCAAGGGAGTGGTTTTAGTGGGCCAATTCCTTCTGGAATTTCATTTCTGAACAACCTCACTGACATGTGAGTATGGCGTTTTGATTGGAACCAAGGTTTCAAAATTTAATTTACTTTCCTGTATCCTCACCATGCTTAAGATATGTTATGCAGGAGAATTAGTGACTTGAAAGGACCAGATTCTCAATTTCCCCAACTTAAAAACTTGACAAATTTGCAAACATTGTGAGTTAAATGTTTGGATTATTACTATAATTTCTCATTTTCATTTTGTGAGTTAATGCCTCAATAATGAAATGCTCTTAGAAATAGAAAACTGAAGATGCTAATGCCTTTTTGCTCTGACATATTAACATGTTTAATTGTTTCCCAGAGTATTGAGGAGTTGCAATCTTATAGGAACGGTTCCTGAATATCTTGGAAATGTGACTACTTTACGATCATTGTAAGTGATGCTTTGTGTTTTTTTAATTACACTCGGTTGGTGCTATGTTCAGACATTCTTGCATTATTTATATGAATTTAGAACCATTTATAATAGTTGCACTTTGTACTCATCAAGTTGGTGAAGAGTACCAACATGCCTTTTTTGTTATTGTAGGGACTAAACATTTCCATGTTGCTTTTCTGATGCCATTCTGTCTCTTATATAATAATTGTTTTGGACATAATTTTTCTGTCAGAGACCTCAGTTTTAACAAATTAACTGGACAGATTCCGAGAACCTTGGGTGTCCTAAAGGACATAAATATACTGTAAGCAATATATTCTTTAGTTTCAATTTGATTTGTTATTGCACCAAAATGAGCACATATAATGTTAGATAGTTGGATGGTATTATTCAAGTTTATCTGTATGCTTTGGTTCAATGGGGATTTACAGTTCAGCTGCTTCCCTTAGACATTATAGAAGCCATCAGTAATTCCAATGAATCAAATGAATATTATAGGATTCTGACACTGAAATTGGTAACTGACAGATTGAATCAATCAACAAAACCCTTTTTATCTTCGTTACTTGTGTATACCAAGTTTTAACTTTAGGTTTGAACTGGGATGGCTAAGTAAACATTTAAAATTGATTGCTTTGGTAAAGAAACTAGTCTGATTTAAGTTGATCAAGACAAGGTTGAGTTGTTTGCAATGAAATGGCAAGAATTTACCAATGGGGTCTAGTACAGTTGGTTAAATAGGGTGTGTGAGTGTTGTTAATCTCCTAATACTGTGTTTGATTCCTACAAATAAAAAAAATGGCAAGAATTTTGTATATTTATAATACATTTGACTTCTCTGCAAATATACTTTCATTTCAAGTCAATGAGCTTATCCATCAATTTCTTTTGCTTTCTAGTTTCAACCAACAAAAATGTATTGTTAAAAGAACCTTCGGAGAATCATGTCCCTACCTTTTGTTGAGAAAATTAATTGAATATGATTAAAAAGAGGAAAATCTATAACAAGAGAAGAGAACATAGATATCTTTATTCTATGACTGGTTTAGATTGTCAACCCAGTTAAGTCAATAAGATCCTTGGGGACCATCCAAATTATTTGAGAATGGGTTTTAGTTTATTGGTATTTATCATTTTAATGCTTTCTCAATAATTGATGAGTTCTATAAATTGATTTCTTTATATTGTTTTCACCTAGATACTTAACTGGAAATCATTTTACTGGACCACTGCCCAATTGGATAGATAGGCCAGACTACACGTAAGTAATCCTTCAAATGCAATTTATATGATTTATTAACTAAATTATATCCTTTGCATGGTAAATTATTGCACCAATATTCTTAGATTCTTCTGTGCCAGAATTATTTGTTTCCTCTTCGGTTCTAAATCACATGCATAAATTGACACAGAGATCTCTCATATAACAATTTGAGCATTGATAACCCAGAGCAGTTGACATGTCAACAGGGAAGCGTGTAAGAATCCTTGCATTTTCATTTGTGTGTGTATATAAATATATCACACACACTTTTTTTTTGAAAATTTTGATATGTTTTCTGAGCTTTGGCCATTTGTTGTATGCCTTAGGAACTTATTTGCATCATCTTTGAAGGGGAATAACTTGTAAGTTTTATAGCACTCATGCTAAATTAATTTTATCTATGTATATAGCTTATACTGATTATAATGTGATTATGCTGACTTGTTATACCTACTCCATTATTTTCTCAGGGGAATGATTCCATGTTTGGGAAACATTAACTGTCCTAAAAGTAAGTTGATATGTCATAAATTTCTAGCAGACAGTTAATATCTAGCTAATATATGCTTTAAAATTTGAACCTGTTAAGTTTTATTTATTTGTTTCTGGGAAGGTAGAAGGTAAAAGGGGGAATTATCTTCCAAAGATTGCCATACTTGTATATCACAAGCATGCATATAGCTATTTGAACAATTTATTTTCTGATGTAATCTTCTTTTTGTGATTGATTCCTTATATTGGCTTAATTTTGACCCTTTTGTGGTTGTCCCTGCAGCTTGGTACTCCCTCCGTATAAATTGTGGTGGGAAGCTTATTTCTAATGGAAGCATGACATATGATGATGATTCACAAGAAGCCGGACCAGCCAGATTTCGCCGAACTGGATCAAACTGGGTGTTTAGCAACACTGGTCATTTCTTTGATAGCAGCCTCTTAGACTACTACACTTGGTCTAATACAACTAAGCTTGCTATGGACAATGGTGAACTATACATGGATGCACGTGTTTCTGCCCTTTCTCTCACATATTATGGATTTTGCATGGGAAATGGAAGCTACACAGTAAATCTTCATTTTGCAGAAATTATGTTCACTGATGATCAAACATATAGCAGCCTTGGTAGGCGTGTATTTGACATCTATATTCAGGTGCATGGTTTCATTATTTTACCTTAATTTGTCAACCACATGTTTAATACTGCATCCGGTTCTATATATAAGAAACAAATGAAATTTTTTTTGTATAAATTGTTAAGTTTCTCTTGTATCTTTAATTATAAGTTACTACTTAAACTATTTAATTCTATAGGTATTTTTGAAATAAAATTTAATTTTATGAAACTGTTCATTAAAATGAATTAATTTAACTATTTTTATTAATATCAATGAATTAAGTATTTATTTCTTATAGAACCAAAGTAATATTAAACAAATACCTTTTGATCATCATAAACCATCATGAACCATTTGTGTTTGGATTGAAGTATTGCAGAGAAAGTTGGTGCTGAAGGATTTCAATATTGCTAAAGAAGCAGGAGGTGTTGGTAAGGCAGTCATAAAAAAGTTCAGTGCTATTGTGAATAGCAGTACCTTGGAGATTCGCCTTCAGTGGGCTGGGAAAGGGACAACTGCTATTCCATTTGGATCAGTTTATGGTCCTCTTATATCAGCTATATCTGTGGATCCTGGTTAGTTCTTCTTCTCTATAGTTATTTTTCTTCTTCTATCACCCTCATCTAATCTAATATGCAAATTTCTTATGTTATAATCAAGCAGACTTTACGCCCCATGTGGAAAATAGAGATGGAGATGGCATACCTGTGCGGTTTATTGTTGCAATTGTAGTTGCTGGAGCACTTGTTATCATCATAGTATTTGGTATAGCTTGGTGGAGAGGATGTCTAGGACAGAAAGTTTCATCAGAAAGAGGTAAGAACTAAGAGGCTACTATAACTATCATTATCCCTTTAAATACTATTGGAGTTTTATTATTGGTAACTCAAGAATCTTAAAAACTAATGCTTCAAAAGAATGTATCCTGATGAAAAAATTCTGCATGATCCTTTTTCTTTAGTTTTTGAGAAATTCACATAATTATATGGCCAAGATAGTTGCAACTTTGTCTCTTATTGTACATTAGTAATTAACTATTATTGTTGTTTTAAATATACTCAAGAAGAATAGTTACCAAATATCATATTTTTGGTGATTTAAACTATATAGTAACTAGATATGTTTATACATGACAATTGATATACAACATCAATATATAGTAATGTCACACTTCAATCATTTTATATAACTATTCTGAGTAAATTGTAACACTTATAGATAACATGCTATATATGTATATTATTTTCTAAAATCTAATTGTTATATGCATTTCTATAAATATTTTGTCAGAAAGTTTATGTAAAAATTTAACCGTTTATAAAATCTAGAATTCTAATCAATATCAAGTTGAATTATGTTTAAATGTTCTATATTTTTTAGGAATAACACTCTTATAAGACTTGAAAATATTTCTCTTAAGCTTTTAAGAATGAGTTAAGTCTGATTCATTTCTAATATGGTATCAATGTTTATCTAATCTTAATGTTGAACTACTTGTAAGTATTCAATCCTACAAACTTCATGTACAAAAGTCTAGTCTTGGGTGAGAGGAGTGTGATTTTCCATATTGAGTAGGAATACATAATCAAAATACTCCTTCAAAGACTTAGTTAATCCTCTTGCCTTATGGGAGTGAGTTAGGCTTAAAAAAATATTAGATTTATATACTTATATATTTAAGATTTTTCTTTAATAATGGTCCTAATAATAATACATCAAAATGTTCCTTTAATGTCAATTCACATCAAATTAATCATTCATTTCATCTTTTAACATCAAATTGGTGCTCCAAGAACACTAAATGGATATCAAAGTTTGACACTAAGACCTTTTTGACATATTTATCATTGACACATGTATCAATAAAGGACCAAAATTAGTGTTTATCTTAAATCCCAAAGTATATAATTCTTGAATATACTAAATATTAAGGTTTTGAGCACAATGATTTATTTAAAAACTCAAACTAGTTATTAGCCTATTAAAACTAGTATGACTAAATTGTTACATAAATTTTGCCTCCATAGCAAAATTTGTCTCAGCCCATGTATGAATTTGTTTGCATAACTTGTATCTTGCAAGCTCATACAGACAGTATATAAAATGTGGTTTCAATGATGCCATCGTCTCTAGCATAATCTCTATTATTCCAAACTTAATATTGTGTAAAGTTTCAAAAAAGAGATTTATGCTTTTTTTTTTTTCTGTCTTAAACCAACAGAGCTAAGGGGTGTAGATCAGCAAACTGGCTTATATAGCTTACGACAAATCAAAGCTGCAACTAACAACTTTGATATTGGCTTTAAGATTGGAGAAGGAGGGTTTGGCCCTGTTTACAAGGTATTCTCGACATTCAACATTTTCATTAGACCATCAATGAAAGGTTTACTATCGTTGGTACATCTTTTCAACTTTTCAAAATAAGGCTATACTTTATTAACAATCCTAGAAATGCAGGGTGTTCTTTCAGATGGCACAGTAATTGCAGTTAAACAACTGTCTTCTAAATCAAAGCAAGGGAATCGTGAGTTTATAAACGAGATTGGCATGATTTCTGCTTTGCAACACCCTTGTCTAGTTAAGCTCTATGGCTGTTGTATGGAGGGAAATCAATTGATGTTGGTATATGAATACATGGAAAACAATAGTCTTGCCCGTGCTTTATTTGGTAATTTTCTTTTCTTTGTATTCAAGTTTGGTACCTCTTCATTAAAAATCCACATTGAATGTATACATTACCATATATTATATTGTCTAATTTCTCTAACAAATGCAAATGAAGCACAAGAAAAATGTCGATTGAAGTTGGATTGGTCAACAAGGCAGAGGATTTGTGTTGGTATTGCTAGAGGTTTGGCTTACCTCCACGGAGAGTCAAGGCTGAAGATAGTTCACAGGGACATTAAGGCCACTAATGTGTTACTGGATAAAGATCTCAATCCAAAGATATCTGATTTCGGTTTGGCCAAGCTTGATGAAGAGGGCTATACCCACATAACTACTAGAGTAGCAGGCACCTAGTGAGTTCTCATATATTAGTATGTTTTTTATGAAATTTGTTTAGTAATATTTATCATTTTGTATGCAAAATTGCACTACGAGGTAAAAATATATATACAAAGAAAGAGGTTGTGTTCTGAGATACCTCACCAATTTTAGACCACTTATTTTGGCTTTCAAAATTTTATTCTCAATTAATGTATGAATTTTCAATGCTTCAGTGGATACATGGCTCCTGAATATGCAATGCATGGTTATTTGACTGACAAAGCAGATGTTTATAGTTTTGGCATTGTTGCGCTAGAAATTGTTTGTGGAAAGAGTAATTCCATGAACTGGCCAAAGGAAGGGTGCTTCTCTCTTGTTGATTGGGTAACTTTTACTCTCATGATCTCTTGCTTTCATGCCAATGTGGTTGTCCTTTACAATATCTAAGAAGATTGTTGTTGCATAAACGCCCCATTAAAAATCTCATTCAATATTATTCTAGTGCAACATTTGAAGAACAAAAAAATCCTTAACTCAATCTGTTGTTTAATATATAGTTTCAGTTGTGAATTGATGTCAGACCTAAGTTGTTGTCTGTATTTTGTTTCTCCAGGTGCATCTCTTGAAAGAAAAAGGTAATCTAATGGACCTAGTTGATGAGAGGTTGGGTAAAGACTTCAAAAAGGATGAAGTAATGATCATGATCAATGTGGCTCTTCTGTGCACACAAGTTTCTCCACTACACAGACCCACCATGGCTTCAGTGGTATCCATTCTTGAAGGCAAAACTGATCTTCAAGAGATGGTGTCAGACACAAGCCAGGTATTGGATGGAAACAAGTTGGAGGTGATCCAACAGTATTACCACCTGAGAGAGAAAAATAAGACCCATGAGACTCAAGAAGAGAGCATCTCAATGTGTGAAACTTCAGCATTTATGTCTGACACAGATCTATATTCTGTCAACATGGATTCTTCTTACTTGGAGAAAAGTGATTAGATAATCTATCATCACTTTGTAAATGATATATAGCTTATACTTAGGTCTGTCTTTCCTTCATTTTTGTTCATGTGCTGACCATGACATGTCTCCTTTTCCTGTACTAATGAGAAATAGAAACACTTGCCATGGAAGTTATTTTGTTGCATATGTATTGTAGTATACTAGTATTTTATATTTGAAAAAAAACTTATATATAGTAACGCAAGTGTTGAAGATACTATTAGAATTAGAGTTTTATTTAAATAATTTGTATAATAAAATATTTCATTCAACACATATTACTAAAATAGAATTATAATTCTGATTTAAAAAATACCAATAATACATATGTTACTGTACCTAAGTTTTATCCTTTGTGTTATTGAACAGTACAATATTTGTTATTTTTCCTACCACCCTCAATATGCATCCCCAAAATCCAATATAGTGCATATAAAAAAAAAAAAAAAAAAAGCAACAACAACAACCTTCTCAATTGAAGAAACCTTGGCAAAAGAATTTATAAACCGAGGAATAATTTTATCTTTGAATTCTCCTATCATTTTCTATTACTTACATTCGTATTGATCATTCAAATAATTAAATATGGTACTGATCAGTATTTGTCACAATTTCTCGTAAATTTGATACTTAATTATTTTAGTACTTGACACGACTTGTGCAGTTTTGCTGATCAAAAACTTGGAATTTTATACCCTTACCTATCCTTCATCAGATTTAGTATGCATGGATCGATCATTTTTTATCTGGATTAAGATAAGTCAAGTAAGATTAAGCCTAATCTTTTAAAACACCACCCCTTTTATATATGGAGCTGTCCTAGCTAGTCCATTGTTGTATTTAACTCAATTTAACATCCTTATATATAATGTGAATCTCTAAATTAAAGCAAAGTTATCTTTAGTTATAATAAAAAATATTATTATATTTAAGATATCTTTATAATCTATTTATAACGGTTTTGATTGTTTTTTAAATATATATAAATAAAAACTAAATAGGATATTATTGTTTTCCATGTCTCTGTTATGTGTGTTATTTACACCTTAATTTTCAACTCAGGGAAAGCAGACAAGCCATAGCATGCAGGAAGGACGGTGAGAATTCCTGCTACTAATCTCTCATCTCTCCATGCATACAATATTTGTTATATTGATCTGTCATCCCTGGTATCTGTCTGATCTTTTCTGTCACTTGTTGTTGTCTCACCTCTGCTTCACTAGAGATGCTACTAGCAATAGAGATAAAGAGAGTGAAAATTTAAGACAACTAATGCCTGTTGATGTTTCCTCACATCTACCTGTGTCCCCTTTCCCAATGGAGGCATGCAACTGCAAATTATTGGCTCTAGTTGGAGTAATGAAAACCTAATAAAATAGTTAATGCCATTTTATTTGCTTATGACAGTAACATAAGCCTTCTTATTCTTCCTTTACTCGCCATCATTGGTGCAAAGTTCTTTTTTTTTTTTTAAAAAAAAAGAAAATATAATAACAACTAGACTCAAACTTAAAATATTATACATATTATTAAATCTCTTACTACTAGTTCCCTCTAGTGGTTTCCATTAGTGCAAAGTATCCAAAAATTTTTCAGATGATTAATCTTTGCTGAAAAATCTTATAGAACACCCATATTTTTTTCCTTTCCAACTACATTAAACTAGACTTTTAAACAAAGCTTTTATTGAATTAAAAAAAATTTAATTTTTATATATTTTTACTGTAAAAATTACACTCTCAACCAATAAAAGTATGATAGGAATGATTTTTAAAATAATTATACTAAAAGTTAACAAACTTGTCATTCATAATAATTTGTAATTGAATAATAATATAAAAATATTTTATACAATATGTGGATAGACTATTTATTCAAAAAAAATTGAGCATTTATAGAAAAAAAAAACTGAACTTTCATAGAATTTTTTTTGATAAAATAATATTTAAAAAATATTTATTATTTAATTTATTATTAGGTCATCTTATTTAACTATTAATAATTTTTATTACATATAATCAATAAATATATTTACTATTATTGGTTTAATTATTTTTATCACAAAAAATTATCATTTATTAACAATTTAGTATTGGATTAGTTTCTACAAGTACAACATGTAATTTATTTAACAAAAATAAATTATTAATATAGATATTGTGAGTTTATGTTGTTATAATACATGCATTATACTTACATTACCTAATGATTTTTATAAAAATTTGAAATTAATCCAACTGTTAAATTATTTAATTTTTTTTATCATGTATATTAAATTTCACACAAATTAAATATTTATTTATGTGCTATTTAATAATAGACACTCACCCATTGCACTTGCATCAATTAATAATTTTTTATAAAATATGAAATTAATCATTCCAGCCATTGAATCATTTAACATTTTCTTTCTTTAAATTTCACATAAATTGAATATTTATTGATATATTGTCTAATAATAAATATGTACTTATATTTTAAATAATATATTGTTTATCAAAATAAAATAACGAGATAAAGTAATAATATAAGAACTTTCCGTTCAAGAAAGGGTTGAACTGGTTAATTTCGTATTTTATAAAAAAAATATTAACAAGTTTTACCCATGATGTTAATATATATATATATATATATATATATATATATATATATATATATATTTGTTTTGTTTGGATGTGTTTATCTATAACATATATAGAAAAATAAAACAAGCTTATTTGATAAGCTAGTTTTAGTTTATAAAATAAATTTATTTTATTTATTTTAATTTTTTTTATATACTTACCTGGGAGAAACTAATCTAATCATGTAAATTGTTTATAATCCACTTGCCATTCTATAAATGACAATGGTCAGTTAGTTATATTAACTCAACTGTTCAGAACTACGATTTAATTTTGTATAAATCCTAATCATCTTTTATTTTTATAATATCAAAATCATTTTCAGATTTCAATCCTCTTTATTTTCTCTCTACTCACATTTTTTCCCACACTTTATATTTACAATTGATAGTTGAGATCAGTCTAAGATATACTAACAGCATGCTACGTTATACTAACCAACAATTCTGTTAGCATGAAATATTAATATATATTATTATTATTATTATTATAGTTTTTATTTTTAATATTAATATATTATTAATGTATTAAATATTAGTGCAATGCATATCATCCTGTTAGTCTAGACCTTTAAAATCTATACACTAACAGTTTAATTTTTATTAGATAATTACTAATAAAGACAATCATAATGTTTGACATTTTTAAATTTGTTAATGAATGAAAAAAGTTTTCTTAGTATGTTGACACTATTAAACTTTTAACAAGTAGTTCTAACAGTTAGTTAAGTAAACGACATAGATATTATAAATATTTTTGGTAATGTATTCAATTTCGACAAATAAAAATAACTATTAAAGTTTTAAATAGTCAAAGGAGATAAAATAGTAAGTTGAAAATGAAGTGACGTTGTAGAAATATTGGTTACGTTTAAGTCTATCAGCATAGGGTATTGTTGGGGACCAGAAAAGATTTGCATATGCTGCATGCATCAAACCATCGTATGCGATAAGTTCAGAAAGTGGTAATGCAATAGCAATTGCAACTTGTAAGCATGTAATTCTAATCAATAAAAGTTGATTAAGACGTACGTGATTATCCATGTATGGCTAACCTTTGTGCATATCCATATTCCATACATGACAGTTCCAATGTTTCTTCTTTTTTCTGCCAAAAAGCTTTGCACGAATTTTGAACATGTTTATTTTAGAAAAAAGAAAATTAACTTGACATAGTTTGAAATCGAGAGTTTGGGTTCAAACTTAGACTTTACACGATACTTGACCCAGTTGGGATTATGTCCTTGTCTTGTTTTCTAATCTGTCCATGTCTAATTAATTTGAACATTGGTCCAAGCCCGAGCAATTAATTTCTTCAAACTTGGATCGTATTTATGGACTGGTTCTAACTAGAAATTAAGTTTTTTGTATTCATGGTAAGGATATTCTACCTTTAATAGTGTTATTAATAATTCATTACACCATTTTATAACACACTTTGACTAGTTTATAATATAATTTAATCAAAATAATTAGGTTATACATAAATTTATTTTAGTAGTTTTTAATTTATTTTTATAAATTATTTTAATTAATTTATAAAAATAAATTAGTTTATAAGTTATTAATTTTTTTTTATTGTATTTTTAGTTTTATTAAAAAAAATTATCTTTTTTAATTTATAAAATAAATATCTAAATATATCATTTCATATTTATCAGCTAGTTTATTATCTAATTTTATCAAACACTTTCAATCCAATAAGTTATTATATAAACTTTTAACCGTTTAGTTCCTAGTTCATAGCTTATAAATATAACTAACTTATAAATTAGTTTTATTAAATGCACTCTAAATATAAAAATTATTTATGAAAATTTTATCTCTTTTAATAAAGTTTTTATGCACATACACTGAGAAAATAAATCTTTATTAACATGTTTAATAGATTTAGCTATTTAACATTACGTCAAGTTTTGTTGGTTTAAATTAAATATATGAGAAATATTATTTAAACAACCATTCATACAATAAATTGTACAATAACTCATACAATAAATTGAACAACAGGAGAGAAAAGAAGATAAGTGAAAGAAATGTGTTATGTAATAAATTATGTGATAAAAAAATATAGACAAAATATAATGTATAAATTATTATAAAAATTATTGTACGTATATTATATATATAAATATATTAACCGCAACTTATGGAGTGTTTTTTTTTATTTGCATTATACTTAGAATTTAATTTATGTATATTTTCATAGTAAAAATTACTCAAACCTTTAATAAGATTTGATTATGAGTTATATGATCATGTACTAACAGTGTAAAAATATTTTATATAATCATTCAATCATAAAATCATTTATATAATTTTAAAATAATTATTGTAAAAATTAACTAATTTACCTTATATGATAATTTGTAATTGGATAACGATATAAAACTTTTTTATATTATTAATTCATAACTTTTTTTTTTTAATTATTTTATCATAATATTCTATTCATTAATATAATGTGACAATAATCAACAAGACATTAGTATGTAAGGAATTGAATTCAGATATCTTAAGTAAGATATGGAATAAGTACGTGGATGAATAAAAAAAATATAATTAAAACAAATATTCTACTAAAATAGTGAGTTTGGTTGTTCTGCATATATTAGTCATGAGTAAAACTAATAAATATTCCATGGTAAAACACAAGTCTAAAAGAATGAATTCAATTATTATTTGTTGAATTAACTCTGTTATTAATCAATGTCATTATTTATAATAATTTTAAATAAAACATAAAAATATAGAATGAAGAGATAATTATTCCTGCCCTTTATTATATACTTAAAAAGAGAATTTAATCACTAAAAAATAGATATTTAGTTTAAAAAATAGATATTTAGTTTAAAAAATAAATAAAATGTATAGTAATAAATTAAAGACTTAATTGTATTATTTATCTTTTTAGTTTGATACATGGATAATTTTAGTTGTTGTAATTTTAATTATTCAATTTTGATTTACACAATTAAAAAATAATAATTTTAGTTATTGTAGTTTTTAATTACTCAATTTTAGTATGTATGTTTAAAAAATGAACAACTTTAATTTACATATTAAATAATTTTATTTAAATAAATAATATTATATAAAATATTTATATATCATAAATTATATAATTTAAAAAAAATAGTTAAGTGACTTTGTCGTATAATTATATCTATTAAAAGTTAAATAATAAATTAACAATAAAATTAAAATTATTTATTTTTTAAATATATAGATAAATTAAATAATTAAAAATATAAAAATTAAAATATTCATTTTTCAAATATATGAATCAAAATAGATGAACTAAAACTACACTACTAAAATTATTGATATAAAAACTTAAGACCAAAATTATTAATAATTAAAATCGTGGTCCCTGAATAAAAAAATAACGGAAAATGACACTGGTATAGTTGTTCGTGAATGACACGCAACCCCAAAGTGGTAGCAGCCATTCAATCAAAACAATGTTCGGTAATTCCGTTTCACCAAATAAAGTCAATTTTATTTTTAACTATAATATTCACAAAGTTTTGTCAAACCAAACAGTATATTTTTCTATGTTTTTTGCTTTTTTACTTTCACAGAAAAGCAAATTGCAGAATTCAAAACATATAATTTCACATGAAAAATCATATATTTACAATTATATTTTTAGATTCTCTCTCCCTAAGTTATAGAATCCCACATCATATGTGTTTGAAACTGTAAAGACAAGCAATCAATCACCAACTTTTTATACACGATTATTACACAATGATATATCATTTTGAAATAATTTATGAATATATTTCCTCTTACTCATGTGTTATTTTCAATAATTATGATTTGTTTCATAAAGCATACTCCCTTTTATTCACACGTGTTCTTTTTTAAATAATTGTGATTTTTGATAAGCATTAATGATGCTTTTTAATTATTTGATAGAGAACTTATTTAATGATCGATCTTCTCAGAAACATAATATCAGAGTAGGATAAGGATGATGAATCATTCCTAGAGATAAGAATACAGGCATGTTCATTTTGCAATAAAAATATTTTGTTTATTTTTTTTTAAGTGATACACTAAATTAATCTTTGGAAGTTATGAATATTCATCAATATAGTTCTCTAAATTATGACAAAAATATTTTAATTCTTAAAAATATTAATGAGATATTTAGTATATACATGAAAATCATGAATTCCATAATCATAATTCCTATAAATGACTAAAATCCGTTTGGTTGATCATTCTTTAAAATAAATGCATTTTTTTTAATTAAAGTTTTTTATCTTTGATTTTAATTAAACTTTTTTTAGTTATATAAGTGATTTTTCTAAAAACATATTTTTAAAGAAATAATTTTATTAAATAAATTTATGTAAAATTTTACTGTAAAAATATTAGTTTTATAAATTTTAAAATTTATGTAAAATTTTACTGTAAAACATATTAGTATAATTTTTAATATTTTTGTATTTAACTTTAACATAATAAAAAAATTTCTTTTCTCTATTAAATTTATTTTACAGTTTCTATTAAAATATTTTTTGAATGTTGCAGTGTAAAGAATATTTTAATTAATACTATGATAAAAAATTTAAATAATTAAAATAAAAATATGTAAAAAGTATAATATTTAATATATTAAAATAATATTTTTAATTCTTATTAAGTATATTAGAAATATTTATTATTTTAAAATATAATTATGTATCACCTTTAATAAGAAATTACTTTTAAATTTATAGTTGCATTAAATGAGTTAATAAGAATATCATAATAATTTTGTACCATTAAAACTTTCTCTCCTATTCGAAAAGTTGGATTCCCACCTCTCTATGGAAATGTATATGTGGGGAAAATGAGTAAAAACCATTCAAATAAATGTTTATTGAGAATATTTTTTTTTAAGATAGAATACCAGAAGTGAGAAACCAATATTTTCTGCTTTAGACTTTTTGAGAAACTAAAAATTTCTCATCTATTAAACATCCCCTAAATGACAATAATATTTAACATTATTAAGTGACAATCATTTTACCCCCTAAAATTACAAAGATAAAAATTAAAATGATCCAAATTTTGTATTTTTTATTAAAAAAATCCAATTCTCCAATTAACTTGAGATAATACTTAGATAGTATACATAAATGGTGGATAGTTATCCTTATATGAGCTACTTTTTGAAGTTGGGTTAAGTCAAAATTCGCATTCTTAGATGGTATAAAAATTTATCATAAATTCATTATCATGTACTTGCAATAGTGTTGGGCATAAGAAAGGATATTGATAAAAATTCAAGTTTTTCATAATAACTAGATATTATGCTTGAATAGTATATATAAGTAGGGGATAACCTTCATCTTATAAACTAGTTTTTAGGATTAAATTAGATTTAAACTTATATTTTACGAAATTTTAAGATTTAAATATATTATATTTTCTATTATATATAAGAAACAAATACATAATTCATCAATCATAATAAAAAAATAATTAAATTAGTTAGTTTTAATTAATAATATCATAAATTTAATTTTTTTAAATAACCAATAAATTTATCTACTTTATGAAAAAAGAATAAGTGACTCATTAATGTTCTTCACAATAAATGAAAGGCATAAAAAATCTAACAATTATTCATTAAGTACGTTTTATTTCTTATAATTATGACCATTTTTTTTTCCATTTGTTTGTTATATATAAGATGAATGGTAATATTTTTAGAGTTTGCTATCCATGTACTGAAAATGAAAAGTAGTTTTAGCTTAAATATGTTTTAAATTTTCTGTAAAAAAATATTATCATATTTAGATCTTGACATTTTCTTAATATCTTTTTTAGTTTTTATACTAACTTTAGTTAGTTTAGTGCAAACCTAACTAATAAAAAGAATCATATCAATTTAGATAATTAAGATAACAAAGAATATTTTAAATTAAGATAATTAAATTACTCTTAAGTATACAATTCAATCAATTGATGTATTTATTATTTTATATAAATAAGGTAATTACATATACTTTAATTTTTTACTTAAATATATTTTAAGTCTCTGCACATATAGTTTTGTTTGATTTTAGTTCTTATATTTTTTTGTCATTTTTTAATTTTTGATATTTTCTTAGTATTCTTTTTTAGTCCTTATCACTAATTCTAGTTAGTTTAGTACTAATATAAGGTAAAAAAATTAAATTAAAATAATTAGATTATTTTTAGGTACATAATTCAATTAATTAGTATATTTATTATTTTATATAAATAAGATGATTATATATAATTCACTTTTATAATTTATTTTTAATATATTACGAGTAATGATTATTATTATTTTAATATTGTTCTTACTTTTTAATTAACTAATCTACTTTTAATTTTGTACTTTTTAAAGAAAAATATAATTTAATTTTAATATGTTTTATAATTTAAGTTTAATATGTTAATTTTATATTATTTTTATATTTTAGTTTATTAAATTTTTTTAGTAATATAATTTACCTTTTTAATATATCTCAAGTAGTAATTTTGTCTCTAAAGATAAAAATAAATTAACATATAATATAATATAATAAAAGTAAATTACATTATAATCAGTCAAACTTAATAAATTGAAATATAAAAATAATAAATTATGATTTTTTTTGAAAAAATATGATATGAAAAGTAAATTAGTGAATTAAAGAAATAAGAATAATATGAAAAAGAATAAAATCATTGTTTTATCACAAGGTTCTGGGTTTTAATTTTGTTGTTGTCATTGTATTTTCTTATTTCACCAAAAAAATTATTGTTCATAATATATTAAAAATAAGTTATAAAAGTAAATTATATATAATTATCTTACTACCTTATTTATATAAAATAATAAATATATTAATTAATTTAACACCTAAAATAATTTAATTAACTAAGTTTAAAATATTATCTATTATTTTAATTAATATTATTCACTTTATTATCCATGTAAACACTAAAATAACTAAAGTTAGTGATAATGACTAAAAACTTATACTAAGAAAATATCATAATCTAAAAATACAATTTGCAATGAGTAAAAACAAATAAAATTATATTTATAGGGACTTAAAACATATTAGTATATATTTATTGGATATTAATAAATATATACTAATATATATTAACACAAATTAATTATATTTATTAATTTATTACCATTGATGTATTGGTGGTATTATTTATATTAATCTATACTAATTTATATTTATTAATTTTTTAGTAGTATTATATATGTATTACCCTCTCTTAATAGTATGATATTGATTTGTATATTAAGCACACATTTTGTCGTAATGATAATTATAGTGCTGTTAAAGTAAAGGGTTCAAACATCACTTTCATTGCTTTGTAAAATTAGAGAATTTTTCTATAATTTTTGCATGCCTTTTGGTGATATATCAACAATATGCGTTGGACTACTATGTAAAAATTGCTTAATTTCGAAATCAATTGGGACACAAGGAATAAAAAGATAATTAAACCTTAATTTGTTATCACCTATTTATTATATAATGAGTAAATAATTTATATAATTAACTTATAATTATGTTTTTTTAAGTATGTGGTTTAGGATTTGATCCTCAAACTTATATGTATGAAAAATATCTAGTGGGAGAGGTTGACCCCATAAGTGAATCTCAGTATCTCGAGAAATTAGTCTCTAACTTTTAACTAAAATACCCTGGTTTATAAAAAATAGCTTATATATCGATAATGTAAATATTTTTTATACTCATTTAATTTCAAACAATCATATATAATAAGTTTATTGATTTTTACAATAATTACCTTAAAAGATATATCAATTATTCTTATAAATATTTTGTTGATGTCGTTTAATTACGCTAGAAGATATCTAAGAGTAGAGACTAAGTAAAGCTACATGCAAAAACTATTATGCTTAAGTAGTTATAGGCTCAAAAGAATAAGTAAGGATAAACATATCCAAAATACCCCTTGACGTGCTTTTATACAAGGAGAGAGTGTATTGCAAGGAAATAGGTCATTCTCGTTAAGATATGATTTGAACGACTTTTATGAAGATTGGTTTGATAGAGAAAATTGCACAATCTGTCATTAGGCTTAAATATGTTTAGTTTCATAAAATAAGTAAGTTTTAATTTTAGTTTTTATAAAATATTTTCTCTAGTTTTCATCTCTCAAAAAGCTAAAATTATTATTTTTTATTTTTACTGACATGTAACATTCGTTAAATACTTATTTGTTGGACATAAGGTCAAGTGGTTATCTTGAGCGACAGCCAATGGTATTTGTGGTATTATATCTGTTGGAAAATCAGAAAAATATCTTATAATATCTTATGATATCATTCTCATATTTTAGAATATCCTAGTTGATCTCTTAGTATTTATTCTTTTTTTATATTTTATTATTAGTTTTCTTATTTAATTAGGCAGATCATATCATATAAAATAAGGATATTATATTCTATATTTATTTGTATTTATTGTATTAAGTTTATATAAAACGGACTTTGTTGTGTAGTTGATACACACAAATTTAAATATCTCTTTTATCTATTTTTTTCAACATTGTATCAGAACGATATCATCTTCCATGACTTATTTTGTCACTCATTCACCGTGATTCTTCTAGAGAATGTGTATTCAAACGTAATGTTAATATATTGTGTTTTCATTTTCATCACATCTAAATTCTCAAGTTGGCGATGTTCATCAGAGTCAAAAATGTCGTCGTTTCCAAGAATTGAAGGTGTTCCTTGCCACATTCCAAACCTAGTGCAATTTCAATCCGTTTTCGTGCTTTTCTAAATTATATTCTCTATCCAATGAGGCAGCATAAGCAAGTACCCTTCGTTAACCAGTGACCCATTATTTTTTATCTGGTATGTGTCATTGCATTATTTTCCATCCTCCTCTTCTACATCCAATCCTCTTTCTTCGCAGACTCCCTCTCTTCAAATCGCAACTCCGAAACAATTTGTGTCTTGTCTAATTTCCAATCTAGTGTTCAGCAATGTGTGGGTAACAAGGGGCTTAGATTCACTGCACATTATTTTTCATTTGCAATATGATCCTTAAATACCCTTAAGGTACCAACAACACTTGGTACAATGCACAATGTAAGAAATGTGAGCCTTTGGAGTACAATTATGATATGTGTGAGACTATCCTATTGTGAGAATAATATCAGAACATAACCACAGTGTTGATCATAGAGTATCTTGATGTTCGCCCCGATGGTTGGGTGGATTATGATCCACTAAGGATAGTACAATTGGGGGACAAAGAGGTGCATGAACAAGACTCTTTGTGAAGAGAACCTCAATATATTATTACTTATGAAGCCCCCCTTTCATCCACAACAGTTTCATACTTGTGTTGTTGTTGGAAATTATGAGGACCTTCTAAAGACAGCATTCTAGGAAGAAATTGACTGTCATGATGGGGAAGTGAAATTGTCATTGGAATTTCCATATGGAACTACACCAATTACATGTTGTGTTTCTATATATGATTAGCTCATTTGGCAAGAAGGTTATTGTGGGTTCCTTAATGAATGAGGCTTATGCTCCTCCATTACTTGTTGGCAATATTTACATGGAAGAGGTTCAAGTAAAGCTGGGGGAAGAATTGTACTTCACTATTGGTTCTCAACACATTCCTTTTGGTGCATCTCCACAGGATGTATGAACTGAGCATTGACATCCATCATGATTTTTTTTCCATTACAAGTTCATATCTTTCTTTTTCTTTTATCTTCAACATTTTCTTTTCTATTTTATTTTCCCTAGAAAATTCACTATACAAATTGACATGATCTTAAAATTGGACCGTCTTGAAAGTAGATGAAAAGAGGAACTTGACCCTAGCCGCGACCTTCCGGTAGAACCAAAGTTATCAGAAGTGCGACCCTAACCACGACCTGTCGGTAGAACCAACACTATAAAAGTTCTTTAACCTAAGAACCAAAGGAAAAGTGCTCACAAATAAACACAAATAAACACAAATATTATTCAAATTATGAATTCTGTCCTGTTGGATGGTTACAAGAGTTTATTTATAGGCTTAACTAGACAACCCTGAAATCAATGCCCATTAATATTTTAATTGACATAAAATCTCATGGATTTAATGTCCATTAATACCTTAATTGGCATAAAATCTCATCCACTAGATCTCCCCACTAACCTTTTATTTCCATCATTAATGACCTTCCTATTTTTCCACCAACTATCCAACTTTCCTTTTTTTCTACCAACTATCAAAAAGTGATTTATGCAAAAATACATGTAAATAAATTCTAATTAACTACCCAGCTCAAATTACATGACAATGACTATGGACTTTATATATATGTTCTTCAATATGGGTTCCATCTTCATCAACTTGTAATAAAGTGACCCATTTTGGTACAACCTCTGATTCACTTTGCTCTAAACTTTTCGTAATTCCCAACCTTAGATTGCTTCATTATTTGGGTTTTGGGCCTAATTATGGGACCTCCAATGTCACACAAATTATCTTTGATTTTGTTGGTTCGGTCTCTATCATTCTCTCCCTCTTCAAAAGGATTCGTCCTCGAATCAAATTCTTCACCTACAATAAATAAAGATAAATCAGTAAAATTTAAAGTAGAACTTACATTACCATATGTAGTTAGTAAATCCAACTTGTAGCATTGTCATTGATCCTTTCTGACACTTGAAATGTTCCATCTCCTCTTGGCTGCAATTTGTATCTTCTTTGAGTAGGAAACCTTTCTTTTCACCTATGAACCCAAACACAATCTTTAGACTCAAAAGTCATAACATGCCCTTTATTTTCTTGGCTTGCATATTGTTCATTCCTCTTCTCACTATTAGCTCGAACTTTGACATGCAACCCTCTAACAAATTTTGCCTTATGATTTCTTTTAGACAATGCATCTGCCACAGTATTATCTTTACCTTTCTTATACTTGTTCTCATAAGGAAACACCTCTATGAACTCCAGGCACTTGACATGTCTCTTTTGAAGCTTACCTTGAGATTTTATAAACAAAGCATACAACTTCTTATCATAGGTAGAATAGTTCAATGCAGCCCCACTTAGCTTCTCACTAAAATATACAATTGTTTTAGATTCATGCATCAATACAACTTCTATTCCAACACCAGAAGCATCACATTCAATTTCAAAAGTGTTATCAAAATTAGGCAAACAACGCACAAGTGCATTGGTCAACTTATCTTTCAACAAATTAAAAGCTTTCTCATGCACATCATCCCACTTGAAGACAATAGATTCAAGACAAAATGAACATTTTTTGAAATTTCCATACAATTTATTTCCTCTTAAGACATTAGGAGCAACATGCAAATATTCAACATGTTTATCTAAAGTCTTACTATAAATCAAAATATCATCAAAATAAATTATTACAAATTTTCCAATGAAAGAACACAAAACACGATTCATTATCCTCATGAAGGTGTTAGGAGCATTAGTTAAGCCAAATGACACCATTAACCACTCATATAAACCATATTTTGTTTTGAAAGTTATTTTCCATTCATCATCTTCTTTCATATGCATTTGATTGTATCCACTACTCAAATCAATTTTAGTAAACATACAATAACCAAACAATTCATTAAGCATATCATCTAACTTAGGAATAAGATATCTATACTTTATAGTGATTTTATTGATGACCTGACGGTCAACGTACATGCACCATGTTCCCTCTTTCTTTGGAATCAAGATAATAGGAACAAAACATGGACTAGGACTTTCCCTCATAAAGTCCTTTTGCAGCAACTCCTTCACTTGCTTTTGAATTTCCTTCATTTCCTCGGGATTTGTTCTATAGACTGGTCTATTTGGGATTGGACAACCAAGAATGAGGTCAATTTGATGCTCAATACCTCTTAAAGGAGGTAATCCATGAGGCACTTCATCTGGAAAAACATTAGTGACTTCCTGTAACAAAGAATCAACTTCACAAGAAAAAGAAGAATGAAATTTGTTAGTGAAATAAACACCCTTGTACAAGAGTACAAGTAGTTTCTCTTTTGTTGATAACACACTCTCAACCTCTCTTGTCTTTGCAAATGCACTCATTTTCTTACTTTTCTCTTCATTACACTCAATTTCATGTTTTTCTTTCTTCTTCTTATTTTCACTCATATTTTCCTTTCTTTCTTTTTCTTGAATGCTCAATTGCTCTTCTCTCAACTTACACTCTCTTACTTTCCTCATTTTTATTTGACCTTCACATACTTGCTTTGGAGAAAATGGAGTAAGAGTAATTTTCAACTCATTGTAAATAAACGACAAACAATTGGTATACCCCTTGTGGGTCACCTTGCGGTCAAGCTGCCATGGGCGGCCCAAAAGCATATGCCCTGCCTCCATAAGAACCACATCACACAATACTTCATCTTTGTAATTCTCAATAGCAAAAGGCACTGAAACTTGCTTGTCAACCTTTACTTCTCCAATATTACTAAGCCATTGCAGCTTATAAGGCCTAGGGTGTTTGGCAGTTTGCAAATTTATTTTCTCCACTAGAATAGTACTAGCCACATTGGTGCAACTCCCTCCATCTAGAATCATGGTGCACACTTTCCCTTGATCAAGGCACCTAGTATGAGAAATATGCTCACGTGGCTCCACATCACCATCTTCCTTAGGTGGTATGCTAAGAGCACACCTAGTATCAAGTACAACTCCATCTATAGGTTCAGCAACTTCCACATCACTAGAATTCTCCAATGGTGGCATTTCATCATCACTTGAGCTCTCACTTTCTACTTCTACATTATCCATCATTATCATTGCTCTTTTATTTGGACATTGAGAAGTAATATGTTCAACTTCTTAACACCTGAAACGCTTGATATCATGTGATCTATATGATGTATCAGTGTTAATTTTACCTTTAGGAGGAGCATTTGAATATTTGGCAATCACATCTTCTTTAGGATTTGTAACAGTTGTACTGTTCTTCCAATTTGATCTCCATGAAGCGCTAGAAGATGAAGCAAATTTGGAAGAGCTTTTAGACTTCAATTGCCTCTCCACTTGAATTGCTTTGTGCAATAAGTCCTCTATCTCCATATAATGCTGCAACTCCACCACATCAGCAATCTCTTTCTTTAAACCTCCAATGAATCTAGCCATAGTTACCTCACAATTTTCCTTCACATTGGCTCTAGTCATGGCTATTTTCATCTCCTTATAGTAATTCTTGACACTCATAGAACCTTGTGTCAAACTTTGCAATTTTCTATGCAAGTCCCTATGGTAATGACTTGGTACAAATCTCCTTCTCATGATAGACTTCATATCTTCCCATGTACGAATGGGTCTTTCTCCATTTCTACGCCTGTTAATCACAAACTGATCCCACCAAATATTAGCATAGTCAGTAAATTTAACAACTGCTAATTTTACCTTTTTCTCCTCTGAGTAGTTGTAACAATCAAGCACATGTTCAACTTTTCTCTCCCACTCCAAGTACAATTCAGGATCATTCTTCCCTTGGAATACAGGGATTATCATCTTAATATTACCCGAGTAATTGTCACGTCTTGGTTCACCTCTTCTTCTCCTTTCATTTTCATTGTATCTTCCATTTGAGTACTCCTCTTCTTCTTTCTCATCATTGTGTTGCCTTGTAGGGCTCCTATACCTAGGTATAGGTTGTAAATCATCCAACTTGGCATTTACAACTTTGAATTGTTCTTGAAAAACATTGATTAATAATTTGAGATCAACATCTCGTTCTCCTTCTTCTTTACTCATGATTAAAATACTGTAAAATGAAGTTAGACAGAAATAAAAATCCCCACACAACACTCTCTCACGTGTTTACACTCGAATTATGTTGTAATCACTCGTGTATCACTCAATTTGGCTTTTTTTTTGTTTCACCACTCTCGTCTTTTACCACTCAATTTCTCCTTATCAGCTCTTAAGTAAGAACCTTTAAAAATGATGGTACGCAGCAAGAAACAATAAGGATTTGGTAATTTGATAACTTTAGAGAACAAGAATTAGCAAGAAACAAAGAATTCTAGATTGTTTGACACGTACAATGTATGAAAGTAGTGTAGATGCAAGGGGATATGACAAAATTTCAAACTTTTCTGTTTAGTTTTTTTTTCTTTTTTTGCAATATGCAAGGCAAAATAACAGATTAACTACTAGCCCTTCTTTTTTTTGCTTTTTTTTTCACCTTTATCTTTCGTTCTTTTTTCTTGTGTGATTTTTTTTTTATCAAAGGGAAACAAATGAAGCAAAAGGGAGGATGACAAACTTAATGACTTAAACAAAGGGATATGAATGGACACGAATAATTAGAATAAATAACGATGACAAAGTACGAGAAATATCAAAAGAACTAATAATTTTTTTATTTCTTTTTAATAAATTGAAAAAAAAAAATAGAGACACAAAGGATAGAGAACACCTGATTTCAAGAGCCGAAGCTCTGATACCAAATGACACGATCTTAAAATTGGACCGTCTTGAAAGCAGATGAAAAGAGGAATTTGACCCTAGCCGCGACCTGCTGGTAGAACCAAAGTTATCAGAAGTGCAACCCTAACCGCGATCTGCCGGTAGAACCAACACTATAAAAGTTCTTTAACCTAAGAACCAAATGAAAAATACTCACAAATAAACACAAATATTATTCAAATTATGAATTATGTCCTATTGGATGGTTACAAGAGTTTATTTATAGGCCTAACTAGACAATCCTGAAATCAATGCCCATTAATATTTTAATTGGCATAAAATCCCATGGATTTAATGTCCATTAATACCTTAATTGACATAAAATCTCATCCACTAGATCTTCCCACTAACCTTTTATTTCCATCATTAATGACCTTCCTATTTTTCCACCAACTATTCAACTTTCCTTTTTTTCTACCAACTATCAAAAAGTGATTTATGCGAAAATACATGTAAATAAATTCTAATTAACTACCCAGCCCAAATTACATGACAATGACTATGAACTTTATATATATGTTCTTTAATATGGGCTCCCATCTTAATCAACTTGTAATAAAGTGACTCATTTTGGTACAACCTCTGATTCACTTTGCTCTAAACTTTTCGTAATTCTCAACCTTAGATTGCTTCATTATTTGGGTTTTGGGCCTAGTTATGGGACCTCCAATGTCACACAAATTATCTTTGATTTTGTTGGTTCGGTTTCTATCACAAACCTTATATGAATCTTCTTCTTTCTCATTGGATTCTTTGATTTTGATTTCTTCTTTCACTCTCATAACAATGTGAAAGCATAATTGATATGACAAGAGAATGACTCAAGCCATCAACATTGGTGTTAAACAAGGGAGAATGCAGAAGGAATCAGAACAAGATTTATTATGCACAATAGCAATTTGATGAAATGTTTTGTATTCAATGTGGGTTTTGAACCTTAAGTTTGCTAAGTTGAAGTTGTAGTTTCTACTTTGCTCATGTGGTGCTTGTGAAATTTTCTTTTTGAAGACAGATTCGTATTGCAATGGTTTTTTTGCAATTTTCTTTGATGAAAGCTTCTCAATATGGTGGTTAAACATTGATTTAAGCTTCTGACAAAGATGATTACACATTGATATATTTTGTTTCTGTCTTGAGTGATTAAGTATTGTGTTTGACTTTTGCTCTTGATGGTTAAGTTTTGTTACTTCTGCTTTATTGTAGTTAAGCATTTGTTCTTTGTTTGTTTCTACCTTTAGGTGGTGGCTATTTTCTCACATGTGATCATATTAGTGGTTACTTCATTCCTACTGATCATCATTTCGATAAAGACTTTTGTCGCACATGAATCATATTAGTGTGACTTATCTTTCATCGATGTTTATTTCGGTGGTGACTATTTTTCCACTAACAATATTACTAATTTGAAGTTTCCAAATATGATTTTCAGAAAGTTGGACTTTACTTTGCTTGCAAAGAAATTTCTTTTTGGCTGATGAACATTGCAGTTATTTTGGCTAACCTATATTTTTATCAACTTTCTTCGACTTCTCCAGCATCCCTGAGTTGTCTCTCAAATTATTGTTTTTTCGATATAACTCAATTTTTATGTTTTATTTTTATTTGTAGGGAAATATTTTTTTCTTCTTGTAACAAGTTGAAAGCTTAATAAGCTTCAAATTGAGAGGGGTGTTGGAAAATCAGAAAAATATCTTATGATATCACTTTTATATTTTAGAATATTTTAGAGTATCCTAAATGTTATCTTAGAATTTATTCTTCTTTTATATTTTATTATTAGTTTCCTTATTTAATTAGACAAATAGACTTTGTTGTATAGTTGATACACATATTTCAATATCTCTTTCATTTATTTTTTTCAACAATATCAACATGCGATATTTCGAAAATAAATATTTTTAATTTACCTTAAAATGAGTGATAGAGATGAAAATAATAACAAATTAGATTTTAGAAGGAAGAAAATTAAAGAAAAATGTCTTACAATGATCAAATAAAAAGTTTACTCATTTTATAACAAGGGCATTCATAGATCAATTTGAGTTAGTTTTGAGCCAAAAATTCATTCAATCCAAAACTAAAAATAATGTACAATATTTAGTTCGGTTTGGATAGTTTTCTAAAAAAAAATGATTCAATCTCACTCTTTAAAATGTAATTTGGATTGGATTTGATTGAATGGTTCAATTTTTATTTAACACATTCTTATTGATATTTTGATTTATTATCATCAAAATTCTTTAACTCAAATATTGAACATTATTTTTAAAATAAATAAATTATCTTTAAGTTTAAATATATTAATAATTTATTTAAAAATAAAGAATATAGAAAATAAAAAATTATATTAATTAATCGATTAATTATCTTATAATATAATTACCTTTTAAAGAGCTAAAAGCACATATATTCAAAATAAAAATTAAAAATTAAAAAAAATATATAATTCTACTACATTTGTTACATACATTAAAAAAATATCAATAAAAAAAAATAAAAAATATTTTCAAATGTACAAAATTTAAATGTAAAACACATCGTCACCTATATTATTAAAAATATCAAATTAGTTGGTATAGGTTTGATCCTACAAACTCCGGGCGAGATTTGATCTAATTCAAGTTAAGAAAAAAATGTTGCAAAATTTTTATAAAAAAAATCAATTTTATTTGATTTTTGACTTTTGACTTTTTTAATTTACTTAAAATTTTATTTTGAATTAAATTGAATATAAATTCTTCGTAAAAAAATAACATGTTTAAATTTTTAAAAAAAATTCACAAAAACTAAAATCAAAATTTACTATTTTTATATACACAGAAAATATATTTAAACTTAAAAATGAAACTGTTAATTTAGAAGAGTCATGTGCTTTAATTGAGAATCAAATAAACGCATCATGAAAATCCACTTTCACCTTGTAGAATCCCATAAGTTTCCATAATTCCCTTTCATGGCTTCATTATTTGGTGGTAACCAACACCTTTTAATAAAAAACAATAAAAGGAAATGAAACAACTCTCTCTCTCTCTCTCTCTGTCTCTGTCTCTGCGGAGAGTCCCTATACGAATAAACACATGCAGCCGCACTTGTATAAATGCCGAGTGCTTAGTGCGTAGAACAACACAAGAATCCCAAGAGGGACAAAGGACCCTCTCCATACTATCTCTCTCTCTGTCTCTCCTCGTACCCTTCTTTGCGTGTAAGACAGAGAAAGAGATTAAGAAATGGGCGAGCGTGTCCAACGTTGTTTCTCTTGTCGTTTATTATTCTTCTTCTTCCTTCTCGGGTTAGCGTTGAAAGTGAGAGGAGACGAGGGTTCGGATTCGAAGCAGTGCGATTTGTTCACGGGGACATGGATGATGGACGAGTCCTACCCGCTTTATCAACCCGCCACGTGTCCCTTCATCGAGCGCGAGTTCAGGTGCCAAGGGAATGGACGCCCTGATCTGATTTACACCCACTATAGATGGCACCCACTTGCCTGCAATTTACTCAGGTTCGTACCCTCTTATCATTACTCTCCCCCCCCCCTTTCCCTCCTTTACTTTTCTAAATTCATTCAATTTTATCTACACAACACCATCTCTATCTCTTTTATATGATCCTTTTCAAATACCCTCTCATACTTTTATTTTACAAATTTCTTTAGATAAATTAAGTTAAACCATTATGTTACTTATATATATATATATATTTGTCTCTCTCCTTTAGTTTTTTGTCTTTTTTTTTTTAATTTGATCTTTGTTATATTAACTGGTCTATTATTATATTTAACTGAACATTTTATACGCACAACAGTGTCATCGTGTTAGAATTTCTCTTAAATATTAGCTGAGTCATGGAGTAAGATTATACAATTAAAATGTTTGTAACATTTACAAAATTAAAAAATAAGAAATAAAAGTACAGATAAATAAAATGTAATTTATTTTAACCGATTTATTTTTATGGGCATTAATTAGTATTCAAAGTAAATTACTAAATACTATTCATTATAAAACCGACCCTTATTGAGTAATTCTTATTCTTGGAAGTACTGTAATTAATTACTCTCAATATTTAGACTTGATTAATATATATAGCAGATCATGTGACCTTTTTGGTATGATTCTATCATCCAGCCTGTAAAATAATAGGGAATTTTAATAAAAAATATATATATGAAGAAGAAATTAGCGGGGAATTTTAGAGGTTCCGAATGTTTGGCTCGGGTTGGAAAACGCAGCTTCACGTGCACCCATAAAAGCACTTTAGCAGCTGTTTAGGGAAAAGTGCTTTGCAGCATGTCATTTACAAACAAACAACTCAACATTTCATTAGATTTAGATTTTCATTTACCAACAAGATCCAACAACCTCGTAAGATGATAATTTGACTTTTTAAAGTACGTTATCAAAAGTTTTATTTCCGATTACGTGTATAAAAAAATTTGTAGTGAAAAATAAAGTTCACTTTAATTTGATATCTTTGGTACAAATAATTTTTTATATATATCTTACCAGTTTTTAATATTAAACTACTGCGCCGATAAAAATAGTGTCGGTTAATTCACTCACGGGCTCGTCCGTTGTCGGAAACTCTTGCTTTATTTTCTGCCCTTTCCCTTTTACACCTTCCACATTTCATCTTATTCCCATTGAGTCCCCTTTCCTTTTGTACCAATTTTTCTTTTCCTGAAAAGGAAGACAACTTGAACTGGAAAGTGAAGTCAGCGACAAATTATAACAGTAATTGACGTTTCTTGTTTCATTAACTTTCTGAGAAGTGAAGCCAGTAAAAGTTATAACAATTACTGACAATTCGTATTCAATAGCTTCATTTATTTTTCTGCAATTTTCAAATTTATTTAAATTTCGCAATGTTTGATTGCAGATTTGATGGGCGAGATTTTCTGGAGAAGATGAGGGGGAAGAGCATCATGTTCGTGGGAGATTCACTGAGCAGGAATCAATGGCAGTCTTTGACTTGCTTGCTTCATTCGGCAGTGCCCAATTCAAATTATACTTTGGTTAGAGTTGGAGATGTTTCTATTTTCACACTTACGGTATGAATTATAATTTTGATTACCTTATATACTATATTTGAAGTCATGTTAATTTATTTATTTTTATTTAGAACCAAGTTTAGATAGTGCTTTAAGTATTACTATTTAATTAGAATTAAAATTTTATTTTAATAATTTATATTAGCTTTTAATACAAAATATATTGTTAGTTTATGTGTTTGGATTGTTGTTTTAGATGCACCAAACATCTATTTACACTTAACACGAAATGGACGTAAGTTACATGCAATTGAACTATTTTTCAAACTAATCTTTAATTCCGTGTTCATTTTTGAAATGTGGAAAAAGATTTCGAAACCAGTCGTAGCCGTAAAATCTAGAGATGAGTTCTTGACTCAATAAATTAGGAAAATGTGTAGAAAACAAAAATTAATCCTTAAAATTGGTTTAGAAAAATTTAGGAACTACCTTGACGAGAACTTGGCATGTAATAATGAAATTACAATGAGTGAATTATTAAAATAATTATATTATTTTTAAAATAATTATTATAAAATTTAATCAACTTATTAAGTTTAGGGTTTAAGATTTAGTATTAAGAATTAAGAATTTAGGATCAAAAAATTTTTATATTAAACATGGACTACTTACTCTGATGCAACATAAAATTATGATAACGGAATTCGAACCCTAACTAAAGACAAACAATAAAAACATTAAAACATGGACATCTAACTTATATCCTTTTATAAATATACTTTTTAGTGGTCATACATATCATCATTATTTTGTCTGACTTCTAAATTAAAGTGGGTGAAGAAGAATCTTTTACTGAAGGTGGTGGTTTAAGAAATTGTTTGTAGTGCAACCAACCATAAGGGACGAACAACATGGGGTAAGGTGCAATGGTTAAGTCACAAGTGGTCCCTTTGCCTGTCCATATTCACTTGAGGAAATGGCTAGCTTCCGTATTGGCTTCCATTTTTTACATTGGTTAAGTCATGATGTGTCCCCCTCTTTCCATTTGCAACTCCAACTCCTTCCTGTTTCAGTGTTTCTCTTATCTTGGATAGAAAAGCTTTCAAATCGAAAAGCTTGAGGCTGTGTGTTACGTGAAAGGAAAAAAATAACCTTTGGTCAAATGTCTATTAGATTCTAACTAAAAGGGCACTAAAGACTTCAAAACCAATCATCCTCTTTCCTCATTGTTATGAGGCATGGGAAAATTAATAGTGCATGGGTCAAATGCCTATTACATGTTGTGGCACACTAGCATGCTTTTTATTGCATTATTTGATTTCATCATTATCTTAAGGAATCTTCATTCATATATTTTAAAAAAATAATTTGCAGGAGTATAAGGTTAAAGTGATGCTAGATAGGAACGTGTATCTCGTTGACGTTGTGAAAGAGAATATTGGCAGGGTCTTAAAGCTTGATTCAATAGAAGGAAGCAAGCTGTGGCGAGGGGTTGATATGCTTATCTTTAACACATGGCACTGGTGGTCCCGTAGAGGACCCACCCAACCGTAAGTTTATTAAATAAATTATTTTGGGGCATCTAATCAAGTTTCAATAAAATACATTTAAAAAATTACCTTTTACATGTTTATAAATTGTCGAAAGTTGAAATTAATAACTGTTGTTTGTACGGAATGAATTTCTCAGATGGGATTATATCCAAGTAGGAGGTAAAATTTTGAAAGACATGGATCGGATGAAGGCTTTTGAACAAGCACTTAGGACGTGGGGTGCATGGGTAGACGCCAACGTTGATCCTACGAAAGTGAAGGTCTTCTTTCAAGGAATTTCCCCATCTCACTACAAGTAAGCAAACATAAACCCATCATCCATATTTGTTATTCAAAATTCACAAGTAGGAACAAACTCACAACTAGCATCCCATTTACATGATGAAAAAAAACAAAACAAAACATACAAGTATGTTTTCCTTTTGTGTCAATCTAAAAGTATACAAATGATTACAATTGAATTTAATTTTAATACATTACCGGTTTAAACACTAAAGTGTTACTCAATTAAAAATTATGTTAAATTTAATTTTTAAAATAATTATTACAAAAATGGTATCTACACTAATTTCAGTGGCAGCCTATGGAATGAACCAAGTGCAAGGAGCTGCGTCCGGCAGAAGACACCGGTGGCCGGAACAACATATCCGGGTGGATTGCCGGCGGCGGTGGCGGTGCTAAAGAGTGTGCTGAGCACAATTAAGAAACCAGTCACACTGCTTGACATCACAACCCTCTCACTGCTTCGAAAAGATGGCCACCCTTCCATTTATGGTCTTACTGGAGCTGCTGGAATGGACTGCAGCCATTGGTGTCTTCCTGGTGTTCCAGATGCTTGGAACGAAATACTTTACAATATTATTTGATAGCAATTTTTTATTCTTCATTAAATTGGGGGATTTATTTGATTCTTATAGAAAAAAAAGAAAACAGGGTTGGCTAATAGGCCACACCTTGATTAATTGGAATATGCCTTGTGCCTAAAGTCAATAATAATAAAATTACAGCATACCATCATTCATAAAATCATAAATTGCATAGAAATTAAATATATATATTTATTTGTGATTAATTAACGTGTGAAATCTAAATATATTATTCCTTTTTCAGCTATCTTATATCCTTTTGTTCCCCTTAGCTTCACCAAGCTGATCGCAAACTTGATCAACATTGAACTTTTCTTTCTTTGCAAAATCGTGGGGAATGCCGATTGTTACATTTTTTTTATAAGGAGAATTTAATGCGATTAAAATTTGATGGCATAGTGATAGCATACTACGTCTTTAAGGAAAGAACATGTGGTCGATAGTTTGGGTGAGTTTATGAGAATTTTCATGCGTTCTTTAACGCGCAATTGATGCAGGGGCACGCATGAAAATAACATTACAACAATATAAAGTCGCAACGACAAATGACAGCCAATAGAAAATAACGTGCAAGATAGAGGAGATTGATTTTCGTTCACTATTAGGTAAAGATTTTTTCATTTTCAACTCATCAGAAATCACACTTCAAACCAATTATTATAAAGGTGAAGATTATCGCTAAACCAATACATATTATTAGGAGCGAAAGACTACCTAGTATAAGGGATATGTGATTATGAGAGAAAATCGAGAAACTAAATAAAATTGAGGGGGAAATGTAAAATATAGTGACATAAAAGACATCAGGACATGATCTTATGTAGATGGAGGCCCAGTACTTGCGAATTGCCCACCACTCATTTTGTATCTCCCTTTTAAAACAAAACCTTCTCGTTTACACTAGTGTGTGGGATATACTCAAGTATTATAGTTGTCTATACATGAATGGTATTAGTAGGAAAAAAATTAAAACAACCCCGCAAATTATTTTCATCATTTCATGTCTTTATTTTGGTTAGATCTGATGAGTTGTTTGTTTGTAGGAGGTAGAGTTTCTCACGTAAGTCCTATATCGTCAATTTAAGATTCTTTGAAATGTCAACCACTGGAAGACACTTGCATGTATGTTGGTGGTTGCAGTGCTCCAATCAAAATTTAAAACTGACAAAACTAGTTTAGCTCCTTTTGTCGGTGAGATTCTCTCTAATTGAATATAAGTACATCAATACATGTATGGATCAATTCGTCAAGCTATATACCCAATAATTTATCTAATTCTTCTTGCAACCATTAGATCCATCTGAGTTCACCAAGTAAATTACGTTTGTATACCTATCCAAAATGGAATTTTAAAAAAATGAAGAGTTGTGATGATTGCATAGCTATTCAATTTTGAGTTATGTTAATCTATACAACAAATTCATATAATTCCTTTATAAAATTATTTTTTATTACATTAATTATCTTATTTTATAATACTCTGTTTTCTTCCTATTTTCATTTGTTGTATAGTTTTTTTTTTGCACAAAATTTATGTATAAATACAATTTTTCTTAAATTACAAAGTCTACTGGAGGACTACTGTCGAGATAACGTGGTTTTAGCTGTTTTTTTTAATTGAGTTCTATGAATAATTTAATACCCTATTGATACGAATATATAGTAGTGTAAAATTGTCAATACAAAACTTGCATATGATGCACAACAGAATCATATCTTTTACTTTTAACTCTGTTCTCTCTGTCTTTTATGATTTTAATAACGTGCTCAAATTTTTTTTTTTTCCAATTTTTAAATTCTTATTCTCTAGTTCTAAGAAGCCTTGGACAAAGGATAATCAAATTCGTATACCCCTAGGTAACATTGATCATCCTCTTATATAAGTACGAGTTCAATATACTTTTTCTCATTATATATTTCTCGTTTTTGTTTTTTTCTAAATGTATGTTATTTATTAACATGTTTGCCTTTAGTTTAAACCCTAGGCTAGCTCACAAGATTTTACAAGATAATGTTATCTTACAATATTTTTAAACCCTAACCTTGTTATCTCTCTTTTGTAGACATGTGAGAATAATGTTTGAAGATTCCAAATAATGTGTATGAAGACTCAAATTAATGTGTTCGAAGGAAAAAATATTTTCATCAACTCGCTTAAGGAATCATTACTTCCACGGGTTACAAAAAGTACTATGATCTTTACTTTTGTTTTCATTTGATTTAATAGTTACCTCTTCTTTTATCTTTTGTTCCAATATTTTATTATTATAAACTTTTCACTTAAGTTATATTCACTCATCTATTTTAAAGTTTTCTTCCCTTACATAAATATAAATTATAATAAAGATGAATAAATATCTCTTAGAGGAGAGAATTATGGTAACAAAAATATGAACAAAAGAGAGAAAACCGAATTACCTTGAAAGAAGGAATTTATATAGCTATTGTATTAAATGAAATCAAAAGAAAGAAACCATCAAACTTCTAGCATGTAACTTTTTTTTAAAAAAAAGTAAAGTAATTAAAAATAAATAATTTTTTGAAACTTATATTTATATTAAAAATAAACAATTTTAAAAAATATATTTATACTAAAAATAAATCAATAACTTATTTTATATATCATTAAAAATTTTAATTAATTCTAAATTAAAAGTATATTCACAGTTAAAATATCTTACTACCGATCTCTTCCTCGTTAATAAACTGATAAGAAAAAATAAATTTATTTTACCCGTAAATACTCTTTAAGCAATTAATTTAAATTCTGTACGTGACAAAACAATTCCGGCAAATATTCGTAGATATAAACTTTTTGCCATCCCTGTTCCCACGCACACAAATTTTATAAGAGAAAATTTCACATTATAATACACTTTGTTAGCAATATTTCCAGTGAGATTAATTCTGATGATAACTCTAGGGGAAGAGCTACTCCCACACAACTTTATAAAAAAAAAGAAAAAAAGGGTCAGAAAATAGGTAATAGAGAAAAAAAAAAATCATAAAAAGCATGGTGAAGATGCGCTTGTAAACGTAGGATTATTGGGCTATTTTTGTTGAGGAGTTCTCAAAAATCTAAGAGTGAGAATATTGGTTTTTCACGTTTTGGATATTATCTTTAAAAAAATATTCTAAAAAATTATTATTTTTCATAAATCATTTTTTTTTACATTTCTCACAAAAATATAATAACCAAAGAAATCAAATATAATTTTTCAAAGTAAGAAAAAAGTTTTAATAATATAAAAATGTTAAAATATTTTTTATTAACTCATTTAATATAATTGTAATTTTTAAATAATATTTTATTAAACATGATAAATAATAATATTTAAAAATAATAAATACTGATAAATATTCTTAATATAATTTTAAAATAAAATATTTTATAAAATATATTGTTTTAATCTTTTTAATATATTAAACATTATACTTTTAAAAATTTTATTTTTTAATTCTTTAAAATTGTCACAATATTAATTAATAAAATTTTTAATGATATTATTACTGCAATATTAAAAAAAATGTTTTAGTAGAAACTGTAAAAAAAAAATTAAAGTAGAGAGAATGAAAATTTTAATATGTGAAAATTAAATAAAAATATTAAAAATTATAATAACATATTTATAATTTTAAAATATATAAAAAAAATTTACTATAAAATTTTACATAAATTTATCTAATGAAATTATTTCTTTAAAATGATATTTTTGAACAAATAACTAATATAATTAAGAAAATTTTATTAAAATAAATATAATAAACTTTAATTCTCAATAAACATATTCTGAAAAATATTTATCATCAATATTTGAGTCAGTTTATAAATTATAATTTTTAGAATTTATAATGTCCAAAAATTATATTTCCTACAATAAAATACTTCTCTTGTACCAAACGCTTATGAAAAGTCTTGGCTAATAGTTTTATATTATATTACACCTCATTTACACTTTTTGTATAATATTAAATTAATCGATAAATATGATAAAAGTACATACATCAAAATAGACTATTTGGCTCATTTCAAATATTTTATGTACCGTGGATTAAAATTTTAGATTCAATTGCACAGATCAAGTGGGCCTGAGTAGGTTGGGCCTGTAGCGGGTTGGGTTTTCCTATATTTTTTATTTTTATTTATTTGTATTAATTTATTTTTATATTAGACTATATCTTCATATTAAAGACTTAGTTAAAAATAGGAAGACTTAGTTAAGAGTGAAAGATATTTGTGATAAATTTCTTCAAACTATAAATATATTAAAGTCGAATATAACGTATGAGTATGATGATATTAGAGTATAATAATAAATTAATATAAATGTTATAAGCATGTTAACAATTATATTATTAATGCAACTTTTACAATAATTTTAAAATTTTAATTCTTTTAAAAAGAAAAAAGGGCCTATGAATAAGCTAGTAATTTATAATTAAATTATCTCAACCCAATTCAGCTCAATCCACACACACAAAATTTTGTATGAACATTATTTTCAATAATCTCACTAACTAGATAATAATTATGATTTTTATTTGCATGCAAATGGTTATAGTTGTCTTATATTTACCTTCTATATCTGTATTTTTCACATTTATTATTTTCTTTTTCTTAGAAAAGGTATACTCCCAAAAAAGAACAATATTCACACACATATTTACACTATTAATTCGACTTTAGACATAAAAATAAAAATATGTTTGCTTAAATAAAAATAGGTTTGCCTATATTTCGTGTGAGAAATATTGTTTTATTATCAATTTAATTAGATTGCCTTAGAAGTGTAAATTTTGTTTATACTCGTTAAATTACAAATTAGATTAATAACTATTTTAAAAGTTATATTTATAATATTTTTTAATTAATAGTGTACAAATATTTATTATACTAATAGTATATAAAATTAAACTTTTTCATAAAATTAAAATGAGTTATATTTGATGTCCACAGCTTTATTTAAAACATATTAAAAAAAACTTTTCTACAACTTGTGAGTATGATCACTCATAATTTCTATACATTTTTTTTTTAAATTAAGCTAAAGCATAGCTTAATTTTATTTTAAGATTAATTTAATGGAGGAAATTGATATTTTTGTGACATGTGTTTGTTTATATATGTCTTTCCAAAAAAAATTCACACCCTTCAACCCTAAGATAAATTTTCACTTAGGATCTTTCCCCAAAAATTTTTACATGCTTGAATCTTCAATATTTCTGAAACTCACTAAATTCAAATTTTTGATAGTTCATTTGAAAACAAATCATCCTCACTAAAATTTAGAAAACTATTTAGTGATTTAGAGAAAAAAACGAAAATAATGACCCAAATAAGTATTAATTAACCCTTTTGTATTTGGAGTAAAATAAATTATTTTAATTAGAAACAAAATTCTTTGTTTAAAAATTAAAAATCGTTTTATTTATTTGGAATTTATTTCATTAGAGTTGTGTCAAAATAGAATTACTTAATTTAATGTGATTTAATTTTAATTATTGGAATTAAAATTTCTGTCCTTATTAGTTTATTCATTTATTATATATTGTAAGATATACAACTCTTCAATTAATTTTTAATTCATTTGGATCATAAAATTTATTATATATAGTAACGCTACTTTTAACATATTTTATACTAATCAATCAGTTATTTTTTTTATTTTAATCAAAGAATTAAATTATTTGAGTTAGTCTCCTGTTAGAATGATTAGCACATTTTGCCTCAATTCTTTACAAAGAATTATTAACAGATTAACTTGTGTTTTACACCTTTTTCAATTTGAGATATTTTATACTAATCTATCAGTTGATTTTTATTTTAATCAATCAATTACATTATTTAAGTTAATCTCTTGTTAGATTGATTAAAACTTTTTGTATTAATTATTTACAAAAATAATTAACAGATTAAATTTTTTTTACAAATTTTTAGTAACAAATAATAAATAATTATTACTTATTTTTTCATGTAAATAGTGAATATTTATTACAATTAATATGTTAATAATTTATGTAAATAATTTTTACAAAAAACTTAAATTAATCAATCAATTAAATGAAATGATTTAAGCTAAAAAATTAATTAATTAATTACAATAAAACATGTTAAAATTAATGTAATTACATATATTTTACTATTTATTACATAAAAATTATAAGAAATAATCTACTAACAATATTATATATAATTAAAGTAAAAGTTAAATCAATTAAATCAAATAATTAATTAATTTATTAAAATTAAATAATTATTTGTGACAAAATATATCAAAATTATTATATATTAAAATATTATAAAATGTAAAAATAATCTGTATTAACGGTTAATTTGATCTAAAATTTCAGCCTACAGTTTCTATTCCTATATATTCTAATATAAAATTTTGACACCTGTAAATAAATGTGTACTTTTAATAATAAAATATAAATTTTAATCATTAATTAAAACATTATATAATTTTATAAAATTTACTGATCATGTACTATTAATAAAAAAAATATACAATTAATTAATAAAAATTATTATTAACAGAATTTTAAAATAATTATTATAAAAAAAATAAAAAATTCATTAAATTACGATATATAAGTAATTTATATTTTCAGGGCACTTATAATGGAGGAGAAATTAAATCACATCACATGATATAATTAAGGCTGCGGGTAACTTTTATTTGATGCAGCAACTATATATAAAAATAATTTCTGCCAATATTATTTTCCATAAAGCTACAGCTAGACACGCCTATGGGACCAACACACATTTTTTTATATATAAAATACTAACGCAAAGATTCACGCGGTCTCATAAGCTTCTGTGCAATTTCAAATGGTGTTCTCACTCTGGTTGGGTCCTCTGCTTCTAGCCTCTGCATTTTTATGGGCAGTGGCACCTCCTCCACCATACCAAGGATGTGATTTTTCTTATGGCAGATGGGTCATAGATGAAGGCTCCTTCCACCCTCTCTATCATGCCTCAAGGGACTGTCCTTTCATTGGCCAGGGATTTGATTGCTTAAGAAATTCTAGGCCTGATAAGGACTACCTCAACTATAGATGGATGCCCTCTACTTGTGACCTTCCAAGGTTATCTTCTTTATTTTCATTTAACTTTATTCTTCCTACATTTTAACTGGTGTTTTAAATATACAACTTTATTTAATATGTCACTTATAATAGTTTTATCAAGTATAATTGTTTTTCATAGAAGATATATGTAATTTTGTATTTTTGTAATTTTTTTGTTATTATGTTATCTACTAGTAGATATTAATTATTTATTGATTTTGTTGATTGATTAATTTTTTTGACAAATTTGATTGACCATTTATAATTGATATTCTTTTTTAATTTTGTTTATCTAAAAGACTTGAATTTGAGATCTTAGAATCTTAACTAGTATTACTTATCTAATAAGATGAAAGTTTATTATATTTTTTAAAACGTTTTTTTCCTGACATGCAAGCTGGCATCTTGATGTTCAAATTTGAATTTTTTCTTCCCTCCCCCAATGGTGAATAGGTTTGATGGAAGGAATTTCTTGGAGAAAAACACTGGAAAGAAGATAATGTTTGTGGGGGACTCCATAAGTAACAACATGTGGCAGTCACTTACCTGTTTGCTTCACGTTGCAGTCCCAAACTCAAATTACACCTTAACAAGTCAACCACAGGAACTTTTTGTGTTCTCATTTCCGGTAGGGATCTTTTTCACTTTTTACATTTTCATTACAGGAAAGTATTGAACCTTTGTAATTGTTTGATTGGCTTATAATTTAGTTCAATTTTTTTGGGTTATAGGAATATAGGGCTTCAATCATGTGGTTGAAAAATGGGTTCCTAGTGGATTTGGTTCATGATAAAGAAAAGGGTAGGATTTTGAAATTGGACTCAATTAGCTCCGGGGACCAGTGGAAAGAAGTGGATGTTTTGATTTTCAATACCTACCATTGGTGGACTCACACAGGACAGTCTCAAGCGTAATGGAGCTTTTGCTTTTGAACTACTTTTTTAGGTGTTTGTGAGAGGAGGTAGCCATGGCATGTGGCTGATGGCTTCATTTTAATGTTTTACAGGTGGGATTACTTTCAAGTGGGAAATGAATTTATTAAGGACATGGATCACATGGAGGCTTTCAAGATTGGGCTCACTACTTGGGCTAAGTGGGTTGATTCCAACATTGATACATCAAAGACTAGAGTCTTGTTTCAAGGAATTGCTGCTTCCCATGTTGAGTAAGTTTAATGCCTGCTTGCTTGGTTAGCTTCACTCCAATTCAAATTCACATTAAAACTCATAATAACTGCATGTGGGAGCCATGTATTTTTTTTTAAGTATGTGCCAGCCATTTATGTTAATTTATTTATTTAAGGCACACGTTTGAGTATATTCTTTTTTATTGGTTAAAATTTATTAAAAATATAAAATTTTATGAGCTTTATGTCTTATTTAATTAATTTCTTGTAATTTTATAATTTTTAATAAATTTTAATTAATAGAAGAGTGTTAGGAGAAATGTTCATCTAATTTACTTATTTTTGGTGCTATAGTCGTGTATATTTAGATGTTATTAAACTTTGTTGTCCATGTGGGTGGGGTTACAAAATGGTAAGTAACCATAGTATATATATATTTTTATTTCCTCTTCCTTTCACATGACATGACAGCTAATTTGGTTTTAAGTCCTTTTTCTAACTGCGATAGGTTTTTAACAGCTTATTAAAACAAAATTAGGTTATATGGCAAGCCATCTTGAATGGTATAGTGTGCCATACCTCATTGAGATCACTTCCCTTTCTTCTATGTTTTATGCTTAACGTTTTTTTCTTGAATTTGGGTTGGGCTACGTGTGGAAATTGTAAAACATTTTGAATATATATTGCAAAAAATGGTTAAGGCCCAAGATTTTTCAACAATTAAGGATGATCCAGTATTAAATTATTATACACTACACCTATCTCAATCTTAACAACCAGCTTATGAAGTGAAAATTTGTTAAAGCCATTTTTAAACATTTAGAGAACGACTGACTATAAATCTAATGTAGGTTCTGATATCACTTTAAATTTATATTGAACCTAACTTAATTTTAACAAATTAGGTTATGAAATGAAAATTGTCTAAACTTTTATAAGTACTACATTGATCATATACAGAGGATGTCTTACAGTTTGTTTGTTGTTTTTCAGAAATGCTTGCATAACATGACCAAAATTCTAAACAAAATAAGTGCTAGCAAAATATTCATGCATGGCATTCTTCTAACCAACTAAACTCTATTACGTTAATGCGGGAAGCTTTTAAATGAGTATGAAATAACAAGACAAATACCCTATATGTTACTATGATTAGTAATTATTATAAATTTATATTGAAAGACTCACTCATTTCTTTCTTATTTTTCATTCAATTGAATATTCAGTAAAAAGGGGTGCCTAAGGCAAACTCAACCAGAGGAAGGATCAATGGCACCATATCCTGGTGTGGACATAGTGAAGAACGTTATAAGTAAGATGGCAAAACCTGTACAATTGCTAGACATAACTCTGCTCACACAACTGAGGAGGGATGGGCACCCCTCTATCTACACAGGGCGTGGTCCTTCTTTTGATGACTGCAGTCACTGGTGTCTGCCTGGTGTTCCTGATGCTTGGAATGAAATCTTGTATGCTGCTCTGTTTGGAAATTAGTGTCTTCATCCTATTTCTCCTCAATTTATCTTATCCTTCATTATTTATTGCCCTTCAGGAAATAGGGCCCCCATCAATTTTAATATGAAATTCCAATTAAATTCAAAATGTCAATTTTTTCAAACTAATTAAAAAAATTTACATGCATTTCTTTTATGAATCCAGAATAATCTTAGCCAAGATTTAGAGATTAATCAGTACTAAAACTTATTTAAAGATTCTTTTATACATACGAAACTGAAGATCAAACATCTCATCACATGCTTAAGATATATAGTTATCAACCATAAAATATTGATGTATTAATGTTGTAACTTTCAAGATTTAGCAGTATTGCAACTTGAGCTAATCTAAAAAAAAGTAATCAAAGACAGTAATTGGCATCTTTAAGTGAAACATTGGCATTCCTTGATCTCAGCAGTATAATGGAACCTATGCTGAATTTAGTATCTAGCTCCTATTTTTACATAAATTTTCTTGGCCAAAGCTAAACAAAATTAAGAATGGGTAATTATAGTTGGAAGTTAATTAACTACATGAATTCTTATGTTCCCAACAGTGTATGTTAATTAACTACAATTCAGTCACTGAATCAAATCCGGTTCATAAGTCCTTTATTGCCTTTTTTAGTACTTGTTTTTTCTAGATATAGTACTTACTTGTTTCATCCTCCTTTACTTTGAAGTGTTTTATTTCTTTAAACCAAATGATCTTCTAACTCGATTATATTAATTACCACTGGCAACATTTTTTGCTACAGCGACACCACATTTTTTTTACCAAATCTCATTGTAACTTTAAGGTCATCATAATGTTTTAACACGATGTACTGTCAGAATCAAACACACCATTGGTAGTGGGTTAGGACAAGCCACCCACTGTATAATAGATAATAGTGAAAAAATACATTTATGTAAATTTTGACTGTGAATATATAGTTGTATTAGAAATTGAGAAGTTTTTACAATATATTTTCTAACACATTTTTTTAGCATATTTTTTTTTATTATTGATTAGAATTTATTTAAAATTATAAAATTATACGACAGAAACAGAGTAAAATCTAAAAAAAATTATTTTCAATCAGCTTCAATCCATAATAAAGACTGTACTGATCTTTTTAAAATATGTAAAAGGATAGTTAGATATTAATTAAGAAACTTGTTCTGGTTAATTGATTATATAAACCTGTTGTATTTCTAGTAAATCGCATTTTTTTTGGTACTAAGTAAATCACAATTTACTTTTTTTCTATTCAATACAATTTCTCTCAAATTCTCTCATCGACCCATGTCTTTTAACATGAGACAAGAGTGATACCACCTAAAAAGAAAATTTTGTTTCACTACAAAGAACTTCGTTGAGCTCATTTTTAAATAATTTTCTTACACTTTCTCTCACACATTTTCTCAAACATATGTTATTCAACTTTTTTTTTTCGTTTGTTCTTAATGATTCTCTCAAATTCTCGGCCTTCAATCAAGTCAATCAGATCCAACTCCTCTAGCATTCAAGAAATCTCTCTATATGTCTATCTTTGTATATAATTACTATTACTATAAGATATCAAGTTACTCGTCCTATAAGATATATTTTTCATTTTTCATTTTTTTTTTTTTTAATCTAACGGTTTGAATAAATAATTAATCTTTAATAATTAGATTAAAAGAAAATGAGAGATATATTATTCTTATTGCCATGAGCATGGATGTCTCTGGTGCCGTCTTGCATGATGTACACACACATGTGGTGCTTGCACAATCTGCATTTCTTGATTTGTTCTAGCACAATATTGAGCAAAAGGTATCTCCCCAGGATGTTAACAAAGAGAGGTATCTCCTTTATATTTTTGGAAATTAAATCCAACCTTTAGAAATTTTGATACATACCTTGTCGTGTAATTAGCAGCAGCCAAATCAATAAGGGAGATTAAGAAAAATAAATGAAGTTCTTGATGCTTTGCTTTATATTTTGAAAACTGTTGGCTAATGGAAACCTTGTGCCCAACAGTGACATCACAAAACTACTTGTTTGTCTTATTTTATTTTATTTTATTCTAGAGTTTATGGTCATTTTAATATCAGAAATTGGAAAACGCTTTCATATTATTTTTTAAATCGAAAAAAAACTAAAAAAATACTTGAAATATCAAATAAGTATCTAAACTTAACGATAAGTATATTTTAGTCTTAAATATATGTTAGTATTATTACTTTAGTTATATCGTTTTTTAAATTTTAAATTAAAGTGATTGTTAATTTAAATTGTTAGACACTTTTTTAATTTTCTTCGATTTAAAGATTAATGTAATAATATCTTTCAATTTTAGTAACCAACTTTTCTCTTTATTCTTTATTTTATTTACTTAAATAACCAGTTTAGAAACATAAAACTATGCTGTAACCTAAGAAAACGAGTCTTGGTTAAAAAACATAAAGTTTTGTTAATTAAAGCTGTGCATAAGCACCGACAAGGTTGATCTAACTACAAGTGAGATCTAAAATGAATTTTGAGAGTTTTTTTTTTTACTTATTGCTATATTTGAGTTTTTTGTTTTGTTAATATATGTAACATTTTTGTTTTATAAAATGAATAATAAATAATATTTTATTGATAGGCTTAAAGTTTAAACTTTAAATGATTTATCCTTAGTCGACCCAAAGCACCAAAATATTGCTAATTTTTCTTGATTCTAATTTTTTTTTCTACTTCTCTGATTCTTAGCCTTTTCCTCTGCACTGCTAAGCTAAACACTTTAAACAGACACAAGGTAATAATCAAATGAGTTCATACACTAAGCAATAGAAATTTAGTTTTAGAATCTTTGTTAAGTAGTATTGTACGGCAACACCAAATCCAGCACAAGGTTCATACCCTCAATATAGGCTGATAATATTAATGTGTGAATATCGAGTGACCAGAAGTTGGACAAATATGGTCAATAACAATACAAGCTTTTTTGGTTCAATAACAATCAAGTTAGGTTGATTTCCCTGATCATATGAGGTGTACTAAATAGGTGTTTTTCTTATAAAAAAAAATTAACAGAACTATAGGAATTAATTGTGATGCAAAGTCAATGTTCTGTAACCTATTTGGTTTTTAAACTCCGCTTGACTAGTTCCTTCATGTTTGTTATTTATGAGCATAATTGGCTAATGTTTAAGGCTTGGTTTTTAAACTCCACTTAACTAGTTCCTTCATGTTTGATATTTATTAGCATAATTGGCTAATGTTGAAAGGTAAAAAATCTGAAATAGTTGACAAATGTTTGAAATATTAAGCTTTGATATTTCATTAATGAAACATAGTGCTTGCATAACTTCTCCCTTTCTGAGAAATGACTTCTCTGCAATTTCAGGGTTAAGTTAATAAGTGATCAAGATTCCACTAGTTTAGTCTTCTTGTCCTGAAGATATAACTACAAAGGTAATATTAATAACTAATTTTATCCTAATTCATTGTTTCACAGTTGTGTGATGCGATACTTGGTGCTAGATCATACAATCAACCAGGCCTTCGGTTGCCCTAAAAATATAGTCTAATCACGTAAAGTATAATTTTTGGAGATCCATAATATGGATTTAACTGAGTTAGTTTTAAGTCTTAAGTAATAAAATATTAAGAATTTACTATTTTGAATATAAAACACCCAAACCCTATGAATATGTACTGCATTTGATTTTGACATCGACGAACATATTCTTGATAATACCATCTCTAGAAGAGTAAATGCCTAACTTTGTTTGACAAGTATTTTCTTTTTTTTTTACAATTTAAATCCAAATAATATATGCAAGTGTGTGTCCTTTTACCATAAAGTTGGCAAGGTCTCAGAAAAATATATTATTGATGTAGTGAATAAAAGAACTACGGAAACATCAAATACATAACGAGAAACTGAACTTAATTAAAAATCCCAAACCAACTACATTATTCCCATATGGTAGTATAGAAGCCATCATTTCTTGTTACAAGCAAACATATCTAATTAACATGATCAATTTATTTCATAACTAGTTTCTAGTAGAATGCATCTTCAAGAAATTGACCAAAACATTTATGAAGGCACACTTTGACAAAATAAAACCACCTTCTCCGCCAATGAGGATTGATCCAAAGGATTGTCACCAACATTATGAGTACCGTGAGATAGGATAAAGCAAAACTCCAATAAAAGGTAGTTAAATCAATTGCAGAGTCTTTGTCTTCATCATGCAAAAGAGTTGGTGGTGGCGGCGGTGTTGGAATGCCTTTGTTACAGTTATTCCAAGTAAGATATGGATTTCCTTTGTAGTTATTCTCACCAAAGGTACCAAACTGTCCTTCATCAGGTGCTTTGCCTGACAAATTGTTGTAGGAAACATTGAAGATAGCCAAATAGTTCAGGTTCTGTAATTGAAGAGGGATTTGTCCACTCAAGTTGTTATTTGAAAGATCTAAGCTCTCTATGTTTTCTAGCTTATGGAAGCTCTCTGGAATTGGTCCATTTAGATGGTTGTGAGACAAGTTCAGTGAATGGAGGTAATGTAGATCTCCTATTTGGCGTGGAATCTCTCCTGTCAATTGATTAGATGACAGATCTAATTCTGACATATTTTGAAATGTATCACTTTTATATGAAAGACATGAACTTTTTGTTATGAGTTGCACTTCTGCAAAATCAGATCTAGGGTTAAACTGTCTGATTAAGTCATAACCATACAGGGTTCTGTCAACAACAAAATTTCCAAATGACATACTACTGAAGCAAGTAGGTATAGACCCAGTGAAGTTATTTCGTGAAAGGTCTAAGATATTGATTTTTTTAAGCTGACATATTTGACTGGAAAGTTGGCCTTGCAACTCATTACCTGCCAATAAAAGAAATCTTAAAGACCAAAGGCCATATACGCTATCAGGAATAGTACCTGTGAATTTGTTGTCACTTAAATCAATGGCCACTGTTGTGTAGTTGTTTATTGCTTCAGGTATCGTGCCAGTAAGATTGTTTTCCTGCAAGAACAAGTAGTTTGGCACTTTGAAGCAAGAGGGTAGTGCACCAGAGAATTTATTCTGAGATAGGTCTAAGATTAAAAGCTTGTGTTGGCACAATTCATCCGATATTGCACCTTCAAAGTTGTTCCTTGATGCAGTTAAAATTTGAAGTCGAAGTTTTCTGATCACACTCTGTAGTGTTCCATTGAGTTGGTTATTGTCCATCATCAAGCCTTTTAATGAGAAGCATCCGTTAAGAATATGCTTGGGTACATTGCCAGAAAAATTATTGTTCCCCAAAAACAACCCTACCAAGCTTGACATCTCTCCAATTGAAGCTGGAATAGGACCATCAAACATGTTGTTTGAGACATCAAAATACACTAAACTTGGGAAGAAAGATCCAATGTTATTGGGGAGCTTGCCATGGAAGTGGTTGTTTGATAAGTACAAGGAATGCATTTGATCCATGTGATGATTTAAACCAAATGGTAGTTCAAGAGGTCCAGTAAAAGAATTATCATGTAAAAGAACAACTTCTAAATTTGGGTTGTTGACAAGCAACCAGCCGGGAAACTTACCAACTAGGTTGTTACTCATTAAATCAATAAATCTCAAGCCACTTTGATTTGAAAGGAAAGTAGGAATTACTTTTGTAGGTAAGTTTACCCCACAATAGCCGGTTGATAGTTGTTCCAACTGAAATGATGCTACCCAAGGCGGATTTTCAGTTTCCACTTGAAATGTTTTAGAATTCATATAGCCGATTTGTAAGCTCTTAAGCTTTGAAAAGTTGCCAAGGATGTTAAATGAGAATAAGCCTTCAAAATTATTATAAGAAATGGATAGATCCTCTATAGATGCAAGATGAGCAATGAAAGGCGTTGGATTCCCACTTAAGAAGTTACGTGAGAGATCAAGAGTGCGAAGTGACGTCAAATTTTCAAGGCATGCATCCAAAGTTCCTCTGAAATAATTAAATGACAGATCTAGCTCTCGAAGTTTATTCATTTTGCATAAACCTATATTCAAAATATTGAAAAGATAGTTATGGTATTCAAAATAAGAATCCACTTAGGAGTTGACGCGACCTAATGAACAAATATACTAGATTCGGAGTGCAGGAAAAATAATCACATAGATGATACATAATATATTTTTTTACCTTGATTTGGGAATGATGCATTGATAGCTGTATTACGTAGTTGAAGAACTTCCAGCTTGCTTAGATGAGTCAAAACTTCTCAAGAATGACATGAGATAGATTTAGAAACATTATTTTGTGAGCTCTTGATTGACACATCAAATGAAGAAACCAAAGTTAAATAACCACAAGTTTATATCAAAGTATATTACACTTTACTTATTGTAAATCTTGATTCTTTTTCTTCTAAATTATTACTAACAATATAAAATAACAAACTTATATTAGCTTAAGCATTCTCATCAAATACATCATAATAATGTAATATGAAAAATTCATAATAACTCAAGAGTCTTTTCAACAAATTAAACATATCATAATAATGGAAATTATCATACTTATAACTGCCTAAACCTTTTCAACAACCATATTTTACAACAACCATATTTTACGATCATACTTCTATCATAAAATTATTTTAAAATTTATATTTTAAGTTTCAATCTTACAAAATTAACTTATAAAATAAAGATTGTCATTACTTATATATCCTTTACAGGTCACTTCACTAAATTATCCTAAATTATATACCATTTAGTCCTATTCATTTTCCTATTTGGAACTAATCTTATTATTATTAGGCTTGGTACTTGTTTAAGGAATTAAACCATCGTATTTTGAGTTGCATTTTTTTTCTATATGACTACTTTCTATAACATTTCTATCGTTGATTAATCCAACCCATTTAACATTCATTTCATAGACGAATCTAACACGGTATGATATATAACAGAAGCCAACAATAGCTATTCTTCATAGTTATTCAAACAATAATGCATGCTCAAAAAGAACTATCTATATATGTACTATAAATGAAATGAAATATCCAAGGGATGGAACCAAGTAGGCAACAGATACCTGTGTCATTTAGCTCCTTGATTGGATTGTCAGATAAGTACAAAGATCTGAGAGCAGGGAAAGCAACTAAGGACTTGAGTATTCCCTTGTCAAAAATATTGCCAGCTAAGTTGAGTGTCTTCAACTTCTTTAATACATAGAAATCGGCATGGGTATCTGAAACGACTTTTATAAATTAAATCAATTCATATAAAATTGATAATTATTATAAACCCTCAAACATCTACAAAATATACAGTAAAATGACGGTTTATAAACAGTAAAATGAATACGCGCATGAATAAAAAAATTGGAAGAGTCAAAAGATGTCCAATATCTACTCCATATGACTTTAAGGTTTGCTTAAAAGGAAGTCAAAAGTTAAAATGTCTCGTACCAACGAATAATATTAAGTTAAATTGGTATAAGGTTAAGGTTATTAAAGCTCAAACAATCAAATTTTTAAGTTTACTAAATAACACTTATATTAACAACAAAAATTTGATTTAAGTCTTGTTGACCGTTGGCTCGGTCCTTACACTAAGTGAGGTAGGGGCGGAGTTTGGTTGGTTACAGCCTTGCAGGAAACTACCATTGACTCATCCAAACTGCAAATAATACCTTAAAGCAGCGTGACACACACACACATACGTACCTTGAGTTGTAAAGGTAACGGGGCTACGAAGAAGATTCAGCCTCAAATCCAACACTTCCAAGTTTGGTAAAAGTGATAATTCTTGGAAGAAAAAATAAAGCAAATCAGAACGTGCAGAAATCTCCAAGTGTGAAACATATAATTACTTACATTCATACCTTTCCTAGGAAAGGGTCCACCCATCAAATTACCAGCAAGAGTTAAATTCTTGATAGATGGGAGAGCACCCACGAGTTCCATTATGCTCTCGTTCAGAGAATTGAAACTGAGATCTAATGTCTCCAACTTCTTCAACATTGACTTGCTATCATCTGAAAGATTACTACAAGATTCACTTCAACGATTCATGGACTATGAAACATTAACGTCTTTTATTCTTTGAGTATATAGGAAGGACAATTTTCAGTTTTATAAAGTTGGTTTAATTCTACTTATATTTTAAAATAATATTAAAATCGATCGTAGATTAATTAAAAATTATCTATTATATTATCTATAAAACTAAACTTAATAGTTGGGTGTAAAAATCTATATTAAAAAAATCTAAATCCTTCGTATGTCCAAAAAAAAAGAGTCTAAAAAAAGTTTCGAAGAAATTTAATTAATTAACTCATCTTCGCACCAGTTCGACAATCATATATGAAGACAAAACTGTTAATTAAATTACATCAGTATTGCGGCCAACAAAATTATAGTAACCAATATTATTCAGGCCTACAAAATCGAGCTCCGTGATATTTAGCTTACCTTATATTAGTCTGACGAATATAAAACAATTTTCATTAATTGGTGTTAGTATGAATGGCACGTTGAACAAGTGAATTTAATTGTGTAAAAAATTCTCAGAAAACGAAAAAAAATAATAAAGTGGTTGAAATTGGTATAAGGAGCATGGTATGAACATTTGAGTACGTACGTGAGATTAGTCATGACAATACATAAGTAAGAATGTTTTTAGTAATTTGAGTTTTAGGAAAAATTAATGTATGAAATCTATCTTAATATAAATTATTAATATTCATTTTACTTTGAAAAATTGAAATTTTATAAAATTATTAATCAAAAAGTTACGTTTAAATAATTATAACACTACTCAATAAATTAATAATATTATGGTTAATTCATTTAATACATTTTAGTATATCAATACAATTTGAATGATTTTAATTTTATAAAAGGTTATTTTAGCATAAACAACAATACAGTGAACAATTATTTTAGGTAATGTGCGTCTTTAGAAAATAATTTAATCTTTGATGTAATTTAATACGAGAAAATAGTCTATGTATAGGATAAGGATATCCTAATTATAAATGTGGACAAATAATTAATAAATTTGTTAATTTTTACTATAATTATTTTCAAACTTATAATTATGATTTTTTATTAGTTATATGTAATATTGTATAAAAATTATACTTGTTTAATATTTTTAATTGGATATCAATTTATTTTGTTAGCACATTTTTAATATTTTTAATTTTGAAAATAAATCAAAATATATTATTCATATTGATTGAAAAATTGGTAGTTCGAGACATTCACCTCAATTCTTCAAATAATTTGGAAAATGAAATGAATGACATTGACATACAAATAGATAATAATAAATTAGTATTGAAATAACATAAATGGTTGCCTTAAATATGCAAACATTTTAATTAAGTGGATTCAGTCACATATTTTACAATTTAAGAACTAACATAAGGTTGGTGACCAATAAGATAGGATATGATAAAATAACTATCATATTTTATTGTAATCAATTAATCGATATGTCAATAAGACATGATATAGTTTTATCTTATCTCTTATCATATTTTATTAGTTTATTGTATTTCTTATTTTAAAGAAAGAGTTGGGTTAAGAAACAATATAATAGAATAAAATGTGTCTCTCTATATAATATATAATGAATTATAATATATCTATATCTATTATATAGATATAGATATAATATTGTTATGTATAATTTATATAAGATTTATATATATAATATAATATATATACAAAAATAAAATATATAACAAATATAATATATATATATATATATATATATATATATATATATATATATATATATATATATATATATATATATATAAAGTTTGTATTTATTATATTATCTTATATATATTTATAATATTTTTCACACATAAATTTTAAGTATATTATTAATTAAAATATTAAAAAAATTAAAAAATTATATTTTATTAATATTTTTTTTACTATGGACTATTTAGCTATATACAAACAAAATCATCTTTAAGGGTGAGACTCCATATATTGATTGCATTAGAACTTATAAAATTTAGATCTTGTTCATGGTTAATTGTTATGATGAAAGATTTTTACCTTTATTTAATGGCCTACAAATTTTATGTTTGGCATAAAGTGTCGTCAAATTTAATGGCACTTTGAAATAGAAAGAGAAAAAAGAAAAAGAAAAAGAAAATATAAAATATGATGGTGAGAAATTATAACTTGTTATATGAAATACCACGGCTCTAAAAATAATATTTACTTTAAAAAAAAATTAAAGAAGTTGTCCGCAGTATTTCAACATAGGTAACTCTTATGTGGTTGGAATTTAAAGTAAATAGAAATTTTATTTTAAATAAAATTGTATATTAAATATTTTTTTAACCTTAAATTTTTTTTAACATATGGTTTTTTTTTGTTTTATAAAAATTAATAAAATATTTTTTTTATTAATAAACTTAAAATTTTAGTCAAATTACTAATTATTCTTATTCACAAGTCAAAAGAAAGAGAATAGAAGGAAGTAAAAATACGATTGGATAAATTTATTCATAAATATTTATGAAAGAGAAAAATAAAAATAAAAAATAAAATAAATTTATTAACAAGTTAAAATTAGTTTCATGTATAAATTAAAAATTTATTTTTAAAAAACTAATAAAAAAGAGTTTCAATAAATTATTTTTTCATAAATTAATTTTAACTTTACAAAAAAAAAAATTATTTTATTTTTTTCTTTATAGAAAAATATACTAAACCAAACCTAAATGCACCACATTAGTTGAGTTGAGATGGTACCTTGCGTGCGAATGAACCCATGAAAACAGTTATAGGACAAACCGAGAGTTGTTAATTCCCTGAACGATAGGAACAAGGAGTAGTTTAAGAGGCGTGTGTTGTTTAAACAGTTAGGTATTTGAGTGGTTCTACTAAGTGAGAGATGAATGACGTGGCCAGAAGAGGAATCACATGTGACGCGTTCCCAGGCACAGCAATTGCTCTTTGGGTTATCCACCCACGATTGCAGGAATGATTCGTTGCCATAAGTAGCCTTCAATTCTATCAGCGCACCTTTCTCTTCTTCCAAGCAACCACCACATCCTAACACTTCACCCAAAACTATTGCTCCCAACAATACTAACCATGCCTTCTTCCTCCATAACTCCATATCGAAGAGTAACTTGATCATTAGTACTTTACAATCTTCCCACCTGTATATACCTCCCACCCCTTCTATGTCATTGGATGAATACAATGGTTACATATATTAACACCTAAATCATTGAAGAAAATATTACCTGGCTATATCCCAAGACTCATTACTTTGGGTCAACTCAATCAATCTTTTGTGATGTGGGTCGTTTTTAGTTTAGAGTGTACGGCGGATTTGGCTCAATTTATTTTTAAATAATCAAATTATCTTTTTATTAATTAAAATAATTAAATATAATAAAAAATTATTAATATAAGTGATTTTATACTTGAGTTTTTTAATTAAGAATTGAAGTTTGATTCCTAACTTAGTTATGAAGTCGTAACTGAAGGTATTATTTTATCTGTAACTGAAGGTATTATTTGAAGGTATTATTTTATCTGTAACTGAAGGTATTATTTTATCTGTAAAAGAAGGCGACATAATAGGAGAGAGATTAGTTGAGTGAAAAATAAGTTTCAAATATTTCTTGATTTACCAAAAAATAAAAATAAAATCTAAAGATGTAATTCATTCTTAAAGTTACACACAAAATTGCACTAAATCATGTTAAAGTTTATCTTAAAGATTAAGTTTTTCTTTATTTCTCAAACCTAAAACTTAAAGTATTCTATTTTGTGCCATAAAACTTTTTCTAAAAAATAATTATGTGTTTTAAAATATTCACATAACTTATTGACATTATATTGATCAAAGTGAAATTCAACTCAATTTTTTAAATAAAATATATATGGATCTAAAGTATTATAAATAAAAAAAATAATTAAGAAGAAAAACTCTATTAAAGATTTTCAGCTAGGTTCTCCTGCGAAAATTAGTTATCAACAAAGTTAATAAATATTTTATACTTATATATAGTAACAAAACAAAATATTTACATTATCTAAAAACTTTTTTAAATGTCTATTTAAATTAAGCATTTTAAATAGGTTAATAGATAAACTAATATCTAAAGTGTAACATTATTATTATTCGATTTGTAGGTTTTTATTTAAATATGGTAGTGTTTGAAATATATTTTATCACCAATTAAATAAATTATATTTTGGAAGAAATAAGTGTTTGGATGTAGAAAAAGGTTTTGTAAGTAAAATTGGAAAAAGGTCATTGGGCCCATGTTTCAAACAAAAAACATGTTAGCATGTTGAGCACGATTATGCTTAAGTTAGCACGCCTGTGCTAAATAGGTAATAAGTGAGCATGATTGTTTTTCATTGAGCATGCTCATGCTACTCGTGGGTTGTCAGAGTGAGCAATAAAGCTCATTTTGGGCTTTAGAAAGGGGCAAGCACTAACTCCTTGAGTTAGAAAATCAAAAGTTTTAGAGTTCTAATGCTTCCTCTATAGAATATAAAAAAGGAGAATCCTCAAAGAGGATACCAGATAAATAAGCAGGAGAACCTCGAGGAGTGAGAAGTTGTTAGAGTTTTGACATTCTATGTTAAAAGAAGAGTGAGTTATCTCGTTCAAAGGTATAAGGATAATTGCGGGTAGTGTGATTGACCCTTAGAACCCCTAAAATTGCATGTCTTGATTCTTTGAAAGAGAGATTAAACCTCTTGAATTAGTTCTTTAATTGTACATATGATTGTGTTAATTGTATGCTTTTTGTGTCTTTGAAAGAGAGATTAAACTCCCTGGATTAGGGTGTGAATGATCATATTATTGATTAAATTGATGGTGTTGTGATTTGTTGTTTTGCTTGAATTTATGCAAAGCATAGAAAAACTTAGGTTTCTCCATGAAAGCAAATTTTGGGCAAACTTAGGTTGTTGAGCACACCCATGTCAAGGTCTCTGCGTTGAGCATGACCAAGTCTCTACATTGAGCATAATCATGCTCAAGATGAGAAAGCTCGTGCAAGATCTGCACTAATGCATGGCTGTGCATTCAGGAGCACACTTATGCTAACCTAGACATACAAGTGTAGGTGTTTATGGCTTGTTATATTCTGAGTTTGTATATAGCATGATGAGTTTCCATGTGTTATGTTGTGTTATGAGTTTTTGTTACATTATGTGTCATTTTCTTAAAAGTTATTTTTAAGTACATTGCATCAAGATGTTGTGAACATAAGATGAGTATCGAGTAATGAGGATGAGTATCATTATGATGGGTGATTTAGCCTATGAGACAACAAGGATAGACTTGGGTGAAACTTGTCAACTGAGTGAAAATTGTGTAGGATTATGAGATGAGTTAGCTTGTAAGAGGCAAGCATAACTCTCATCGGTCCAAATTTCAAAAGTGTAACAATAAAATGAGTAATGTGACATGCATTATTTAACGAATTGAGGTATAAGAAAGTATATGTGAACCCAAGTGGTAAGGTAACTAGACTTCTTGGGAGCTACTCAATATGGAAATCTCAATGACCATGACACACGATACAAACCGAGTAATACTTTGTATGCTACCAGAAAGACATCATTCTAGAGTAGTATGGCCAACTACAGAGGGTTGGACAATGTTGTCCCTAGACTACTTGGATTAGAGTTGGCACCGTAATGCATATGACGTAGTAATTAAGAGTGCACAATTGTCATAACACGTGCATTTGTGGAGTGTACTTGTGGTTGATATAGCATGCGTGTTCTATGTGTTTTTATTTGGTCTTATGCTTATACCACGAACATGTAGTGAAATGCATTTTCCCTCCTTTTTGTTTGTATTGTTTGTATTTGCATTGATCGTCATCTACAATTAATATAGAGTAGAAGTACAAAGAGTGAGTTGGTTACTCCTTACGACTTCAATTTTTTTTTCTTTTTTTAATTTTTATGCTCTCGTAAGATATAACATCAAAACAAGTTCTCGTAATATATAACATCAGAACAAGTTTGTAATGATGGTTATAATACTATGTTTAATAAATTTATTATTTAATTATCTTAGTTGGCTTTTGATATCTCAATAGATTGTTTTTATTAGTTTTATCAAATAGATAGAACTAATTAAATGTAATTTTTTTTACCTTGCATAATTTAAGCTTTGGAAAATTTTCTTGTCCTTGGTGTCATATAAAGAGAGGTAAGCACATTTAAACTTTTATGTAAGTCAATAAGTATATAATTTTAAGATATTATAAAAAAAATGATACATTATTATTATGATTTAAATAAACCTACCTAATATATTTAAAAAATCTTTTGAATAATTTAAATTTTTATTTTTTTCACTAAATTAAACAAGTTTTTATAAAATATTGACTTAACTTATTTGATGAATAAACTTAAATTAAGTCTAATATAGATTAGATAATGGAGCACCAAAAATTTGTTTAATCTATTTTTATTGTTATTTAAAGTTTACTAGTGGATAGGAAAATATTACAAATCAATTATTTGGTAAACTAGGAGGTTCGACTTATATTACAAATCAATTTTTTGATAAATTAGGAGGTTCAATTTCTTTCTTATTGAATCGATTTCTTTAAAAATAAAGTGATTTCTTCAATTACGATTTTATGTTCAAGTTAAGAATCAATTTAGAACCTTATGTTCAAGTTAAGAATCAATCTAGAACCTTAATTTGTGTAACAACATTTAGTACAAATCAATTTAGTTGTACAATTAAGATCATTTTTATTTTGAATGAAGTTGGTTTTTTAAATTAATTATGCTCAGACATGAATGCATAAAATTATTTATGTTTTTATTCTAGAAATGTTTTAGTAATTAATATATTGTTATAAAAATTAATATTTAAAATAATTATCAACATAAGTTTCACGCTATTTGATAAATATTGAACATTTTTCTGCGCCCCATGTCCAACCAATGGTAAGTTAATTAATTAATTTTAAAGTCCATTGTTCTTCCAAGTTAATTAATTAATTTTAATTTTTCTTGTTTTTCAGTAAAAGAAACAACAAGGACCGGAAAAGAGCATTTGCTTAGCATAGGATTTATTTTATAGACCATAACACATTCTAATATGAAAATTGTGATTAAAATTATTTTAAATAGATGTTCCTTTTTTTCAGAAAGTAAATGGATGTTCTAATTATGATTTGAACATAATTATTTATACCAAACATTTTAAGTCAAATTTCCTAAACTGCTTTTGGGTGCAGCGGAAATGCTTACAATCAGTGCAGAACTTGCCATTGTTTGATAAGAAGAAAGAAGGAAGAAAATGGAAAGAAGTGAGATATGAGAGAAATATCAATTTGTTATTATTTATTTGAGGAAAATAACAAGGAGTGGAATTTTTATTGGGTTCTAAAAAAAATACTCATCCTTCTTCCATATTAACATTAAATGAAATTATTTTTTTATTAGAAGTGATAACATGAATGAATTGTCTAATTTAACTTAACGGCTCAAGATATAAAAATAGATCCATCTAACTCAATTTTGTAATGCATGTATATTTGACAGTTTGGTTTGATCCAAGAAACCAAACAAATAATTTTTTTAAAATTTATATAAATTTTAAAATAGATAAATAAATACTAGGTCAAAATATGTCTGGTGATGTTCATGCTTAAATTTGTAACTAACTTATTAGTTTGCTTAATTTTAGCTTGTTTTTGTTATAGTTTAGTTCAGTCTAATTTGTTGGGTCAAATCAGAAATTTACACATCTATTTTTTATATTTTATTTTCTTAAAAAATTAAATTGAATTGTATAATATAAATATTTTAAAAATAAAAAATTATATTAGGAAACATAATGATATAAAAACTATTTTTAATTAATATAAAAATATTTGTACAAAATTTATTTATTTATTTTCAAATTATCTTTTTCTTATTGAAATAAGTAGAGAAAATATTTTCACTACTCTCTTTCTTATTTTTATGTATCTAAACAATAATTTTTATTTAATTAAGTTCATGCAATTATCATTCTGTCTGCTTTTAATCATTAATTATTTTATTTTTAAATCTTGATATTTTTTAGTATTATCTTTTAATTTTTATCACTAACTCTAATAAATTTAGTGTTAATATGATTAATAAAATGAATAATATTAATTAAGATAATTAAATTTTAAATTCTCAATTTAATAAATTAATATATTTATTATTTATTATTTTATATAAATAAGACAATTACATATAATTTTTTTTATAATTTAATATATATATAAGCATTATTATCATTTTAATGTTATTCTTACTTTCAATTCACTAATTTACCTTTAACATTTTACTTTTTAAAAATAATTTAATTTTAATATGTTAAATTTGATATAATTTTTATATTTAAAAATTTATTAATTTTGATTTTGTTGTAATATAATTTATTTGTTTCAATATAACTCAAGCAATAATTTTATCTCTAAAGAAAAATTAAATTAATATAACATATTAAAAATAAATTATATTACTCAAGATTAATAAATCAAAATGTAAAAATAACACAAAAATAATATATTAAAATTAAATTATAAATTTTAAATAAATTATAATTTTAAAAAGGAAATTATTAAAAGTAAATTAATAAATTCAAAAATAAAATAATTCAAAATTTTTATATTAATTAAAATTTTCTTTTATACAGATCATATATACAAATTTTTATATTAGTTTAAAATTATTTGATACCTAATTTATATTTATCAAAATTAATAGAATATATATATTTTAAAATATATTAAAATATAAATCATTTGCTTACCTTCTTATTGTTGTTCAATTTTAATAAAATTTGATTTTAAACCATTAAAGTAATATGAAATTATAATTCAACAGTTAGAATTGATAAAATTTACATTTTATATGAAGTTATTGATAGTTTAACAATTGATGTAAGTTATACTAGCGCAATTTGATATATTCCCTAATATTAAAAGCAATAAAATTATTGTTAATAATATATTAAAAATTAAAATATAAAATAAATTATTGTAATACCTTATTTATATAAAATAATAAATTTATTAATTAATTGAATTGTATATTTAAAAATAATATAATTATCTTAATTTAAAATATATATTCTTTGTCACCTTAATTATTTTAATATTATTTATTTTATTAGCTATTAAATACTAAACTAACTAAAGTTGGTGATAAGGACTAAAAAAAAATATTAAAAAATTATCATAAATCTAAAATTGACAAAAACTTTTAAATAACTAAAACCAGAAATTATATTTGCAAGAAGTTAAAATATATTTAAATCCTTTTCATTTCATTATTCTACTAAAAATATTAAGGACACATTTTCTAATATATTTATTATAAATAACTAAAATTTATTAAATAAATACAAAAGTTTGCATATTTATTTCTTACTAAATAAATCACACTCAAAATTTAGTATTTTTCAACAAATATTAACAAATAAAATAGAATGTGTTAAAAAATTATGTTTAACATTTTTATTTGATTTTTAATATTCTTATTTATATGTTTTTCTTATTTCTTTCCTCGTAACCCAAACGGATGGGATTAGGTTTTGTTTGTACTACTCCTTTTTCTCCAATTATGTCCTTCTCAAATAAACCATTGAAAACGTTGTTACTTGGGCAACACGCTTACTTCTATAATTTTGACGTAAAGAAGACGAATCCACAAATCACGGCACAAATATTTCGGTCAAATGTAGAATTATATCCCTTCATTTATTGGTAAATCACTACAATAAAACTAAATATTAGTTGCAGTGAAGGACGGATCCAGAAACTTAAACGGGGGCCAATTTTCTTTTCCTTTACAATTATTTATATTTTTAATAAATATTTTTTAACAAATATTATTTTTTACAAAAATATTTACTAGTTTAGACAAAAATTAAAATTATTTTTATTTCAAATGATAAAAATAAAAAAACATAATAAAAATTTCTATCATAAAAAAAGCTTCTCTTTCAAATGATAAAGTTTATATATTTCATAAAATATATAAAACTACTAGAGAATTATTTCTTAAAATTTTTATTAAGTAATGTAATAATCGCCTTCAATTAGATTGTTGAATAATTTGTATAAAAATTATATTTACTTTACTATTTTCTAATCATAATAAGTAAACGTAATATTTTTAAAACTCATAAAATAAAAATACATTAATTAAGTATTACCATAAACTATAATATATTTTATTTGTTGTTGGTATAATTTTAAAATAATTATAAAATTAATAAAATTCAATAAACTTATCATATATTGTATGATGAAATAATTATATATATATATATATATATTATATAAATTTAAGTTCTCATAATTATTAAAAATAATAAAAATTAATACATTTATCATATATATATATATATAGTAGTTCTCTTATTATATTATTACTATCATAGAGTCATGTATATTGTAAAATTAATCTTAATAGTCTATTATTTTTGATTTTGATATTTTTATTGTTTGTTCTCATTATTTTATATATTAAAAAGTTTTGATAGAATTATTATATATATATATATATATATATATATGCGGCATATCCACTAAGAAAACCATTTTTATATGAGAGTGAGAGTAATTGTTCCATGTACGATTTTTCGATCCAATTTTCTCTCTCTCTCCCTCTCTCTCTCCCTCTCCCTCTCCCTCTCCCTCTCCCTCTCTCCCTCTCTCTCTCTCTCTCCCTCCCTCCCTCCCTCTCCCTCTCTCTCCCTCCCTCCCTCCCTCTCTCCCTCTCTCTCTCTCATCACTTATAAATATATATATAGTAAAAAAAATTCATTCAATAACTTTTTGTATATATTAAACTTCAATGATTCAACTATTGGTATTTTGATATAACCAAAGGATCATGGGTACCAAATTTTAGATAAATCGGATATATGTAATTAGGTAATCTTATAGTCGACCTTTATTTATATTTTAAAAAAATATATTATAATTTAAATTGAATTTATTTTATGAAGTATCAAACAATTTTAAATTTTTATAAAAGTTTTTAGATGTGATATATTCAATAAGAACTTTTATTCAGTAAATAAATGATTAAACCTTAATTTAAACTAGAAGTGACAATTTTGGTCTGGTATGTCATGTTGAACCAAATCGTAAAAAAATGATTTAAAATAAGCAAGTCAATTTGGCTCGATTTGATGGATTAATCAAGTTAGGTCAAATTGTAAATTTGTAGGTTCAAACACTATCAATCATATTTTGTCCTAATATATTTTTATTTTATTTTTTATTTTAAAATTTGTATAAATTTAGAGAAAAAAAAATTAATTTAGCCTAACCTAATAAGATAGCAAGATAGGATGAGTTATAAAATATACAATCCATTGAAATTTGTGCATTTAACTCCATCAAAGTGAGCATCTCATTTTGCCACATTTAATAAGAACACAAAGTTACTTAATAAAGTAATTTTATTGAGAGATAGTTTATGTGTAATTTGATTTTCCATCTCCGACATACTATATATATTAAATTAATAATTTCTATATTTATTAAATTTTAATAATTTAATTATTACATTTATTCTTTTATTAAATAATTTAAGTTCGTTGTACAAACAGAAACTACAAGGAGAGTCTCGAACACAATAAAGACAATTTTGTATCTATAGAAATTGGCTGAATACAAAGGAGAGCACGACGAAAGACATGTTGGTGGTTGCCATCTACAAGCTTCTGCAAAAGATGGTTTACCATTAAGATGTTTTTACTTTTATCCTAAATGATTAAGTATTATATTTTGCTTTCTACTCTTGATAGTTAAGCTTTATTGTTTTTGCCTTTATGGTGGTTAAGTATTGGTTCTTATTTTGCTTCTACCTTTTTAGGTGGTTAAGTAAATTTGTTTTTATTAATTAGTTAAATATAGAGATGTAACTTTTATTTAATGATTGTGGCCAAGTAAGTTTGTTTCTATTAATTAGTTAAATATAGAGCTGTAATTTTTACTTAATGATTAAGTTTTTGTTAATTAATTTTGAATTATTTCAATTATTGTATCATTTTGAACCAATATATTTATGATATATTTTTTCATTATATTTCTCTTTATTTTGATATATTTTTAATATTATTCATCTCAAGGTGAAACACCTTTCAACTTACCAAGGACTATTAAAGATATAATTAACTAAATTTAATTAAAAATTAGTTAATACTAAATTAGTTTCATCTATATATAAACCATATAATGTACTTATATATTTCATTTTATCAATACAATATATCTTTGAATTTTATCTTTCTCAAAATTCTTTCTCCTTACTGCCTGAACCATATTTATTAATCATGGCAGTTGCCATATAGTCTTATCAGTAGCTTACTCAGTGGGCAATCGTCCCCAGGAAGTTCACAGTCAGGACAACATCCATCAAAGGTCATCATCCTACAAATCCCACATGTTTCATCCTGGGATCCCGAGTCCACGAAGTAACAGCATGTCATCTATGTTTAACAAAAGGGAACCAAAATATTAGGATGTGCTTAGTGTATTTACAAATGAGTAGATAAAAAATCAAGGAGGCTGAAAATTCAGAATAAAAATTGGGTTAAATTCTCCATGTACAATAGAAATTTGGAGCAATTGAAACTGCAATGCAACTAAATTTCACACCAGCAATACAACTTCTGTTAGTCCTTCCATATAACATAAATGTAGGTAGAAAATTATTTTCATTCCGTCCTTATTATTCGTTTTCTCTAACCTCAATTATTCAAAAGATATGGTGATCTAAACATTCGAGAAAGTTTCAGCCTAGGAATTGTTTGAAAGATAAACTAATTAAGCAAAACAAATTCATCATTGCATAAAAAAGAGAACTTACTCTATTTAGAAAATCAGCAGATACCCAGACAGAGAGACCTTGATCAAGAAAAACATTTGCTCATTTTCAATTTGTTTTCTGCAATGAAAATATGAAAAACATACGAAGCAAAGACACAAAATCTATTGAAGTATAAAAGATGATGTTACGGTCACTGGGGACTCGGTCGGCCAAATGGACGGACAAGTATCTCTGCTTGACAAGACAGCTAGTGTCACTCAGCATTAATTGTTCCTTGTATAAACTTCCTTAGTGATTGATTAGGACCTAACAACGTGTGACAAGACAGGAGTAGTTTAGACTAAGGTATAAAAGGAGGAAATTGTAATGGAAAAAGGATCTTTTCTTTCTTTTGAAACAAGAACATTGGCGCCCACCATGGGGAAGGTAAAAAACTTTCCTATATCCAAAAAGAAAAGAGCTTTGCGGTGATTCTCAAACAATGCCAATCACGAGAAACCAAGCCAGTTCCACCAATGAAGGAGAAGAAAACATGATGCAAAGGTTACTGAGGACGGTAGCACAACTACAAGCTCGAAGTGATGAACATTCTAGGGTGAGTGCGGAAGCAGAAACGAGGCATCAGTTAGCAGAGGAGCGCCATGCGGAAGCAAGGAAAATGACTGAGCAAAGGGAGGAGGAGCTCCAGTGGCAGATTGCAAGCTTAAAAGTTAGAAACGAGCAGGAGCAAGAGATAAGGGGAGAAGGATTGGCTCAACCCCCTGGAGGGCAACCCTTCTGCGAGGAAATAGATGAAACCCACATACCTCCACATTTCAGGGAGATATTGGTGGATCCATTTGATGGAACCCAAGACCCTCACGCACATTTGCAAGCATTCCAAACTCAGATGTATATAAGTGGAGGTGACGATAAGCTCAGTTGCAAGCTTTTTCCAGGGACATTGAGGGGGGTAGCACTGCAATGGATGATCAATCTTCTGCCTAGGTCCATCAGAGTCTTCAGCGACCTAGTGAGTCTTTTCTTGTCCCAGTTTGCGGCGAACAAGTCAAAGCGTTTGGAAGTGGCAGATTTATTCGATATTAGACAAACCGGCGGGGAGCGTTTGAAAAGTTATATGACACGCTTTAACGACGCCACTATTCGGGTAAATGATCTTGATTAGAAGTTTTTCGTCAAAGCTTTTCAAAAAGGATTAAGGATAGGGCCATTTAGTGACGCATTAGCCCTTCAAAATCCCATGAGCATGGAGGAAATCCGCGTTAGGACGGAAAAACACATAGAGATGGAAGAAAGTCGTTTCGATAAAAGGGAGTCAGAGCATCTTAATAAAGAAGGTCGGTCAAAATCGACAAGGGAGAGGCCGTCGTTGATGGACGGCCGAGATCTTTATCGTAGACAGGGACTGAACAGAAGACAGGAAATTCTGCCAAAATTTACGCCACTGAAGGAGAAAAAGACACACATAATGCGGGAAATTTGTCACACGAGGTTATTGAATTTCCTTCAGGCAGCAAGAGGCAAGCAGATGGGAAAGAACAGGAGAGAATGGTGTGACTTTCATAGAGCCAGTGGTCATTCGACAGAGGAGTGTTGGACTTTGGGAGCCCAACTAGAGGACTTGATTCAGCAGGGGCGGTTGGGCCAGTATGTGGCCCGGACAGGAAGGGAAAAGGTCAAGTCAAGAGGGGAAACAAGTAGAAGAGAAATAGAGTGGAACCGGGAGTACGACGGTCGTTCCAGATCACCTCGGCCGGCTACAACCGACTACCGAGGAACCATATCAACCATCTCAGGAGGGGAAGAACGATATGCTGAGCAAGATGATCGAAGAAGGCAAAACGTCCATCAATCTTATCAGGTGCAAGACATTCTCATAGGGGCCAATCTCACACCCCTTGGTGAAAGGAGGAGGGAACACATTATAACTTTTGAGGAGAAAGATAGAAAATGGAGGACAATGGACAGCGATGAGCCGATGGTAATATCTGTGGTGGCTGAAGACTTCAGAATAGAAAGGGTGCTGATAGATCAAGGCAGTTCGGCCAACATATTGTATGGGTCCACTTATAGAAGAATGGGCCTCTTGGGGTTAAAAGAAATCCCATGATGTCTGTACGGATTTGCAGGGGAAAGAGTGCCCATAAGAGGAACCGTAGAGCTAGACACTATTTTCGGGGAAGGTTCCAATGTTAGAATGATTCCAGTGTTGTACACGGTCGTAGAGGCAGAGGCGTCATACAACATTATCATGGGGCGGCCGGCTCTAAATCGGCTGAAGGCTATTGTGTCAACATATCATCTGTGCATGAAGTACCCAATGAGCGTATGGGCTGATTCAAGCATGGCTAGGAGGTGCTATGAGGACAATTTGAGGGTAGGTCAGCGAAGGTCAACTGTGAACACTTTGAGCCTGGAGCTAGATCCGATGAGCCAGGATGAACGTGAGAGACCCCATCCAATGGAAAAGCTCAAGGAGATCCAAATAGGCATGTAGAAGAACCAGAAGACAAAGATAGGTACTATTATGACCGAGGAGCAGGAAGCCGATTTAATACGCTGTTTGCAACAAAACCACAATGTCTTTGCTTGGGCTCCAGAAGATATGCCCGGGATAGATCCAAACTTCATGAACCATCGACTATCGATTGCACAAGATGCACGGCTGGTCATGCAAAAGAAACAAAAGCAGGGGGAGGAAAAAAGAAGAGCTATCAAGGAGACCAGTAAGTTACTGACGGCCGGATTCATACGGGAAGTGAGATACCCAGAATGGTTAGCCAACGTGGTCATGGTAAGAAAAGCCAATGGGAAGTGGAGGATGTGCACAGATTATACGGACTTGAATAAGGTATGTCCGAAAGACCCATACCCCCTTCCAAATATAGATAGACTGGTGGATAACGTGTTCGGATTCGAATTCCTAAGTTTTATGGACGCATATTCTGGGTATAACCAAATTAAGATGCATCCGGACGACGAAGAAAAGACCGCCTTTATTACCGACGACAGAGCCTTCTACTATAAGGTAATGCCGTTTGGACTCAAAAATGCTGGTGCAACATACCAAAGGCTAATGGACAAAATTTTTAAAGACGTGATGGGTAGAGATGTAGAAGTGTACGTGGATGACATGGTGGCGAAATCGAAAGGAGGAGAAGACCATTGCGAGGCATTAGGGAGAGTATTTGAAGTACTAAGGAGGCATCAGTTAAGGTTAAACCCAGAAAAATGTTCATTTGAGGTACAAGCAGGGAGATTCCTGAGTTTCATGCTCACTGAGAGAGGGATAGAAGCCAACCCAGACAAATGCAGAGTAGTGTTAAATATGAGAAGTCCCCAGAATATGAAGGAGGTTCAACAGTTAATGGGAAGGGTGACAACATTATCGCGCTTTATTTCTAGAGCATCTGAAGTAGCCACACCGATTCTCAACACACTGTAAAAAGAGCGAAATTTTGCATGGACCCCAGATTGTGAGGAAGCCTTTTTGAGACTGAAGGCCATATTAGCCACCCATCGCATCTTGGTAACACCAGAGCTCGGTCAACCATTGCATTTATACATATCAATAACAGATGCTGCTATCAGCTCTGTCCTGATTCAAGAAAGGGGAAAGGAACAATGCCCAATCTACTTTATTAGTAAAACTCTTCAAGGACCAGAGAAAAGATATCAGAAGATTGAGAGAGGAGCCCTAGCCTTAGTGATAGCCTCTCGACGGCTACGTCCTTATTTTCAAAGTTTCAGCATCATTGTACGCACCGACCTTCCTGTCCAACAAATCCTAAGGAAGCCAGATTTGGCGGGGAGAATGGTAGCCTGGAGTGTCCAACTGTCTGAGTTTGATATATCATTTGAAAGGAGAGGCCAGATAAAAGCACAGGCATTAGCAGATTTCATCACAAAGCTTACCCCGGAGCATGAACAAGTGGAGGGTGATTGGTATCTATCTATGGATGGATCGTCAAACCAAACTAGGAGCGGAGCTGGGGTTATACTCGAGGGACCGGACGACATACTCATTGAGCAGAGCTTACACTTCGACTTCAAGGCAAGTAACAACCAGGCAGAATACGAAGCATTGCTCATGGGCATGAGGCTGGCCCTGGAAATTGAAGCCAAACAATTAACTGTGAAAAGTGATTCCAAGTTGGTAACGGGCAGGTGAATGGGGAATACCAAGCTAAAGACCCGAAGTTAGCTAAATATTGGGAGAGGGCAACGGCAATGGCAGCATCCTTCGACAACTTCACTCCTTTGCATGTGCCTAGGGACCAAAATGAGAGAGCTGATTTGCTAGCCAAGTTGGCCAGTACAAGGAGAAGGGGATTACAATGGTCGGTTATTCATGAGAATGTAAGTGCCCCGACGATAGACAAGCCAAAGATCCAGCATAATGAAAGAAGAGAAAAGTGGATGAGTCCTATAATAGAATACTTGAAGAATGGGAAGCTGCCAGACGACTTAGCCGGTTCGTTAAAGATACGAAAAGAAGCTCCCAAGTACACACTCATAGAACGGCGCCTTTATCGACGAGGATTCTCTTACCCCCTTCTTAGATATGTAGATAATGACGAAGCGTTGTATGTCATCCAGGAGGTACATGAAGGCATTTGCGGAACACATATAGGAGGGCGAGCATTGGCTGGTAAGATTGCTCGGGCCAGATACTATTGGCCGACACTGAAGGCCGACTGTATGGATTATGTGAAAAAATGTGATAGATGTTAGAGGTTCGCCGACGTCCACCAAGCTCCACCAGAGCAGTTACATGTAGTGGCATCTCCATGGCCTTTCCACAAATGGGGAATAGATATTTTGGGGCCGTTTCCAATGGCACCCGGCCAAGTCAAATTCCTCATGGTAGCTGTGGATTACTTCACCAAATGGATAGAAGTGGAGCCAATGGCAACCATTACGGCCGAAAGAGTGAAGCGCTTTATATGGAAGAAGATTATTTGTCGTTTCGGCTTACCGGCGGAGATTGTATCTGATAACGGCACTCAATTCGCATCATCCATAACCACAAAATTCTGCCAAGACCTGCACATTAGACAGTCGTTCACTTCAGTTGAGCACCCGCAGGCTAATGGACAAGCAGAGGCGGCTAATAGGGTCATATTGAGGGGTCTACGAAGAAGGTTGGAAGAAGCCAAGGGAAGATAGGCGGAAGAATTACCACAGGTCTTGTGGTCCTATCTACCACACCACACCTCCACCACAGGGAAACGCCATTTCGTTTGACATATGGGTCAGAAGCTATGATCCCAGTAGAGATAGGGGAGCCGTCCCCCAGAACTGCATTATTTGAACCGGCCACGAATGAGGAGGAACTAAGGACAAATCTGGATTTGCTGCAAGAAGTACGGGAAATAGTGCATATCAAGGAGTACGCAGCCAAAGCAAGGGCGGCAAGGAAATATGGTCAGAAGGTAATACACAAAGATTTCGAGGAGAAGGATTTAGTGTTGAGGAAAATAACCTCGGGGGCAGAAAAAAATAAGTTGACGCCTAAATGGGAGGGACCCTTCAGAATAACCGAGAGAGTGGGCAAAGGAGCTTATCGCCTGGAACGTCTAGATGGACGAAGGATCCCACACACTTGGAACGCCGGCAGCTTGAGAAGGTACTTTAGTTAAAACAGTTATATGTAAACATGTATGTAAGTAGACATTAGTTCTTTGGTTGTATGCAAGCAGACACGTATATATATGTAAGCCTGGAACAAGCTGAATGAAGGAAATTAGAAAGTCAATAATTTGAAGCTACAAGACCCTAAACGGAAGGCCATAGAGACCGATCCGGGGTCCGAAGAGATGAAGCTACAAGACCCTAAACGGACGGCCATAGAGACTGATCCGGGATCCGAAGAGATGAAGCTACAAGACCCTAAATGGACGACCATAGAGACCGATCCAGGGTCCGAAGAGATGAAGCTACAAGACCCTAAACGGACGGCAATAGAGACCGATCCGGGGTCCGAAAAGTTGAAGCTACAAGACCCTAAACGGACGGCCATAGAGACCGATCCAGGGTCCGAAGAGATGAAGCTAAAAGACCCTAAACGGATGGCCATAGAGACCGATCCGGGATCCGAAGAATGAAGTCCGCCAGAACGCTACAATGGACGGCCATAGAAAATTAATTAACTATGAAAAGCAGGGAGACAAACTGGATAACTAGGTCAAAATTTAACTAAGTACACTTACTTCGGCCATAGCATACGGCCGGGGCTTTATTAGAATAAACACTCTAGCAAAATACTAAACGATGCCAGTATATCGCGATGGCACATACGAAGGAATGTCGAATAATGCGAAAGAAACGAAAGCAAAGCAAATAAAGTAGCAAGATAGCCAAAAAGACGACTGGATATTCGAGGAAACGATAAAAGAAAAGTCAATACCATAAGGGAAACAATAGCGCAGTAAACCGACAAGACCAGTGTTCACGATAAACCAACAAGAAACTCAAAATTTACATAGTTCATTTAGAAGTAGGGGAACCAGGGGGAGTGGGAACCAAAATCAATTGATCGTCAACCTCCTTGAAAGGATCTGTCTCGGAGACGTCAACATTAGGATGGAGAAAACAAACTTACTCCAAGGCCCTATTGAACCCCACCCCGTATTGCGCGACTATGTTAGCACCCATCTTGACAATGATCCTCTCGTTAGCCTTGATTACTTGACTCTGGGCAAGGATAGTCTGATCACATGTTTGGACGTCCTCCAAAGCCTATTTCAGTAGAGACTCGGCCGAGGCTGATTTTTCACTCAAGCAAAGGTTGGAGGCCTCCAGATCTTTGTTCTTCTGCTACAAATCGTTCACCTCCGCATATGTAGAATCTTTGGACATCTCCATCTCAAAGTTTGCCCTGGCCAAATCTTTATTCTTAACTATTGTCCTCTACAAATCCTCCTCAAGGGTGGCATTGGCCGATCGGAAAGAATTGATTTTAACCTCGGCCTCTGAAAAGGCTTTTAACAAATTAAGGAACTCGGCCTCAACCTTCTCAGCACGTTCGATGCAAGATTTGCTTTGTGACTCTAGCCTACCGAATTCCTTCTCAGCAGCTCTGGCAAGTACCAAAGAGTAAGCAGCATATTGTTGCAAGGCATTGCAGGTACCCACAACTCCAAGCTGCTTGACCTTATGGTTCTCAGAAGAGGATGCTAGACCCTTGTCTACTGCTTGGCCTAAAAGAGAGGTCGGCCCCCAGACCGAAGAAGTGAGAGGGTGCCCCGTCAGCAAAGTATCCCACCTGAAGTCCGTCGAAGGACGATCGGCCTCCGCATTTTCAGCAACGACAATTTCCTCTATATGCGGGCGCTTTTGGGGGCGCTCCTCAGATTCTTTTGAAGAATCCTCATTGACTTCTCCGACGATTGGCGAAGAAGTATGAGCAGGCTGGTTCAATACTACTAACGAAGGAGTATTAGAAGTCCCGTCTGAAACTCCTCATTGAGGAGAAGGCTCAGCAGCAGCAAGAGGCTCAGCAGATGCAGCGGGTTGCTGTCTTCTTCTTCAGCCATCTGAGCTGCTCTCCTCTTCAAATCACGGAGAGTATGGGAAGAGTAACCTGTAAGCAGAGAAAACCGATTAGTAGACACTACTGACATGGGCATACAACTACATAAGGTATCACCTACCAATACCCTTAATAATGTCGGCATTGGGAAGAAGAGGAAGTTTTCCCAACTCCCTAGCAAATTCATCCTCCCAATCCTCCAGGTCCTTCAGACGGACGGTCACTAAAACAGCAAGTTGACGCGTCCAAGACAATGGAAAGAACGGTCGGTCGGCACGGTCGACCAGCAGGTTAGGGCCAGAATCGCTGGGAGCCACTCTGAAGAAGCGAGTCTTGAATGATTTATAGCTCTCTAGGAAAGGCTTGAACAATTTGCGCTTGGGACGGCTACTAAGAGACGTCCACCCTACCTTGTCAGTCTTTTTTACAATAAAGAACCAAAAAAAGACGCCCAACGTCGGAGCCTTGCCAAGGTCCTCGCAAAGGAGTTCGAAAGCCCTCACGAATGCCCAACTATTAGGATGGAGCTGGGTAGGGGCTACATTAAGAACTTGGAGTATGACGCGCTCAAAATGTGTGAAGGGTAACTTGATACCCAACTTGGAATGAAGGGTGTCATACAGATAAAAGCAAGGCTTACTCTCGGTCGGCGAGGCGGTGCTGACCGACTCTCCATGACGGCAAGGAGAGACATAGACGGACCAAGGGCCTCGTTGGCATATGGCCTTTGCCATACCCAGGAGAGTACTCGAACGGGTTAGTACTGAAGATATCTTCCTCACCTCGGGGTCCACCCAAGCTTGGGAATCTTCGTTCATGGAATCTTGGGTATCGTCGCAATACCATACTTCAAAGGGATAAGAGTCATACGAGTCAGAACTCGAACCCGATGGTTCACCCATTGGGGCTTCGAACCTAGCATTAAGAGTAGCCTCAACAGGAGACTGGTCTCCTTGAGTGGAGGAGCCAGGTGCATCCTCGAAGAGGTTCCCTGCGGATAAAAGAAGCAAGGGTCAGTGACAGACCCTAGCTGAAAATTAACGCAGAACCTTGGAAAACTCATAACCAACGCCAAATCGCACCAAAATGCTAAAATAGGGAAAGAAACGACCTAATGGAGAGGTTACCTGCTTTGGCCATGGCATCGGAGAACAGTACACGAACAAAGTAGAGTGCAAGGAAGTTCAAGAGTATGCGAAAGAGTGAAAGAGAAGCTGTAGAGAATGCTTTGGAGTAACCTTGGGAATAATCACCAAGAGCGAGGGATAATGCTGTTTCTGGGGAAAGTGTACCCATATGATTGCAGCAATAAATGAAGTGGCGCGTAGGGTTCCAAGGAGGAATTAAATGAACGTCAATCAAACGTCGCTCCAGAAGAGCGAGGAAAGGAAGCCAACCAAGTACCGCGTAAGTAAGTATTGTAAGCATAAGTCCTGACTGAGCTTACAAGGGGCTATGTTACGGTCGGTGCGGACTCGGTCGGCCAGATGGACGGAGGAGTATCTCTGCCTGACAAGACAGCTAGTGTCATTCAACATTAATTGTTCCTTGTACTTCCTTAATGATTGATTAAGACCTAACAACGTGTGACAAGACAGGAGTAGTTCAGACCGAGGTATAAAAGGAGGAAATTGTAATGGAAAAAGGATCTTTTCTTTCTTTTGGAACAAGAACAGATGAAATGAAAGAAGAATGAAAATTTGAGAAACAACAATAGCGAATAGAAAATGAGGGTAGGGTTTGTGTAAACGCGAATTGCATATGAAGATTTGAAATGGGGAAGGGGTGAGGCTATGTATCACGCGCCTTGGGGCCTTGGGTCCAATCTGCAAAACAATGAAATTTATATTTTCATACACGGACTAATATGCAATATTGGAAAACAGCTCATCTCTCCTCCACTAATAAATATCAGATCATTGATCCTGACCGTTTAATCTTTTCCTAGAATATCCAACGGACTATATTAAATGGTCAGTGATGGACAATTTTTTTCCATGATTCATATACGTTACACAAAATCTTCATTGGAGTGTCCTAGTACCCATCACTTCGACATGGCCAATGCATTCAACCTCCATAATTAACTCAACACGAATTCTTTTTTTACACAATTATCGTAGCTGTGTCATTTCTTAATTCTTATATTTATTAAATTTTAATAATTTAATTGTTAAATTAATTTTTTTTATTACATAAATCAAGGTTATTGGTCGAGTAGGAACTGCAAAGGAAGGTCCAAGCATAAGAAAGATTATTTTTGATCGATAAAGATAAGTTAAACACAATAATAAACACGATGGAAAAATATATCAGTATAGACTATTTATAAATATTCTGACGCTCAAGTTATTTATATGATAAGAGTAAATTAAGAATAAGGTTTGAGACGTACATACCTAGTTGAAAAATCACTCTTATATAACCTGGATTCTAGTGATTAAAGTCATCATTAAGTTACTCTAAACATAATTAACATAGCAAGATATGGGTAACTCGACTAGAAGAGGTCGCAATTTTGTCATGATGGTCCCAACATGAAATGTTGTATGATCCAACTAGTAATGTTGGCTTCCACAACTATGGAAGGCATAAAATAGGAAGATGGAGGTCCGTCTAAAACACTTATAATTTTTTGTAAAATTTAAATATTTAATTTTTTATTAATTAAATTTTATTTAAAGTATAATATATTTTTAAAATGTAAGTAATTAATGTCAACACCAATTTATTTAAAATTTAGTATGCACACTGTTAAAATAATATTACAATATTTAATTATTGAATTAGGCAAAAGTTACAAACATTACAGTCGGATATCTCCACAAAAACACACAACACTAAGATGAGAAAATCAGTGAATAAGGTAAAAAAGGGGGAGACAAACACATAAGCAGGTAGTTATCGATGTTATTTGTTTATTCTAAATGGAATAGCTCGCAAGGGTTGACCCATATCGATATCTGGGTTGATATCATTTTCAAGTTTCCAATCAAAAGAATTGATTAACGATCCCAACATCAAATGCAACATTGTCATAGCTAGTGGTAAGCCAGGACATATTCGTCGGCCACCACCAAACGGTGTGAGTTGAGGATGTCGACCTCTGACATCAATTTCTGAGCCCAAGAACCTCTCGGGTGAAAATGAATTAGGATTATCCCATATGCTTGGGCTCCTTCCAATAGCCCATTCATTAATTAGGATTTGTGCACCCTGTGGGATAGTGTAGCCATTGATCTCCACATCTATCTTGGCTTTTCTAGGCAACAAAAGTGGGGCCGATGGGTGCAACCGCAAGGTCTCTTTTATAATTGCATGCAAATATGGGAGTCTTGAAATGTCTGATTCCTCCACAGGATTGCCTATTCCAATGGTTTCCTCAAGCTCCCTTTTGGCTTTTGACATTGCATCTGGCTTCTTCATTAGCTCAGCCATTGCCCATTTCATGGTATAGGAAGTTGTATCAGTTCCCGCAACAATTAAATCCTGTTACAAAAAATATTTATCTATTACTAATTTTAATAATATAAAATAAATATTTATCCTTTGAATACTAAAATACTAGTTAATTAACTATAGATATAGTAAAACAGGAGTGATGAAGGGAAGGGAAAAATACAAGGAATAAATGCTTAATCTTTTTGTTGTCCATCTTTTGGCCATTCTCATTGTCGAGCAAGATGTCTAACATGTCATTATTTGTGCCATCTCCCAACTCCAATCGTTTATCAATCAAACGGTCAAAAATAACAAACAACTTGGAAATATAAGTAGACGATCGCCTTTTAATGCCTTGTGGATCAACCATCTTCAACATCGGGAAAAAATCCACCAAGTTTGGTGTTGCAATTGCTCTCACAAGATTCTCCACGATACTCTTGTATTCTTTAGTTTCACCTAGAGAGTTGACAAAGTCCAAAGAGAAAAAAGTGTTTGACAAAAAATTAATTGAGGTCCTAAAAGCCACAGTTCCAATGTCCACCACTTCGCCACCGAGGCTGCTTGTATGCACATCATTGAGGAGTTGGTGCAGTTTGTTGCGTCTAAGATTTTGGCTTGCGTCAAGGGACTTGTTGGAGAACAATTGATTGTTGCATATTTTCCTGAGGTCTCGCCAAAGAGGTGAAATGGGGAGGAAGGGTAAACTGTAATTGTTGTGGTTATGGACTGTTGTGGCTTGTGGAATTGTTCGGTTTGAGAATAACAAGTCATGGGTTTGGAGCACCTCTTTAGCTATGTCTGGTGATGAGATCACTATGGTGGTTAGTTGGCCTAGCTTCAAACGCATTATGGGGCCATGAAACTTGGCAAGCTTGGCCAATGTTTGTTGTGGCTTTTTGCCAAGTTCAACGAGGTTTCCCACTAGGGTAAGAGGAGAAGGTCCTGGTGGAAGCTTGTGGTTTCGTTTTCTCCTTATTGTGTTTGAGAGAACGTGTATAGTAGTGCATGTCAATAAGAGGAAAAGTATACTACTTATTGCAGAATCCATGGACAAGTAAAAAAGGGTAGGGGCTAAGGGAATTAGATGGGAAGAGCTTTTGATGCACAGGATTAATACCGGAGACATCATCATTTTATAACACGTGAGAATGAATCAAAGTCAAGAAAGATACAGAATCTCATCTTTCTCGAAGAAGTCAAATTAACGTTGACATTGTTAATATTGATGTATAGGCGGCAGGGAAGTGGCAACAACTATCAATTAATATTTCTAGCTAGAGATAAAGAATTGAATTCTGATGAGAGCACCATCCATTAACAAGGCAAGCGAAACAAAATTTAATTAATTTTATTAGTTTTTATTTCAAGCAACTACTGGTTACTAATCCCCTTCAAACTGTAAAGATTATTAAAGTAGACATTTGTTTAAGGGATGCAATTACATAGTACCAAACTTTGTTAATTAAAATCTAATTGATTAAGTTAAAGATCAATTAAGTTAAAATATATAACATAATTTTAATAAAAATATACCTTAATGGCTAAGTTGATTTTTCTTTTAGTAAAACAATAATAACTTGAAACTCAATTATAATTCCATAAAGAAAAAGAAATAGATAGATTGATTGATAAATAAATGTTTTGATTGATAGATAGATGTTTCTTCCTGTGTGTATATATTGATCATCTATGTAGTCGGAAATTTATAATTATTTAAATATAATATAATAGTTTATATTTTTATTTTTTATTTTTTACAATAAAAAATATGTATATATAACTATATATGTATAACATTTTTAATGAGAAACTTTTATAATAATAAAAAAATAAAAAATTGTAATCATAACTTTTAGATAAAATTAAAATAAATATGTGATTGATATTAAGATTCATTTAAACATATTTTATACCATAATCTCTGCCCACCATCATTATTGATGTCTCCTTTATGATTATTGTTATAATGTGGTGACAATAACAATAAATAAAATCACGATAATAAAAATAATGATAATAATAATTATATTAATAGTGATTGTAGTGATGATAATTTTTCAAATCATACTTGCGATAGTGAAAGTTAAAAAAAAAAACTATTAGTTTAAACATGGAAGATTATTCACATACTTAATAGTTTAAATCACATACTTAATAGTTAAAATGAGGAAGAGGAAAACACACTGATATGATGGTCAATCCTCATATACTTCATTGTTTAAACGAGGAAAAACCTTTTCCACCAATTAAAATAGGCCACGTCAATTAATGAAGTCAGATGATTTTTAAATTAGGTTTCACAAAAAAGAACGACGTTTGTGGCTTTAGTAGTATCCTGTTCCCAAATTCCGTGTATGTTTCTTCCCCTCGGTGAAACCAAATGCCGAAGATGGAACACACGGCGGAGAGCAACCCATCCACGCAGATGTGGTCCTTCACCGTGCTGAGTCAGATGTCAAAGACCTTGAGATTAATTTCCCCTGGACGTCGACGAGAAGATTATCCGGCTTTAACGGAAGATTAACGACGTTTTAGTGAAAATCTTCCTTTAAGTGTGAAATTCGCATCTTAATATTTAGTGAGCTGCACGTACGCGCGAGGGAAGAAGGAAAGGGGCATTGCCGTTGTGCACAGGGGCGCCATCTGAGATTGAAACAGAGTAGAGCCACACGAGAGACTGAGGAGATAACGTGAGAAGGAGATATGGAAGAAAAATATGAAGTCGGAGGTCACCACCACCTCCGAAGAAATCTGGTAACAACAGTTTGTCATCCCATAAAAAGAATTATTCCAAATTTTATCCATAACAAAAAATGTCTCTCTGCTTTTATTTTCCCCTCGATTGTCTTTTGTAATTTAGTTATGAAACCATACTCCTACGTGCCTTTCCATTTACAAGTCCTGGATTTAACACCTGTGCTTTTATTATCCGATTGCACAAGAAATATTAACGCAATTTTATGACACTTTTATGTAATATTTTTTATTATTGTCTGAAAATTTTTTAAATTATAAATTTTAGTAAGATTTATTAAATAAAAATAAATATCACCAAAACTTATAATTTTTAATAAATTTTCATTAAATAAAAAAAAGTCGAGTGTATCCAAGCTGTCACCGCTACTTACGGTTTCTGGTCAATCCTAGCATATATATGTACGGCAATAACGTCCACAATCCGGTTGTTGTGAATTTTATTTTTCTTGGCTGGACTTTTTATGACGATCAAAGCACTTAGTTGCTTGAAAGGGATACTTTGGTTGACCAAAATAAGTGCTTCATAGCTATTTCATATTTTTTAAATGGATTATTCATTGCCAGAATATATTCCAGGTATTAACTAGTGATAAATGGATTGGGTATTTTCAGAAGCAATCTAAAACCTGTCAACTATTATAACATAATACAATATCTTTTTGACAGCTATTTTGAAGCACCTTTTCTTTTTGTAAAATAAAAACATGAAAACTACATCCTACGAAATCTAACGTCAATCAACTCATTATGAAAATGAACAAACATTCCAGCCGGCGGAGTGAAACAAACGTCCCATTATTAATGAATGTAAACATGACATACTCATTAAAGAATGTAAACATGTATTTATGTTAAAATAGAAGGACTAAAAATTTATTAAATTTCTATACGATTAAAAACTTTTTCCTCACTAAATTCTATAAACACAACAATTCTCAGGAGTTGGGACGTTTGTTTCACTCTGCCGATGCTTGTTCATCTTCACAATGAGTTGATTGGCGTTAGACTTTGTTGGATGTAGTTTTCATGTTTTTCTTTTACCAAAAGAAAAGGTGCTTCAAAATATATAGTTGTCAAATTGAATTATGTTATAATCTTTTGAGTGATTATAGATTAATTCTGAAATACCCAATCCAGTTATATCACTACTCACTAACTAGTTAAAACCTGGGTTATACATTCTGCCAATGAATCATACACGTTAAAAAAAAAATGAAATAGGATCAAACTAATTTCTAAAGATCCATTTGTTTAGTTGAAAAACCAAAGCACTTCTTTTGGCCAACTAAAGTATCCCTTTCAATGACCTAATTAATTATTTGGCGTACATGTCTATATATGAGAGGATTGACCGTAAACAGTAGGTGATGTGGCTGCTATATGTGTATGCAAGGATTGACCAGAAATAGTATGCGTCATAGCTGCCCAATGATTTTACTCGTTTAACCTGTTATTCACGCCAGGATTGACCGGAGATAGTAGGCCCTCATAAATGCTGTGGAAGGATTTAAAAAATAATATAAAATAAAAAAAAATCTATTTATTATTTAAATATGTTAAGTTTTTAGATACTTACATTCAAAAATATATATATATATATATATTTGTTCGATTATCACGTTTCCGACACCGCAGATTGTTGGGAAATCACGAGGACTGTCGACAACACCTTAGTGACTAAGCAAAGCAATAATATAACTTGCATAAACTGTTACGGCATCAATGATTTTATAAAGAACATGGATTTTATTAATTCGACTGTTGGTAAATATTTATTTCTGTAATTTAAATTTTAAAATAAATATTTATTTTAATTTTTAAAGTTAGTTTCTATGTCTTTTAAATTGATTGACCGAGTCTATTTTATTATTTACACGCCACGTTGAATATCTTGCTAGTTGCAAGTTGGATATTTCCTCTCAAGTTTAGTTTTTTTATGCTCATTGCGGCTATTGTGGTAGTTGGACGTTGTCAGCATTTAAATGTAGTTGACTATTGAAAGAAAAAGATACACCGAAAAATACAACATATAAAAAAAAAAGATTTTGTAGTTTAAAAAACAAGTTGAAACATTTGGTATCCATTGGGTTAAGAATCATTCATTCCAACAATTGATCTAACATATTGACATATCTTAAGATATGAGTGTATAAGATATGACGTTTTCTCTCTAAGGATAATGATATGTATGATTCAATTTAATCCAGATTTCTCTAAACTCTTCATTTAATATGTTTATCATTTACGTTAAATAAATGTTATAAATATTGTTTGGAATTTAATTCCAAGAAGTACTATTATTAATTTCTTTTGCATTGTGAATTTTGATATATTTTATTTTTATAATTTTATTTTTCTAACCGATATTATATATCTTGATCGTTTGTGAATAATAATAAAAAATAAATAAAACTATTCATATTTTTTTATACTTTCAAAGTATATATATTACATCAATTTTAATATATATGAATAAAATATTATATAATTTTAAATTAATATAACTTTTAGAAGATATGATGTATTCAATTCAATAGAGAGCTCTGAGATAAATTTATCTAATTAAAAATTATTTATTTAAACCCTAAAAAAATCAACAGCCATTAAAATATTTTTTTATTAAACTTATATGTTATTTTTTTTAACTTAATTCAATTAGATTTTAATTAATAAAGATTGGTAGTAGTTGCATCCCTTAAATAATCTTTACAGTTTGAAGGGGATTACTTGATTAGTCACCCATAGTTGATTGAAATACACACACAAAGAAAATTATTTTCCTTGACTTGTTAACCCATTTTGTGTTCTCAGAATTCAACTCTTCATCTCTAAAAATATTTATTGAACATTTCCATGCCTATGCATTAAATATTTGTCTACGTTTGACTTATAGAAAGATGAGATTCTGTTAATATCTTGACTTTGATTCATTTTTACGTGCTATATATAAATGATGATTTCGATCTCCAGCATCAAAAGCTATTTACATCTAATAGCTTAGGCTTTTTTACTTGACATGGATTCTGTAACAAGTACTATACTTCTCATTTTATTGGCATGCACTATTATATCCATTCTCTCAAATACAATAAGGAGAAAAAAAAGAAATCACAAGCTTCCACCAGGACCTTCTCCTCTTACCCTAGTGGAAAACCTTGTTGAACTTGGCAAAAAGCCACAACAAACATTGGCCAAACTTGCCAAGCTTCATGGTCCCATGATGCATTTAAAGCTAGGCCAACTAACCACCATAGTGATCTCATCACCAGACATAGCCAAAGAGGTGCTCCAAACCCATGACTTGTTATTCTCAAACCGAACAATTCCACAAGCCACAACAGTCCACAACCACAACCATTACAGTTTACCCTTCCTCCCCATTTCACCTCTTTGGCGAGATCTCAGGAAAATATGCAACAACCAATTGTTCTCCAACAAGTCCCTTGACGCAAGCCAAAACCTTAGACGCAACAAACTGCATCAACTCCTCAACGATGTGCACACAAGCAGTCTCCGTGGTGAAGCGCTGGATATTGGAACTGCGGTTTTTAGGACCGTGATTAATTTTTTGTCAAACACTTTTTTCTCTTTGGATTTTGTTAACAATTTAGGTGAAACCGAAGAGTACAAGGGTATCGTGGAGAATCTTGCTAGGGCAATTGCAACGCCAAACTTAGAGGATTTTTTCCCCGTATTGAAGACGATTGATCCACAAGGCATTAGAAGACGATCTTCTATTTACGTTTCCAAGTTGTTCTCTATTTTTGATTGCTTGATTAACAAACGATTGGAGTTCAGAGATGCCACAAATAATGACATGTTAGACACCTTGCTCAATATTTCTCAAGAGGATGGCCAAAAGATGGACCACAAGAAGATTAAGCATTTATTACTTGTAAGTAAAGTTCCTTCCCCTGGCCCTTATTATTTTATCACCTATTCCTGTTTTACTAAAGATAGTTTTTCAACTTTTTTTTTATTAATATAACAATTCTTTAAGTTACTTAAGTTTTAAACTTCTTCTCTCTTATTTTTCATATTTTAGAGAGAAAAATGTGCTCACATAGATTAAAACACATGAAAATGTCTTATATTAATTACACAAATTACCGTGTAGCCATCATTCTTTTTCACTTCAATTTATTGATTGGAATTCATTTTCTCTTCCTCTACAAAGACAAATTATCACTCACTAACAAACAAAAATTGCCAAACTTTAAGATTATCCTTGTTAATTATATTAAATTATTTGTGTAGACATTACGAGTTTACACTAATAGCATGATATATTATATTAATAAATAATTTTGTTGATATAAAATGATATATTACCAGTAATTCAACTATCAGTATAATACATCAAACTCTTAAGGTTGCCTCTCAATTTTTATACTAATATTTTAATTTTATTAGATAAATATGGTAATCCTAATGCGTGCTAAAAAAATTTCTTTATTTGTAAATGTCTAAATGACATTTTCTTTTTTACAATATTATATTAATATATACGATATCGCGAAGCAATTGGTGAATTTCTTGTCTAGAGTATAAATTTTTTAACTATATATATATATGATTTTGTAACAGGATCTAATTGTTGCTGGAACTAATACAACTTCCTATACAATAGAATGGGCAATGACTGAGCTAATAAAAAACGAAGATGCAATGTCAAAAGCGAAAAGAGAGCTTGAGCAAACCGTTGGAATAGGCAATCCTATTGAGGAATCAGACATAACAAGACTCCCATATTTGCATGCAATAATAAAAGAGACGTTACGGCTGCACCCAGGGGCCCCACTCTTGCTACCACGAAAAGCCAAGGTAGACGTGGAGATCAACGGCTACACTATTCCGCAGGGTGCACAAATCGTAATTAATGAATGGGCTATTGGAAGGAACCCAAGCATATGGACTAATCCTAATTCATTTTCACCCGACAGATTTTTGGACTCAGACATTGATGTCAAAGGTCGACATTCCCAACTCACACCTTTTGGCGGTGGCCGACGAATATGTCCTGGCTTGCCACTGGCTATGAGGATGTTGCATTTGATGTTGGGATCGTTAATCAACACTTTTCATTGGAAATTTGAAAATGATGTCAACCCAGATATCGACATGCGTCAACCATTGCGAGCTATTCCATTTAGAATAAACAAATCTAATTAATGGACCCAGCTGCTTGATCAATTAGGAATAACTGAGCAAAGTCTCTAAGTGCAGTTGCTGTTTCATGGAAGGGTTCACACTTTTTTCAAAATTATTGGAACGGTGGACAAGATTGGACTGGCTCATGGATGTTTACAATATTTCTTTAATTAATTGTTAGCTTATTACTTATACATCTTGACTGGAGAAGGCTGATTATGTAGCTTTATTATCATTCATTGACATATATGTTCTTTGCTGTGGAATTGATCGTATAACAAAATTATGGTGTTTGCCGCAGTAGGATATTGTAGTTGAAAAATTATTAGACCGTTCGATTACTTAGTTTTTATTAATTTTTATATGATAAATTAAAAATTTTAAATATATATTATATCAAAATTGGTTGAAATTATAAATAGAAACCCTTAAGTACCTAATAATATATTTTTCCTTGTGTTGGGTTTGGCATGTTATTAATAATACTATTTTGCCCGTTAAAAAGAAGAATAAAAAAAACTATTAACATATGATCGGTACATTTGTGCCGTCAAAACCATACATTTGTTCTTGGATTCATACACTGAACAATTAGTTACGTGCGTATATTGTTTCATTGCGTAAATATTAAGATACTACCTCCGTTTTTCTTTTTAAAGTTTTTATACACAAATAATGAAATATAAAATAACATTTACTCCGTAATAAATGCATATTAGATATAAATGTGTAAACTAACTAAAATTTAAGTGAAAAGTAAAGGTATAATTAAGAAACAAGTAATTAATGTTATCTTGAAAACAACTCATGGGAAAACAAAAACTTCTAAAACATTGAAACTTGAAAGGAAACAAAACAAATATGTAGTTACCTGCGTCCTATGTTAAATTGTTGATCAATCAAGAGAATATAAGATATACATTGATAATATAAAATATCTTTACATTAGTATTTAATCACGTATTAATAATGTATATGATATATTTTTAAATTTTTATAATAACTATATTATTTCTAATTGAATGACAATATCGATAGTAATTAAACTAATCATAAAATAGTAAAATTTCCCCTTTCTAATCTTATAGACTAGTAATTTATTATTCTTTGTTATTCAATACATAGTTCTTCCTCAAGGCCACCATGTAAGAAAATATTTTTATGTAAGTTAAAGTATAAAAGTCAATGACAAAGAACCACAACAAAGAGGAGTATAATAGTAGTCATTTTAGCCATAGGTAACAAAGTATTAGTGTAATCATGCCTAAATATTTGAGTGTATCATTTTATCTACCAAATGAGTTTTAAAACGACCAATCTTACCATCAAGGCTAATCTTTATTGAATAAAGTCATTGATGGTCAACCATAGACTTCACAGAAGGTAGTGGAATTAATTCTCAGGTACTACTACTTTGAAGGGCACACATCTCGTCAAGCATTGCTTATTATCATTTTGGGTGGGATAAAGCTTCGCCTGGAGAAGGAGGAATAGACACAATGGATTATAGGTAGAGGGAGTCCTTTGTGAAGAGCAATGGACATGTCAAGATCAAGTGATAAGATCAGATTCGGTAAAGATGTCGACATTGGAGAGAGTCTAACATGGTTTCTCTAGCATGTTCAAGCTTCATATTAGATTATTGGACATGTTGATATGTCTAAAGAGGTTGCTTAGTCGAGAAATCCATATTTGGAACTCTTGTGAGACAAAATTAAAGGGTACAAGAGTAGGAAGAACAACTATTACCATAAACAAAGGCTTGGAAGGTAATTGAGCATACTCAAAATAAGGTACAAACTAAAAAAATGTATCATCAGTGAATATAAATTAACAAGAAGAGTAGGAGAAAAGAAACAACAACCTTTTGTGGCTAGTGATAACCCAAGAAGATGCACTTAAGTGATAGAACTGAGAATTTGTCAAAACCAGGATAAAGGTTATAAACAAAATATGTGGAGCCAGAGACTCCAAGGAAAGTGGATGAAGAAGTGTATTTGAAAAAAAAAAGGTCGAGAGAGGAAGCCGATAATCTAAGATAGAAGAAGGCATGTGATTGATGAGATAGTAGGTTCTTAAGACAATATCGCCCCCAAAATTGAGGTAGAACATGATTGTGGAGAAAAGTTCGAATGGTATCACTAAGGTGCCAATTTTTTAGTTCGATGACCCCTTTTTGTTGAGAAGTATG